>CM057458.1:115320000-116520000 GCA_016271365.2 Neoceratodus forsteri | reverse complement strand
TACAGAACATGTATCATTGATTCAAGAAGTTCAACAAAAAAAAAGATGTAAAATGAAATCTCCAGGAAAAGAGAAGAAAACTTAAAAGGACAAGGTTTTTGACTGTAAAAAATGTCTCAAAATTTGTCTTTTTGTTCCTTGACTGTGAATAGCATAAACAAAGTAAAAAGGACTATTTTTTTCTATTCTAGATAGCCTGAATGTACAAATTATTTTATCACAGGATACCAGAATTCATACCCTAAGAGAAGTCAGCCAAGCAACTAAAGAATGGAGAAGAGGGGTATTTTTTCTGGTCCCTAGGAGAAGACTTATGCTCTGGGGTAGCCATTCTTAGCAAAGATATATAAAAAACAGGAAATTTCAAGCCTCCCCCCACAAAACATAGTAGGTAGTAAGGTAAACACAGAGGTACAGAGCTCAACACAGGGCAGGACAGTGGTAAATGGAAAAATAGACAAGGACAGTAAGAGCAGGGATGGGGGAGAAAAAAGAATAAAGCCAACATTAAATGGAGGGCAATGAGTACCAATGCCCGTAGTCTGGGAAACAAGCTTCCTGAGCTAGTAGCCCTGATGGAAGATGAACAGCTGGATATTGTGGCAGTCACGGAAACATGGTACACCGAGAACCATGGCTGGGATGTCAACATACCAGGGTACACAATCGACAGAAGAGACAGGGAAGGTAAACGAGGAGGTGTAGTAGCTCTATACATAAGGGAAGGCATCAAAGCTACAGAACTAAAAAGTAAAGGGGGAGGACAAGAGGCACTCTGGGTCACCTTGGAGACAGGGAATGGCATCACAATCTGCACAGGGGTTGTATACAGACCCCTGTCTCAAGGGGAGGAAATGGACAACAAAATGATAGAGGACGTTCTCAAAATGGCTGAAAAAGGGGAGATACTGTTGATGGGGGACCTGAATATGCCAGATGTTAACTGGATAACATGTACTGCAGCCACATCTAAGAGCAGGGTCATTCTCGATGCTCTGCAGGGGGCAGGCCTTAGACAGCTAGTGTTGGAACCCACTCGGGAGGAAGCAATATTAGACCTGGTACTCTCAAATGGAGAGAGGATCACAAATTTAGAAGTCAGTAGACATCTGGGAACAAGCGACCACTGCACAGTGTGTTTCACAAATGAGCACAACCATGGAGATAAGCCATACAAAAACAAGGATACTGGACTTTAGAAGAGCTGACTTTGGCAAATGGGTGAATACCTGAAAATGCACTAACAAATGACCAAAAAGGGGGTGGAAGAACAATGGAGAAAATCAAAACTGCCATCATAGAGGCAACAAGCCTTTGTGTGAAACAAATAAACAAAGCGGAATAAAAACCACTATGGTTTTCAAACGAGGTGGCAGGGAAAGTTAAGGAGAAAAGGCTGCATTCAAAAGTATAAGGAATCACAGAAGGAGCATGACAGGGAACTGTATCAATTAAAGCAGAAAGAAGTGGGGAAGGCAGTCAGACTAGCAAAGGCCCCAACCCAAGAAAAAATAGCCAACTCAGTTAAGAAGGGGGATAAAACCTTTTATAGGTACATTAGGGAATATAGAAAGGTTAAGGGAGGGATAGTGAAGATTAATAAAATGAGAGGGGAGGTGGGCAGAGGGAGACAGTGAAAAGGCAGAGATACTGAATGAATACTTTTGCTCAGTATTCACAAAAGAAGATGAGGAGGAGTTACCTAAACCAGACAATAGAAGCACTCTGGGTAGGGGGGTTGACACCAGTCCATTCACAGAAGAAAGAGTCCTGAAAGAACTCCTAAAACTCAAGGTGGACAAAGCAATGGGGCCTGACGGGATTCACCCCAGAATGTTAAAAGAACTAAGGGAGGACCTAGTGACACCACTGACTACACTTTTTAACAGATCTTGGCAGGATGGGGTGGTACCAGAGGACTGGAGGAGGGCAGATGTGATTCCCCTTCACAAAAGTGGGAGCAAGGCAGAAGTGAGAAACTACAGACCTGTAAGTTTGACCTCAGTGGTAGGGAAAATGATGGAATCACTTCTGAAAGAAAGAATTGTTGAGTACCTAGAGGATAGCGAGGCACAGGACCCAAAGCAGCATGGATTAATAGCAGGAAGGTCATGTCAGATGAATCTAATTGATTTCTTCGACTGGGTGACCAAAGTAATAGACTAGGGAGGGGCTGTGGATATGGCCTACCTAGACTTTAGCAAGGCATTTGACACAGTCCCGCACAAAAGATTAATAATTGCTAGCTAGCCTGAGTGGGTCCCAGGTGGTAGCCTGGGTAGCAAATTGGCTGCACAACAGGACACAGAAGGTAATAGTGAATGGAACACATTCAAGAAAGGGGGCTTAGTGGAGTACTCAGGACTCAGTACTGGGTCCAGTCCCTTTAACATCTTTATAGGTGACATTGCAGAGGATCTGAGGGAAAGGTATGCCTCTTTGCAGATGACACAAAGATCTGTAACAGAGTTGATACACAAGGGGGGTAGAAAAGATGAGAAGGGACTTGGGCAAGGTTGGAGGAATGTATTTCAGACATGTGGACAACTTAGGATCCAATACAAAGAAGTGCAGCAATGCAATCTGGGAAACAAAAACCCAGGAGAAGAGTACACAATAGCAGGGGAGGTTCTAACAACAAAAATGGAAAGGGACCTGGGGGTAGTCATCATCAGGTGACCCAAAGGTGATAAGCAATGAAAAGCCGGTAAGGAGAGCCAGGGGATACTGGGATGGATAGAAAGGAGCATCACAAGTAGAAAAGGAAGTGGTTATCCCTCTGTACAGACAGCTGATGAGACCCCATCTGGAGTACTGTGTGCAGTTTTGGGAGACCCCATCTACTAAGAACATAGACAGGATGGAAGCAGTCCAGAGGAGGGCAATCAAAATGGTGCAGGGTCTGCAGCAGAAGCTATATGAAGAGAGACTGAGAGAGCTAATATGTATAGTCTTGATGAAAGGAAGGACAGGGGGACATGATAGAAACATTCAAGTACCTCAAGAGAATCAACAAAGTCCAGGGAGGGTAGCATCTTTCAGAGAAAGAGATGTGTAAGAACAAGGGGCACAATTTAAAGATAGAGGGGGATGGCTCTAGGGGTAATGTGAGGAATTTTTTTCATGGAGAGAGTGGTGGATACATGGAACTGCCTCCTGAGGAGGTCATGGTCTAAAACAGTGGGGGAATTCAAACATGCATGGGACAGACACAAGGCAATTATAGTTGGGGGTTGCAGGAAGAAAGGCTGTATGTTAACTAGAATCTGCAGCTTATCCAGTAGGTAGGGAAATCAGCAGACTGGGTGGGCCAGGTGGTCCTTATCTGCCGTCAAAGTCTATGTTTCTATGTTTCTATGTAACTGTGACCAAATTGACAGATTTAGTACAAGGCAGAGTCTTAATGTTGGATGTTGTCATACAAAATCAAGAGTGGAGAATTATAAACATCTACAATCTGCAAGTAAAAACAGAAAGAATAGAAGTTAAGTGCAAAGGTCAACCATATTTACATACAGCTAAATCAATAATCTTTGGGGGATATTTTAACTGTATTTTGAACCTTACAGATAAGATGGAGAAAACCCAGAAACTATACTCTGACTCAGATTTTCTTAATTCAATGTTTAAAATGGCAAATTTAAAAGATGGGGCAACATCGGGGATAGGAACACCTGCACACACATTTCACAGAGGCAGATCATCCACCAGGATGCATTCTTTTTTTATTTCACATTGGGTCCCTTGTTACAAGTGTACTGTAACCCCTATTGAAATTTCAGACCACTGTTTACTAATCATTTGTATAGGATTCCACAAAAACAAACCGTGGGGACATAATCACTTCAAGATGAACACGGCAGTGTTAGAAGAAAACAATGGGTGGGAAGCTTTATCAGAAGTAATTAGAGATAAATTATCGGTATTTGAGTTATATGAGAACAGTGCCCAGTGGTTGCAGGAAACAAAAAGTGAAATAAAAAATTACTGTAAATCTAGTACTAAATCTCAGCACAAATAAAAATATAGACAATACTTGGAAAAACAGAAACAGTTTCAGAAATTAATTTATTTAAAGGTAGAATTTGGTCTAGACTATTCTGATCAGATTACACAGATAAACAAAGAAATTATGTTGTTTCAATATGACAGGGCTACTTCCCTTTTTTAGAACAAAAATACGGCATGAAGGGTAACTTTCAGTCAATCAATCCTTATGATCACTGTAAACAAAGAGCAGATGCAAAATACATGACAATACTACAGAATAATGAAGGTATCTGTGTGGAAAGCAATTTGGAATTTCTCAAAATAGTAACAGATCACACCAATCAGCTCTTCGGGCAGGCAACTACAACCACAACAGAAAAAAATTATTTTTTTTCAAGATTTAGGAGTTCCTAAGATAACACAGGGAGATAAATCAGAATTAATCAGACCAATCAGGGAAGAAGAGGTTAGTAGGGTGATAGATCATTTAAAAAATTCAGTAACCTCAGGTCCAGATGGAATACCGAATGAGTTCTATAAAAAAGCAAAAAGCATATTAATAAAAAAACCTCACAGCAGTATTTAATAGCATCCTCCAAGGACCGTATGCATTACCTCCTACATTAGCAGACCATTTTTTAACATTTCTGCATAAGAAAAAATGAAAGAGAAAACATTGACAACTGGAGACCCATTAGTTTGATAAACTCAGACTGGAAAATTCTTTGTAAAATTATATGTATAACACTGGCAAAAATTGCATGCACAGTAATAAGTACAACACAAACATGTGCGATTACCCATAGGTCAATGCTAGATAATTTCAAATTGGTCAGAGGAGTATTTTATTCCCCACAGGCAGAAGGCTGTGCAATATCCTTAGATCAGTCAAATGCATTTGATCAAGTGCCTCACGAATATCTTTTCAATGTTTTACAGCAGTACAGATTCCCAAATGAATTTAATGAATGGATCCAGATTTTATATAGACAAGCATCTGTGACGCCATTCGTCAATGGACTAATGGGCTCGCATTTAAAGAAAAGGAAAGGAGTTAGACAGGGCTGTCCCCTGAGCCCCTTACTCTATGTCTTTTCTTTAGATCCAGTACTTAGAAAACGAAATAGTCTACAAACTATAAAACACATAGCTGGTCCAGGGAACATGCAGTTCCCTTTACAATGGCATATGAGATGAAATCTGCCTCTGATGGCAGATAAACCATTAGTAGTTCAAGCTCTAGAGACTATACAGGAGTTCTCTGTAATTTCCAGTTCCTCCGTTAAGAAGGAAAAAAGTATAGGGACAGTTTTAAAAAAACAGAATCCTGGCCTAGCTGAGGTAATAGAAGGAATCACAATTAATTCAGGAAATTTTAAAATGTTAGGGGTATCTTTTGGAGACACAAACCCAGCAGAGAAAAACTGGACCCAGAAACTTAGTGTTGCAGAGGAAAAACATTTCTAAATGGAAAAGTTATCCCATGACAAGGAAAAAGAGAATATATATGCTTAAAACTTTTATTAACCCAATCCTGTTCACAATAAGTTAAAAGAAAAAGAACCTCTGTGTGCAAGCACTGAGGCAATGGTTACCCCAAAACTTGTTTTTTGTTTTAATTGGGTTCACCACAACATAACCCAGATAGACCATCTTAGGGTAGCTGGTTCATTCCACTGGGGTGTCAAACACTGATGAGTCCTGGTAGGACGAAACACGTGTCTAAGTCTTCTGTTGGCACCCTTTGCAAACTGTGTGAGAGGCCTTTCGGCAACATGCATTTCTGCTTAAAGTCGAACCAGCATAATATTCTGTGGTGATTTGCATATGCAGCCAGTGATGCTTTGCATTATGGGGGCATGTGTGATTTTGTATTCCGTATAACAATAAGTTATATTTATCCAATACCCCGAATTTAGAACCTAGAGTTTATAATGCCTGTTTCCAATTATTATGGGGCAGTCATTTGAACCCCGTGAAAAGAATGATCACATATTGACCAATAAAGCAGGAAGGCTTAAACATGTTAAACCCGATACTTTTCTTTTTTACTATTTTCCTGTATTCGAATATATCTCCTATCATAGCAGGAAACCAACAAGACTGGGCAAAAAGTATAAAAATAAAGTAGTCAATATTTTTTGGATAAGTGGGCAGCACCAAAATGGGGGGAGTTTAAACAAATACTCCAAGGCACCCTGAGGTATTTAATAGATGTTAAAAAAAAGTAGAACAATGGGGTGTTATCATACAAATGGTACAGTCACAAAACAGAAAGGTATTTACTCATCAGTCCTAAATAGTAACTTCTTAATAGGGCCAATTTTTAATAGTCCACAAGAAATAGAACCCCAGCGCCTAACAAAACAATTAACAGAAAATAGAATAACTCAGAAAATATGGGATACCCTATGGATGTGCTGTCACGGGAAGCCTAATGTTAGGGGTAATCATGCACATAAATCCATGGAAGAACAGTACTGTATCAAAGAGTCGTGCGTAGTTCAAGTGGAAACAATGCAGCATCTGTTATTTGATTGCCCTTACATTTCCCAGTTTTGGAACCTTTTATCTATAAAATGAAAGACTCCTATACTGGCTAAAATGACATACACGGAATTTGTAGATGGGAAAAATGATCTAGCATGGAAGTGTTTCCACCCAAGTACATTGAGTGGTTCATGCAATTTTGAAATGGTGTTTATGGCAAAACAGATGTCTTTACTTTCTTCAGAATAAAAATGAGCCCATAGAGGTTTTGTTAGAAAAAGTAACCCATGAAGTAGCTTTGGTGTTTAAATATGAACAGGGCAAAATGCAAAGAGCAGCACTTAATAATTGGTGGAGGTCTTTCCCCATTTTAATCTTCGAAGGTGTAACTTGAATGAATGATGTTTAAGCAAAAGATGGCAGACTGTTATAGTACTTATAGAGTACTCACCTCTAACACAGGAAGGAGTGTATATAGAGACAGCTGTTGGGAAAGCAATGTTAAGTCTTCGCAAAATATTACAGAGGTAAAGAGGGAGTAAGTGTAAGGGAGAGGAAGTATTTAGGAAGAAGGACAGATAAGTAGGAAAAAGAGTGCACAGAATAATGAAGTTCACATGTGTAATTGAAATAATGTTTATGTAATAGTTGTTTTTTCTATGTCAATGTATAAGGTACAACAAAAGTAACAAACTGAATTAAAAATATGTATACATAAAGTGTTTTGCTGTTATATTTATTAAATAATTCCCCTACTTTTTTCGAGAAGTGCCATGGGATCTTTAACATCCACCTGAACAGGCAGAAGGAACCTCAGTTTAATGTCTCATCCGAAAGATGGCACCTCAGGAGTGCAGCACCCCCATCATGCTGCACTGCAGTGTCAGTGTTGGGATATTAACCCAAGTGCCTGGTGTGGGCATACAACCCACAGCCTTCTGATCTCCTGGCCTCAAAGGTGAGTGTGCTACCTTCTGAGCCACTGACACTAGTCATACCGTTTTAGTTGTAATTATGGAGGATTTTTGCTGATCCCAGTGACAGACTTCTAAACTAGGCTGTGTTCAGGAGCATGACATCACCAGAAGTCAGAAACAGATTTCTGAAATCCTTAGATTCATAATCAGTATATTTTTAACAACCTCAGATATTTAGAAAAGTAGATTTTATAACTATTATTGAAATTAATGATTCGAGTTATTAAAAATGGCCACCATTAGCCAGTCCGGTGGTGCAGAGGGCTGAGGTGCTGAATGCCACACTTCACACCATGCCAACGACCCGGGTTCAGGAACCTGCCCAGGCCGTTGGGGGTTGGCTGGGGAGGGAAAGGACTGAGCATCCGACAGACTGCTCTCCTGTCTCTGGGGTGGGTTCGGAGCTTACATCACTCGGCGGCTGCCCCCGATGGAAATCGGGGGCAGTGCAGGAGCAGTGCACTTGGGGGTGAAGTGCGGCAGATGTCAGCACGCAGTGCCTGGACATCATTGCACGTCCGCACTTTTAAGGGGAGAAAAAATGGAGGATAATGGCAGTCAGTCTGGCAGCTTGATGGCAGTGCCTCTCCACCCGGGAGGGGGGAGTTTGTCGTGGAATCACACTTCGGTAGTGGATTCCGGCCTGGTGAGAGGGAGTGGGAACTCCTCAGTGGACACAGAGTGCCAGCCGGATGTGAGCGAGCCTACGGGCTAAATGGGGGAGAGGATGGTGGCTGAACGTACAGCAAGTCGAGCTGAGGGAGCAGAAATACGAAGTAAAAAAAAATAAAATGGCAAGCACTCACAGTATTTAACAAGCATTTGTGAATGCCAAATGTTTGTCACTTGCATTGCTATTGTGCTGGGTCTTGCTTGACCTATATTTACCCAGAATAAACCAGATCAGATGCAATATCTTATTTTTCAGCGGTGTCCTGCTTTTACACATTTTTAGATTGTGTTTACCCAGGATAGGCCAATTGAGAGACAATATTTAAATGTCAGTGGGAGACAGGGTTGTAGCTGCAACATACATTGTGAACATCTTTTATGAAAATATTTTTAGGCTTGGTGAGTCATTATTTGTAAAGCACTGATAGAGATTACCACTATGAGAATAAGCGAGAACTGGAACAGAAGCATCTCCTCTACCAGGGCTTCTCAGAGATGTTATTTAGCTTCAATATAAGCCAGAAAGTGCACCACCAAGCATCTAGTACCTCAGGCCTTCTATACCAGTGGCAAATATCCAGCATTGACAAATGCTTGTTTTAGTATTTGGTGTCCATACCTTCAGTTCAATACTCAGTGTCCTCTATCTGAGTTAATATTTAGAGCCCTTTACTTTAATACTCTCTGTGCCCTTTTCCCTCATTGTAATACCTAGAGTCCGAACCCATCCATTTATGTAATAATTTTCCCTTCCCGTCGTTTTAATACTAGGTTTCGTTCACCTTACTTTTCAGTGCTCTTTCCATTTAAGTACTCAGTGCCCTTTCCTTCATTAACACTTGGTGCCAGAACCAAGTTCTTTAATACTTGGTGCCTCTTTACTTTCTTCATTTTAATAGGTGCCCCTTTTCTCTCTCATTTCATATTTGGTGCTCATTTCCTCATTACAACACTCAGTGCTGCACCCCTCGTTTTCATAGTTGGTGCCCCTTTTCTTCTTTTTAATATGCATTGCTATTGCTGTCCCTTCCCTCATTTAAACACTCGGTTCCCTTCCCCTCATTTGAATTATCTTTGACCTTACCCCCTTTTAGCACTCAGTGCCCCTTCTGTCAACAACCTGCAGTGACAGAGCTTACCACCATGTTGACTCAGTTTAACATTCGGTGTCCTATGTATTTTACATACTCCATGTCCCACAATTGACAATCCTCATCTTTTTTTTATCCCACTGTTCTGTTCCACACTCAGCCACTAAAGTCACCTCACCTCTAGGAAGGGTCAGAGCGTGGCACAGGGCCCTTCCTCCATTTTCACGCTCAGTGCCCCTCCCCTTCCCTCCTCTCAATAACCTTCTTCAGTGACAGTGCCCAGTGTGACTAGGTGAACAGTAAATGTGTGGAATAGTTCTCAGCCAGGCCTTTCAAGTGTAGGCTATAAAGTGGAAAAATGGTGGCAAGAGTATTGGTAAAAGAGGTAACAGGTCTTTTGTTCCCAAATTATTCGCAGCTTTCCTCAATAAACCACACATCTCCATTTCAAAACAATTTCATTAAATGCATTTTCAGTTTGCGCCTTGCAAATGAATTTAAATAATCTGATATGAGCTGCTTGGAAGGGAACACTAAAATAATTAATTAAGCTGCCACTAGTTATAAGTCAATAAATCTGGAAAGAAAGTATGCAAGTAACAAAATAAGCAATAACATAAAGGCATTCAGTTCCCAAGTTCTTAACACCCATAGCATATTGATTTCCCAGTCCCGGGTTTCTTCCATTCTTAGCCGAAAGTGATGATTACTAAGTGTACATTGTGACCTCCTAATACAACCACAGACATGGTAACCACGTCAAGCAATGCTGAATCATAATTAGCCCATCACAACCCCCTTCCTGAATGCTCACAAATGTCTGCAAGTAAGGTTGTTGGGGAAGCTGCCAAGGCCACCTTGCCAAAAAAACTAGCGGAGGCCATTTGAAGGCTCTATGGATGCCCTTACAAGTCCAGTTGTAGCTTCCCACTGCTACCACCCATGTTACTTCCTGCTGCTTGGACCCACCCTGTCTGTTGACATGTGGCTCACATAATTGATGTCCCAGTCCCATGTATTTTTACTCCATCATGTCCCACCTACACTTGACACTTCTCATATTTTTTTTTTCTTTTGGCCTTTCTCCTCTCTCTTGTGCCCCATTCCCCATTCAGCCACCAGCCCACCACAGTCACCTCACCTCCAGCCAGGGTGACTCCTCATCTTTCTTTCTTCCTTTCTTTATTGTTCTCTTTTTGCTTGTTTCTTTTCCCCCAACTCAGCTGAGCCACCAGTCACCTCACCTCACATCCAGCCAGGGTGATTTGCTTACCACCCCAGTCCAGGAGAAGGGAGCTACCAGATGGTCACTTAATCATCTCCCAGCCAGCCCCACCCTGCCAACCCCCAGCGACTTGAGCTCCTTCCTAACTTAGGTCACCAGCGTGGTTCAAGGTAAGGTGCTTAACAGCACCTCATACCTGTGCCCCACCATGCCAGCTATCATCAGAGATATTTTTCCTTATCTACAGGGATCAGGAGAGGTGGGGTAACAATGCCTTTTTTTGTTTGATACAGCACCACTCTCTGAGCTGACAGCTAGACCATTGGGTGAGGGATGGTGGAACTAAGGTGAAAATTGGGCAGAACAGGAATAATAGTCCAAGAAAAGTGTGAGTGGTTTGAAACACACATTAGTAAGTAGCACAGCAAAATACAATGCAGATGCCACTGGGACCAAGAAATCTGTCCTTAATGTCAGAGTCCTTAACAAGCAGGTTGCAAGGCCTCTCAAAGGCCCAGCAGGTAGGGCGTCATGCTTCTGCACTGGTGGGTCAGATTTGGGAGTGGAATCAGGAGCTGGCTTAGGCAGCTAAGGTGGCTGGAGTGATGCTGCCACATGTCACTGCTCCCAGTCAGTGGGTGTGGGGGGGGGTAAGGGGGACAGTGCTTGGTTCTGTAACCACAGCAGCCCTTGGTGAGCCAGAGAGTTACATCCTCTAGAGACATTGCTGCGTGCATACAAGGCCTGACTGAAAATCACCAACTATTAGTCAAAGGCGAGTAAGATTTAAGGACATAAATGAAACAAACAGAAAAACTCCATGTTTCCCCGTCACCTGTATGACAGCCACCAGTAGCCTTGGGCCCTGCTCTAAGTGGTTCTCACTGGCTAAATGATGGGGGAGCAGCTGACAGGGCTGGGACTGAGGTCACCAGACAGACCAGAAGTGAAGTGAAGGTGGTGCTCTGGGGAGCAAACAGCTGTTTCAAAAAATTAAAAAGGTTGCACAACAGTTAAAATACTGCAGTGACGCTACACTGCAATTTACATGCGGATGTTCAGAAATTACTAAGTGTGAAAACAAGAACCAATTAGAGCCAAACCACCAGCCTACCACAGTAACCTCAATTCCAGCCAGGGTGACTCCTCATTTCTCTCTTTTTGTGTGTCTTTGCACTTGCACAAGAAACACCTTGGGACAGTACCGCATTTGAGAGGTGTGTCAGGGACGAATCCAATGCTGAGCACTGTTCAGTGGGCTCGACCCTGACACACCAATGACCACTGAAGTCAAGTGTGATGGCCGTTGGAATTTCACAGTGGGAAGCTGGCTTGCACTTGAGAGAAATTAACTGCACCAATGAGAGAGTGTGCTTCATTTCTTTCATTTGCATAAGCAACACCCCCCAAGAAAAAACAAAGTGACTTCCACCTCAAGGAAAGCACCATCCACTAACACCTACTCCTTCCACTTCCTTAATTGTGCTTTGTTTTGTCCCTTCCATTCCCTACCTCCTTCATCTCTCTCTCTCTCTCTCTCTCTCTCTCTCTCTGTCCTCTGCTGTCTGTCCCATTTTATATTTCATTTGCTCTTCCTTTGTTTTGGTTCTGCTGCCTCCTCGCCCAGTCAGCATCCCAGGGTGTGATGTCATTTCACTGGCACTGGCTTCCCCTCTGCCTCCTTTGTGGCTGTAGCTCTTTTCATTCCCTTGGCTTCTCCCTCCCCAGTTCTATTACAACACCTCAGGGCTTGCTGCCCACTGTGATGCAGCTCTTTATTTTATCCCTGCCTTTTATTTTCTCCAGCTAGTTCAATAAACCAAGGTGCGGCTTCCATTTACGCGGCACTCACCACACTGTCTCCTTGCTCTCTGTCTCTCTTTCTCTCACGTAACCTCCTTGCCATTTTTTAGCCACCATTTGGCTTCCAGTTCTGGCAGGTCCTCCACCCTGCACTGATCAGGCCCCCCCCTTCCAGCTCTATTGAATGCTGCGGTGCGGCTTTAACTCCTGGTGGTTCCTGCCACCCTGCGCACTCCTCCTCAGCCCCATTGCCTTTTTGTCGCATCCCTTCGGCGCTCCCACCAGTTCCACCAGAGTGACTTTACAGCAGCATCTTGCTGCTCTCCAGCCCTTCCAGTCCAGTGGTTGCCCTGTAGGGCATAACTTAAACAAAAAAACTGCTGCCAGAGTGGCGATCAGGAAGGTGGAGAGGAGATGCTTTCCTACATGCCTCTTCCACCGCCTGCTGGCTCCATTTGTGCTCTGTTTGCTCCTCTTAAGCCACGTAGGGCATAAATCAATTAAAAAACTGCCACCGGAGAGGTGTTCAGGAAGGTGGGGAGGAGACACTTTCATTACATGCCTCCTCCACCACCACTCACTGGCTCATGGCTTTCCCTGTCTCCCACCCATGGGAGTAGGCCACAGCCTAAGCTCTGTATGGGCTGCAAGTTCAAAAGCACCTGCAGGGACTCTCACTATAGCGGGGTCATGCTACCAGCAGGATGCCCAGCAGCCCAACTTGCTCCTCTGCTGCTACCACAAATAAACACCCCATCACTGCTCACAGCACAACCAGGGCTCAGGGAAGCCTCTCTTAGACCCAGGAAAGTTTTAAAATTTATTTTACCATAAACACTGGCCTCAGAACATCAGGGCTAGCCCACTAGGCCACCAGGGCTATCTTTGTGTTGTGCCCCCCTTAGAGGTAATTTCTAAGCCTCACTGACCACCAATGGCACTTTTATTTCTACAGATGGGCCACTAGCCTCCACTAACCCACTTAGGCTACTAACTAAATTACTGGCCACTCGGCCACCACTAAGGACAAAAGGACCCAGGTGAGCCCCCCTTTCCCCTAACCTCACTCCCTTTTCTCTCCTTCTGCTTTCTTACTGCTTTTTCATCTAACTAACCTATTTCTCTTTAATTTTTGCAGGTCTGACCAGACAAGGGCTTCAACCTTAATCAGATAAGTGTTAGTTTTATTTCTATCCTGTCTCTTACACCCTGCTGGACCCCCTAAGAGCTGCTGATCCTTTGTGACCCTTTTTGTTATGTTTTATTTTTCAAGTACCTTGGTGTCACCACTTCGGACACCTACCCTGGCACCCTGTGGCTGGTAAGTCTCTTTATTTAAAGCAGCAGTGCTGGATAATCAGGAAGTGATCAGTGTCTAATTTTTGTAGCACTACAGGAAATACATCTGCTTATGTTTTGACCACAGGTGTTCAGTATAGCCATTTCTTCACAACACCTCATGAACATGACAGCTGTAATTTTTCAAATGTGTTCTCACATCCTGAAAGGCGATTTCACAGTTGCTGCACTAAGCCACCTTTCGGGGAGGAGTTGAACATTTTCTTCACCGTTGCTCATGAGGTGGGGTCATAACAAGACTATGGTGAACATGTGGCATAAAAATATTTCAATTGTGCTTATGCAACTGGAAGAGATGTATGCTTGTGTGATTTGATACATTGTGGCAGTTTGTCTCTCCATTCATGGGATATACCACTCTGTGGAGGTACAACACAAGGAACCCTAGAAGAGGATTCCTCCCTATAGGTTCTGCGGGAATAATTCCCTTGGCTAAAGGTAGTTTAGGAAGAAGCCCACAGAAAAGAGAGTTGTGCCTTGGAGGAGGAGGGGAGGATGGTGGGGCAATGAAGAAACGAATCCTGGAACAGTCCAGGATGAGTGGCCTTTTAAGGCCTGATGGGGGAGTGACATTGTTGCTCTGCCCATTGAACCACAGGCATAGCCTTCTCATTCAATAGTGCTTATGCAACTGGATGAGATGCATAGTATGCTTGTGTGACTTCAATACCTTGTGGCTGTTTGCCTCTCTGTCCGTGGGATATAAAACCCTGTATGGGTATGATGCAAGGAACCCTAGAGGAGGGATTCCCACCTATAGATGCCATGGGAATAATTCTCTTGGCTAAAGGTAGCTTAGGATGTAGCCCTCAAAAAATACCCACAGGGGTGTCGAGCATCGAAGAGGCGAGAAATTACAATACATTGAGACCGGGAAAGTAAGGAGAAAGATGTCGATGTGAAGGAAAGGAGAAGAATGATATAAGACTAGGACAATGAATGAAATGAATGATGATAAGATGCAGAAGGGTGGCTTCCTAAGGAGAGAGGAAACAGCTGGGGCCACCATCCGAATCCATCCAACAGTGGAACCTAACTCCGGAACCTACTGTATGAAAGCACTAACCCTGTCTAATGCTATGACCAATCGCATGGAGGAGAGGAAACCCCCCCCCCGATGAGGAAACCTCTGGGGATCCAAGGCCTAGGTCACCTTTCTTCCAGGCTGAAGGATGTTTTCATTAGTGATGGCTCAGCTACTGCAGCTAGAGTCAATATTGGGGAAGAGAAAATATTACAATTGAAATGAAGCTCTCAGTCTGTCCTTGTAATGGGAATGCTGTGGAGGACTATGAGTGATGGCTCTGCAACTAGAAGTCTAAAAGCAAAAGAGGAGAGAAAAGACCACCGAGGTACTCAGCTGGCCTACTCTAGCCTATGAAATAGACCATATGAACCAGAGGTAGTCAGATGGAGAATGGCATAAAGAGTGCCTCTGAACCCACACAGGCAGCCAAAAGGGGCCCTGATGATGAGAGCCCCATCCCTCTCAGCCTGAAGTCAAAAATGCAACTTCTAGAGGTGTAGCCAAAATGAGGGACAACTAAAGGTCCACCCAGAGTGGAGACATTCCCACTATAGGCCAGGGAGAAGGACCCTGCTCTGAGCTTCGCATGCTGTAGATGCGAACTTCGTGGGATGTATGATGATGGAGAGAAGTCTTGAAGGTTGGAACAATTAAGGCGAATTATGAAATGTATGATGTAAGATGATGGAGAGAAGCCTTGAAGGTCTGAAGGTTTAAGGTGAGGAATGAAATGGACGATGTACGAATATGAAATGAGGCCAGAAGACTGGTATGGTAAGGTGAAATATAAAATTGACAATATAGGATGATGGAGTGAAGCCATGGAGGCTGGTATGGTTAAGGTGAGGTATGAGTGAATGATGTACGATTATGGAGAGAAACATTGAAGGCCTGAATGCTTGAAGACTGGCAGGGACCAAAGAATGGGTATGAATGAAGCAAGGGTTTTTTGCGATACATGAGTAGTGAAGGAGCAGTGGTAGGGCAGGAACCCTCCAAAAAAGAAAACACAGACAGCAAGCTGGCCAAGGCTGGCATACCAGGGACAGGGGAGAAGCCAGGAAGGCAAGAAAGGTCTGCAACAGAATGCAGGCAGTGTAGGGAACAGACTCAGCCAGGGCAGTGAGGAGCCAGGAGTGGTGAGCATGGCAAACCAGACTGAGAGTGATGCTGCAGGTATGATGCGGAGCACCAAATGAGAAAATGGAACAGAGTCCAAAGAGAAATTTCTACATACATGGAATACACCAGCTCAGAGAGTGCCCCTGCAAGTACGGGGAATGCCAAATGAGCTCAATTGCAATAGAGAAGACAGGGGAAATATGAGCTACCAGAGCTGAGAAGGCGGTCAGGATCCTGGGGAGGGCACCGGGAAACAGCCAGGCACTCCATAGGCTGACATTATTGAATTATTAGAAGGATAAGAAAAAGTGTTCAATAAATTAGATAAAGAAGTTGAAGCAATTAAATTAGATCCTGCATTTCTTAAACAGTGTCCAGATACAATCTCTAAATATACTATCAAAGCATTAACACATCCAGTTATGGCAAATATAGTCTTCCTTGAGGCACATAATGAATTAAAACATCACGTAGAAAGATTATCTGATTTCATTGTAAACAAACTAACAGACCTCTCTGATAAAATTGACAATATAGAGAATAAGCACTCAATTGAGAAGACATGAAGGCCTTCACAAAAGATTAATAAACAAATTAGCCAGCCTTTGGAGTGGTTCCTAGGGTGGTAGCTTGGGTAAAACACTGGTTGGACAACAGGATGCAGCGGGTAATAGTAAATGGAGTCCACAGTGAAGAAAGGAGGGTTACTAGTGGGGTACAGCAGGGTTCAGTTCTGGGGCCAGCCCTTTTTAATGTTTTTATAAGTGACATTGCAGAGGGACTAGAAGGGAAAGTATGTCTCTTTGCAGATGACACAAAGATTTGCAACAGGGTTGATACACAAAGTGGAGTGGAAAGGATGAAAAGGGACTTGGCAAGGTTGGATGAATGGTCAAATGTATGGCAGTTTAGATTCAATGCAAAGAAGTGCAAAGTAATGCACCTGGGAAACAAAAACCCAGGAGAAGAGTACACAATGGGAGGTGAGATACTGACAACAACAAAAATGGAAAGGGACCTGGGGGTAGTTATATCAGATGACCTAAAGGTAGGCCAGAAATGTGAGAAGGCAGTAAGGAGGGCTGGGGGGGGATACTGGGATGCATAGGGAGAGGCATCACCAGTAGAAAACAGGAAGTTGTTGGCCCTCTGTACAGACAGTTGGTAAGACCACATCTGGAGTACTTTGTACAGTTTTGGAGACCCCATCTCTGCAAAGACATAGACACGGTGGAGGCTGTCCAGAGGAGGATAACCAAAATGATGCAGGGTCTGCATCAGAAGACTTTTGAAGAAAGACTAAATGAACTAAAGATGTATAGCCTTGAGGAAAGGAGGGAGAAGGGGGACATGATAGAAACTTTCAAATACCTCAAGGGAATCAACAAAGTCCAAGAGGCTAGCATCTTTCAGAAACAGAGATGTGCAAAAATAAGGGGGCACAATTTGAAGATTGAGGGGGGATGGCTCAGAGGTAATGTGAGGAAGTATTTCTTCACAGAGGATTGTGGATACATGGAACAGCCTTCCTGAGGAGGTTGTAGAGTCAAAAACAGTGGGGAATTCAATAATGCATGGGACAGACATAAGGCAATTCTAGTGGGGGGAAGGAGGAAGTAGGCTGTTGGTTAACTAGGATCTGCAGCTTATCTGTTAGGTAGGGAAATGGGCAGACTAGGTGGGCCAAGTGGTTCTTATCTGCCGTCAAATTCTATGTTTCTATGTTTCATTTTCTTCAATTTATTTTCCTAAATCCCCATTAAAGGAAAAAGGTAATAAAAAGGGAACAAAGGAAGTTAAGGTGTTAAATATCAAAAAGCAAATAAAAAAAAGAAAAGAAAAAAAATCACTTAAAAATAATATAAAGAAATTGCAGGATAGAGAAAACAATGTAAACTCTAATAATATAAATCAAGTAAAATCAACAAATCAGAATCACAAAAGCCAGGTCAAAGAGGATGTAATAGAATGTTCTCCTGTTACAACCATTACCTTGGAACAGAACATCTTGGGTAATAATTTCCCACAAAGCAATGATTTAATTCTGGAATCTTTTGAGGAATCCACAATGTTTGGCCCCCTTCCATTACACCATAACCCTGAACCCATCACAATTGCAGGGAAAGAGGTAGTTTTCCAAATTGAAAATATATTTTTAAAACTGCAAGAAACAAGCAACACCCTATTTTCCCTAATGTGCCACTTGTTTAAAGCTGAACTTGAACTACCACAGGCAGTGTCCAGTATAAAATTGGTCTATACCGATAAATCAGTTCCTAGTCACCCAGTTTATATATTACTATTAGACTATCAGACATGGAAATTGCTAAGAAAATCTGGGCTAAACAAATTTATTTAAATAAACTCTATATTTTAATTTCTTCTCAGTTAACTGGTCAACTAGATGGTTGCATGCATATGGGAACATGAATATATTAGGTTCACTGACCTCATGTGAAATCATAACCTCAACTTTAACATTGCTCGACTGGAATTTTGATAAAATACCAGAAACACACTTCCTTTCCTTATTTGGAATAGCGAGATTTGAAGGAACCAATAGTCACAGACTAGCCTCCTTCATTAGAACTCTTCTTGAGACATGCCTGGATATAGAAATTGCTATAGCTAAATAGTCTGATCTGGGAGTGGTTAGGAGAGTTCATGCAAATGATTTAGATACTCAAGTTGAGCTACACGTTAAAACAGAAACCTTATACAGAAATGTATTACTTAATGCATACAAACTAGATAGAATTCAAGTATTACATATTGATTTCCAGCTTCATGAAAATCAAAAAGGATTCAGTACGGAAAATAATATCTATCCGTGACAATCCAATAATCTGTTTACTTCATCATGCATAGACGAACCCATAGCACATAGTGATTTATCAACCTCTAATGTTGATAATTTCATGTCTTGGAATATAGCGGGTCTGGGGACAAAACTGGTTGATCCCCACTGGAAAAAATGGTTTCACAATATGAACTCTTGCTCTTCCAAGAGACATGGGCAACTACAGAACTGTATTTAAATGGTTATGAAGCATTCAGTCTCCAAGCAATAAGGGAGAAACAGTATGGTAGGCCAAGGGGTGGTGTAACCACTTTCATAAAAATTAGAAATGGTATACAAGTAATCAATCAAATCAAGTTTAAAAACTTATCAATGATAAATATTGTGAAATGGGACCTGTTTACTTACATGATTGTGAATGTGTATGTTCCCCCTAACATCCCAATTATAAGCTATGGTGACTTGTGTTCAGAGCGCTCCCTGACCATGGATTCTCTTTACATTAAATATTATATTAATACAGTACTGATAGGGGGTGACTTTAATGCTCGGATAGCCACTTTTGATAATCTCTCTATATTGCATCCCCTTAAATATATGAGTGATCTAGAACTAAGGAAATCCGTGGACATCACCGTTAATACAGTTGGTCCAAAATAAGAAGAATTCATAACTGAGAATAATCTATTAATATTGAATGGCAGAGGAGCAGGGGATTCTGAGGGAGCATACACATATTTTTCCCAAGTTACATAGAAACATAGACTTTGACGGCAGATAAGGACCACTTGGCCCACCTAGTCTGCCCATTTCCCTACCTAGAGGATAAGCTGCAGATCCTATTTAGCCAACAGCCTATTTCTTCCTACCCCCCACAAAAAATTGCTTTATGTCTGTCCCATGCATTCTTGAATTCTCCCACAGTTTTACACCCCACAACCTCCTCAGGAAGACTGTTCCATGTGTTCACCACCCTCTCTGTGAAACTGAGAAGTTGGGAACAGTGTAATAGATTATGTATTAATATTTTCTGAATCTTTTGAGTTTGTACAGAATTTCTGTATGAACATCAGACCAGAAAGTGATCATGCTGCCCTTACTTGCAGCATAGTCAAAATAAAAGATAAAAAAAACTTTGCTCTCCAGTGACCCTTATTCTGTTCCAATAGTCCATACAGGGAATTTCAAACTAACTTTGATTAATAGGAAAATGAAGAACATAGAACACATTATTTTTTCTATACCGATTTACCCATTTGCTCAAGCCCCAGAAATTGAAAATTCAATTCAAGACACTGTTGGAAATTTTGAGAAACTTCTATCCAGAATCAGTAGGGAAATATATGAATATAAGGATCATTCACCTTTCCCCTTAACATAGTTTGATGCTCAGTGTCTGTATCAAAAGAAGAAATTGGGAAATTTAATTAGGGCTAATCTTAAAAACCCATTGAATTGTGGCAAAGTAAATTTAAATCATGCTCGAAAAGCATACAAAAAATTCTTAAAGATAAAAAAATATGAGTTTATTCAAAAACAATGGGAAACTATTCAACAGACTATAGTAACGAATGACAATAAGGCTTTTTGGAGCATGGTTGCAAGAGGAGTTAAAGTGTGGCAAACCACATTTACTTCTTATATCCCCGAAGAAGCTTGGGTCACCTACTTTACAGCTTTATTAAATAAAAATATTTTCACCACAGAAAAAATAAATTTTCAACACTGGATATTTTCACTGCCATATACGCCTCTGAACTTTACTACAGGTGATGTTTATTTGGCAATCTCAAAACTTATACATAACAAAGCTCCAGGCCCAGATAAAATATCAGGCAAAATTTACAAAGAAAATCTGAACTTTTGGATTCCTTTTTTGGTTAATCTTTTCAATATTTGTCTAGAAGAATGTCACATTCCTACCTCATGGCAAAAAAAAAAAAAATTAAAAAAAATATATATACAGTATATATATATATAATAATCCCCATTCATAAAAAAGGCTCATTTTAAAACCCAAGTAACTATTGTCCAATAAGCTTACTTGACATTGCAGGGAAAATATTTGCTAGCATTTTGTTATATAAACTACAATCTTGGATAGATGCAAACAGTCCCC
This sequence comes from Neoceratodus forsteri, assembly GCA_016271365.2. Taxonomy (NCBI): domain Eukaryota; kingdom Metazoa; phylum Chordata; order Ceratodontiformes; family Ceratodontidae; genus Neoceratodus; species Neoceratodus forsteri. Next base: position 116,499,325 of record CM057458.1, on the reverse strand, counting down.
TTTCTAAATCCAAAGCTGGATTTCGCCATGGATTCTCTACAACAATGTATTTGTATTACTCCATCTATTAGAGAAATACATGCTTTTTAGAAAAATGAGACTGTTTGCATTATTTGTTGATTTTTCTGCTGCCTTTGATTCAATAGAGAGAGAGAGACTCTTTGGGAAATTCTTAAAACTGGAGGTCTCCCCTCATCCTTACTTTTGCCCATTTTTTTATTTTATACTAACACTTATACAGCTGTGAGGTTTGATCAGAAAGGAAACATTACAGAATACTCTTTAACAAATAAAGGTGTCAAACAGGGATGCCTACTTGCTCCCCTACTATTTAATATTTATAGACACTCTATTACACTATGAATTAAAAGGACCATGGGACTCACCAAAAAGAGTGAACCAACAGATACATAATTTAGCATATGCAGATGATCTAATTCTTTTTTCTTTGACATCAAAAGGTTTACAATTAAAATTTAATTTCTTAATGGGTAAATGTGAAAAATTAGAGCTGGGGATAAACTTGAACAATACTAAAGTCATGGTTTTTGGAGGTCACCTACCAAAACCAAGGACATCTTATAAATATTTAGGCATAATGTTAAATTCTAGAAACTTCTGGATATTACATATTAAGGAACAAATTTACAAGGCAGAGCATGTAGCTAAAGTATTACTTCAAATATGGTGGACTTTCGGTAACCCCTGCTATTAATGCTGGGGAGGCAAAAATCACTCCACTCCTTTTACATGAAGCAGAAATATGGGGATACAATCACTACCCACAACTGGAAATTCCTCTTTTATTTGATTATAAATCTATCCTACAAGTTCCTCCGTCAATGGCTGGATCAATAGTAAGAGCAGAATTAGGTAGATTACCCTTGGCTGCTCTTATTAAACTAAGGATAGCTCCATATTGGTTGAGATCAATAAATAATACAAATAATGACTTGTCTATAAATTGTATAAAAGAAAAAGAAGTTTGACACAGTGACGGTTTCCTCTCACCATGGTTAAAATCTCTTTTTCACATATTACATAGCATAGCGTCTTTACACTTATGGCATGATTGGCAAGCTAATATAAAAATACACAAAGCTTATAAAGTGAATGTTAAAAAAAAGTTTTTGCTCTGGCTATAGAAAACCAGTTGAATCAAGTATGGAACTAAAGGCAATCCCGTTGGCTTGCTCAAAACAAAATAGACTTGAAACTTGAAGAATACTTGCAACTTCCTTTATTACTACATATTCAAAAAGCAATAATCTGGGCAAGACTTGAGCTGATTACATCAAAACATATTTATTTTAGTAAATTAAAATCATATCAATCCCTTCAGGACAATTGCTTATGTAATAAAGGATATAGTGAATAATTAATGCATGTCATATCCCAGTGTCCTTTATTCAGCTACATACATCTCAAATACTTAGGAAAAATCTTGATAAACTATGCAGATTTATCATGTGATGTGACATCTATATTGATGCACCCAGTGACAGTGGAAGATGCAAATTTGATAGGAAAATTTATACTGTCTGTAATTAGTTTTAAGAAAAAAGTGTATCGAAAGATGCTCAGAGACAAATAATTACCTTTACATATTGTAAAGAATTTTTAAACCTTCTGTTTAAAAACAATATTTCCCTCTAAAGATATTTTTATGGAGATAAAGTGACTTGCTAAATTATATTTTTTATTTCTACTTTCTCTTTTTGTGGTCCTAATCTAATAATCTTGTAATGTCCAAAATGTTGTTAAATTATTGGCAGAACAATAAACTTGAAACTTGAGAAACATATGCCTATTAGGTGAGCAGGTAAGACTATGCAGGAAGCATGACAGGAATGTAAAGTATGACTGGTAGGGGAGGAACCCCAAAAGACCATACAGCAGAGGAGCAGTGTGAGCAACAAGGGAAGAGACGGAAGATACAACAATACAGAAGTGCTAGTAGGAGAATATGGGTGTGCATGGCTGGAAAAGGCAGAGAAATGAACAGGTTGCAAGTAAAGTTATGCAATTCTATCAGAAGGTGAGGAAAAATAATGGGACCTGATATGGAGTATAACGAGGTGAGCTATAAGGGGGATGAACTGCACAGCAGGAAGGATGAGAGGGCAACGGTAATCGACAAAATGGTAAGGCTGTAACTCATATGAAGAAATGGCCAGGAGAAGCTGAACTGAGGAGACAGTCAATATGAAAGGCAGGCAGCAGAGCCAGGAGTCAGAGGAGATGAGTAGTACAGGATGCATGGCAGAGCCACCAAGTGAAACAGGAACCAACGGGCAGCTGCTGGTGATAACATATAAGTAAAACACTAATCAAATAAATACCAGCAGCAAAGGCTGCGTGATGTACACAAAACCGGTCAGTGCACCTCCAGAAGGAATGATGGTAGTGCAGAACCGTAGCAACCCATAGCCTAATCGAGTGAGAGCAGGCATGGGAGTGAAGAGAAAATGTGGAAGGAACACAGGTATTTGATCTGCTCCTGATGAGCAGAAACTGAAAGGAGTGATGTGAGCATAGAGAGGGAACAACTCGGAGGGCAGGGACAGACTGAATGGCATGAGCCAGCAGCGTGAGGGAGCCCAGATGAAAAGGGAAGTCCAGGAGGGAGCCTGAAAGACAGACAGTGGCATACAACAGCGAGGAATGATGAGAAACATTGGGGCAGCAAATCAGAGGAAGCGGAAATTATATGCAATGCAGGTACCCCAGCCAGTGCTGAGCAATGAGCAAAGGACAGTAGCAGACCAGATGGCCAGCAGTGGAGGTGGGTTGCCAGGGCAGCATGAAGCAGAAAAGGAATGAGCCCAATGGCAGGGAAAGGCAGTGTCCCAGGTCGGCAGGACACCAAAAGGTGGGGTTGCAGCAAGAGAGCCACAAGCGGAATGCTCAGGAGCAAGGGACCCCATGGTAGGAGAAAGAGGTCCTACTCAGGTGAGTGGAATAAAACTGGGCAGAATAGTGGATAAGAAGTGGGGGCTGGGAGATGGGTAGAAAGACACAGATGGTGGGGAGAAACAAGCATGTGACGGAGGAGAACAAGACACAAGAAAACAAGGTAAAAAGGAGAAAGATGGGGCAAGAGGAATCCAGGCAAAATGAGGAGAGAGGGAAGGAGGAAAACGAAATGAGAAGAGCAGGGGAGCCTAACCTCACCAGCAGCCACAGGAGATGAAGGCAGAGAAGTGCTAATGGAGAGGGATCGAGGTACGGTTGGAGAAATGGAGCACAAATGGAGAAATGGGTCAGGCAGCATGGAGGGCTGAGTCTCCAGCTGCAATGAAGAAATGAATCCTGGAACAGTCCAGAAGGAGTGGCCTTTTAAGGGCTGTTGGGGGAGTGGCATTGTTGCACCCATTGAACCACAGACATAGCCTCCCCCCCCCAAAAAAAACAATAAAGTTATCAGGCTATGTTGCATTTTGCTAACACAGGCTCGTAACTTTAATACACCTCTGACACATGCACCATGCAAGGAAACATTTGGCATTGACAAATGCTTGTTTTTAACTGTTCTCTCTTGTTTCCTTCTCCCACTTAGCCACCAGCCCACCACAGTCACCTCAGCTCCTTTTTTTGTTATCTGTTCTCTATTGTTTCCCTTCCCACTCAACCACCAGCCCACCCGTCACTTCACCTTCAGCCAGGATGACTCATAATTTTTTTTTTCAAACTGATCTGACTTGTTCCCCTTCCCCAGTCAGCCACCAACCTACCCTGCCACAGTCACCTCACCTCAAGCCAGGGTGTTTCTCCTCATCTTGATTACTTGAACTGTCTTGTTTACCTTCCCCACTCAGCCACTTCCCACCACAACAGTTACCTCACCTACAGTCAGCCCAGGCCAGGGTGATGCCTCCTTTTTCTTTTCTTCCCTAACATTTTTTCTCTGTTTTCCCCATCCCCACTAAGCGTTAGACTGATAGCCACCAGCCCACAACATCACCTCACCTCCAGCCAGAGTAACTGACTCCAGTTGACATATTTTTTTTTCTCAACTGTTGTTCCAACTTCCTTCTGCCGAACCTCCCAAGCCCAATGGTCATTCAGTTACCGAGCCCCTAGCTGGCTAAATGGCCTCCCCCTGGACATACTAGATGTACCCAAGCTTGGCCCATTCAAGCTTCTACTCACACAACATCTGACTGTGCTCAGCAGCTGTGATTGCCCTGCATAGCTATGACTCTAATATCGCCCTACACCTCTCTGACACTAGCACTATGGTGCCCTCTTAACTGACTGTCCCTCCTACTCTCCTTTACCCTTCTCTATCCTATCTCTCCCACCTCCTGTCATTGTCTACCCCTTACCTCTGCCTCCCCCACCACATTTTTTCCTTCTCTGTCTCTCCTCCGCCTATTATGACCTCTCCCTGTCACCTCTCTGCCCCTCCACACATCTTCCATGGTCCTTCCCTAGCTGGTGCCTTACAAATTATCCTCTGCAGACAGCTGTACCTCCATGCACCTCCTCCTTGCTCTCCCCTCGGTTCTAATGTCACAAGGATGTCTCCAATGTCATTTCTTGCTTTGGAATATGGCACTTATCTTGTGGCATTAGTGACTGTTACCTTTTACTCTGTTCTGACAAGGGCATCTGGTTGTCTGCACTTACAATCTCCTTTGGTCCACTAGGTACCCATCAACCAATTGCAATAATGCCTTTACCTTGAATGTTCATTTTATATTGCTTGTTATGTGGTACTTGTGACTGCTTCCAATTTCTTTGTTTGACAAGGTCACCCTATTGACCACTCACTCTAGTCCTTTGGTCCGTTGAACTGCACGTATGGGTGCATCTGTGGCACCTGCGGTTCATGTCTTCATTGAATTGTCATTTTTATTAACCTGTGGAACTGCAATATATCAGCTTAGTAGCTTTGTTAATTTGTTCACTGTATATATCGTACTGTTCATTCTGACGTGGAATGTTTAAAACAGTCTATGACGCAAAGATATTGTAATCTGAGAATTAAATATATAAATAAATAAACTTCTCTCTAGTTGAAAGCTCCCCTTCCCCACTCTGCCACCAGGCAGCTCACTACCATGGCACAGACCACTGTCACCTCATCCTCACCGCTGGGTGGGGGGTGGGCAGAATGTGGCACAGGGCAGGGTCTGGTCTGTTCGCAGGTCCGCTTCAATTTGCACTTGCCTTCCTAGTTGTCTTGACCTTCATGTGCTGGCCTGGGAACAGTCTCAGCCCCGGATCTTGGCTAAATGACTGAATGAAAAAACAGCCTTTAGCTCAATTTCCCCTTGTTTCCCACCTTACCTGGCTCCTGCTGGCTCTTGGTTCTTTGGGAGTACTGTACTATTTCCAGGGTGCAGTGTGGTGGTCGAGACAGCTGGTCCTCCATCTTCCTCAGACCTCCTCAGCAGCTGCCTGTCCTGTCCTCAGTCTTGTCAGTGTGATAACTGGCACGACAACCCACCCAGCCACTCACAGCCTACCGACTCTGGGACCACAGTCATCCCCACTAGGCACATTACACAGTGTTCACATACAACTCAGCTTCCTTGGCATTCAGCTCCCTTTCATGCTGGTTCACTCCTGCTTTAAGTTGCACTACGCCACTGGACCTCTCTTGCTCCCTCACCATCACTACTGGCCTCTGCCTGTCAGGGATGTCCTCCTCCTGGAGTCCAGGGTTGTGTCTTCTTCAATGATTGCTTGCTGCCTCACACCCATCACTCACAAATCATTCCACTCGCTCTCGCCCATCATAGACCCTCATTGCCTGCCTCAGCTTAAGTCCTCCTTGCTGCTCAGTGAGATTCCCTGCTCTCTTTGGGTGCATGCACGTTGGATTTTGCACACAAAAAGGTGTCAATTTAAAAAATGCCACCAATGAACACGGGCAGGGGATCACTCTCTTCCCACGGGGGGGGGGGATGCATCACAGGTAGGTCACAGAGGATGTGAGCGCACCCAGGTCACAGGAAAAACAGGGGGAAAAAAGCCCCAAACCTTTATTATGTTAAAAATTATTGGTAGAGCTGGGCATGCTTCACAAACTATTGCTGGAGCCCCTTGCCCCATGGGCCCATATAACTTAGTGCCTACAGACCAGGGGACATAGAAAAAACACCTGCAGGAAACAATTCTAACCTTATGATGAAGAATGCCTGGAAATATTCCAACACGGACTAACGCAAAGGCACTGCTACTGTGTAATTTGATATTCAGTACCGCAATTAGCTTCCCCATACTGAATGTCACGTTTTGGTACAGCATTGGTCCCCAGAGATCACTACGGGTGAAGCAGCCTACAAAATGGAGGAGGAACAGGACAAATGATAAAAACTGAAATTATAAAGTAATACTTTATTTTTTTGGAGCATTTCATCTGTGATTTAAGTAGCGCTACTGCTAGGAACCTAATGCTGTTGTTTGCAGTGCATGGACATTTCCCTTTAAGTTTAATATTTCCACCCTCAGCTCATCTAGAAGCAAAACTGTATAGTTCGTTCTTTCAGGTAATATGGTGCAGCAGGTTAAATCTGATTAAAAGAAACATTCTGTACTTGCCTATTAAGACTGGGGGTTTAAATCTAATTAATCCTGTGGCGTTTTGGTTATTTGGTCCACGACTACAGGATCCCTTACCTTCTCTGTGGTCCGCCAGACCCTTCGGTTGCTGCTGGTGAGGACCCCAACTGGACCATGCGAATAACTAGACGGACGCATAAAATAATAATAAAGCAGGTTTATTCTGTGCTGCAGATGTTCTTTTCCTGAGGACAAGCCCCAGACTGACAAAATCTCTGACTGACAGGCATACATGGCACTGCCAGGCAGTGCAACAAATTATTACATGCAAGTTCTAAGTGCTCTTAAAGGGGCGGCAGCTTAACATTAAGCCCCATGCTTAATGTGTGCTTGTTACATGCAAGTTCTAAGTGCTCTTAAAGGGGCGGCAGCTTAACATTAAGCCCCATTCTTAATGTGTGCTTGTTACATGCAAGTTCTAAGTGCTCTTAAAGGGGCGGCAGCTTAACATTAAGTCCCATGCTTATTGTGTGCTTCACAATCCTGTTGCCTTTTACTTTAGTTGATTTCTGTTTTTCACTTTTAAGCCTTTCTTCAGGAATTCAAGTAAAGATGTGGGTTCCCTTGGTAGGTACATGTCTGACATCTTTATGCACTACTTGGGTCGTGATCTCTTAAAACTTAAGAGCTCTCCTGAGTTCCCTACATATGCTAATTCTGTTATGGAAAAAGTGAAAAAATGGAAAATATTACCTGACAATTTTCAAAACTGTTCTAGAAGAAAATTGAATAACACTATACAATCCCAATGTTTTCATGCTCAATCAGACTTTGGAAGGGTTCCTTCCCAACATCATTTAAGAGTAATTGCAAACCTGACAGACTCTAGAATTCCGCGTAGGACATTGGATGTAACTTGGCTTTGTAGCCATGGGAAACTGGATGCAAAGGAACATTTCAAACATAAAAGTATGTGGGAAAGATTCTGCCCTAGAAGGAATGGCACTGCTCATTTTGAGATTCTGGAGTATCTGGTTTGTGACTGTGAATATGCCAAAGGCTTTTGGAGCCAGTTGTTCACTCAGTGGAAAGATCTTGTTTGTAAACAGTTAAAATATTAGCATGCTATAGCTGTATCCCTTTTGACATTATCGAGCAGATATGACAACAATACTGTCTGGCTGCTATTTTTGGAAGGCAAAAATGTTGAGCCCTTCAGATTCTGGAAGTCCATGGAAAGAGTTTTCAAACGAGGTACTGGGCTTACCTGTAGCTGTTGGCGGTCCTGGGGCACAGACATCTAAATCAGCTGTCAATAAAGACATGGGATCAGCCATTTCATGGAATCTTAACACAGAAAATGATGTCACTGAGGGGCAAGCTATATGTTGTTAATTACACCTTGACCCTCAGTGACATCACTTTCTGTGTCAAGATTCCATGAAACGGCTGCTCTCTTGTTTTAACTGACAGCTGATTTAGATGTTTATATCTCAGGACTTCTAACATAGAAACATAGACTTTGATGGCAGATAAGGACCACTTGGCGTACCCAGTCTGCCCATTTCCCTGCCTACTGGATAAGCTGCAGATTCTAGTTAACCAACAGCCTACTTCCTGCCACCCCCCACTACAATTGCCTTGTGTTTGTCCAATGCATGTTTGAATTCCCCCACTGTTTTAGCCCCAAAAACCTCCCAGGAAGGCAGTTCCATGCATCCACCACTCTCTCCGTGAAAAAAGATTTCCCCACATTACCCCTGAGCCGTCCCCCCTCTATCTTTAAATTGTGTCACCTTGTTCTTACACATCTCTTTTTCTGAAAGATGCTACCCTCCTGGACTTTGTTGATTCCCTTGAGGTACTTGAACATTTCTATCATGTCCCCCATCCCTCCTTTCATCAAGGGTATACATATTAAGCTCTCTCAGTCTCTCTTCAAATGGTTTCTGATGCAGACCCTGCACCATTTTAGTTGCCCTCCTCTGGACTGCTTCCATCCTGTCTATGTCCTTGCATAGATGAGGTCTCCAAAACTGCACACAGTACCCCAGATGGGGTCACACCAACTGTCTGTACAGAGGGATAACCACTTCCCCTTTTCTACTTGTGATGCCCCTTCCTATGCATCCCAGTATCCCTCTGGCTCTCCTTACTGACTTCTGACATTTCTTACCCACCTTTAGATCATCTGATATGACTACCCCAAGTCCGTTCCATTTTTGTTGTTGTTAGTACCTCCCTGCTATTGTGTACTCTTCTCCTGGGTTTTTGTTTCCCAGGTGCATTACCTTGCACTTCTTTACTTTTGACTCTAAGTTGCCATATGTCTGACCATTCCTCCAACCTTGCCAAGTCCCTTCTCATCCTTTCTACCCCCTTGTGTATCAACTCTGTTACAGATCTTTGTATCATCTGCAAAGAGGCATACCTTTCCCTCCAGACCCTCTGCAATGTCACCTATAAAGATGTTAAAGAGGACTGGACCCAGTACTGAGCCCTGAGGTACTCCACTAGTGACCCCCCTTTCTTCTGAATGTGTTCCACTCACTATTACCTTCTGTGTCCTGTTGTGCAGCCAGTTTGCAACCCAGGCTACCACCCTGGGACCCCTCCCAAACTGGCTAACTTGATTATTAATCTTTTGTGCGGGACTGTGTCAAATGCCTTGCTAAAGTCTAGGTAGGCCATATCCACAGCCCCTCCCTGGTCTATTACTTTGGTCACCCAGTCAAAGAAATCTATTAGATTCATCTGACATGACCTTCCTGCTGTAAATCCATGCTGCTTTGGGTCCTGTGCCCCGCTGCTACAGTTACAGGTAAGCCCGGTACCTCATTTGAAAGCTCTTTTCATGGACTTTCAGAGTCTGAGAGATCCAGCATTGTTACCTTCATCTGGTAGGCTTGTTGTTATCTCCTTCTACAGCAGAGGGAGCTTTAACCTCAGCATGTACTGTAATAAAGTTAGTTGAACAGTAAGTCAGAAGCTTATATGATGAAGAAAGTGCTTCTCTTTCCTTTTTGTTTGTGAGGACAAAATGAAAAACCATGATATGTCTAAAATAATCCTTGTTAGTGGGGTATACAGACATATAGGGTAGCTGCAATGGAAATGTTCAGTACAATTATTTTCTTTTCTTGTTTCCATGTATTTTGTTACAAGCTCTGAATTCGATATACATCAGTTCTATATAAGCATGTACATTTTGTCTGACTGATTCTCTATAAATGTCTGTTGATATCTTTCTTTTAATGAAAACTACCCCAACTCTTTTTCAAACTTGCCACTAGAACTTTAAAGAGCAGCTGACACCATCTGGACATCTTTAGCAAAACATAATATTTAGACACAATTCAGCTTGTATTTCACATTAGTTCTGTATTTCTCCTCCCATTATTTATTACTGAGGTCATTTGGATCTTTGCTCCTGTAGAGTTCATCTATTCCTGCTGCTTTCTCCCTACCTGAGGTCATAATGCTCTACTTGTGACATCACAACTACTCCCATGGCAACAGATTGTGATGTCACAACAGAAGACTATGACATGGAGTAGGGAGTAAGCTAAAGAGACAGATGAACTCTAAAGGATATAAAACATATTTCCATGCAATTTTCTCAGTAATAAGTAATGGGGAGGAGAGACATATCAAATACATATGGAATACAAGCTAAATTGTACCTAAATTTCATGTTTTTCAAAATTTTTCTTTGAGGTGTCAGCAGCTCTTTAACATCTACCCAAACAACCAGCAGAATAAGCAGATGGAACCTTGGTTAAACATCTCATCTGAGAGACAGTACCTCCAGCATGCAGCCCCCCCATGCTGTACAAGGCGTTTGGTGACGAGGCACTGGGGCACTATTCCCACTTGGTGACTGGGGCCAACTCAGGACATTTTGATGTATTTAGCCTCTGGCAATAAAATGATTTTTGCTCCTTTTCAGTTTGGCTCTGATCTTTGTCTTATGTGGTGTGAGTGGTTGTATGACTACTTTTGCAGTGGCTGTAACAAAGTATCAGTGCTGGGATTAAGCCCATGCTCCTGGTGAGGAGTTAGAACCCAGTGATGTAGCTAGGAAAATAAAATTGGTAAACCAGAACTCTGTGATGCTTCCCCCTATTATAGACATACCCACGTTTGTGATCCAGACCACTGTACACCCCATATTACTTAGCTTTATGCATTCAGCATAATATTTAATTCAAAAGAATACAAGAATCCTATAACACCACTAGAAGTGGATATCAGATAGTAGGAGTATCCAAAATCAGGGGGCAGGGCTTAAAATAGTGGCCCCCTTCCAATAAACTTGTGCACCATGGCTTACTTGGAGCATATGCTCCCACACACATGCTAAAACCCACATCCTCCTGACCTTCCGACCTCAGAGGCGAGTGTGTGCGCTGCTGACCAACTGACACTGAGTCTTTAAATAAAAGGCTCACAGATACTGAGACCCAACCAAACATATGCAAAGGTTTCTGAGTACATTACTGCTTTATAATTATATTTCATATTAGCCCAAAAGACTGCTGAATAACCTTTTTATTTTAATTTTCTTTTTATTTTAAGTATGTAATAAATCACAATTGTGTGCACTGGCATTTACCCAAGGTAGCTGTTGCTTTAAAGAGCAAGCACTCCAGTCTTTGCTGTTCATTTGTATATGAACCTTTCTTTGACTGAAAGGTATTTTCACTTTTGGGGTTTTCCTTGTGTGACCCCTGTTTGGCTCTGGTGTATGAAGGTGTACACAGGGCCAGTCACACCTCCCTGCTCAGTGTCCGTTTGTTGGGCTCCAAGGTTGAGGGCACTGCTGTGTGGGGCTTGCCTTAGCACAAACCTCACTAGGGTATATGGGGAATATGGTTTCGGTGCCTCCACCCAGATTATGCTATTGGCTAGATGGGGATTTGGGATGCAGTTCCCACCCAGCATCCACCTTACAGCTTGCCCATGCACACACTGGTACATTCAATAGTGCAGTTCCCCACATATACTTATCAACACTATAGTACTTAAATTCTATGGCAGTCAATAACCACACCAGCTGTGTCATAGAACACAGGTTTAATAACCAGCAGCTGCAGTACCTGTGGGGAAAATATGGAATTAGCACAGTACAAGTTGATATACAGCTTTTCCAGGTTCCACTCCACCCAAACAGCATACACCCTATAATAGAACAGTTGGAACCAGTCAATGTAGTTAAACCTGGGGTACCCTTTACAATAGGTAAAGTCTGGTGTAGTTAAACAACCCCATCCCCCAAACAGGCCATAGGTCCGCATGCATGCATAAACTGTAAAACCCCAAATTGTAATCCACTATGAACATGAAGTTACTGGTGTTCGACAGCTTTAACATAAGACAAAGGCTGATGACAATGCAATTTAAAGTGATGAACTTAGCTGTTGAAATTCTGTGTCCACAACCCAGCTGGGCCTCAATCCTCTTCCATCACTGAAGGTGATGGTCCCCTGCAGAAAAACAAATGTCTGTGCAATCTCCTCGGACTCCTGGTTGCATGAGAAAAGAATAATGCAGGCTAGCAGAAAAATCTCTCCTGGTGCATATAAATGGTACTCAACTTCTCATGCTTGCACTTTATTCAGGTGCCCTGACACAACTTGCATCCGAAAACTAGACAGCTGTATGCCACAGCTCGTAGCCAAAACATTAAAAAAATCAGAATGGGTGCTGCCGCAATCTCTGCAGTCAGTGCCTTTCCAGGAAAATTCAGGCTGTCCAGGATGCTTGCAGAAATGCTGAACTCTCCCCATAACTAGTCTCATTTCACACCGAGCCTCACTTGCAGGGAGTTCCTGCCTGTCTGGTTTGCAGACTATGGCCTAGCAGGAAACAACACAGCAGTGTGCAGCTCTTGCCTCTCTCCTCCACTCACTTTCTCTGCTTTCTCAAGAAGCACACAGAAGTCCCAGTGCAGCCTCTCTTATTGTCAGGGGCCAGGAGCATCCCATTTGACTGAAATGCTGTGTCAGTCTTGCTGCTGGGACATTTATTGGGTAAAAATACAAAGTGCCAAAACTATATGCTATTGATCAGCAACAAGCCATGGGTCCTCCCAAGGCACGGCAGAAGTAAATCCTGAATTAACAGAGTTGCTACACCTGTATTTCTTAATATAATTACTTGTCAGTATTGACTGCACACTGACATCAGTGAGCATCTTTCTCCATAATACACCAGTGTGAGGTTGCACTTGTATAACAGAGAGGGCTCATGCTGACAGCCTGCTACTGCCTCATGACTGAGAGGTTGCTTTTGCAACTTTGCTAAAAGGGGAACATCATGAACTGTGCCCATCATAGTCTGAGAGCCCATGAAAAGGTCTTTTTAAATGAGGTATAGAGTTTACATGTTGCTGGCAGCATTCCAGAGATATTGATGATTAAGTCTGCCCCATATTCATATTACATTGCCACTATCTTCTTTTGAACCCTGTGATGTCACTGACATACAAGCTGTGGATAACCACACTGCAATCATGCACAGCTTGAACATCAGTGACATCACAAGATTCTAAAAACAGTGACAATGTAGTAGCAATATGGGGCAGATGTAAGCATCAATATCTCTGGATTGCTGTCAGCTATGGAGGAGCCTAATAGCTTATCTAAAATATTATTTCATGGGCACTCAAACTTTTATGAGTACTGTTCATAAATGTGTGCCTTTAAAAGGAGCATCACACCCTCACATCTTGAAAATGTTGTTTCTTTGTCGGCAGACAGCTCATTTTCTGTAGCTGTTGGGGATACATGTGTTTGTTTTAGTTTATTTTCACTATTCATACTAGTCTCTTCTAACTATCCTGGATGATTCCATGTTCTGGCTGTTGAAATCCCATTGTCCCTGACAGCTGTACAATGTCTGCTATAGACATGGTCAGATATTTCCAGACATTCCACAAAATTTCTAACTAGGTTCTCTCTGGTGGCCTTTCTGGTACTGCAGGTAAGCAGGGCATTTTCCTTGAGATATTACAGAAATTTCAGGAAATATTTGACACTGTCAGTTGCTGCAGCTATATCAGCATGTGAAAATATGTAATGTGTCAGCATCCCTTAGACTCTACAGTATGCCTGTATGCTTAGTTACAGTTCAGCTAAACAAACTGCAGTTGCAGCTAGGTGTGGTGTGATGAGATACCACATTTACCTCCACTTTGCTTTGTAAACTTATTTGTAGTCGTAGAGTATTTTTTTTCTTTTAACTTGCATTCAGTGTATGTCTTTTCCAGAGAGTTTTGGAGGTTATTTCTACTTATTTATTTATTCAATGTATTTAATTTTGGTAACTGGGTAGGCTGGCTGAGACCAAAGGTCCCTTTTTTAAGGGTGACCTGGAATTAGTTACAGGCAGAAATTAGCAATGTACAAAGATAACAGATCACAGGAATTAACAGCATTAAAAATCAGACATTTTACAGAGGCCAGAGGACAATTACACAGGGGATAACATTAGTTACATACAGTAGGATCATACAGTAAATCTTGGGGTACAGTTGCCAGTAGTTGGAAGAGCGCCTTTAAGGTAGAAAAACATTTCTTAGGATAGAGGGGACACCGGAATGAAGGTGCTGATCAAGACATGGGTTAGATTCAGCGGTAGCAAGTGCATTGACCCCTCTCCAGCATGTAGTTTTTTAGGCCTTTTTTGAATCCACTAAGGGAGGTGGAATTTGTTAAGGAAGCAGGTAAAGCATTCCAGTAATGAGGAGCAGAGTAGGCAAAGGACCTTTTACATGACTTGGTTCTGGTTCAGATAAAGAATCATACCAGAACCTGGGGCATGATATGAGGCTGGAGGGGGCAAATTCAGGGGGAACACATACAAGTTCTTCTTTACAGAGAGGGTGGTAGATGCATGGAATGGCCTTCCATGGGGAGTGGTGCAGGAGAAAACAGTGGGAACTTTCAAAAATGCTTGGGATAGGTACAAGGGTACCATAACACTGAGTAGCAGTTAAGGGAGGGGGTTAGGAACAAGGGCAGACTAGATGGGCTGTATGGTCCCCTTCTGCTGTCACTTTCTATGTTTCTGTGATTCTGGGAATGTTAAGGCTGTCACACTCTGAGGAATGCAGGAATTGCCTCTGGGGCTTCTGGCCTATTAGGCCATTGAAACTAGGTGGTGTGTACTCCCTGGTGCTTTTGTAGGTAAGGCAGAGGAGTGTGTAGGACATCTATTTATGAGAGTGGGCCATGTCAGTAAAGAGAGGACCTCACAATGGTGACTACATGGAGGAGATTTTGATGCAGAGTGGCTTATTTTGTTGTTGAGAACATCTAAATTTTTCATTTCCGTATTTCTAAAAAAACTGAAGTATAGCGGTTCATGGACCAGTGAGGGAAGTAGGGTACCTTGAGCGACAGCTATCCTTGTTTCAGGAGTCAGCAAGTCACCCAGTCTGTAAAGAAGACCAAGTTTCCAATGCACATTTTTTGCAACATGATCCTCATGTTGTTTAAATGTAAGATCCTGGTTGAGATGAATACCTAGGTACTTTATCTTATGAATGACCTCCAGGGGGAACCTGAGGAGGTACTCAAGGTAAGAAGGTGTTGACAGGATGAATCAAGGTGCTTTGGTCTGAATAGGACAGCTTTGGTTTTCTTTTCATTCTGCACTAGAAGATTTTCAGCAAACCATGCTTCCAGGGCATTCAGGCTAGCAGAGAGCTTGTCACTGATGGTTCTAATATCATTGGCACTCCAACAGAGAACGGTGTCATCTGCATAAAGCAGAAGGTTAGTCTCCCCACAGTTATTCTCAATATCATTGATGGAAACAGAGAAGAGAAGGGGGCCTTATATGGAGCCTTGGGGGACCCCATCCTTGATTGACAGGTAAGTGGAGCGAGTTCCTTTCCATTTGACCTTTTGTGACCTGTCAGCAAGGTAGTTTGTTACCCAGGCAAGGGAGTGCCTATCCAGACCAGATGGGATAATTTGTGAAACAGCATGTCATGGTTAACCAAGACAAATGCTTTAGTTAAGTCAATGAATATGGCACCAGTGGGCAATCTTTTGTCCAATGCAGTCAAGGTATCTGCCATGAACTTTACAAGAGCTGTATCAGTCCCTTGGGATTTTACTTTCAGCATAGAGATACATGGTGTAAATAGGGTGCCACCACGTCATGCTCTCACTGCTAATGCAGATCTCATAAATAAAGGACATTTTAACAGTCCACAGTTGTTTAACCAGTTGTTTAACCAGGTGAGACACACTTAGCTGAAAGTTTGTTTACAGGTGCAAACTGGGAGCACAGGGAAGTTAAGTGACTTGCTCAGGGTCACACAGTATACAAGTGGGGGCTGTGGGATTCAAACCCAGGTCTCCAGGTTTGCAGCTCAGAGTCTTAAACCACTGTGCTATACTGCCTCAAATCAAATCTGAAAATGGAGTTATCCAGTATAGTTATAGGGGACTACTACCATTAGTAAAAGTATAATAAGGCAACAGTTTATATGCTGAATAGCTACAGGAATGGAGGTCACTGGTGACAAACAGATACAATGTACAATATGAGAGGGTCTAGTGTTCCTTTAAACTACTGTTACTTGCTTTTATCTTTCAGTTGCTTTTGGATGAGATCTAAACTCTTTGTTAGTGGAAAAGTGAATATTTTCTAAACATTTGTTTATGCATTATGCAGTCCTCCAGCCAAGTAAAATTGTATTGCTTTATTCTTACATTAGTATAGAGACATAGAATTTGACGGCAGATAAGGACCGCTTGGCCTACCCAGTCTGCCCATTTCCCTACCTAATGGATAAGCTGCAGATCCTAGTTAACCAGCAGCCTACGTCTTTCTACCCCCAACCCCTAGAATTGCATTATGGCTGCCCCATGCATGCTTGAATTTAACCACTGTTTTTGACTCCACAACCTCCTCCGGAAGACTGTTCCATGCATCCACAACCCTCTCTGTGAAAAAATAATTCCTTATATTACCTCTGAGTTGCCCCCCCATCTTCAAATTGTGTCCCCTTGTTCTTGCACACCTCTATTTTTGAAAGATGCAACCCTCTTGGACTTTATTGATTCCCTTGAGGTACTTGAACTTTTCTATCATGTCCCCCCTCTCCCTCCTTTCCTCGAGGCTATACATATTAAGCTCCTTTAGTCTCTCTTCATATGTCTTCCAGTGCAGACCCTGCACCATTTTAGTTGCCCTCCTCTGGGCAGCTTCCATCTTGTCCATGTCCTTGCGGAGATTGGGTCTCCAGAACTGCACACAATACTCCAGATGGGGTCTCACCAGCTGTCAGTACAGAGGGATAACAACTTCCTGTTTTCTATTGGTGATGCCTCTCCCTATGCATCCCAGTATCCCCCCAGCCCTCCTTACTGCCCTCTCACATTGCTTGCCCACCTTTAAGTCATCTGATATGACTATCCCCAGGTCCATTTCCATTTTTGTTGTTGTTAGTATCTCACCCCCCATTGTGTACTCTTCCCCTGGTTTTGTTTCCCAGGTGCATTACCTTGCACTTCTTAGCATTGAATCTAAGCTGCCATACATTTGACCATACCTCTAACCTTGCCAAGTCCCTTTCTCATCCTTTTCCACCCCACTCAGCATCAACTCTGTTGCAGATCTTTGTATCATCTGCATAGAGACATATTTTTCCTTCCAGTCCTTCTGCAATGTCTCTTACAAAGACATTGAAGAGGACCAGTCCTAATACTAAACCCTGCGTCACCCCACTAGTAACCCCCCTTTCTTTAGAGTGGACTCCATTTACTATTACCCTCTGTGTCCTATTCTCCAGCCAATTCTTTACCCATGCCATCATCTTGGGACCCACTTCCAGGCTGGCTAACTTGTATATTAATCTTTTGTGTGGGACTGAGTCAAATGCCTTGCTAAAGTCTAGGTAGGCCATGTCCACAGCCCTTCCCTGATCTACTACTTTGGTCACCCAGTCAAAGAAATCTATTAGATTCATCTGGCATGACCTTCCTGCTGTGAATCCATGCTGCCTTGGGCAGGGTTGCTTCATGCTTTTATGTTCAACCCCATTTTCAATGGTCACTCTGGAAACCCATTTTACACATACTATTTTTCTACACTGTTTGAAACAGTGATATTTCTTGATTCTATGCAAAACTGTGAAATAAGATGTTTGATGGAACTTTGTAAATTGGCTGTCTCATCTATTATTTTGCAAAAACATGAACACTATGCTTTAACAGATGTAACAACCAGGATTGTTTTTTGTCTTACTAGTTGTGTTGCCTGTAAAATAGTTTACTGATGCAATGTATGGGGATAATTAAAAACTGCCTATTGCAGTCCAGACCTTTTGTGTAAGCATTCCTTGTTTCTCACAAAAGTGGGGTGGGGACAGCAAGAATCCCTATCCTCTAAAGACTTTTGCTTTGAGTAAACTTCAAAGGGCTGGACCCCTTTTCATCTAAAGAAGCTGTGTCTTGACCAAAAGCAAGTGGCTGGTACACCCACATGGTACCCTGTCAAAGTTGTCAGCCAGGATAACAAAAGAACCAAACTTTAACCCACAAAACCAGTTTGGACCAGTTCTAGGAAGAAGGTGGTCCCCAGGGACCAAAGGAAGATCCAGGATGTTATTTCAGAGAGACATGTACAATAATGCAGGTATAGTGGGTGGGCTGGCTAGCCAAAGTTGTTTCTGTTGTATGTTTGCAATAAGAATTGGGTTATGTTTGGGACTTTAGACTGGTAACATTATGGGTTCAAGTCTACCATAACTCACCAGTTCCCAGTTGGGGTTAGCTACTCTGCTTAGAAGTTTAGTTAGCTTTGAGTTAGATGTAATCCTGTAACATATGTAAATATCTTGGAATATTAAATGTCAGACTGGAAATCACTGGTTTAACTACAGTAGTTAATGCAGTTTATTTATTCTATTTATTTTTATGAAGCTTGGCAAGCATTTTATATTTGAAATTGTTTTATTTTGGTACTGTCCTGACTTTTGTACAGCATCCTGAGCCTCAAGGAATGGACACTCAGCAAATAAAGGTTTACATACTTTACTTGCTTACTTTTTTTATATACAGTACTTCATGCTTTCTGTGACTTATGGATAACCTGGGGTCAATGGGCCAGTCTGTGATCCATTTCTGAAGAGACAGGCTACAAAGCTGCAGTATCTAAAGCCATGTGTTCTCAGCTGTGACTAAAGGGGTGGGTCATTTGCCTTGTGGGGAAGGGCACAGCACTGTGTGAGCAGTGGCTCTCGTAAGATGCAGACCGAAGCATACCCTGAGTGAGAGCCACAGAGTGAGTGGTGGCAGCATGCCAAGGTGATCATTCAGGCGACTGAGGGGGTTATGAAAACTGGTAGCAGTGCAGACTGAGTTCTGTAACAGACCCAGTCAGTGACCATGTACAATATTATACAAAGCACTTATACATCTTCTGTGACTTAAATGCATATGCATTTAGTATAAGGAATCTTCTAAAGTGGGTTGTGGAAACATTTATCATGGATCTTCTGCATCAGTGTTGGAGGAGCTATATAGGTCCTGTACTGCAGCCAGTCTCTCTGAAAAATGACAAAAACGTATTTCAAGACGTGTCTTCACTGTTAGAATATTTTAAAGAAGAACTGCATTTGTTTGCATGCCTATATTTTCTTAGAAGCTGTTTTTCAAATTCTGGTTCATATTCTATTTTTGATCCCCCTACACTGACATTTTATTTAACACAGTGTTTCTGAGTCACACAGTGCTGGTACAGACCATCTTAGAACAGTATGATGCTTGTGTCATCTTGTGCTGCTGATGTCTCTGGGAAAACTTTTAAAAACATAATATTGAGAGAGTAACCAACTTTTACATCATCTATTTTCTATAGTTTTAGCCTTCCCATAATTTATTTTGGCGGAAATGTGCACAAAATCGGGATTGTTATTCCTTTGAGTTAATGGCAGACACTGCAATCAACCTAGTAGGCATCACAGAAATGTGGGCCACAGAGAATAATGACTGGGACATCACAGTCTCAGGCTACACAGTGTTTAGGCATGATGTAGGAAAAGGTAAAGGAAGCAGTGTAGTCTATATGTCAGGGAAGGCATTGGAGCAGTGGAGGATGGAAACATCGGGGTGGTAATGGAGAAACAGAATTGCTATGGGTTCAGCTCACGGCATCCTCAGGTAAGAAGCTACAGATAGGTGTGCTCTACAGACCTCCAGGGCAGGAGAAAGAGAGAGAGATAAGAAGCAAGGGGCAGAACTAGAAAGGGGGTGGCAAAGGAGAGGTGGTTGTACTGGGAGAGCTGAATCTGCCAGACATTGATTGGGTCATTCCAGTGGCCAGGAGCTCCATAAGTCAAGCTCTACTGGATACATTGTAGGGTTACCTTATGGTGTAGCTGGTTAAGGAACCCACTAGGCAGGCTGCCATTCTCAATGTGATGCTCACCAACTCAGAAGTGGTAGGAGGAGTAAGGGTAGGGGAGCCACTAGGATCCAGCAACAGTAACTCTATATGGTTCAATCTGGCTCTCAGGACAAGTAAGCCCTTATCAAAATCTGAAGTCCTAGATTTTCAGAAGGACAGCCTTCACCTGGATGAGAGAGCTGGTCCATGACAAGTTAGACAGAGTGGACAGCAGCAGCAATGTGGAGGCAAGATGGGGGAAATCAAGGGGGCCATTCTTGAGGCCACAAAGTCTTGCATAGGAATGGTAGTCAAAAGAAACAGGTACAAGAGACCAGTATGGTTCTCTGGAGAGATCAGAGAAGCAGTGAGAGCCAAAAAGAAGCCATTTACCACATACAAGGAAAAGCAAGGGAAGAAAGAAAGAATGGGGAGAGTAACAAATAAGAAGAAGGGAAACCAAGAGGGTGGCCAGAGAAACAAAGTCAGATACAGAGAGGGGGTGGAGGACAAGGAGCGACCAGGTAACTACAGTCCTGTCTTACCTCTATTGAGGGTAAACTGATGAAGACACTAGTCAAAGTAATATCTTTTGAGTCGGAACATTTGTGATTGCTTGAACTGAGACTGTTCTCTCCCTCCGCTGACACTTTGCCCACGTATTCATTAAATTTTGTTGACCAGGTAAGCCCACTGAGATTAGAAGTCCCCTTTTCAGTGGTGACCTGGGGGTGGAGATACAGATGGTAACCAACTGAAACTGAACCAGATTAAGCTGTTGGTGGTATTTTTTAGTGAAGTGAGGAAATCTGGCCAGGGCACTGGGGAAATTCCCCTACTCACAGATAGGGGGACCCTTGTCAGCCATTTGACATGATGGCTGATGTCCAAGATGGTGGTCAAAAGGTGGATGAAAGGACATGGAAGGGCTGACACTAGCCAGTCAATTCCTGTGGAACCTGATATTCTGGAGTCTAATACAGAAAAACCTACTATTGCTGCAGAAGAAGTCTCTTACTCTCCAATGGCACCTCTTACTTAGGAAGGAAGAAATTTACAAGGTACTGTGTTTAAGACTACAAATATATCTTCACATGAATTATCACAAGAACACTTGCAGCAAGTCTACTATATGCATAAGGAATTTATGAAGCAGCTGATACAAGAGGCTGCTCTTTAAACACTGATATTCTAAACGTTACTTATCCTGCAGCTGTAAGACACACTGTTGATATTGCACTTCCTTTCCATGCTAACAATGGACTGTTTATTTCTGAGGATTCACAGCAACCTGCCTCACTACATCTTAGGCAGACAAATTGAAATTCACCTGACTTTGTCACTAGTTGGACCCCTGAAGCCACGCTAAAAGCTGCTGGCTGGCAGCGACCCACAGAAAATGATTCCTGGTCCTCTCCAAGACCTGTCAGCACCGTGGAGATAATCTCTGCAGTGCAAACATCAGTGCATGATCCTCACCTGAATGCTGCTCTCCTACAGCAGTCTACTGTGGCTTCTGAGACCGTTTCTGCCTCACCCTCTGCAACCGTATCTAACTTACAGCTGAAACAGGGCTCTCTTCCTATGGGCCCCAACTACGTACAACAAAACGAGACTTCTTCATCCGAAGATGAAGTACCTCCTGTTCTTCCACCAAGTGACTCGATTCCTCAAGATGATACAGTAATCATGGAAAAAACATTTAAGTTAAGTGACTTATTTGCTGTTGTGGGGCAGCCTGCTCAACACCATAACACTGTTCGATTCAAATACCTAGAGGATGTATCTACTGCTCCAACTAGAAAGACAGTCCTTCATAATATGCTAAAAGATATGTTTTGGCATTAGTCCATCTGAACTTTTTACTTTTTTACATGTTCATGGGGAGCTTACATATGATTTAAGCTTTACAAATATGACAACTTTAAAATCATTCTGGGCTAAATATGAGCTGGTGAAAAATTCTCCCTTGTGGGCCTCTTTCCTTCTCATTCCCCTGACTAAGCCTGCAGTAAAATTCATTACTTTGTTGTTTAGAAGTGAAGGGGTCAGTATTGCAGATGTGCAATACGGGCTACGCCAGAGGTGCGATATCTTAGACATCCCACATTCAATTTTAGACAGTGATTTTGTATAGACTGGGGGCTGGAAAATGAAAGTTCAGTTACAACAAACTGAGCAGGGCATCTCACATCTCCCTAGTAGTTTTTATTTTGGGATGGATAAGGGTATCTGCTTCTACCCAGGACAGCCTCGAACTTACCACAAGTGTGGGTCTAGGACTCACCTCAGCTATACCTGTGACAAACCCCCGCTGTACTCTATGTCTAGCTTATGGGCACATTAGCCTTGGTTGCCCTAAGCCCCTGCTTTGCAATCTTTGTGGTGAGCAGGGCCACACTTACCAGCAGTGTCCCTGGGCAGACCACAATAGACTAGATCACCTCCCAGAGGACAAGTTTGCTCTCACTACTGACTCTCAGACACTGGCCCTCAACATAGGGAAGAGATAGCATCCGTAGTAGAAACCCCTTCAGCTCCATAAGAACCAGTGATAGCTGATACTTCAGCCTCTGGATCTGAGAATCTGCCCCCCATTCTTCCTCTTGAGCCCAATGGACATGATACAGGATGATCTCCTTGCTTCCAGTGCAGTACTACCCAGAGTAGAAGGTGCTTTGCCAGTAACAGCCCCAGACCAGGGTTATATGCAACCCCCCCAACCCATGAATTTACCTCGGTAAAGAATTCTCAGAGTGGGAAGAGGAACAGGAAATCAGAAGCCCATACTCCTAGAAAGACAATTTTGACCAGGAATAAATTTCAGGCCTTGGCTAAAAAACACAAGCAACGGGGGGATTCTGAAGAAGAAGAGGACGGGGACTCTGATTCCTCCAGGGCATCTTCTTCTAAAACGGAGATTTCTTTAGAAGAGTGAGTAATCCCTCTAATGCTGAGAAGAAACTTCTTCCAAAGAGGTGATTAATAACTTTTCTCCTTTTTGCTGCCTAAATTCTCAAGCATGCTGCTACTAAAATAAGCTGTCTCACTTTAAATGTATGCAGCATGAAGTCCTTCCGAAAACAGCTCATAACCATACAGTTTCTGATTGATCTGCCTCATGGTACCTATTTGCTACAGAACACCAGAATGAAAACAAGGCATGAAATTAATCAGCATAAAATGAAATGGTCAAAAGGTCCTTCATTCTGGACTAATGGTGAGGACTTATGTGATGGTTTGGGCATTCTTATTTCTGGGTATCATTTCCATGTAACAAAAGTCCTTGATATACTCCCCGAGTGAGCTATGCTAAATTATTATCTTTTTAATCAATTAAAACTAAGAATCATTAATGTATATGCCCCTCAGAGTATTGCTGCCAGATCAGAGCTCTTTCTCTTAATTCAACCTTATTTACATACTTCTAGGCAGATATTTTTGGGAGGAGATTTTAAATATGGTTTATCCCTGACTGATAAAGGGAGTACAACGAAGAAAATGTTTGGGGACTCTGCTGCACTTAATAAAATTCTAGTCACTGCTAACATGACAGATGGATTTTGTGCTATGCACCCAAAAGGACAAAATACTTATTATAGAGGTACACATGCTACAAGGATCGATTTTATTTTCTTATCTGGAAAAGTCACTGTGTCTCATGCGATGGTCATCCCTTGTGAGACCTCTGATCACATGGCAGTCTCCTTAACCTGCTCCCCTGCTGGGGGCTCTCTTCCTCACACCCCTACTTCCAGATGGAAATTAAATAACACCTTACTAATTGACCCTAAAATAGCTGCGGCAGGTTTAGAATTTTTAAGGGCCAGATGCACTGTTCTTGATGACTATTATTCACCCTTAGGTTGGTTGGGGGGCACAAAATTGGATTTGAGGACATTTTTTCAAAGTAAGGCTAGGACTAAAACCTTATCTGCTTACCTTACATATTCTAAATTGAGACAAAAACTTCAAGATCTCATTTCTTTTTCATATGAATTTCAGGTGGACAACTCTCAGGCCATTAAAAATCTCAACACCCAAATGGAGATATATCAGTGTAATAGGGCTATGTCCCTAAAATTAGAAGCACATAGTGGCACTCAGAATTCTAAACCCTCCCTGGACATTTTTAAGGAATGCTCTGACAGAGTTGCAGCCACCCATATAGGGAGCTTATTGGACCCAGACACAAGTAGCCACTGCACTACATTACCTTATATTAAAAAAGTGGCTCAGAAATATCTAGAGCATATGTTTGGGACAACATCACCCACTAGGGGGTCTTCTGACTTTCTTACTGATATTATAGCACCAAATATCTCCCAGGAAAAAGTGTCCTCTCGTACTGCTCCAATTTCTGTAGCAGAAACTAGGCAGGCCATCTCTTGTCAAAAGAAACTTACTTCTCCTGGGCAGGATGGCCTAACAGCTGAATTTTACCAGCATTATATAGAACATTTCTCACCTATTTTGACAACAGTATTTAATAATATATTGTTTTCACATTCAATTCCAAATCATTTCTCTGATGCCAGTATGATTTACTGTTTAAAAAAGGGGATGAATCAGATATAAGAAACTGGAAACCTCTTAGTTTGCTGAATGTTGACTATAAAATTCTCGCCTCTATTTTATTGAGCAGACTACTTCTAGTGGCCCCACTTCTCCTCTTTGAGTCACAGACGTGTGCTGTTCCACTCAGGCCAATAAAGCAAAATGTATCCTTATTAAGGGATATTGCGTGTTCTTCCTCTGTAAACAGTCCTTCCATGCTAATCTCACTAGAACAAGAAAAAGTGTTTGACCGGGTAAATCATACTTATTTATTTCAGGTTCTGCATCAATATCGCATTCCACAGACATTTATTCTTTGGGTCAAACTGTTATACCACACTGCTTGGATCACCTCTCACATTAATGGTTTCCCTGGTTCTCCCTTTTTAGGGCAGAAAGGGGTACGACAAGGCTGCCACTTAAGTCCCCTACTTTACGCATTTCAAATTGATCCCCTGTTACAGAAGATATTTCAACACCCTAACATTCCTCGCATACTTTTACCCACGGGGACATCACTTCCAGTCATCACAGCATATGCAGATGATTTATGCATTTGTACTTCCTCTCTTCTTAGAGACTCTGATCTGACAGCAATCATTACTAAATATGAGGACTTGTCTGGGTCAAAATTAAACTATAATAAAAGTTCAGTCCTCTATTTACCACCTGAAGTGATACCAGCATAATCTACCCTGTTTGCTGGAATACCTGTTGTAGCTGGACCTACTAAAATTTTGGGCCTATTTGTAGGTAGTAATGATGATGCTTCACGTAATTGGACATTTGCTATTGAAAAAGCTGATAGAATAGTGCTTTCCTGGAAAGGTCGGTCCATTTCTAAAAGGAAAAGAGTATATTTGTTGAAAACTCTTATTTTACCTCAGTTCCTATATGTTGCCTCCATTTACCCTTTACCTTTTTTCATTAGAAGCTAAAGTTTACAATGTGCTTTTTCAAGGGTTCTGGGGTAGCAGATTAAACCCTATCAAAAGGCAATACACCTACCCAGACTATTGTTTTGGGGGGTGCAAATGCTAAACCCACAGTTTTCTTTCACACTTCATTTTTTTCACATGGTATATTAAACATTTTACATATCTCTCCACCCTTTTGGTACCCATAGCCAAACATTCAGTAATTCCGCTACTTTTGGTCTGGAATCAAGCACAGCAACTTTTGAAAACATCTATGCAGTTTGTACCATCATATATATATATATGCCATAATACATGTGTCTGGTGAGGACACTTTTAATGTGAGTTTTAAAACAAGAACTGGGCTAGAGAAATTCTGGTGGAAATATAATAATTTGAAGAAAACTCCTGTGTGGATACCCTTCTATGCAATCCCCCCCTTACAAAGCCAGCCATCAGGATGGTGACTATAATGTTTAGAAATGAAGGGCGTTAATATGAGTGACATTTACCACTGGCTGCAAAATATATGCAACATTCTGGGACCTCCAGAGGCCATTATTGATTCTGAAGGCTTCTGTACAGGCATCTGGAAGTTTAAAGTTAAACTATTTCAAGTAAATGCTGACAGTATCCATCTACCAAACAGTGTTTTTGGGGGGAAGGATAGAGGGGTGTGTTTTTATGGAGGACAGCCACGAGCATGTTATAAATGTGAGGTCAAAACACAGTTGAGCAGTACATGCAACATGTTAAAATGTTCCTTATGTGGGGGATATGGACAGCCTAATGTGACATGTGAAATTGTGTTTCAGTGTAATATGTGTGACGAAAAAGGTCATGCTTATCATCAGTGCCAGTGGGCTAGGAGAAACAGATCAGATGGTTGGGATAAAGAGGATTTAGTACAGACTGCTCAGGATAAGCAGAGTGGGCCAGAACCTCATACACAACCAGCACAAAGACCCCAGAAACAGGAGGGGGGGGGATGGAAGGGGATGAGGTAGAGGTTCATGTCCAGGATATAGAAGCAGGGAATAGGGAAGGAAATGTGGCCCTGTCTCAGACATCAACCTTAGAGGGAGGGAAACAACAGGAGGAAGGGGAAAAGAGTCAAGGTCATGGAAAGCTAATGGAAGCACAGCAGATGATGCCTCCTCCATTAGAGAAAGGAATGACGCCGGAAAGGAGAGTGACAAGGGCAGCAGCAAAACAAGGTCCATCTGGGTTTAGTATACTCCGAAAAATGCTTTTGACCACCTACAGGTTGAGGGTGAGGACTCTGACCTGGAATCGATCCATTCAGTCTGGTAAGGTTTCAGATAGAAAAGGAAGGGAAGAGACCTGCAAGCACAGTTAAAAAGAAAAAATGAAAGAAGAGAAAAACTAAGGAAACACAATGGGATGAGGCATGACTCCACCTCCCTCCCGTAAAGATATATGACCTCTATCCAGATATCCTCCCTTAATGTGTGTGTAGTCTGAAAAACTACAAAAAACAACTGTTTATATTAGCCTGTTTAAAAGATCTACACACATATATTATTTTGCTACAGGAAACTAGGCTAAAGTCTCTTTTTAAAGTGGAGCAGGCCAGGAGGAGTTGGGTTTAGGGTCCCTCATTTTGGACTTTTGGGTAGACTGTGCAGATGGGATAGGGATTCTTTTTAAGGGGACACATTTCTCAGTCTCAAGAGTCATTTATATCCTGCCAGTGAGAGTGTTAGTTATAGATTGTAAGTGCAGAGGGTTTTATTTTAGATTGATCAGTATATATGCACCCCAGACAAAAGTGGCAAGGATAGAACTTTTCAACACAGTAAGGCCACATTTATATACCAGAAAGTATGTGGTGTGGGGAGGGGATTTTAATTGCAGCCTAGATACTAAGACTGTT
This sequence comes from Neoceratodus forsteri, assembly GCA_016271365.2. Taxonomy (NCBI): domain Eukaryota; kingdom Metazoa; phylum Chordata; order Ceratodontiformes; family Ceratodontidae; genus Neoceratodus; species Neoceratodus forsteri. The sequence goes on along the minus strand of CM057458.1, from coordinate 116,472,034 downwards.
GGGGCAACACAGCAAAAAGCATATCAGAGAATTATAGATGCCAGCACCGGCTGCTCACAGTTTGGAAGCAAGGTTGCCAAAGTGCAAATATTCAAAAAAGAAGAAAACAAGTCCTTGTTTAAAGTGCTAACAGTACTTAACTTTATTTCAAAAGTGCACGGTGCTTCCACTAAGTGCCAGGGGGCATGAAACGCATCAGGAGTCAGTGCATTGCTGTAGGAGGGGAAAGAATGCATAGAAGTGGAAGCACTGTGCACTTTTAAAATAAAGTTAAGCACTGTTAGCACTTTAAACGAAGAACTGCTTCTTCTCTTTTTAGAATATTTGCACTTTAACAGCTATATCAAACCAGTAACCCGATAACATAAATCTAATTCTCTGATATCTACTGTTTACCAGCCAAGCACTGCACCCTGGTGCAGGCCCGAAAAACTTTTCTTCATTCACAGCAAACGCATACTGTGATTCGTAGGCTTTGAAGACTATAATACAAGGGGCATCCCTGACTGATGCTTATAGACACTTAAAGAAAAAGGATGTAGGGGCCACATACCATAGGTCTACATATGCAACACGGGGTAAATTATCTATTTTCTTCCAAACACTGTGTACCCCACAGGATGTGTATTAAACCTACTGAATTTTCTGATCACTGCGTAATTATGGGTTCTTTCAGTCTTGCAACCATGCCACCTAGGACAGGCTCGCGAGGCCAGAGATGGAAATTAAATTCTTCAGTCTTAGAGAAACAGAAAGTTAGACTGCAGATAGAGACCTTATTAGAGGCGAAATGCTCACTACAGTGCATGTATGAGGATATATGGGACTGGTGGTTGGGTACAAAAACAGACTTAAAAAATGTCTTCATGAAATATGGGAGAGAAAACTTTAATACTGAACATATCAAATACTTAGGATATAGGAATCAACTTTACAAATTAATGTTTTACCCAAGTAAAGATCGGGTACATTATAAAACTCAAATTGCAGAAATAAAAAAAACTCATGCTCACCTATCAGTATGACAGGACAAAATCCTTAGATGTAGAGATGAGATACGGGATGACAACAAAGTCGCCGGCCTCAGACCCATATATGGCATGTAAACAGCAATTAGATTCCATAATAATGACAGAATTATACAAACAGGATGGGGCTATAGTAACTACAGATTTAGGCATGCTTCTGACAGTACAGAATTCTTTACACACTGAGTTTGCTACTAGTAAGCACAAAGGGGAACAGCTGGCAGACTATTTGTCTGTGCCTAATGCGGAGTTAGACAAAGAAGAGTAAATGAATTTGGAACGCCCGATTACACAGGAAGAAATACTTAGCACTGTAAAAAATTTAAAAACTGGTACAGCATCAGGAATAGATGGACTAACAAATGATTTTTTTTTATAAAAAATTTGCAAAAGAATTTACCATTATATTGGAAACTGTGTTTAATTACATTTTGCAAATAGAAGGGCCTATTTCAGAATTAGAGGTAGGCATCCTTAGTTTTATATATAAAAAAGGGGATAAATTGTTATTACTTAATTAGAGGCCAATAAGTCTTCTGAAAAGCGATTACAAAATCCTGGCAAAAATTATATGTAAAAGGTTACAGCCATTTTCCCAAAAAGTAATAGATGAAGCACAAACATGCTTGATCCCCTAATAGGAAAATCCAACGCAATCTTTACCTTTTAAGAGAACTTTTTGAAAGAGGGCAGTCATTGGACACAAAGGGTTACATTATTGCACTAGATCAGGCCAAGGCCTTTGGTAAGGTGGAACATCAATACTTGTACCAGGTCCTAGAAAGGTACGGGATTCCCCCCAAAATGGTTGCGTGGATAAAAACTCTGCATAAGGGAGCATGTATGACACCTTTGGTTAATGGTTATTTGGGAGAAAAGATACCTGTAGGTCTACGAAGAGGGATGAGACAGGGGTGCCTGCTAAACCCATTATTTTACACATTTGCTTTAGACCCTGTCCTTAGGCCAATAAAGTGGGACACTCAAATCATGGGAGTACCATTAGAGAAAATAACGGCATACATGTATGATGTGTACATTTTTGTAAAGGATGAGGATTCAGGAAAAAAGGCATTGCAGATTTTTAAAGGATTTTCTCAGATTTCAGGTGGACAACTGGATGTGGAAAAGAGTGTGGCCATCCCAACTGGGAGAGTGGGGGAACAAGGTCAGGAGCTGGAATTTATTAAGATAGAGGAGGGAACCCAAAACATACTAGGTATCTGGTTTTGTGTGTAAGATGCAGCAGTGTATAACTGGGTAAACATATAGAAGTATGTGAGAATAAAATTTGGATATGGAAAACATGGAATCTAGGGAAGAAAAAGAGGATTCAGATAGTAAGGAAGTTTTTATTGCCAATTTTTACTTATCTTAGTTTTGTGTATCCCATTCCCAGTCCAGTTGGAAACAAGATTATACAGTAATTTTTTTCCAGATGGTGTGGGGGTGCCATTTAAACCCTGTTAAAAGAGAGATCACTTATCTTCCACTCCAAAAAGGAGGTTTGAACATGATAAATCCAGTGATTTTTTTTTCTTTTTTTTTCTCTCATACTTTGGGGATTTGTACGAGATGCCACAACAGATATCTTGGCAGATATGGGTAGCTAGAGGGTTCCAAGAGTATATGGAAAAGTGGGTACATCTCCCACCAAAACTGACACAACACTTGAATTTTGCAAGGTATTCCGTAGGGGCACTTCATAAAGTAAGGCAATGGAAACTCGATAAAAGATCTTTTGTGCAAATGGGGTGGAAACAGCTGTACCAACATGTGGTTTTTGGTTCACAACAGCTGCCATTAGTTTTTCCAGACTGCACTCCTTCTAAAATGCTTTAGCCTTAGCAATCTTAAATGAGCCCAGAATTCTACATAATATGTGGGACGCGACATGGTTATGTAGCCAAGGGAAATTAGGAGTAAAGGGGAATTTAAAACACAAAGCCATACAAGAGAGATACTGTCCTAAACCAGCGTGTGTGGCAGTAGAAGAAACTGCAACATTTTTTTCCGGATTGTCCAGATACTAAACAAGTCTGGAAAGGGTTAGCTAACAAGTGGAAATGGACCTTTATGTTAAGAATGAATTACCAGATTTTGATACTGGGAGATTTCACAGGGGTGTGGAGGCATTTTCATAAAAGTACATTACATGTTATTTTTGCTATTATTAAATATTACTTATGGCAAAGTAGATGCCAGTATGTGTTGCAACAGATCCATTCTATTCCAGTGATTCTAATAGCACAAATAGAAAAACTGTGTATCAGGTGAAGAAAACCGACATAAAGAAATATCCCCTTGAAAAGGTTATAAGTCTGTGGAAGAATTTAGAGAATGTCTTTTAGGAAGTGGAATATTTAGGACTAAATTTTGCGTTTTTGTTAAAGAGAAAATCTGTGATGGAATGTCTTCTTTTTTAAGTGTTGTTTGAACCTTTTTTTCTTATTCTTGTTAATTTCTTTTTTTTTTTTTTTTGATTATTTTTCCTCCTCGGCCGCCTGAGCTGCACCCCTATTTTGGGGATTCTGGCCACTGACCGCCTCTACTGTGGACACCCTGACTCCTGTGGCTTATCCCACCCCTGCAGTGGGGCCACAGGGAGCCCCTCAACTCCCCACAGAGCTCAGATCCAGATGGGTGCCATGGTGAAACTGTGGGCAGCCATCAAGCCGCTCGCTTCAGGTGCCATTTTTCCTGATTTTTCTGTCCCCTTCTGTGCATGCTCAGGCAGTGCCCCCAGTCTCCACTGGGGGCTGCTGCTGAGTGATGTGATCCCCAAGCCCACCCCCAGAGAGGAGAGCAGTCCTCCAGATGCTCAATCATCTCTGCCCCTGCTGAACCCTGGCACCCCGAGTCCATTCCCAAACCCAGGTCACATGCGTGGGTCAAGGTAAGGCACCAGTGCCTCAACCCTCTGTGCCACTGGGCCAGCCTTGTTAATTTCTTTGATGGATCTGTTAGTGTATTTAATGTCCTAAATATTTATTTTTTCTGTACAAAATATGTGATGTAATGATTCTTTGTTTTTCAGTGAAATTCCCCTACTGTTTTTGAGAAGTGCCTTGGGATCTTTCATTTCCACCTGAACAACCACCAGAACAGGCAGATGGGACCTCTGTTCAATGTCTCATTTGAAAGACAGATTGTCTGGCACTTGTCTGATTTTCCTCTTTATCTCTACCCAGGCTTCCCCCCTTACTTCCTTGGATGGCCTTTATTTCATTATTCTCCCTTTTACCATCCTCGTCACATCCAGACTCTCAACTCTTGCTTCCAGTTCTGTTCCTTGTAACTAGTTCCCAATTCCTTTCTCTGAATGTCTTTCTTCCACCCCTTTTTCCTGTTCTACAGCACCTCTCTACTTTATCCTCTCTCTTGCCCCCCCCCCACTTATGAAGCACTTTCCTCCTTATTCCCAGTGTGACCCTTGACAAGATCCTTCTAGGTCATAGTTCATTTTCACTTGCTGATTGTCCACTCTTGTTGATAAAGGGAATCTTTTTATGCATTTAACCTTTAAATGAACCAGTGTACTAATACAAATAATACCTGTAACCTACATTATTGTTAAGAAATGCTTGTTTGTATTGTCTGTTCTGTTTTCAAGATGTGGAACCTTTGTAAAAGTGTTTGTACTCAAAGGCTGTTTCTGAATAAACAAATAAAGTAGACCTCATGGACTACCTGGCAAGCAGTGGACTCTAGCTAGTGAAAAGCATGGGTTCACGGCAGGAAGGACTTGTCGGACTAACCTGATAATATTCTTTGACTGAGTAATGAGGGTAGTGAATAAGGGCCATGCTGTGGATTTTTTCTACTTCAATTTCAGCAAGTCTTTTGACTCAGTGCCTCACAGAAGGTTGCTGAAGAAGCTGGAGGATCTGGGTGCAGCGAAGGACACAGATGGATGAGAAGCTGGTTAGAAGGGAAACAGTCTGTCGTGTCTTACAGGAGAGCACCCTCCATTAAGGGCAGCCTCTCTCATAGCCATTTTGTTACAAAGCAGAATGACAATTGGTAAACCAAATCAAAAGGCTGCTATCAATGCAAAACATGTGTAAACTGTGAATTTGTGAACCAAAGTAAAGAGTTTAAGTGTAAGAAAAGTAATCGCTTGTTTGAAATTCTCCAGCTCATCACTTGCAACATGTCAGGGGTCATTTATAAAGCTTACTGTTGCTGTGATGCTTTCTACATAGGAAAGACTGAAAGACAGCTGAAAATCAGGGTTGGGGAACACATTAGGGCTATAGACCACAAGCACCTCACCTATGCCACAGCCCTACATGTGACAGAGCCCTCAGACCCCAGCAAACACAAATTTAAATTCATAGGGATAGAAAAAGTTTTCCCTAACCCTAGAAGTGGTAATTTCAGAAACAATATTCTGAAGAAAGAAACAAAGTGGATCCTCAGGTTGTTTGCCACTTAAAAACCTAGTTTGAATATGGGCATTGAGCTCAAACCTTACCTTGAAGAGTGCTAAATAAGTGGTTTTAGCAAAGAATTCTTGCTGTTGTTTTGAATTTGCTGTTCGAGAATGTGACTTTTTCAGCCCTTAAACTTTCAGCTAAAACCTGTTTAGTTGTAATCTATTATGTAATATCAATGTTTATTGTTTTCTGTGTTAGTGAGTCTTAATCCCTTGGGGTCCCATGTTTTTTGCACTCTGTAAATAAGTGCTTTGTTGCTTGCACTTTAATTGCAATGGTGAACTTTGTTTTTATGGTGTCTGCCTATTATGGTTTCACTATAGCACTTTATTAGTGACCAATAAATAAAAAAAAAACAATTAGTGATACCATTATGATGTCATTACCATTACTTGTATATAAGAGTGTGGCAAAATATTTTTTAGCCTTTGATAAAGGATTTTATCTGAAACACGTCAGGTGTTTATGTAATTTTAAAATGAAAAACAAAGTAAATTTAGTTATATATTTTGAAAAGCCTGAGTGGTGTTTAAATGGGTTTGAGTGCTCCAGTCTTTTTGGACTTGGCTTGGAAGGGAAACAGCAGAGGGCTGTGATTAACAGAGTCAAATCAGAAGAAAGGGAGGTCAGCAGAGGGGTGCCACAAGGATTGGCCCTGGGGCCAGTACTTTTCGATATGTTCATCAGTAACATGGGAGAAGGAATCTGGGGCAAGGTGTGTCACTTACAGATGACACTAAGCTCTGTGGCAGGGTGGACAGCGAGGAGGAGGTTAGGGAGATGCAAAGAGACTTGCACTAGAGAGGGTGTTAGAGGTTGGCAGTTGAAATTCCGTGCCAAAAAGTGCAGGATGATATATATAGGGAACAAGAACCACAGGACAGAGTACTAGATGGTGGTGGTGGTGGGGTTAATGATGATAGGAACAGTTTTTACATGTCTAGAAACCCTCGAGTTCTGTTATTGGCTACTCAATATTCTGATATGCATTTTACCTTTTTTGTTAAATTAACAATCTAATTTTGTTGCCTTTTTAAGGTCCCTGAATCCATCTCTCCTTAGCAGCTGCTGCTTTCTCTTTTCATACTGTCTGAGCATTCTATGACATCACAAACACCTTTCCAGACCATTCAGATGAATAACATGGAATGGAAGTTTCTGAGGTCATAGAATGTCTTAGAAATAGGAAAATCAAGAGCAGCAGCTAGTGAGGAGAGTGGAACTCAATGCAGATCTGAGGGCACCCCAAAGCTAGATTATTTATCAAAAAATCATCAAAGCATATCAGAATACATAACTGCCATGGAAAGGAAGATGGAAGGGCAGTTAATTATGTAAAAAGCATTTCTTATCTTCTTTAAGCTGGGCAAGACCTCTGAGGAAAAACACCTAGGAGTCATCATCGGTAATTCCCTAAAACAATAAATTCAGTGTTACAAGGTCTATGGTAAAGCAAACAGGATTCTATGGTGTATAGGAAGGGGTGATGGCAGCAGAAGGAAGGAAACATTACTGCTTTTCTGCAGATCATTGGTAAGGCCCCACTTGGAGTAGTGTGCCTAGTTCTGGAGTCCTTACATAAGTAAAGATAAGGACAGGCTGGAGACAGCGCAGTGTGAAGTTACCCAAATGATTCAGGGCTGGCAAGGCAGATTTTATGAGGACTGGCTCAAGGCACTGAACACGTACTCATTGGAGGCCAAACAAGAGAGGGGAGATATGATGGAGACCTTCAACTTGCTGAAAAAAATGAAGAAAGTAAACTGCGAGGAATTATTTAGCATAAGTAGTAGATCAAGAACAAGGGGAACAAGTAGGAACCGATGTGGGGGGAGCTAAAGAGGGAAGTGAGAACATTTTATTTTACAGGAAGGGTGGTAGAGCCATGAAACAATCTGCCAGCTGATGTGGCGGGTGCCAATACTATCAATGGTATCAAACATGTCTGGAACAGACTGAAGGATCTGGTGGTTGCTCAAGGTGGCAGGAGTAGGGCAGGGAGCATGAGGGTGGATAGTGTGGGTTAGAAACCTGTATGAACAATAGGTCTTGGGTTTGTTAGGGTTTTATAGGCACTGGATGGACCAATGGTCTTTGTCTGTCATCATTTTCTGTGTTTGTATGTTTATTTCTGTCTCAGCTTATCATTCCTTGCTTGAAATCAAAATCCTCTATTGTGACATTACATCTGTTGCTTTGAGAATAGCTACGATGTCACCAGCGGAGTACCATGATATCAGGTGGGGAAAAGGCAACTGGACCAGATGAACTGTGAAGGAGCAAATATCCAGTTTTCCTGTAAATGACCGCAGTAAAACATAATAGGAAGGAGAAATACAGAACTAATGTGAAATGAAAGCTGAACTATGTCTAAATATCATGTATTGCAAATTCCCATGGAGTAGTTAGTTGCACTTGAAGTTCTTACATTGTTGTCACAATGCATACCTGTTCCAGTTGTAAGGGGCATACTGTAAAACTACATCATACAGTTCTAAAAGGCACTTACTACCCATGTGTAATTTAGATACACCCACTAAGTTTACAAGACAAATAAAGGTGGTACAATATCACAATTGGAACCAGTATTTAAAGAGCTCCTGACACGGTTGAGACAACTTTGAAAAAAATGCAATATTCAGATATAACTGTAGCTTATATTTTGTATTTTATTCTGTAATTCTCACCTTTATTTCCTTATTCTAGGGGTATTTGCATCAATACAGTATCTCTGCTGTTTGAGTTCTGGCTGCCTGCCTACACCTGACATCACAATTCTGTTTATGACATCAAAATACGTAGCTGTGGAGACAATTATGATGCCATAAACAGGAGACTGTGATGTCATGTGTAGAGAAGCAGCCAGAGTAGATACAGTCTAGGGAATAGGGATCTTGTTTTCATGCAACAGTTTTTAGTAATAAAGAAAAGGAGGAATTAAATACTGAAAATATATGAAGTACCGAAGAAAAAGGGATGGAGCTGAATATAATTCTTACTTTTTTCAAAGTTTTGCTAATGCTGTAGGTGGCTCTTTAAAGAACACATTCTACAGGAAAACAGAACTAAAAGGTTCAGCTTAGTTCTCCTTTAAAGAGCATCTATGACAGTCAGTCAACAGTTTTGTTGTCAACCGACGTTACAGCGACTCTCTTGTGTCGACTGCATTTGTGGCTAGCATAAAGCCAAAGGGAGTTGCATCTGACTGTGTTTTCTTTGGTGGGACTTTGCCCCCTGAACCCCCTGCTGTTTAATTAATCAGCTTGGAGTTGGAGTTGCTTTGGGGAGGGGGTGCAATGCCCCCAGAAAGCAGTGCCAGGGTCCCATGCCAACACTATAGTGACCTGGTGCTGTTGTCTCTGTAGTGTCGAGCATGGTAAAGTTGTCACAGTAGCAATGGCATACCCTTTAAAAAGCACCTTTTCTGGTGCTCACAACAAAAAACAGGAAGGACTCTTACCTGCCCCTAATCCCATCGGTGCTGCACTTAAAAATTTATAGATGCCCCAATTTTAAAAGGGAAAGGATTATATTTTGGCACTGTGGAGTCAAACCACCAATATTTTCCACTTCCTGATACTGATAGTTGCCCCCCGCACCCCTGCTAGGACATTTTGTGATGTCATTATATGGAGAGTGTGGAGGCGCACTCCACAGACACCAATGGGGCCATTTTTTGAAGTCCATTTATCATATTTTAGATGGCCATTTGGAACAAATCAAGACCACCACTCATCTAACAAGTATCATGTTAGCCGAGTGGTGGTTCTGAATGGCCATCTAAAATACAATAAATGGACTTAAAAAAAGGGCCCCACTGATGTCTGTGGAGTGCAGTATCAGGAAGTGGAAGGGACTGGTGGCTCAGCTTCATGGAGCAAAATACAATCCCTTCCCTTCCAAAATTGTGGTGGGGCCGGTAAGAGTCCTTTCTGTTTTTTATTGAGTGATTGTGAAAAGAGCAGGAAAGTTGCTCTTTAAGAATAAAGGACTTCCCTGGCACTGAGAACTTGAATTTCATATGAAACAGCAGACAATGTTGCATTACTGCCTCAATCAATCAATCAATCAATCAATATCTTTATTTATCCAGGTGGGCACCATTGAGCAAGCTCATTTACAAGGTGGACCTGTGGTCCTACAGTAATAATACAGAAAGACAAGTTACAATAGTATAAACAGTAAAAATAGCTGCTATTATAGTAAAAAATGCACATTTACAGGTAATATACGTTGAACATAGAACTACAAGGAGTCGTGGATAATGAACTTGTGCTGGTTCCAAGCCCCAATACTGTGCATTTTGTAGGGGGAAATGTTAGGGAGAGGGTAGGCATACCAGATAGAAGATATCAAGCACATAATGTAGGGAGAGGTGGGGAATAGGGTCACAAGTGAAGAGGACCCAATTGTTAGAGCAGAGTGAGGAATTGGGAGGGCGGAGGACTGTACTAAAGGCGACAAAGTGATTTTTGCCCCAAAACGCGGCGACATATGGAGAAGAAAAGCCTCCATTGTACTAAGTGCAAGAGGAGGAATATAGTAGCAGGGGCATAACTGCGAGGGTCCTGGAGGTTGGGGCAGAGGGAGGTGTTGGATGGGCGAGGGACCGAATATTTTTGGGTCGAAAGATGATAACTATCCCCAAGTGCAGTAGCATGTGCTAGTATCAGGCTGCATCTATTCAGAGCGTCAAAGAATAAGATATGGAAGTTCGGCAATAAATCCTGTGGATCTGTTGGTGGGCATGCTGGAGGCAGAGGCACACATTTCAGCTGGGGGGCCGCCATTTGAGGGAGGGAGGTTAGTTAGTGTCTAGTAAAGCAGTTGTCAATTTCCGTAATGCCATCACGGTAAAGCCTTTTGAATAAAAACGTACTTACTGAGGTTTTTAGCTTAAGTAGTTTTTGGGTTTTATTCCATATTGATGGGAGAGAGAATCCAAAGGTGGCTCTCCTGACCCATGTGAGTGCCCTGGGTATATTTAGCAGGAGTTGTGAGCAGCTTCTAAGGGAATAATTCCTGGGCACAATCAGAGACAGACAGTCGATGATGTATTGAGGGAGTTTGCCACATGGTCTACTTCACAAGGATCAGATGTTCCTTCAGTGAATGTACTTAAGCTGTCTTCTACCTTTGGGGGGGTCTTTCCATATCCTAGTGCAGTGGTTCTAAAGACCCAAATTCTGATACCTTCAATGGGACTCAAGAGTGTGGTCACCAGAATGTACCGTTGGACTTGCTCCTTATTTGATACACCCCAAACTTTCAGGAATACACTAATCCCTGATATAACAATTTCTTTTACACAATATACATTTAAACAAGTCCCCGATGTATATTCAGTGAAAATATACAGTATCTCTGATGTTTATTTAAAGGTGAGAAATTGTCCACTGCATTACCACTGCAACTGGGGCTTTAAATAACTCTGTGGCTACAAAAAATTGCGCTGGTGGCCACATGGAGCCACGAGTACCTCATTGGAAAAATCTTGTACTAATTTGTGGATACAGAGGGAGCAATCCTAGAAACAGGGTTATTTGAAAAACTCTGCTGATTTAGAAGATTCTCTACAGAGTGTCTATTCACATACTCTAACAACCTATAACATAAAAAGCTCTTGTGTCAACAGGTTCTGGAGCTTTGGTTTGTGGATTTGCACAAAACTGAATGACCTGATGTTTGTGGGCAGGAATATTTTTTTTTGACACTTTGGCTCTAGCCATGGTGGTCAAATCATTCTTTTCAGTCTCTGCTCCACACTGCTGAGACCTGCTGCCAATGTCTCCAATTTACTGTCAAGTCTGTCGACTGAGGTTTGTATATTTGAAAGTATTTCCAGCATTTGTTGTGATGAGGCTTTGCCCTCCTTTGGCCATTCATTTTCTGGTGGTACGAAAGGTGGTGAAAATTCCTGGGATTCTCTCAGTGGTACCACGGGTGCTGGACCTACCTTGAGTGAGCAGATCAATTCATATAGTAGGATTAACACTCCCCCAGACACAAGTAGTGAAAGGATTGATCTAATAAACAATGGCACTGTCCATCCAGAACCAGTCTCCCCTGAAACAGATAAGAGTCAGTTATTTATCATTAGTCTCAATATTTGTATTTATTTAAAATTTCAGAGATTACCTTTGAGCATAAGTGCTCATTAACAAATGTTCCATGTCAAATACAATCACAAAAAACATTACAAGTACAATAAGCAGTTACTGTATAGAAGAAATGCAGTCGAGTCAGGCTCAAAACACTTAAGACAGAACAATTACACAAAGTTTTGAAAAAATCCATACAGATAATTGTATAAAAAGTCACAGGATACGTACAGTGAGAAACTGAATAAAATAGTTTCATGGTTACAGTTGCATTGGACTGCAAGGGCAGATGGCAAAGGTCTCTTAGAGTGATTAATCTTGGGCAGATCCAGCAGGGTAATAGGCAGTTTGTTCACCTAATTAGCAACCAGTTTTCAAGCTTAATTTTATAATGGGTTTCTAGCATTACTGAACATTATTTCCTCATATTGTGTTACAGACTCTGATCCCTGCATCTGTGTTCAGTCCTTCTAGTTGTTCAAAGGACAGAAGAACATATTAAACTTTTAACCACATAAGATACATTTGGGCATATATTTACCATACAGTGGCACCTTCCAGGATCAGACCCTTGACCCTGCAGCATTTTCTGGAGAATTCTGCAGGAAACAGTGCAATTCAGTGTCAGCTATAGCAATGACATTATAATGGCTGCAATGTGATTGACTAAGAGAGGCTCAGACAAGTTACATTCATCTTTGATTATTAGCCATGTACAGCCTCCTCACTGCAGCATGATCCCCACATGTAGTCCATTGTGGAATGCTCAAATTATTAGATTCAACGGTGCATCTGCATTCCATCATGTTTTTCAGTGACCACCATTGCTCTATCCGCTTCACCATTTCCATATAACGCTACAAGGTTCTTGCGCTCGTTGAAAGTTTAATAAAATCATTTGTCAGCCGTCAATATTTTTCCAAAGAAAAAAGACAAAACAAATTCCATGGCAACCTCACCAAAATGCTTGGTATTTTCTGTCCCTTACTTGAGCAGTGCTGTCATGGAAAAATGGCATTTCTCTGATGTCTGACTACTAGGTGAATGGCTCCCCTCTCAAAAACCTGTTTACCCTTTTTGTGTGAAAGCAGCTCAATGTCCACGTTGTGTAATGGTGAGAAAAGATTGTTCATAGAGGTTGTCATGGATAACATCCCCCCCATACTCAGCTAATCCCATGACAACTTCTATGGCAACAATGCTTGGAGCATGAATAAGCAGGGAACACCAGCGTAACTAGTGTAGTGCCTACACTGGTTGCTATGGCAACTTCAAAACTAATGCAGTTGCTGTGCAAACTTTATAAATGGTCACTTGTTCCTGGGTGTTGGTTTCTATAATACATTTCTATTAAAATTATAATTTTCTTAGCTGACCACTGGTCGCTGTAATAAACAGACAGCTGATAGGGACACAGTCAAACTCAACCTCCACGGACCCAGATAGAGCTGCCTAATGCCTCACCCACTCTTGAATTAGAATGCTGCTCACAGGACCAAAACCTCTGAAGTAGATGCATTCTAGTACAAGGTGGATTAACTATTTAGCCTCAAAAATGAAGATATATATATATATATATGAAAACTGTAGTGTTAAGATTGCTATAAATGCAATAAGGTACTCCCAGGGGTTGTATTAATTATTAGTTAATCACACTGTGAGAGAAATCCTTCACCACTGTTGCCAGCTGTGACAAAAACTGCCCCTTGAGCCCCTCAATTACAGGGTGCTCCTCTGTTGAGGACTTCTGATTCTTTGCCACCACCTGATTTTTACCTGGAACCAGGAAACCACCGTTTACCTCCTGCACAAGGTCAGGAAGGTGAGCACAATAACTGTGGGTAGAGTGCCCTTTGGAGACAGACTGCAAACAGAGTCCAGCAGAAATAGTTAAATTACCTTTTTAATCAAACAAGCAGTCACTGGACTTATCAAAAATATATTCTTTACTAAAAGAACTACAAGTATTTACGAACAGAATATATTTATAGTGAAACAAAAGGATTACCAGTTTACTAAAAAAAAGAAAATAAATGGAGTTAGAAAGACAGTTGACAGATAGAAAAAAAGAAGCTTCCCTCACTATTAAAATCTATTTACCTGCTGCTAGCAGAAGAAGACACTCTCCCCTAAGCTGTCCTTCTTACCATATACTGTACCTAGCTACAGAGTTCTGGTCTTTAGATGTTGCAGGTCCAAGAGAGTGAGTTGAACCTCAGCTCCCTTATTTGTTCTCTTTGACTGTGGGGAGTGGTTTCACCCCTTTGAGTGATAGTTCCCTACTGTGCCACCCCAAATGTGTGTGTGGTGTATATGTGTGTTTGTGTGTGTGTGTGTGTGTGCGCGCGCGCGCATGAGCATGCATGTCTGTGTGTGTGGATGACACCATCAGGGCCAGCAGGCCTGCTTCACACTTAGATATACTCTGTCCAGTTTACAATCCTGTTTTGCAGGATGTCTGAGGTGTTCAGAATTACACCCTCACATCTGCCTAGATATGCAGCTAAGATGGGCTCATTGGAAACCCATACTGAGCAGTTCTCAATATTTTCCGTAAGACTTATACATAGATACATAGAATTTTCCAGCAGATAACGACTGCCTGGCCCAGCCATTCTGTTCATTTCTCCTACCTTTTACTTATGCTGCAGACTGTAGCTAATCTGTGACTTTCCCATACCTCCCTGCCTCTAGGGTTCCCTTATGTCTGTCCCATGCATTTTTTAATTCCGCCATCATTTTTGCCCCCACCACACCTGTGGGGAGACTGTTCCAAGCATCCACTGACCTTTCTGTAAAGAAGTACTTCCTCACATTATCCCTGATTCTACCTCCCTTCAGCTTTATACCATGTCCTCTAGTTCTTGTCCATCCTCTTTTTTGAAAGATGCTACCCCCTGTACTTTATTTATCCCTTTAAGGTACTTGAACCTTTCTATCATGTTCCCCTTCCACCTCATTTTCAGAGAATGCATATTTAGGTTTTTCAGCTTCTCCTTATATGACTTCTAGTGCAGACGTGTACTAATTTTGTAGCCCTTGTTTGGACTGCCTCCACTCTGTCTATGTCATTCCTGAGATGCAGCCTCCAAAACTGGGCACTGTACTCCAGCTGATGTCTCACCAATGATCTGAATAGTGGCATCACTATCTCCCTTTTTCTGCTGGTGATGCCTCTCTCTATGCACCCCAACATCCCACTGGCCCTTCCAACTGCCTTCTCACACTGTACAGCCAGTTTTAGGTTCTCAAATATAATTACCCTTAGTCTTTATAAGTGACATTGCAGAAGGACTGGAAGGAAAAGTATGTCTCTTTGCAGATAACACAAAGATCTGCAACAGAGTTGATGCACAGGGTGGGGTGGAAAGGATGAGAAGGGACTTGGCAAGGTTAGAGGAATCGTCAAATGTATGGTAGCTTAGATCCAATGCTAAGAAGTACAAGGTAATGCACCTGGGAAACAAAAACCCAGGGGAAGAGTACACAATGGGGGGTGAGATACTAACAACAACAAAAATGGAAAGGGACCTGGGGGTGGTCATATCAGATGACCTAAAGGTGGGCAAGCAATGTGAGAGGGCAGCAAGGAGGGCTGGGGGGATACTGGGATGCATAGGGAGAGGCATCACCAATAGAAAACAGGAAGTTATTATCCCTCTGTACAGACAGCTGGTGAGACCCCATCTGAGTACTGTGTGTTCTGACACCCAGTTCCGCAAAGACATAGACAGGATGGAAGCTGTCCAGAGGAGGGCACCAAATGGTGCAGGGTCTGCACTGGAAGACATAAGAGAGAGAGACGAAAGGAGCTTAATATGTATAGCCTTGAGGAAAGGGGGGACATGATAGAAACATTCAAGTACCTCAAGGGAATCAACAAAGTCCAAGAGGGTAGCATCTTTCAAAAAAGAGGTGTGCAAGAACAAGAGGGCACAATTTGAAGATAGAGGGGCGCCCAGAGGTAATTTAAGGAAGTATTTTTCACAGAGAGGGTTGTGGATGCATGGAATGGCCTTCCGGAGGAGGTTGTGGAGTCAAAATCAGTGGTGGAATTAGGCATGCATGGGACAGTCATAAGGCAATTCTAGGGGGTGGGGGTAGGAAAAAGTAGGCTGCTGGTTAACTAGGATCTGCAGCTTATCCAGTAGGTAGGGAAATGGGCAGACTGGGTGGGCCAAGCGGTCCTTATCTGCTGTCAAATTCTATGTTTCTATGTTTCTATCCCTCTCCTGTTTGGTGGCTGACAGTACCTCCCCCACCCATTAAGTACTCCTCCCTTGGATTCCTGTGTCCTAAGTGCATAATTTTGCACTTTTTTGCATTGAATCTCATCTGCCATACATTTTACCATTCCTCTAGCTTGCCCGGGTTCCTTCTCATTCTCTGCACCACCCCCCATATGTCAGCCCCATTGCAGATTTTTGTGTCATCTGCAAGGAGGCACACTTTCCCCTCCAGCCCCTTGGCAATGTAGCTTATGAAGATGTTAAAGAGGACTGCACCTAGCACTGATCCCTGAGGTACTCCACTGGTTACTTCCCTCTCTACAGACTGAAACCTGTTCACTACTACCCTTTGTGTCCTACCGCTTAGCCAATTTCTAACCCAGTTTACACCCCTGGATCTGACTCCCAGGCTACTCAACTTGTTTATTAGCCTTTTATGTGAGATAGTATCAAAGGCTGTGCTAAAATCCAGGTAGGCAACATCTACCACCCCTCCCTGATTTATCTCCCTACTCACCCAGTTGAAGAATTCTATCAGTTTTTGGAGCAAAACATGCCTGCTGTGAAACCATGAGGTCTTGGATCCTGCTGTCCACTGGATTCAAGATATGTCACAATCTTTTCTTTGAGTAATGAGTCCACCAATTTCCCTACCACTGAGGTTAGGCTGACTGGTCTATAGTTACCAGTCTCCTCCCTGCTTCCGCATGGGGAGGGACAACATTCACCCTCTTCCAGTCAGCCAAAATCACACCTGTTTCTAATGATTTGCTGAACAAGGCTATCAGTGGTGCTGCCAGCTCCGTTCTAAGTTCCTTTAGAATTCTGGGATGTATTCTATCCAGCCCCATTGCCATTTTCTACTTTCAGGTTTTCCAGTTCCTTTAGGACTCCCTCTGCTGTAAACGGACTGGTGGCTACACTTATCAGGATATGCGACTTAGAAGCCTTGTTTTCATCCACTTTCAAATAACAAGACTTACAAAAGGAAAATATCTATACTAACAAAAGAAATGAGCAGATCTCTCTGGTCATATGCCCGTCACACACACTCACACACTCTAAGGGTATGTGACACTCAGCTTTGCCTCATACTTAGGGTGTGATTAACAGATGATTAGTGCAACCGCTGGTCATACCTTATTGCTTAATTGTCATGCAGGAAACTGTGACATATTGTGACACTGCATCTGATCTCGGCGCATACCATTTTATAAGGCTGCAGAAATGGAGAAAAAGTGAGAACATGGTGGGGAGAAATATCCTACTTGGCTCACTGTGGGGAAAAAAGGGTTACATGGAAACTATTGATAAGGGTATTCTACAGACTTATGGACCTAGATGATAACAATAGGAGGAGGACAGGGGATGAAATTTAAAAAGCAGCTTCAGGAAGTAGGGATGTCATCATGGGAGACCAACCACCACGTGCTGACTGGAAATTGAGATGGGTAAAAGTAAAGTTAGGGTAAGCAGGCCTGGGTCAGAAACAAGCACTTTTTGATGCAGCTCATTAAGCAGAAACAAGAAATGGTGTTGCACTGGATTTGGTTTTTATCCATAGAGATGACTTAGTTGCATGTGTGGAGGAGGGCAAAATGTTTGGGGATGGTGGGACTTGTAAGAAGGGGGACTCTAAGCCAGGAGTCTCCGTCTGCATCAGTGTCTCTGCTTCTGGGCTTGGCACTGCTGCTTAAGGTTCCTTTCTCCCTGTCATAAGAACTTTCTTTTACTGACTTACTTGTAGACTAGCGTGGCAGACATGCTAGGCTTAGAGCTTGTTCCAACCTTAAATTACTATTGTATGTTACTAATGGGGGCCACCCAAGAAAAAAGTGTTTCAGCTCCTCTAAATTCAAGAACATGACTTGCTTTATCTTGTTGTTTTTTCCATTTGCAATCTCTTGCCCATAAAATAAAATGTAAGCCCCTCCCTGCCCAGCACTTACGTAAGGTGGGCAGGGAGCTTCCGCTGTCCTGGGGGTACTCGCACCTGGTCCATTGATGTGGCTGGACCTCATACAAGCCTAGCTGTGACTGTGATTATTGTTGGTGCTAGTTAGGAACCAGGTGTCTAGCTAGAAAAGTGCATGCTACTTGTTTTGGGTTCCTACAAAGAGAAAAGGCAGCTCTACCCCTCCCCCCCCAAAAAGCAAGACAGGAGAAAGACTGCCTGCAGGCATGGAAGGTTCTGGCTACCCCTTCCCCACAGCAGGAAGTAGAAAAGGAGGAGAAAGGCAGGGCTGGAGAGAGAGAGAGAGAAAGAGAGAGAGAGAGAGAGAGAGAGAAAGGAGAGTTTGGAGAGAGAAGGAGAGCAGGGTGGAGGAGCAGGAGGAAAAGGGAATTGCAGGCCACCTAAAGGAAACCAGAGGGCTGTTTTGGTGGTTTTGCCTGGCAAAGGCTCTGGGGCTGCATCCCTCTCCACCCCCCTACCCCCCCTTTCAATCATAAGGAACAGGAAGGAGCCAGACAGCCACTGGGGCTGTGTAGGAGGGCCCCTCAGGTTGGTTGCTCAAAGGTACTGAGGCAGACTGTTTGGCCTGAAGGTACTGTGACCTCCCTTGGGTTTTTAGGAGGCTGCTGCATCAGGAACAGATCTTTCTGCCAGGGGAGAAGCCAGGGAGACTAAAAAAGCACCAGAGGGAGTTGAACTGCTGTGTCCCCCCATTGGAAAGATCAGAGGAACCGAGGAGAGAAAGATAAACAGGCCTGCCTGGTGAAAGCCATATACAAAGGCCTGTGGGCAAAGCTGGAAAGGCCAGGCAGGCAAAGAACTATGCCACCCATTTTGTGGGAGAAGATGTGCTGTGGACTGCTGGGGTCATCATCCTCTCCGGGCACTGTGAGTACGAGACTATTGTTTTGTTTGCCAGGAGGGTCAGGAGGGAACCGTCCTCTACACCAGTTTATCTTTGTTTTCTTGGAACTTGTGTGAGTGTGTAAGGGCCCCAATGGTAAACAGCAGGCCTGCAGACTAAGGGACTGTGAGGTACCCACTAACTGTGACTGGTCTGGGTGCACCCAGGGGAAAAGAGGGAAGTGGGGATAAGTGAATGTTTGGTAACCAAGAGGTTTTGGAGGGTAGCCCCCACCTCCTTTGTATTAGCTTGTAGTAATAAACTGGATATTTATTGTTCATCTGTTTCACCTGCTGTGTGTGTAAAGCCATTGTAGGAAGTGATTGTGAGTCTGGGGGGTTATCACGGGCAATCATTAGAGAGAAGACCATTATTTATCCTGGGGAAAATTTCTAACCTTTTCTACCCACAGGAGGCAATGCAGGGGCCCTAGGTGGAGGCACTAAGCCACCACAGAAACTACTGGTAAGGACTTAGGCCTGGCCCCTTGGGGAGGTACTGCTGAGCTCCTGGTCCCGCCGGGGCAGCTCAAGTGAGTGGGATTATCGGGGTAGGGTTGTTACAAGTGGCAGCACCGCTGAGATTCATTCACTGACTTGATCACCCTGTGACTGCCCAAATGTCACTGTGGTTGACTTCCCTACCCCACATTCAGTTGTACCTCTTTTATTATTCCTTGACTTCTGTAATTGGGTGATAGTTTGCACTGGGACCAGGGAAATGGCATTCCAAGACATAGAGGACTGGTGCGACTTTGAGGGGCTAGACTCACCTAAGATGCTACTCATCCATAATGTGGCCATGGGGTGACAGAAGGAGGACATATTAGAGTTTTTAGAGGGGGCCTTGCCCGACTCTGGGGGGGTTGAAGGTCCAGAGGGTGACGACTGACCGAGTCCAGGGGTGGAGGGATATCACCCTGGAGGCTGGGCAGGATTTGAGGTCTGAGGAGGTGCCCCCCAAGGTCACCCCTGGGGGTTCCAGAGAGACCTGGACCCTATTAAAGAAAGGCTTGGCCAACGGCCTGTCTCTCCGGGAGCCAGGCCCCCCGGGCCCCCCACCCAAGGAACAGGAGGGTTTCATAACTCATCTGGGGAAGTGGCTGAAGGAGGAGGGGAAAACTCTGCATGATATCCAGTCTCTGCTCCTCAGTGGGGGTTTGCCACTGATAGGGCTGCCGGGCAGCTCGGTCCCCTACTTGGGGGTAGCCCACAAGCAGTTTAAGAGGTTGCACATTTTCTCGGGTGCCCTCCCCATGCCTGAGGAGGAAGATGATTCCCACTCCTGGAGCAGCCAGGTGGCGCAGATGATCCAGGTCTGGGGGTGCCTGGAGGAGGAGGAGAAGTGCAAGCAGGTCTTGGAGAGCCTCAGAGGTATGGCGCTAGATGTGATCTGGTCCCTCTGGGCCAGCTAGCCCCACTGTACATCCCAGGACTATTTGGACATTCTGCAGAGCACCTTTGGGGTGGTCAAAAAGAGAGGCAGTGCTGGACCAGCTGTGAGGCACCACTCAGAAGGTGGGCGAGAAACTGTCCCAGTACATCACCAAAGTTGAGACTGTGGTGCGCAAACTGGTGGAAGCGGGTCACTACCCTCCTGCTGGTGTGGCACAGATGCAGTTGGAACAGATACTGAGGGGACCAGTGCATTCCCCATTGACTGTGGTTGTCCTCAGGCTGCGGGCTCAAAAGAGCAACCTCTACTCCTTCAAGCAGCTGCTGGACAAGGTCAAGAAGGAGGAGGAGGTGCAGCAGGAAGTGGGGGCCCTGCAGGAGGCACTTGCCACCACCAGCGCCGCACTACAGCCCAAGGAGTTGGCCCAGACTGAATTGGTCAGGTCGCCAGACCTAGGGGTGGTGTTGCAGGAAGTCCAGGGCATGAAGGACCTGGTATGGGCAATGAAGCTGGCCATGGAGTCCTTCTCTCTCCCACCCAAGGAGGCACCTGACACTCAGCGGCTACCCTCAAGCTATACGGCTCCCCGGTCCAGCCCTCGAGGGTGCCTAAGGCCCCAGGGTGGGTGGATTTGCTTCAGGTGTGGGCAGGACAGACATACCAGCAGGGGTTGCCGCAAGGAGATGAACCCCCAGCTGGTAGCTGAGAGGCACCTGGACCAGGAAAAACTCCAATGGGGGCTGGTAAGAGAGCAACCCGCACTCCCAAGATGGCCTTGCTACACCCTCTGGACAGACCCCCATATACCTACCAACCGGGACGTGTCAAGGGGCCTAATCAGCCCTTGGGATGATACCGAGGTTCTGGTGGAAGGGGTGGCCTGCTCAGCACTGCTGGACAGTGGATCCCAGGTCACCATCATCCACTGGCCATTTTATAACCAGCATCTCACCCACCTTCCCCTCTGACCTCTGTCTGGATTGTCCCTGTGGGGTATTAGCAGCATGGATTACCCTTATGATGGGTATTGTGTGGTTAGTATCTCCTTCCCAACCAAGGGAGGGGAAGTCCTGCCCTCCATAGAGGCCCTAGCATTGGTCTGTCCAGAGCCAAAGAGCATATCGGACACCCCGGTGCTTATTGGGACCAATGCTAACATGTTTGAGCATTTGGCCCAGATGTGTCATGATCGGAGTGGCATAGGTGAGCTCGCAAGCTCATTGGTTACTGCCACCATGAAGCAGTTGGGGCTTTAAGTGACCAGTGATCTCACAGGGGTCGACAGAGGTGGGGTCGGTGTGGATCAGAGATTGGAAGGGGGGGCAGACTGACTCTCTCCCCAGGGGCTGAGTGCCGGGTGGTAGGAATCGCCCAGTTTGACTGATCCCCCTTGGGGGAGATGCTCATGCTTGATGTCCCTCCCCGGGGCAGTCTGTCACCTGGGATCTTAGTCCAGAGGGGGGTGCTGCCCACCCCGGCCAGTCCCCAGGCTGGCATGTTATGGCTGGGGTCCAGAATGAGTCAAGAAAACCGGTGATCATCCAGAGGGATTGTGTGTTGGCGTCCATCTTTCGGTGTGATGGGGCCATGTCTGTCACCCCTGGCGAAGGTCCCAGGGAAAATATAGACCCGTCCTTGTTTGATTTTGGAAGCTCACCAATCTCTGATGCCTATAAATGGAGCCTGAGCCAGAAGTTGGCGAAGCGCCAGCGGGTCTTCTCTTGTAACGAGTGGGACATGGGATGTGTCACTGGGGAAGAGCACCACATCCGGCTGAGGGATGACAGCCCATTCAGAGAGTGGTCATGGAGGTTAGCCCCCGGGGATGTGGAGGGTGTGAGGAAACACCTAATGGAGTTGCTGGGTGCTGGAGTCATCACGGAGTCCCGCAGCCCGTATGCTTCCCCCATTGTGGTGGCTAGAAAAAAGAGCAGAGTGGTAAGAATGTGCATCGACTACCGCTCGCTAAACAAACTAACTCTCCAGACCAGTACACGGTGCCCAGAGTGGAGGACACACTGGACAGCCTGTCTAGGAGCAAGTCATTTTCCGTGCTGGACCTTCGGAGCGGGTACTACCAGATACCCAGATACCCATGGCTGAGGAGGACAAGGAAAAGACCGCTTTCATATGCCCACTGGGATTTTACCAGTTTGAGAATATGCCTCGAGGCATATTGGGGGCCCCAGCCACCTTCCAACATTTGATGGCAAGGGCTGTGGGAGACATGAACCTGCTGGAGGTCATAGTCTATCTGGATGACCTTATCATTTTCGGATAGACCTTGGAGGAACACAAGGCCCGGTTGATGAAGGTCCTGGACTGACTGGAGGAGTTCGGCCTGAAGGTCGCCATCAACAAATGCCAGTTCTGCCAGTCACAGGTTATGTATGTTGGGCATATAGCCTCAGAAAAGGGGCTACATACTAACCCGGCTCAAGTAGAGGCCCTCAAATCGTGGCCATGGCCCACTCACTTGCACACCCTGCAGTCTTTCTTGGGGTTCTGCAGGTATTGTCGGCAATTTGTGAAGGATTACTCCCTGGTAGTGCGTCCCCTGAATGACCTGATGCAGGGTTATCTGCCGACGAACCGGAGGAAGGGTCAGGCCCCTCGCCAGGACTACCTGCGCATTGGGGAACCTTTGGGGTCCCGTTGGATGCTGGAGTGTGAGGAAGCTTTCCAGGAGATCATCCAGCGATTGGAGGAGGCTCCAGTCCTTGCTTTTGTGGACCCACGTAAGCCCTACATCCTGCATACTGACACTAGACTTATTGGGCTGGGGATGGTCCTGTACCAGGAGCATCCCAAGGGGTTCTGCCCTGTGGCATTTGTTAGCCAGGGTCTGACCTCCTCTGAGAAGAACTACCCAGTGCATAAACTGGAGTTCTTGGCACTAAAGTGGGCAGTCATGGAGAAGTTCCATGAATACCTGTATGGGGTACCATTCACTGTGCACATGGACAACAACCCTCTGACCCATGTCACCATCACAGCTAAGTTGGATGCTGCAGGGCATTGGTGGTTGTCAGCCCTCTCCATGTATAACTTCAGCCAGGAATATCAGAGGGGGCCAATGTGGACACGGATGCCCTGTCTCACCGTCCACACCCTGACACCCCAGACCCCCCGGTCTGGGTGAAGCCAGCTCTGGTGCAAGTGCTCTGTGCTCAGGCTGGGCCCCCTGGCAACATCAACGACTGTCTCACCCAGAGCATAGAGGTACTGGGAGCTCCCCCCCCAAAGCAATCCCTCCGGCTTATCTGAGTTTCGCTGGTCTGGACCTTTCGGCCTTGCTACAGCCTAGTAAGGTTGATTTGCAGTGGGAGCAAAGGGTGGACCCTGGTATCCAAGATCTGCTTCAGGCCCTCTCCAAGGGGGGTCACCCCAGCAGGTGCGGAGCACCCACCCTGAGGCTCGGGAATTGGTTAAGGAGTGGGACAAGTTGGTGCTGCGGGATGGGTTGATAATGCAGACAATGCAGGATCGAGATTCCTCAGGATGTTTGAGACAGCAGCTGATGTTGCCCGGTGTCCTCAAGTCACTGCATGATGATATGGGACACCTAGACTATGACTGCACCTTGGATGCCTGCTGGGCCAGGTTCTACTGGCCACGGATGAAGGCGGATGTGGAGGGCTACTGCAAGAGCTGCTTGCGGTGCATTCAAAGTAAGACCTTGCTCCAACGAGCCGCGCCCTTGGCCAACATCCAAACTAGTGGGCCCCTGAAGTTGGTGTGTATGAACTTCTTGTCCTTGGAGCCGGACCGGAAGAATGTGGCCAACATACTGGTCATCATGGACCACTACACCTGGTATGCTCAGGCTTTCCCCACCAGGGACCAAAAGGCGAGCACCGTGATTAAGGTCCTGCAGCAGTATGTCCAACACTATGGTCTCCCTAAACATGTCCATTCTGACCAGGGCTGGGATTTTGAGAGCTGTTTGGTGAGGGAGTTTCTAGCAAGTTATGGCTTACGGAAGTCCCACACCACTCCTTACCACCACCAAGGTGACCCCCAGCCTGAGTGGTTCAACTGATCGCTGCTAAACATGATGGGCACCTTGGACCCCACTGACAAGGCTAATTGGAGTCAGCGGGTGGGACAACTGGTACACACCTACAACTGCACAAAGAACGATGCCACCCAGCGCTCCCCATTCTACCTCATGTTCGGTCGCGAGGCCCGGCTGCTGGTGGACCTCTGTTTCAGGGTATCTGCTGATGGGACCTCTCATAAATCGTACCTGTAGTACACCAGCGACCTATGGGAACAGCTCTGTGCTGCATACAAACTTGCCTCCGAGGCAGCAGCTCAGAGCTCTCAGGGGAATAAGAGAAGATATGATGCCAGAGTGCGCAGCCAGGACTTGGAGGTGGGGGACAGGGTCTTGCTGTGAAACCTGGGGTTCAAGGGTAAGCACAAGATCCAGGACTAGGGGGCCGTAGATGGTTATCTAGTGGTGGAAAAACTGACTGACCTGCCAGTATACTGTATTAAGCAGGAGCATGGCTGGTGACTGGAGAAAATGGTACATTGAAATCACCTGCTCCTCATAGGGGAGATCGTGCTTCGGAGTCCAACCCACCAATGGCAAGGTACCCCATTACCAGAGGGATGTGTAAGCAGTGGGGACAGTTTTTTTCCCTGACCAAGGGACACTCCACCGTGGGCCCTGCTTCAGATGACTGACAGCCCTCGGTGGGGCCCCAGAACTCCTTCAGTGAGGCAAGCAAGGGGGAGGAGGGGGACTCCTTTTGTCTGCAGTGGGGAATGGGCCCTGATGGCTCCCTCCCCTGCTGGGAAGGGTCCTACAGGACATCTGTCCCCTCCACCAGCTCCTGCCACTTGAAACCCCTGACCTACCTGGACACTGAGGCCCCGCCCTTTGTTCCTGAGGCCCGGACCCTGGTTCTGGCATCTGGGCCACACCTGGAGCTGATTTTGGGGAGGCAAGGGGGCCCATCGGCATGCCTGCCTCCATGAGATACACAGTCACCTGCCATTACAGACTCTGCCCAGGTTCTGGACCCAATCCCCAACAGTGTAGAAATACAGGGATTGCCCAGAGGGGGGATGATGGACCATGGCCTTACTGGACTGGCCACACACCCTGCCTCGGTCCTGGTGCCAGCTGATGCCTTGCCCTGCAGATCTGGTTGGCCCCCCCAGCCCACCGTGAAGTTCACATACAAATCCTTAGGTGAGCCCGCAAATCTGCCCCTTACTGTTCTCCTCCAGCCTGTGGTGCCAGTTCTCTATCCTCCGGTGTGTTGCTCTAGGGGGGTAGTGGAGGCATGTAGGTGTCCACCCCCTCTTACCCACATATAGTATGCTACCAAGATCTGACCTATTTGAGCTCATTTGGGGATCCAATGGTTGCTGGTACTAGTTAGGGACCATGGGTAGAGTCAGTAAAGTGCCTATTGTTGGTGTCATGGGTTTTCCAGAGGGGCTTGTCGCGAAGCCAAGTTTTCTGCCAGGCGAGTGTGTAAGCCCCCCAACCCAGCACTTACATAAGGTGGGCAGGGGGCCTCCGCTGTCCTGGGGGTCTCGTATCTAGCCCATTGATGTGTCTGGACCTGATGCAAGCCTAGCTATGACTGTAATTATTGTTGGTGCTAGTTAGGAACCAGGTGTCTAGCTAGAAAAGTGCATGCTACTTGTTTTTGGGTTCCTACAAAGAGAAAAGGCAGCTCTATCCCCCCCCCCAATAAAGCAAGACAGGAGAAAGACTGCCAGCAGGCATGGGAGGTTCTGGCTACCCCTCCCTATGGCAGGAAGTAGAAAGGGAGGAGAAAGGCAGGGCTGGAGAGAGAGAGAGAGAGAGAGAGAGAGAGAAAGAAGAGTTTGGAGAGAGAAAGAGAGCAGGGTGGAGGAGAAGGAGGAAAAGGGAATCGCAGGCCCTCTAAAGGAAACCAGAAGGCTGTTTTGGTGGTTTTGCCTGGCAAAGGCTCTTGGGCTGCATCCCTCTCCACCTCCTCTCTCCCACCTTTCAATCATAATGAACAGGAAGGAGCTAGACAGCCACTGGGGCTGTGCAGGAGGGCCCCTCAGGTTGGTTGCTCAAAGGTACTGAGGCAGACTGTTTGGCCTGAAGGTACTGCGACCTCTCTGGGGTTTCTAGGAAGCTGCTGCATCAGGGACAGATCTTTCTGCCAGGGGAGAAGCTGGGGAGACTAAAAAATCACCAGGGGGAGTTGAACTGCTGTGTCCCCCCATTGCAAAGATCAGAGGAACCGAGGAGAGAAAGATGAACAGGCCTGCCTGGTGAAAGCCATATACAAAGGCCTGTGGGCAAAGCTGGAAAGGCCAGGTAGGCAAAGAACTACACCACCCATTTCATGGGAGAAGATGTGCTGTGGACTGCAGGGGTCATCACCCTCTCTGGGCACTCTGAGTACCCAGAGCTGCAGCTCAGGGGAGACTGCTGTTTTCTTTGCCAGGAGGGCAGGAGGGAACTGTCCTCTATACCAGTTTATCTTTGTTTTCTTGGAACTTGTGTGAGTGTGTAAGGGCCCCAATGGTAAACAGCAGGCCTGCAGACTAAGGGACCATGAGGTACCCACTAACTGTGACTGGTCTGGGTGCACCCAGGGACGGGGGAGTGGAGATGAGTGAATGTTTGGTAACCAGGAGGTTTTGGAGGGTAGCCCCACTTATTTGTTATTAGCTTGTGGTAATAAACTGGATATTTATTGTTCATCTGTTTCATTGACTGTGTGTAAAGCCACTGTAGGGAGTGATTGTGGGTCCGGGGTCATCACAGGCAGTCATTAGAGGAAGACCATTATTTATCCTGGGAAACATTCTAGCCTGTTCTACCCACAGGAGCTGCTGCAGGGGCCCCAGGTGGAGGCACTAAGGCACCACAGAAACTACTGGTAAGGACTCAGGCCCGGCCCCTCCAGGAGGTACTGCTGAGCCCCCGGTCCCACCGGGGCAGCTCAGGTGAGTGGGATTATCGGGATGGGGGGGTGTTACAAAAAAAAAAAAGCTGATCTCAGACTGAGAGAACACATAGAAACTATTTGAACAAACTCTGGTTATGGACACAATGGCTGCTTATGAATTAATGCGATAAGAGAATTAATGTGTGACTTAGTTGTACTTATATTATTGCGATGTAAAAGTCCCACATTTATACTTCAATTGTAGAAAAATCAAAAGAGAAGTATAAACATCAAGGTAATGCAGTAAAAGGTGCTGTTGGTTCTGGACATACAGATCCCCTTGAAAATACACTTGAGTCACATGCCCGAGTGTGATTTGTTCCCATAGCATGGTTCTCGGGGCAGAGCTGCCCCTGGGGCAGCACCTTTTAGCTCCTCCTTCAACTTACTCTTATTGGTGGATTTTGCCCACTGGCAGCGCTGCCCCTGGGGCAGCACCCTAGCAATCCACCTCCCACCTATTCTAATTGGTGGATTTCATCCCCTGCCCCCAGGGCAGCAACCTGTAGCTGTTACTTCCTGCAAATCTAATTGCTGCAAGTCTGAGGAACTGAGGGTTTTAAGTGTAGATGAGAATGCTATGGAAATGCTCTCCCCAGCAATGTGTACTGCTTGTCTTTGAATTTTGGTGGCTCAAGGCGTATGTCTGTCTGCATCCAAAAGAAACAGACTTCAAGGGTTCATATCTTAACCAGGGACTTCTTTTGTGCTTTGTGTCAAACTCGCTTACGTCTCTCTTAATTTAGCAATATTAAAAAAAGGTAAGGATTTGTGATACTTATATAATTAAATGCTCACAACTGAGTTTGACACAAAGCACAAATAAATGGCCCTGGTTAAGATTTGAACTCCTGAAGTCTGTCTCTTTTGGGTGAAGACAGACATACATACACCTTGAGTCACCAAAATTCAAAGACAAGCAGTGCACATTGCTGGGGGGAGCATTTCCATAACATTCTCATCTACACTTAAAACTCTCAATTCCTCAGACTTCCCCAGACTTGCAACAATCAGACTTGCAGGAAGTAACAGCTACGGGTTGCCGCCCTGGGGGTAGAGGATGATATCCACCAATAGGGATAGGTGGGAAGTGGATCGCGAGGGTGCTGCCTCAGGGGCAGCACTGCCTGTGGATGAAATCCACCAATAGGAGTAAGCTGGAAGAGGAGCTAAAGGGTACTGCCCCAGGGGTAGCTCTGCCCCGAGAACCATGCTATGGGAACAAATCACATTCGAGTCACACACACACACACACACACACACACACACACACACACACACACACACAGAGACACATGGCTTGCTGCACCAAATTAATCAGTGGTACAAATGTTACATGAAACTTAAAGCAGCAATGACATTTTGACCTGGCTGCTCCTTATCTCTTGACTTGTTTGATACCCTTCTTTCCTTATTTTGAGTCTACTTTAGTACTTTTTCCACATTTGAAATAATGTTTTAATATGGCTGGGACCAGGTTTTCATCAGTATTCTCAGCTATTTTTGTACACCTGTGTCCCTTAAAATGAGTCAGTTGTTTAAAATCACTTCTGTTGTGACACAAGTGAACTACTGTGCAGCAGGCGGTACTCCCTGGCCTTATGGTACAATGGGTGTTGGAAAAACAGTTGAGAATTCTAATAAAAACCTGGTCCAAACCATATTAAAAGGAGCGCTCCTTTTATTATTTCAAATATGAAAACAAGTACAAAAGTAAACTCAAAATGAGGAAAGAAGGGCACCATACATGTCAGGAGATATGGGGCAGTCTAAAACAGAATAAAAAATACAGGCCAGTCTTTTCACTGCTATCATGCACTGCTGCTTTAAATAAGCAAAACAAAGGTAAATCCCATCAGTCATCTTTTTTAAAGCTGAAATAGTGAATTGCAAAGTTGTATTTGTTAAGACCTCTCAATTTGTATTATACCATCATAATGCTGTCTCACTTACATGCAGGACAAATGTTCGAATGCTATGAACTACAACTTACCAATATGATATATAATACCCTACTAACTACTGCTATGTGTAAACAGCTGAATACTGTATGCCCATGACTTCCTGTATTATGTAGCTGCACAAAGTTCATAATGTCTGTAGTGTTATTCCTGGGTCGTCCCTGAAAAAGGGGACCTTCAGGGCCCAGTGGGCCTACCCGGTCATCAAAATTCAATAAATAAATAAATAAATAAATATCACAGCTGGAGACGTATTTGGCAAACATGAGCAATAACATGATAATGTATGTTAGAACGCTGTTAACCTTAGGAAATCATCATTTCCTAAGGTTGTTAACCTATCGATGTACGTAGAAATGTCATTAACCTATCAATGCTACGTCACATCGATAGGTTAACAACAGCGATCAGTGTGCGCCTTTTTTTTTTTAGACGGGGAACCGACGATGAACAGCGGTTAGTGAAGGACTGAACGGGCCACGGTGGTGACTTTTTCAGAAAGTAAGAAGCCGTTTTACTTATTAAGTGGGATCATACACTATAAAAAATAATGTATGGTCCCTCTATGGGCAACCAGTCACTGGTAACGTCTCGAGGTTGCCATGGCGACGTAAACCTCTCAAGCTTTGCTCTTAAGGCTTACACGATCGCCCTGGCAACCTCTCGACAGTTAACAGACCGGTTACCCATAGAGGACCATACATTATCCTCTATATTGTGCTCACATGTGCAGAATGACTGATTTACAGCAGTCCATCCGTGATCCACATTATTATTTGTTTATTTATTTATTTGTTTGTTTGTTTGTTACCGGGTAGGTGCACTGATCCAAGGGATCATTTTCAGTCGCAACCCATGCCATGAAGATGGCACATAGGTAATACAGACAGTACAGTTACAAAGGTTAAGATGGTACAAAGAATATGACAATTGGAATAAGAGCAATGTACAGTACTAAGTACACAATGTTACATGTTACAAGCTGCAGTACAAAGTTTACAATGTTACATGTTACAAGCTGCAGTACAAAGTACACAATGTTACATGTTACAAGCTACAGTACAAAGTACAGTATACAATGTTACAAGCAAGCCTGCAGTGCAGTGCAACAAGATCCAGTTGGCATTGATTCAAAGAGATTAGGTACTCACAATGCAGGGACTCTATAATTCCTCTTGTAACATGGCAAAGATATGCTATAGTAAAGTAAGAGCAACGACTGGACCAAATTAGTCACATGCTATGGTTTGGAGACGGCATTAATAGTGCAATAATGCTGTCTCCAAACTGAAGTACCATAGAAATCCACTCAAAAAAAAGAGCAGTGTGTAATAAATGGTACCACACTACTTCAGAAAGTACCTATCTTTCCCACCCATCCACCCACCCACCCACCTACTCAAATGCCCGTCACTCTCCTTGTGCAAACGAACGTAGCACAGTATATTTGCCATGTTACAAAAGCACATAACAAAAGAGACAGCAATTACAAGCACACAAAGACTGAACCACAGAGAAGTGAAACACGAACAGTACCAAAGCGTCAAATATCATTGCTAAATACACAAGTATTCACACCCAAAACCAGCAGCGTCCCAGCAGATAACAATACAGAAAGCACAGAAGCACTGCCGGATGAGTGCCGACATATACACGCACTGCAGAAGGACATATTCAGCCTCTTTCAGTTCCAGCCTTTCACAGTGCATGTTACTGTGAATTTCAATCACTACGGTGGTGAGCATACTGCAGAGTCCCACAAATCACCACATTTGAGCACTGCACAATATACCAGTATCATCAACACTGAAAGAAAAGAAAGAATGGCGCATTGCAGCAAGCGGCATCACACGGACATGCAGGAACTAAACAGAAGGTCACACAATATGTAAAGTAGTGAGATTGTTAAGTACTGGAAGACATAGACTACCAGATCGTGGACCTCCTACACGGGCTATGGCAATAATAGCCATATAATGTATGTTAGAATGCTGTTAACCTTAGGAAATCATCATTTCCTAAGGTTGTTAACCTATCGATGTGATGTAGAAATGTCATTAACCTATCGATGCTACGTCACATCGATAGGTTAACAACAGCGATCAGTGTGTGCATGTGCGCGCCTTTCTTTTTTTAGACGGGGAACTGACGATGAACAGTGGTTAGCGAAGGACTGAACAGCTGTGGCAGTGACTTTTTCAGAAAGTAAGAAGCCGTTTTACTTATTAAGTGGGACCATACACTATAAAAAATAATGTATGGTCCCTCTATGGTCAACCGGTCA
Source organism: Neoceratodus forsteri (assembly GCA_016271365.2). Lineage (NCBI taxonomy): Eukaryota > Metazoa > Chordata > Ceratodontiformes > Ceratodontidae > Neoceratodus > Neoceratodus forsteri. The sequence goes on along the minus strand of CM057458.1, from coordinate 116,440,783 downwards.
CTGTTAACGTCTCGAGGTTTCCATGGCGACGTAAACCTCTCGAGCATTGCTCTCGGGGTTTACACGGTCGCCCTGGCAACCTCTTAACAGTTAACAGACCAGTTACCCATAGAGGACCATACATTATCCTCTATGTAGAGTGCCAAAATCTCAGCAAAATAATGTTTAAAAAAGCTTCCTTTGTTAATATGTTTATTATTTTCACAACATCAGCATGTAAATGAACATTTGTTCAACTTGCCGAAAGTGCAGTAAAGATGTCTAAACAGAGGAAACTGTGTCTGCATCATGTTGTTCAGATTTTATAAGTAACAAGTTATAAAAAATAGAGGTGTAACAAAACCATGTTACAAAAGCATTAAGCCACTTCGGATGTGGCATCTAATGGGGAATTAATGCATGGGTGGGTCACTGTAGGCACTCGGCCTTTGGCCTTATGCCACAACCCCCAACCACGCATTAATTCCCCATTAGATGCCATCTTCATTGTGGCTTAATGCTTACTTGTGGGGCAGTTACACTGCCTTACTACTCTTAGTATTTGCAATACTACACTTGACAAAAGCTCTCAGTAAATCCTTATAAACTACTACTACTACTGAGAACATACTAAATAAAATTTCAGTGAACACTGTGCTGTCCAGTTTCTATTTCTTTTTTTCATTGCTTGATAGCTCAGTTAGGCAGAGATTTTTCTGTTGAATAAAAAAAATTATTTGTGGTTTTTGAATAAAAATATGACAGTGCAGTGTGTTCACAGTGACAGGATTTCTATTAGTGAACGAATAGCTGATCAGGGGACTCTGATCACATGTGCATGTAACTAAAATCTTGTTAGTTTACACTTAGTAGTAGTTCATAAATTATTGCTAAGAGCTTGTCATTCACCAAAATACCACCAACAGCTTAATCTGGTTCAAAGTCAGTTGGCATTCATCTGTATCCCCCTCCCCCGGGTCATGCCTGAAAATTAGGGCTGTGCGAATACCTTTTTTTGAATATTTGGCTGAATATTCAGTATTCAGTTCCCAGATATTCATTATTCAGTATTCGGCTAGTGAAAATGCCTTCTTAAAGAACTGGTATACAAGTCCTTTAAATGGCTTCAGGGAGAGTAGGATGAGCTGTCATGACACTTTGGCTTGTACATTGGTTTCACAGGCTGTCGTTTGGCATTGCTGCTTCAATAAGAGGATGCAGAGGTCACAACACTTTGGATTGTACACTAGTACACTGGTGCTACAGGGTACAGGCTGCCTTGTCCCGCTGCTGCTTCAGGAGGAGGGTGCAAAGGTCATGGCACTTTGGCTTGTACACTGGTGCCACTGCCACACAGGCTGTCTTGTGTTGCTGATGCTTCAGGAGGTGGATGCAGATGTCATGGCACTTTGGCTTGTACAGTGGTGTCACAGGCTGCCTTGCCCCACCGCTATTTCAGGAGGATAACACAGATGTCATGGCACTTTAACTTGTATGCTGGTGCCACAGGCTGCCTTGTCCCATTGCTGCTTCCAGAGGAATATGCAGATGTCATGTCACTTTGGCTTGTACACTGGTGCCACTGCCACACAGGTTGTCTTGTGCTGCTAAGGCTTAAGGAGGAGGATGCAGAATCCATGGCAATTTGGCTTGTACACTGGTGCCACAGGCTGTCTTGTTGGGTAAGGTTCTGTTGTGGAGTAGGATGCAGATGTCATGGCACCTTGGCTCGTACACTGGTGCCACAGGCTGTCTTGTTGGGTAAGGTTCTGTTGTGGAGTAGGATGCAGATGTCGTGGCACCTTGGCTCATACACTGGTGCTGTTGCCACAGGCTGTGTTGTGCTGCTGATGCTTCAGGACGAAGATGCAGATGTCACGGCACTTTAGCTTGTACACTGGTGCCACTGCCACAGGCTGTCTTGTGCTACTGATGCTTCAGGAGGAAGATGCAGATGTCACGGCACTTTAGCTTGTACACTGGTGCCACTGCCACAGGCTGTCTTGTGCTGCTGATGCTTCAAGAGGAGGATGCAGATGTTATGTCACTTTGGCTTGTACACTGGTGCAGGAGGGCAGGCTATCATGTCCCACTGCTGTTTCTGGAGGAGGATGCACAGGATCTGGAGGAGGATGCACAGGAAAATAGTTCATCATGGGCATTTGATTCAGCTTCCCATTGGATTCAACTGGAGGTATAAGAAGACATAACTGCCATTTATTACACTCAGGTAAAAAAAAAATGTGTACTACAAGAATAAAATATGCCACACCCTTAAGTAATTGTGGCCTTTAAGAAAACCAATTAATAAAACATAATTATGCCCATAGGGCAACAGTATAACTTCAATAGGCTTAACTCAGTCAATACCGGTATTTAATTGACAATCTACGTATGGGCACACGCCTCTTAATGGGATTGGGTATTACAGAAAACACACATGACAGATCGTTAACTAATTCTGTCCTTAAAAAAACTAATAAAACATCATTATGCCCATAGAACACTATAACTTTACTTCATAAGACTAACATACAAATTCAGATCTTACCTTTGTAGCTGAGAGGGACGTCTGTGAGGACGGCACTCTTGTATGATGCCCATTCTGCCCATGATGTGTGGCCACACAGATGCCTTTTAATGAATGCTACCTGTCAGGGATACATAATGATATGAAGTGCTTCCAAATGGCCTGTACACATACATGAAGTCTCCCTTCTCATGTGGCCATCAGATGATTCAAAATCAGTGGTCACTGGTCAGACAGCTCTATTTCTTCCTCTTTATTTATGTATTGCTTTTTTGGTTTTTCTCCCATTCCATGCCCTGCCCACACACCCCGGATGTGACATGCACATGTGGAGACATTTGCATGCATGTCTTGTGGGACACCCCCACCCTGCCAGTCACCAGGTTCCACCTACGCTCATTGCTGGGCCTTCACACTACTATGGCAGGACTACAGATGGGCACCCCAACCTGGGAGAGGAGAGCAGGTGCTCATTCCTACTCCCACCCCCCACTCCCTGCCAGCCCGGCACCCTGTGGTGACCAGAAATCATTCCCAAACCCATGTCACCTGCGCAGCGTGAGGTAAGGTGTCCAGTCCCTCAACCCTTAGTGACACTGAGCCAGCCTACACTGTTTTATTTCAATAATTCTCACACAAACACCACCAGACAAAAAGAAAAGAATGAAATGAATGAATACTTACCTTCGCAAGTCATACACACATTGTTTTTCAAAGAGTCCATCAGACTCGTGATAAAACTCCTGCACGGTAAAAAAAAAAAAAATAAACATGATTAATTTCTATCCAAGATACAGAATTACAGAAATACAGATGCACTGTTCAATCATAATTCCCAAACCGCTTCACCCAAACAAGCATAAAACAATTAAACAATTTCATACAATTTGCTTACTTTTGCTGGTAGCACACAATGTGGTACTTGAAGATGAGCAGTATCACTCTGGCTTGGGCGGTCATCATCATCATCCAGAATTCTTCTTCATAATTGTTGGTGATTTGACATGGTAAATGAATACTGGAGTGGAGACTGGTGAGGCCACACTGGTATCTGGCATATTTCAGTCATGGGAAATACTGGAGGGCAAATCTCAGGCATGGGCAATACTGGAGACTGGTGATGCCACATTGGTATCTGGCAAATTTCAGGCATGGGCAATACTGGAAACTGGTGATGCCAAACTGGTATTCAGCAAATTTCAGGCTTGTGCAGAACTGGAGACTGGTGATGTCACACTGGTATTCGGCACATTTCAGGCAAGGGCAATACTGGAGAATGGAGACTGATGATGACAAACCAAATATTACACTTGACTGGTGCTACTCTAAGCAACTACTTAGAATATTTGTGCAAAATTTCGCTGAGCACCCACCATCTCACATTTTACAGACACCATAAATGGTTTACAAATTCATGTGATTACCATAAAAGCACAACGCCTGACACATTTCAGATCCCAAAAGATCCTTTTTGAAAGGCAATTACAGCAAGACTGAACACTATTATATACACATAAGTGTTGTGACATCACAGTGACATCATAATACAAACAACCTTAAAATTCATAGGGTGTAATACACCCTGACCACATAATGTGCCCATGTAAAACTTCCATTACCCACCCTTAGGTGCTACATATTGTTAAACAGACAATTCCAAAGGTAATACAACACAGTTTTACTAAACTGCAGTGCATAACCACTGAAAGTGCAGATGTTGAAAATATGTAATTTCTTATAAATAGGGATGTAAGTTTGTCATGGATGAGGTTTTAATGACTCATTGTTTGTTCATGAAATCCTTAGTAAACAGTAGTAAATGTTGTGGCACTGTCATCATTGCTACATTCTGATGACACTAGTGAAAGTCATGGAAGTCCTGAATAAAGACCAAATGTCATGGAATCAATGACGTGTATGACTGCCATGACAGACTTACATCCCTACATATATATACAACAGCATAGCCAAATAATCGCCTGTATCATAATGTACAGAAAAGCAGTGGAAGTGAAAAGAGGGGAATAAAAGAAGTAAGAAGTGAAGAAAAAAAAGATCAAAACAAAAAATTAAAAACAGAGAAAATAAAAGGGGAAGGGGAGGGGGAATTTAAGATTTTCACTGTCAGAATCCAAAAGTAATGTAGCGGCAGCAAGCAAATCATCAATGTGTAGCACTTCATTTCCATTTTATTTTCCACAAATATGGTCCGAGATCAAGACCATAATTTAACCCAGGAAACTTATTATCTGCCAAAGTTACAATCCAGAACTTTTCTTTATTCAGCAGCACTAGATTGACACAGAACAGCCACCAAGAATGTCCTGCAGAAGAGCTAAAACACTGAAGGACATTCATTCCAGTACGCATTGATTACACTGAACCCAAGTTTCAAAAAACTTAGTTAAATCAGCAAATTAATTGCTGTGTACAGTGCAAAAGATGTGTCCATCCCAAAAATGTTGCACTTAGTAAAGCATTCACCAGCTGTAATGTTCAAAGGGAATATTCAGTAAGTCAGTTGCTTACCTGTAACACCTGGGGTTATTTACCTGGCAACATGTTCAGTCCCGGCTTTCTAAGGGGTAAAACAACCTGGTGCTTAAAAACTAGAATTTCAGGGCATCAAGAAGGTGTTTCACCCTATGAGAGCAGTTCACTAATACAGTAATGATATAGTGACACTGAATAAAGCAACATTTTGGATGGTAACATTAGGAGATAATAAGTTCCCTGGTTTAAATTATGGGCTGCATCTCGGACCATTGAGGAAAAGAAAATGGAAATGAAGTGCTACACATTGATGGGTTGCTGGCTGCTGCTACATTGCTTTTGGATTCTGACAGTGAAAATCTTAAATTCCCCTCTCCCCTTCCCCCTTTATTTTCTCTATTTTTAATTTTTGTTTTGGTCTCCCCCCCTTTCCCTTCCACTGCTTTTCTATACATTATGATATAGGCAATTATTTGGCTATGCTGTTGCATATATATGATATTATATGTTTTCAACATCTGCACTTTCAATGGTTATGCACTGCAGTTTAATAAAACTGTGTCGTATTACCTTTGGAATTGTCTGTTTAACAATATGTAGCACCTAAGGGTGGGTAATGGATGTTTCACATGGGCACATTATGTGGTCAGGGTGTATTACATCCTATGAATTTGGAGGTTGTTTGTATTATGATGTCACTGTGATGCCACAACACTTATGTATATTATAATAGTGCTCAGTCTTGCTGTAATTGCCTTTGAAAAAGGATCTTTTAGGATCTGAAATGTGCCAGGCGTGCTTTTTTAATAATCACATGAATTTGTAAACCACTTATGGTGTCCATGAAATGTGAGGTGATGGGTGCTCAGCATAATTTTGCAACAAAGAACAACATCACTAGTCATGTGGTTTTTGGAAAAAGAGCAATATATTTAGTGTCATTAACCTAATACCAGAAGGGGTACTGGTGCACATAGTCCACAAGTTGGCCCAGGCCAGCAGCACAAGTACAAGGGGGTGTGTCACATAAAAATAGCAGTATTATTAAAGTGCTGTGAAATTCAATTATTCAAGACTTGCACTTGTAATCAAGATGTGATAAATTGAGCTTGATGAACACAAGTTGATCAACATGTTCAGGGTCTAATGAGGCTCTGTGAGGCTCCACCACATCCCCCGCTGTGCTGAACAACCTATCTGATGGCACACTGGTTGGGGGAAGGGGGCAGCTCAGGTATTTCATAGCCAGCTGTGCTAAGTGAGGGGATGATTTCAACTTTTTGGTCTAGTACTCCAGTGGGTCAACTGAGATAGGTTCAAGAGCTTCTGTCAAGAAACAATTCAAAACATTGCTGGCCGAGAGTGGGTGCTGCTCATTTCACTTTCTTTGCTCCGCCTGTAGGGATGAACTGAGTTGTACCCAGCAGTCTTCTTCTTCCATTTCTGGGGCATCCTCCAACTGTTGTTCTTGTTCTTCCAGGGCTACTTCCGTAGGCATCACGTCCTTGGCATACATTGTAAAGGTGAGCTCTGAGCACAGCGGCTGACAAAACTCATTGACACAGTGGGCAGGCATTTCAAGGTGCATTAACTCAGACTTAAACCTTGGGTCCAGCATTATTGAAAAAACATATGGCTCAGTGGCACAAATATCCATGAACCTGTTCCCTAATTCAGTTGTTAGATTGTGTACAAGGGTCATCACTGCAGGTGCAAGATCGGCATGGGTGGAAAATCTCTGCAGTGACTTCTTCAGTATCTGGACTGCAGGGATGACCTGACTCAGTAGTGCAGATTCTGCACTCATGTCATGTGTGCTTCTTTCAAAAGGACTAAGCACCTTTACTGTTCCTTCAATAACAGACCAATCCTGGTGGCTGAGAATTCCCCCAATATCTGTCTCCATACTCATTTCATGGAGAACTCGTTTCTGCTCCAGTAGCCTATGCAACATATAGAATGTCGAATTCCACCGTGTTGACACATCCTGTATCAGCCTGTGCTGTGCTATCTGAATGCACTTGTGCAACTGCCGCAGTTGGTTTGTGGCTTTAACTGAGTGATGGAAGCGGGCACAAATTTTTCTTGCTGTCTTAAGTGCTTGATCAACCTCTGGTGTCTTGCAGATGGACTTTGTCACCACCAGATTAAAAGCATGTGCATAACAATGGATGCCTTTAAAGTGCCCATCAGGCAAGGTCTTTATTATATTTGCTGCATTGTCAGTCACAATGAAACTAACACGCAACGATTTGTCTTCAGTCCACACACGCAGCATGTCTTGCAAGACGGCCAAAATGATGGCGGACCGGTGAGCCACAGGCATAACAGACACATTCAGAGCTGCAGACCTGCTATGAGACATTGTGGAGCCTACACCAGGGGAATGACAGGAAGTATGTAGACCTGCACCTTCACTGCCTGTACCAGTTGGGTCTGCTGCACACCAATGTGCAGTCAGCGACATGTATGCATGGTTGGAGTTTGTGCTACTCCATATGTCTGTTCTGCAATGGAACACATCCCCAACTGCATTTGATAGTCACTGCAAGACTGCCTTGGGCATATCCTCATAAATGTTGTGCATGATGGTATCTGATACCTTGTGTGCAAATGTAGCATCAGTTGCCTAAAACCAATGTTTTCTACCATTGAAAATGACTGAGAATCAAGTGCAATCATTTCCCCAATTAACTGGGTGATCGGTTGTGCACATGGGTGTGATGGGTGATATTTAGTCCTTGCATGAAGGGACCACATAATGGGTGCTAAAGAAGTCTGGGACTGTAATGGGTCTGATGCCTTTCAATGGGAGATGTTGTGGACTGTGCAGCAGATGAATCATCAGGAGGCAAAGAGGCAGCCACAGTTTGTCCTGACATGGTTTTGTGATGAACTGTCACTGGTGTGGATGGGCACGAAGAAACTGTGTCAGACTCACTGACATGATGACAATCACCACCACCTTGTGACTGGGAATCATCAACGTGATCTGGACCCCCACCAGTACCACAAGAGGGTGTTGTCGGCATACTGTGGGGCAACACACTGGATCCCTGCAGTGCACTGGCATGCTTCAGCTTCAAATGATTATTCATTGCTGTGGTAGTTAGGTTAGAGACATTTTTTTCCTGCTAATTATGGTGTGACACAGCCCACACACTGCCTTAGTTGTATCATTTTTGGATAAGCTAAAATGAAGGCACACAGCACTTCTTACAGCCTTACTTGAGCCAGCACTTTTCACACCAATAGGGCGGCCATGACTACTCCTTTTTTCCCACTTTTACCACCAGCTGAATTGTGTGCTGCAACAGCACCTTGATCTTCCTCCACAACCGCTGTCTGACTTTCTTGATTAGAACTTTCCCCTATCTTGTGTGGATGGAGGTGACACAGCCCTGCTGAAACTTAATGTGGACTGCTTCTTTTTTTGACAGATGGAGGTTTAACGCCTTGCTTGCTCTGCTGACCATGCCTATGCTCACTTTGCTGAGTACTCCTAGTGCCTTTCCTCAATTTGTCTGCAGACTCGGCAGCTCTTAGGGTTTTACTAGTCAGATATGAGGCATATTCTGACTCATCCCCAAAGTCACTCATGTGGGTGTCGGTGTCATTGGCAGATGCTGCTGATGATGGTAGCTTACTAGAGTCCAGAATATACTCAAAGCCAGAAGACTGGTCTGCAAACTCTGCATCCTCCTCATGTAATACATCATCAACCACCTGAGAAGCATGACTGCTGCATTTGGATTGCATCCTAGGGGTACTTATTGTCACAGGCACCGTGGAAATATCTGTTGGTGCAGTTTCCAGGGTCATGGCAGTAGCCACATTTAAAGTGACTGCACTGGTAGTGGTTACAGTACTAGTAGCCATGGGTTTGACATTGTCACTGGAGGCACTTGCTGAAGCAGTGGTGCTGGTGGCTATAGTGGGGGACAGGGTTACAGTGACAGGGACAGCAAAAGTGGTACTGATGGCACTGGTGGCACTGGCTGATGTCCTTGTGCTACAGGTGGTCATAGGGACTGGCAGTACGCCAGTGGTGGGAAGAGAGGAAACATCAGCAAGAGTGGCAGAAGCTACAGAGTAACTCAAGACACTGGCTGTCGCTGTTACTTCCTCACTTGGAGCTCTGCTAAGCTGTAATGCCCTCCTACTACTGCCATAGAAGGCTGGGGCAGAAAATGGGTGACTGCTACTGGTGGTGGTATCAGTGCTATCAATTAGGTTACTACTACTAGAGCTTCTTTCAGCACCCAATGTACTATGTGAGCTTACCACCTTGCTAGCTGAAAAAAATATTTTGGGATGCCGAATGTGTCCAGCTGACCGTACAGTACCTTCTGATTTGACATCACTGCTGCCTGCCATACTTGGTACAGGCAGGGCTGTGGACTTGCTGGGGCTAGACCAAGTCCTTTTATGAGTTTACTTATCACCAGACATGATAAATGATACTGCTGCTGGTTAATGTTACAATCAGTAGAAGTGATATGATTAATTAACACCCAGGCAAATATTTTTATTTATGTTAAGGTATGCAGCTATGTGTAACTGTGGGTGTACTATATGCAACTTGCAAATAAACCTACAACAGAACCCTACCCAACTGGCTCAACACACACACACACAATTCACTGTGCCACACCTGACACACTGAAAGACCCTGGAAGAAACTGATGGACAGATGTGTGACTCACTCTGCGCTTACACTCAGATACAGTGGGAAGAGGAGACTAGGGGCCGGATATTCAAACTGCGCTATTTTGTGGTGCAAGCCCTTGCGCTGCACAAAATAGTTGTGCAGGGGTGTGTCCAGAGCGATATTCAAAGGAGTTGTGCCCTTGAGCAACTCCTTTGAATATCACCCCCTTGGCCACAGCCACTGTGCATGGCACAGTGGAACTTGCGCCACCGCAAGTTGTCAGAGTGGAGCATTCAACTTGCGGTGGCACAAGTACCATTGCGCCATGCGCAAAATCCCCATATTCAAAAGGTGACATGCAAATGGGGCCATAATTCATGCAAGGTGCAGGGGGCCATTTGCATCTGATTATGGCCCCATTTGCATGCCATTAGCATGCAGGTGCGCCGATCCCCGAGGGACTTGGCGCCTGGCACCCCGCCAGGCAGCAGCCATCGGGACTGAAGCCCCTGCAGCCCGATTCTGGCGGGCAAACAGTAGAGATCCCTCATCACCCTTCACTGGCTCTGATCGCGGGCATAGTTTGATCTTCCCCACCAGCCCACATGGCGGCAGCTAATGTGGCTCCCCCCAACATATCCCTGGTGATCCAGTGACAAAAGCCTGATTGCGGCAGTAGTTGTTTAATAACCCCCTCCTGCTGCATTTATCCTGGTGGCCCAGTGGACCGGTGTCTGATCGCGGGCAGTTAGCGATAACTTTCTCGAATTATTCGGTGGTCCAGTGGCACATCCCGCGATCGCGATATAATGTTGAACAGCTCGGGTCAGCCTCTGGTGGTTGTGTCTTCACCTCACTCCACCGCAGCCTCACCACCGCCCACCGCCGGGCGGTGGCAGCATCCGCTCTGCCGCCGCCGCCGCCGCCGACCGACTGCCCGCAGCATGTTGAAGAGCAAGAGCCAATGGGCGCAGATCCCATATTGTAGTAAGACAGTCCAGTTTTGTGAATGAATGAATGTATTCATTCACAAATCTGACTGTCAGGTATAGTATGCGTACGCCCATTGGCTCTGCTCTGCACCACTGGGCGGCAGTCTCACCGGCAGTCAGTCGGGGCGGGCGGGCGGCAGGTGGTGGATGCTGCCGCCCACCGGCTGGGGGAGCGGGTGGGGGCTTCATGGGTGGGTGGGTGGGGGACACTAGCCACCAGGGCTATGTTCGGGAGGGTTTGTTCAACATATACATCCCGCGATTGGGATGTGCCACTGGACCACCAGGGATGAATTCGGAGGGGGTTTATTACACAACTACTGCCCGAGATCGGGCTTTTCGTCCACTGGACCACCAGGGATGAATGCGGGAGGAGGGGGGTTTATTAAACAACTACTGCCCGCGATCAGGATTTTGGTCCACTGGACCACCAGGGATACATTCAGGGGAGCTGCATTGCCGCTCATGATCGGGCTGGTGGGGGATTAAACCATGACCGTGATCGGGCCAGTGGGGGTGGTGGTGGGGATTTACAGTCATCTGCCCATGATCGGGCTGCAGGGGGACACAGGGATTGGGTTGGGGCCAGCCACAGGTGGCAGCTGCTGTGTTGCACCCTGCAATGCAGCAGCTCACCTGTGGTGGCCCTCGATTTCAAGTTTTTTTTTGGCTCAAAGTTGTGCAGGCGCAGGTTGGAGGTTGCGCCAGAGAACTCTGCACAGCCCTGCTGAATATCGGGCTGTGCAGTTTATGCATGGTTCCTCCCCCTCCAGTTCAGCATGCATTCATTTGCATTGCGCTGTTGCTCAGCATGTTTTCTGTGGCGCAACTGCCTCCTGCTGAATATCGCAGAATGGAGCAAGTTCGGACTTGCGTAGGTGCAACCCTATTGCGCATGGCACAACCCTTTTGCATATCTGGGCCTAGGTGTCAAAATACTTTCTTTTTCTAAACAAGTTCAGATTGTCATTAATTTTCAGTTACATCACAGGCAGCAGCCTGTCACTCACACTACTATATTTTTTGTGGGGACCACTAAGCGGTGATGCTTACCAAACAAAACAAGCCTCTGTGAATGAGTGTTACTGAGCCCAGAAACAGTTCCCCAAATTATATATATCTTTTCTAAATGCTATAATTCTGTCACACCAGACAGAAAACTTAAGCCCGACTTTACTGAGCAAAAAAATGGCTTTTTTTCTGACACAAGATAAATCTCTTTGAATGAAAAAAATTCACACACTGTAAGAGCAGACAGATGTGTGACACACTCGGAGCTTGCAGCACACACAGTGGGGGTGGGGGAGACTAGGTGTCAGAGTAATTTCTTTTTGTAAACAAAATCAGATTGTCATGAATGTTCAGTTGCATCACAGGAAGCTGCCTGTCACACTCACACTATTATATTTTTTTGTGTGGTTCGAACTTTAACACTGGGGGTGTAGGCTGGGGGCCACTAAGTGCTGAAGCGGCGATGCTGCTTAGCAAACAACCCTCTGTGAATAACTGTTAAGGGGCCCAGAAACACTTCCCCCAAATTATATATATTTTATAATACTATACTAACTTTACTGAGATTTCACCTAGATTTGGTATGGACTGGAACTTTAAAGTTAAACCCGAAGGGAGGGGAGAGACTACGCGCAATACGCACTGGCAGTGGAAGTAATTCATGTAGTAAAACCCTCTCTGAATTATTGTTTACTGAGCCCAGAAACAGTCAGTTACCCTAAGTGATTATATTATGCTATATAATTCTGTCACACTAGAAAGAAAACTAAAGCCTGACCTTTACTGAGAGCAACAGCAAAAGCCTCTGCTGCCACAAAATAAAAAATATCTAAACCAAACCAAATCACACACTAAAGCAGCGTGGACTGGATGAATGCAGTGGGGGAAGGGGATGCAGACTCAATAGTCTTCCCTCTCTCCTAGGCTAGGCTGCTACTCCCTGTGTAACTTAACAAAAACACACAAAAAAATCAGTCACAGAAAAGTACATCTAAAACTTAAGGATCACACTCCAGCAAAAAAAAAAAAAAAACTAGCTCAATAACAAGATTCTGCAGTTTGAGAAGCTCTGAGACTGAAGCATGATGTCTCCTTTGAGAATGCTGTCTCACAGTGAGGACATCACATGATCTGCAGAGCTGAGAAGCCTCTGATTGGCCAAGGAAGCTTTGCAGGACTAGGAAATCTCATTCCCTGAATACCTTTCCCAAATACTGAATAGTTAAGTATTCGGAACGACCATCTGAATATTCAGAACAGCCACTATTCATAGTATTCAGGAAATAATCTTCAGGGTGTGCACAGCCCTACTGAAAATGGACAGAATTTGTCTAGTGCACTTACCCAGTCAACAAAAATTAACTAAATAAATAAATAATAAAAGAAAGGCATGTCATGAATAATAGACCTCAACAACACAAGATACCAAAAATCACATTATAAAGGTGTTCACCACGTGCTCTGCTTACCTCACATTGCACTGTAGCAATCTATTAGTTCTTGAGTGTTACTCACCATCACTTTGTTTTTTTTTAATTTTTTTAACGGAGCCTCCCCCCCGCACTCCGCCGTTCCTCCAGCGCCATCCCCGGACATGAGACCCTCCTTCAGCAACCCGTGACTTACCCTTAGCAGCAGGGTGGTGGGGAGTGACTCAACCCACCAGAATGGGTCCATGCCAGGGAGGCGTCCTCCGGGAATGGCGACGGGGAACGACATCATGCTGCGGCTCCATTTTTCCCCGACTTTTCTCCCGGAGGGCATGGCGTGCAATGATGCCAGCGACTGAGTACGCGCACGCTCCCGTGCGTGCACTAGTCAAGCATCTGCCACGTCCTGCCTCGCCCCTGTCTCTGCGGCTGCGTGTTGTTGATCCCCAGCCTCCGCTAGGGGTCAGGCAAACACCGGCCACCCGAATCCCCCCACCCCGGAGATGGAGAGCAGTCTTCCGGACGCTTGATCCATCTCCTCTCCGCTGACCCCAGACAACCTGTGCTTCCAGCGTGGCGCGAGGTGTAGCGATCAGCGCCTCAACCCTCAGCGCCACGGGGCCGGCCATCACTTTGTTTTACTAAAGCAAATGAACACAATGCTCGCCTAAAATATATTAATAGAAAATACCTGTGTGACGTGTTTGTTTAACCAATGTACGTGAATGATATTGAAGCAACAGGGAATCTCATAGCCTGCATTGAGTAGTCACCTGCAGCACTCTCAGCAGACTCTAATGATGGCACGTAACTGTTTTTTTATATTACATTTATCATTCTTTGTTTTGTTACATAAATACTGTGTTATCAAGAAAAAACTCTGATCTGAGTTAAAAACACTGTAGTGACATTAAATAAAACATTGTGAAAGGCATGATATGTTAACCTTGTTGCAACTTACAATGGTAAAGGTAAAGACAAAAATGCCTAACTGGGACTTTTTGAATTATTATCCAAATCAACCATGAATATTCTTTCCTAACATTGATTCAATGTGGGAAAACCAGTGACTTTCTAAGGTGTAGTTTTAATTCATAAAATGCACTCTGTTTACAGTTGATTAAAGCTAGGCTTATCTCGCATTTGGCATCAGGGCAACTGTCAATATGTAAAACACAGGAAAAAGGGTGAAAGGATTAAAAATTAAGAAGACAAAGCACATGGGTAGCATATTATGAAATGGTTAAACAAAATGTGTATACCAAATTAGCATCATTTCTCACCATACTATAAGCCACTGAAATACACAACTCAGTAGCTCTCAGTGCTAAAACCCGTAGAGCACAGGTTAAATGATGTTTTCTTCTTTTTTATTAAACACAGTGTGGTGATTCAGTCTGTCTTTAAACACTTTTACAGTATAAGTGAAGCATTGCAGATACATACAATGACCACAATTCACAAAGGAGTGGTTTACCCACATGAAACCGTATAGCCATAGCTTTAAATTACTCCAGTTTGGATCCTGCATGTGTCCGTGTTATTCTGAGATCAGGTAAAGACTGCTAGGGTGCCTGCCAGTCTGTACCTGGTCTCCATTTATCATGGAGCTACGCCGTCTCCAAACCAGAGCTATCTTAAAGTACTACAATACTGTAATCCTATGGAAGTGCCCCAGCTGATCCCCGCAAGACATGTCATACTGGGGGCAGCCGCAGGTGATTGTGGGCATGCTGGGAGTGACTCACATATTTAAAGTGCCAGCGGGGAGGGCACAGGATCAACCAGATAGAATTTAAAATAAAATATCAAGAAGTAAGTATAAAAACTCTTTGTATTTATGAGTCTGCTAATCGAGCTGCACTTCATACGGAGGTGGGGCTCGATGGGACGTGGATGTTTCTCTTTAACCTCCCCTATGTGTGTGTGTGAGAGAGAGAGAGGAAGGAAGAGAGGGGGAGAGATATTGTGTGTGTGTCTGCATGTGTGTGAATGTGTCGTCCCTTAACTTATCAGATAATTGCACTTTTAAGGGGTTGCAATGATCTGGTGTGCTGAAGCAAGGGATGTGCACATTGTTATTTTTCCCTTTATTTTGTTAGTGGTTGACTTTTAAATGTTGAACTTTTTTTTAAAGAGGAACACATTAAGCAAACAAAGACATCTGTGATTGAATTACCTCGCCACAGAGAGCTGCTAATGAACTGTGAGACCTGAACTACTGCAGATTCCGGTGCCTTTTTGATTTAACCCTTAGGCTACCAGCACTGTAAAATAAACTATTAGTGTTTTATTCCCAGAAAATATAGGTCCAGAAGCAAATGATTTGATACCTTTTAATGGACCAACATAGATGTAACAACAAGAACAAAGTGCTCTAGCTTTCGGACCAACCAGTCCTTCTTCAGAAGCTCATGGCAGTTGTTTAGAAAATACAATACTTATAACAGCTAGATAATGTAGAGAAAAACAGAAAAAAATCCCCATTGGTTTAAAATACTCATTTAAAAAAACCCAGAAGATGATGTCAGAGAAGTTTAACAGTACAATACTGCTCTCAGTCCGAATGAACCTTGGGTTCAGATGTGCTTGAGCAACACACATGCAAAGAATCCTACTGCACATAAATTTAATTGATATAAGATAACACTGCTGAAGCAGATAACTCCCAAATCAAGCCATGAGTGTCACAGTCAGTATAAGGATGTGATTACTGAAAGGCAACCCCACCCAGCTTAAAGACAAACTAAGACAGTTATAGGCTCATGAAATTACAATGTATGCATTAAAGACAAGAATTACCAGTAAAGTTGTCTAAAAACATCAGTGCACACTGTGTGATGTGTAAACCTAGCTGGACATGCCACCCAGCAGTATTCTCAAGCTAAATAAAAGGCCCAAGAAATTACAAAACCTCAGGACTATATAAATGATAATTTAAATATAAATTGATAATATTAGTGTTAAACAAAAACTCTAGTCGAGGAACCTCAAGGAATTCAGACCATGCAGCCTGATATGTACTGATGTCAATATATACTGAGAATGTAGCAACTTCATGTACCACAAGTGTCAAGGAATCTGAAAAAGAGATAAAAATGTAATTTATCTCCTCCTGTTCATACAAACAATACAATCTAACCCACCCCACATCACAATAATGTGGGTGGGGGAGATACATAGCTTAAACGAGATGTTGTCTCTCTCTCTCTCTCTCCCCTCCTTTTTTCACACACACACACACACACACACACACACACACACACACACACACACTCAATCTCTCTCCTAGTGAACCTATATTAACTTCAGTCACTGTAATAGTTCCCCAAAGGAATACAACTTGTCATGAAATCCTGAGTAAATTACTACAATATTAGCCTAATGTAAAAAGATATGTGCAGGACCCCCAAGCAAATGAGATCACACATCCCAATATGTACAGAGTTACAAAAATTATATATAACAGTATAAGATAACACTCCTGTATGTACACTAGCAGGCTGGGTAATCTGAATATGGTGCAATGGAATCAACCCCCCACACACACAGGCAAAGATAAAAGTAAGGAGAAATTCTTTATGTGTGTGAAATAAAAATAGTAACACATTATAACTCCATATAGCTAAATAGAGACTTACCTCAAAGTGACAGCAAGTCCCACATCTGTTATATCACATACCTCACAACACATACCCACACACATACACACACGCATCCACATCTCACACATGCTGAAGTCCTATAATATGTCAGTTTGAAGAAGAAAAGGTCTGTGGATGTTAGTTTCTGTAGTGTCCCATAAAGCCAATATCCAAGTTCATCCCATCTGCTACCATATTGAGATGTAAAATAGTTTAATCTCAAAAGCTCGTCTCTGTTGTGTGTTTTGAGATTTCCTTTTAAGACCATTACTGACATATCTGAGACTGAGTGGTCAGGCTGGGAGAAGTGATGCCCACTGGTTTTTCAGTCTTCCTTGCTGTAATAGTATGTCTGTGTGAGTTCATCCTAGTGCAGAGCTGTTGGCGTGTCTCTCCTACATAACCTGTTTGTGGACATCTCTTGCACTGAATGAAATAAACAACATGTCGTACATGCATGTATAACTCCCATGCACCTGAATTGTCTGTTTTGTGATGTAACCACACAGTCTGAGGTAGAAATGAGCCCACAAGTCTTGCAGGGGCGCGATTGCAGGGTCGTGCCATTGTGTGACATGGTATTCTGTTCCGTGAAAGTTTGCTCCTAATAATTAGGCTGGATAAATTTGGCGGTTGTTTAAAAGATAGTAGTGGAGTTCCTTAAAATACAATTAAGGGTGTCATCCTCACTAAATATTGGGTGGAGATCTTTAATAATCTTATGCAGACGCTCAAGGTCTGATGATATGTGACTACCAAGGTATCCTTTCTGTAGCTGTCTTTTCTTTATATTGAAGTAGTTGTTGTCTTGGTACTCTATGCTGTCTGCTCTGTTATCCTGTCAATTTCCTGGAAGAGTGTCCCTGCTCCATAAAGGTGTTTTTCAACATAGCCAATGTGTATCTCTGTCATCCCTCATTTGAACAAATACGTTGACAACGAAGTGCTTGACTGTATATGACAGATTTTTTTGTATGGATTGGGTGGTTACTTTTCCTGTGCAGGTATCTCTGTCTGTCTGTTGGCTTCCTGTAAATACATGTATGTAAGGTTCCATCCTTAATGATGACTGTGGTGTCCAGAAAGTTAACCTTGGTGGTAGAGTACTCCAAGGTAAGCTTTATAGTAGGGTGGAGATTATTAAGTTTGTGATGAAAATCTTTGAGTGCATCTGTGCCTTCCGTCCAGATGATAAACAAATCATGAATGTAACGGAAATAAACCAGTGGTTTGTGGGGATACTGCCTTAAAAAATCCTCCTCCAAGTCAGCCATAAAGAGATTAGCATACTGTGGAGCCATTTTGGTGCCCATTGCTGTTCCCATAGTTTGAACATAATGTTTACCATTGAAGTTGAAGTTGTTATGTGTCAAAATGAATTCCATAAGTTCCCCCACCACTCCAGGGTTGATGTTTTGGTCAGGTCCTTTCTCATGTATGTATTTAAGGCATGCTGCAATGCCATCTGTGTGTGGAATATTAGTGTAAAGGGATGTTACATCCATTGTCACTAAAATGGTATCAGGTGGTAAATCCTTATAACCAGAAAGTACATGCAACAAGTGTGTAGTGTCCTGGATATAACTGTCTCTTTCCATAACCAGCGGTTTCAAAATGGTCTCTATAAACCCTGAGATCCCCTCAGTCAAGGTACCATTACCAGAGACTATGGGTCTCCCTGGATTGCCAGGTTTATGTATTTTAGGCAGCATGTAGAATGTCCCTGGCTTTGGTTCTGCAGGAATGAGGTGAGCTAGTTTCTTTCGGACATGGTCAGGAAAAGTTTTAATTAAGTCACATAGTTCATCTTTATATCTTGTAGTGGGGTCACTCTCCAGTTCTCTGTAGTATGTAAGATCTGTTAGCTGTCTATTAGCTTCAGTAATATAATCCTCTCTGTTTAAAATCACCACTGCAGAACCTTTATCAGCTTTTTTGATGACAATGTTGTGGTTTGATTTCAGTGTCCCTATAGCTCTCCGCTCCAGTGGAGAGAGGTTATAATGGGTTTGTTTTTGCCTGGTAAGGATCTGACCACTGACTTGTTAGTGAAACAATTAATATAATTGTCTAGTTTTTTGTTACGCCCACTTGAGGGGGTAAAATTAGATTCCTTTTTCTTATCCACTACATTATTACTGTTTGCACTGTCTTCACTACCAGTGATTTCTTCCCTGCCATGAAAGAATCCTTTAAGTCTCAATCTACGGAAGTACTCCTCTAGTTCACCACAAAACAGTATGTTATCCAGTGGTTTTGTTGGGCAGAAAGTGAGGCCCTTTTGAAAGTACATTCAGTTCTCCAGTAGTCAGTGTGTGGTTGGACAAATTAACAACTGAAAGGTGCCCATCAGTATTGTGTTGTTGTTCAGTGACTCCATTATGTGCTTCATGGTTGTTAGGAAGTATGGTATGTTGAAGGGCATCTAATTTCCTATTTTCACAAGCATGGCTTTTCTTAAGGTCCTTTGGTAGTTAATGTGTATCTCTCGAAGATGTCTTGAATAGGTTCCCAGACACCCTTTCCAGAGTGGTTACAATTTCAGCAAACTCTTTGTTAAGAACAACTTTTGTATGTGATATAACAGATGTGGGACTTGCTGTCACTTTGAGGTAAGTCTCTATTTAGCTATATGGAGTTATAATGTGTTACTATTTTTATTTCACACACATAAAGAATTTCTCCTTACTTTTTATCTTTGCCTGTGTGTGTGTGTGGGGGGGGGGGGGATTGATTCCATTGCACCATATTCAGATTACCCAGCCTGCTAGTGTACATACAGGAGTGTTATCTTATACTGTTATATATAATTTTTGTAACTCTGTACATATTGGGATGTGTGATCTCATTTGCACAGCAGAAAAGTGCAGGTAATGACTATACCAAAGGGATGGGCCCAACAGGAAAGTGCAGGTACTGACTATACCAAAGGGATGGATGAGACAGAAAAGTGCAGGTAATGACTATACCAAAGGGATGGGTGAGACAGAAAAGTGCAGGTAATGACTATACCAAAGGGATGGGCCCAACTGAAAAGTGCAGGTAATGACTATACCAAAGGGATGGGCCCAACAGAAAAGTGCAGGTAATGACTATACCAAAGGGATGGGCCCAACAGAAAAGTGCAGGTAATGACTATACCAAAGGGATGGGCCCAACAGAAAAGTGCAGGTACTGACCATACCAAAGGGATGGGCCCAACAGGAAAGTGCGGGTACTGACTATACCAAAGGGATGGGCCCAACAGGAAAGTGCGGGTACTGACTATACCAAAGGGATGGGCCCAACAGGAAAGTGCGGGTACTGACTATACCAAAGGGATGGGCCCAACAGGAAAGTGCAGAGTAATGGGGGTGAAAAGATGTGAGCATATCACCCCAGTCCTTCATGATCTGCACTGGCTGCTGGTCTGGTGGAGTTGTCTTCAATATAGAGCTGTTGCCCTATAAGACCCTGCACGAAAGGGGTCCTGTCTATCTGCAAGATCCCCTTATCCCCGACCATCTGGCCCAGTCCCTCCATTCTGCCAGGGGAAGCCTCCTGCCTGGGAGTTCCCAGGGCTTGGTTGTGGTATTCTGGGGACAGAGCATTCTTGGTGGCTGCACCTACCCTGTGGAACTCCTTGCCTGGTTATTTAAAATAGGCTTCCTCGGTGGAAGCCTTCAAAAAGGGCCTTAAAACATATTTGTTCCAGCAAGCATTTTACTGATTATGTTTTAAAACTATTTGGATTTATGGGTGAGATGAATAATTGTATGCATCTATCTATCTATCTATCTATCTATCTATCTATCTATCTATCTATCTATCTATCTATCTATCTATCTATCTATCTATCTACCTACCTATCTATCTACCTGTCTGTATGTCTCTCTATTTATCTATCTATCTATCTATCTAGAGAGTAGCAGACTTTTTTCCTAAGGAGAAAAAGATTTCATCATACAGTTTTAAAAATATTTTATTTCTTGCTAAACATCAATATATCCATTTATCTTTTCACTGTATTTTATTCCTGAGCCGAGATGTAAGGTTTCAATGTTTTTAAACACAACTGCTCCTTGACAACACCCACTTTGGATCATTTAAACTTCTTGGTGTAGTGTTGTACTGCTTGCCTTCAGAAATATGCACTAACACCCTCCTAATACATTTGTAGTATGAACCCAGGATGTGAAGTCAAAAAGCAACATCGAGGGAATGGATTTTTTAAAATGGATAATGGTAGCCATCTTTAATTTTTTAATTTTTTTTTTTTATTTTAGTCTTTGGTAACTGGGTAAGGCCCACTAGGCACAAGTGCCTGTTTTCAGGGGCGACTTGGGAGCACTGGGTGGTTAAGTGACTTGCTCAGAGTCACACAGTATGCAAGTAAAGGTTGTGAGAATCAAACTCAAGTTTGGTCTGCTGGATGTATCAAGCTTGTTCACACCTCATTCCTCTAACCTCTAGGCTATACTGCCAGCCCAAATGACTTTAGTCATTCATTTTAACAATTATTAATAAAAGCTGTTTTACAAACTTTAGAGAAATAAAACATATGCATTTAATTATGTCAGAAACATTATTACTAAAAAGATATGATTATTTTTCTAGAGTAAGAAATACTCCACTTTTAAGTAAACAATTGCTGCCCAGCTGGTGGGGGAAATTATGAGGATGGCCCAATTAGATGCAGTGCTGATTCTGGGGAGACATCCATATCCTGGACGTAAACATGCATCTCGACAAGACTAATGGCAGGTTGAGACTGAGTTCTTGTTCACCATCATGGATGGTTTCCTAGACAAACATAGAACAATATGAGCAGAAAAAGTTGTGGTTTCGATTGCTTTGGAACCCTGTCTTAAAACTACTGCCCTTTTATCTTGGAGGCCATCTTTCCTTTGTTCTCAGCAGTGGTGATGGGGGCATATCTAGTGTAAACATCAAGGAACCATTGGAAGATAGTGACCACAACCAGGTAGACTTCTCCCTGGTGATGGCAAAGACTAGCTGGGCCTTTGCCACAGGACCTGGAGCTACCGAAAGGTAAACCTTCCCAAGACGAAGAACCTGGGGTTTGTTGTCTGGAGCAGCGTAATAGGGCTGGAAATATAGAGCATTGCTGAAGGAAAGGACAGCAGAATATCTTGAATCCTATGGGCTACAAGACTGGAGATAGCAAGGATTCATGGGAGAGGGGGAGGTCATTGTCACAAACACGCCTCCACGGGTCAGACCTCTGCTCCCACAGTGCCAACCTTGAAGTGCAACAGTGTGAACAGGAGACAAACAGGGTAACCCTCCTGTCTGTTTTGGGTCCAAATCACCTACCAGCTTCAAGTCCTGGGGGTCAAATGTGAACCTTATGCTAGCATACCCAGTTAACAGGCTCAGATATGTCCCTCTTCGGGGGGTGCAGTACAATCCTTCACCCAGTGGGCACCTAGCCAGGATCACAAAATGTACCCTTACGACTCAATATGAGACCTAGGTATATTCTTACCTTTAGCAAGATTAATAACATATTCAAGCCCTTAACAGCTGTCAGAATTAAACACTGGTTCAGCATTCATATGCAAAAGAAAACTGAGAAGCCACAGGCAGAATTTCAAATAAAGTATTGTTTACTAAAAGTTTAAAATAGATGAAATACCAAATACAGAACATATACATTAATTACTTACATTCAACAAAATAATTGGGAAATTACAGAACAAACAAAACACCTGCTAAATACTTAAAAGTTCCAGCTGAATTATCTCTTTCTAGACCCTGGAGCCGCCGTCGGCAGTCGGAATTGTGGGTTGCAATTTATTGCAGTTGCAATTAGTTGCAATTGCACTAAATTACAGCTGTAATTTAGTGCAGTTTATTTGACTAAGATCAACGATTCTGTCATGGCTTCTAGGCTGGCTGCTGGCTGGCTTCAAGGCGCATAAGCACTGATACACCAAGCACACCACAAAAAACAGCAGGGTAGCAAATATACCAGCGGCTCCTCTGTCCTTCTTTGTTTGGCTTTCGAACCTGACTTAATCCCTTTGAGCTTTGTTTCAGCAACGGGGTTGGGGGTGGTGGAGTTCATCTGCGAAATTGTAATTGAATGTCTCAATTGGGTCCATGACCTGCTGCATTTCAGTGACTGGATGTGGTGTCAGGTTCCTGGTAAAGGCGGCATGTTTAAATGCAAAGCAATGTACTTTCTGCATTTTCAATTCACAGCCATGTGAGCGAGAAGAGTTCACGAGACTAGGAAAGCACTAGCAGGGCAATTTGAACATGTAACAGAGCTGCTATCAGTGGCAATGGAAGGAGTACTGCTGCTTTGCTTGACCAAGTCTGGGACTGTCTGGAATCTCTGGAATCTAAAGGCAGCGTCGCGTACTACGAACAGCACCTTCTGTGTGTGTGATCAAAGATCAGTATTTCTTCAGTGTAGTCGCCTGTGAGGTATTTGCATTGTCTTTGCTAATCTTCTTCCAATTCCGCTGCATTTGAGAAAATCATTCAGTGTATGTTCATGGGTGTCAGGGCTCTCTGGAGTGCTGTTGCTGGGGATGGTCTGAGTTGAGAATGCACAGGACAGGCTTTGTGTGTACATTTTACCTGATTTTGCTATTCACCAAAGTTAGAGTCAGAATTCAGACAGCCTGCCGGGAAATTATATACATTGCTGTTAAGTAGCATGTGACATGTTTATTTTGCAAGAAGCGAAGGGGGGGGGGGGACTTGTTATCTTGTCCCAGGATCCTCGGGACATAAATTAGAAATATATGCCCTTCTGAAGGTGCCGTCTTGGCAGCCCCTCGAGTTAACCTTTGCAAGGCTGAAGACTCTCTAAACATCTGTCCTCCAGAGCTGAAATACATTCACTTTAATTCTAATTCTTTTGTGAGCCTAAGTTTTAAACAATTGCTTGTTTGACTGCTGCTGCTGTCAGCATCAGTTTGTGGTTATGTGGACAGTAAGCTCTCCTCCCCCACCAGAAACAGTTTAACTCTTTGAAGACAGGGTGGCTGGGGGACAGCAGATTGTTAGCAAGTTGCACCTTTGTTTTGGACTGAGCACTTGTGAAATTGGGTGATAAAAGTCCCAGTCAGCTCTGTCAGAGTCTCAGAGAATGCTGCTATGCCTGAAGAGTCAGTTAATTAAAACAGGATGTTATTTTACAGCTCTCTTAAGTTGTGAATTTATGCTTTTGTGTGTCCCCCAGAGGAGTCCAGAAAGGGGCTTAGCATTTTTTTCACCTAGGTAGCAAGTTCAGGAAACAGTTCAGAAATTAAATTTATCTGAGAGAGAGAGAGAGTTGCTTTCTTAAATGTTACAAATACTGCCACTGAGAAAATGTTGAAACTGCTAGCATTAAAACTACAGAATGGACAGTGCAAAAATGCTCGAACATATTATGATCTTCAAAGGCTACTGAAGGAGGATTTGAAACCCTTCAGAAAATGAAATAACAGAACATAGTGTCAGCAATTCCAAAGCATAAACACTTGCAATAGAAATAGATTTGAACATGACATTGGTTTGTCTGTGCTTGGCTCTGAAAAGGCATTTCATGAGTGGTAGTAATTTTATAACACAGAGCCATTTGAGGTCAACCAAGCATGAAGTGGTCAGTAACAGAATAGAAAGAATATGTGACAGTCACTGCACACCTGGCTATGGAACAACACTGAGCACAATATGCTAGAGCTGTTCCCTCTGTCATTTTCAAAAAGCAGAATTTAATTTAAATTGATATACTAATCTGTGTTCGGTCTGATGCTTATAACTTGTGTTAATGTTATACAGACTCTCCAGTGTGTGTGGTGGTTAAAAATTAGTGATGTTCAATATGGTCTCAAGTAGCTACAGGGGATAGCAGTGTTCAGGGAGTTTATGCAAAATTTAAATTTCTGATGCTCCCCTGCTTTGAGTAAATGTTTTATTTACTCAAGCCATGGCTCTTTGCTTAGTAAGAGGTATGACCCTGTCAGTATATTCATTTCTTCTTGCTGCTAGTACATTCTCTGGTTAAGTAATTTACTAAGCTATGGAGTAGTCAGGAATTTCAGTTTTGTATACACTCTCCCATCACTGTCACTTTCTGTAGTTGTTTGAGGCCATCCTGAGAATTACCCTATAATTTATAACCCCCATATGACTGGGAATCTGACTGCAGGGCAGGCTGACATGTTACTTATCTCATCTGATTCTGCACCTGTCCTGTGCTAATTTAACAACTAATATCACATAAATTTGTATATGAGACATATGATAGTGTTCCGAAGTTCCGAATAATATGTCCTTGCATGAACTGTTACTGCTATGATTGATTGAACAAGCTGTTATTTTTGCACTCAGTAGTTCGGAACTACTAAGTGCAAAACTAACATAGCTCACTCAATCATAGCAGTAACAGTTCAGGACATATTGCTTGGAAGACTGTCATGTCTCATATACAGATTTATTTGATATTACTTATTAATTACGCTTTTTGGAACTGTTTGTGTGTGAGAGATAAATATGGAGCTTATTAAGTCACTTTAAAATTGAAACCAATATTAACTGAGCTTTCCTCTTTGCTGACCTTCATTTTGTTTGGGATGCTCTGTTTTAAAACATTTTTTCTGAAGCATTACTATAGACACTTGAGGTAGCTAGACAATGAGGATTTCTGTCAGGCACAGACAGCAAAACAAGCAGCAGCATTAACTAAAACTATACTATTGTTTGGCACTGTTGGCACCGAAGGGTTTTATATTTTCAAACTTCAGCTGTTGCAGTGTTTTTGTTTTGTGGTTGCCAGCTGAACTGGCTGAGGGTGGGTAAGGGCTAAGCCTGCATCGTGTCATGCCTCTGCCTTGGCTTAGCTGGCTGGACAGTGAGTGAGTGGTGCTGGGGTGTACAAATTAAATTAAACAAGTGAGATTATGTTTTTTTTTTTTAATCTCACAGAGTGCTTCAAGCCAGGGTGGGGGTGTACTAACTGCAGCATCCCACACCAATATCGCTGTCACTCGCTGTACTGATGCTGTGCGCTCGCTGCTGTTTATGTTGGTTGCTTCAGGGGTGGTGGGGTGTAGCTAGTATGATCCAACCCACAGAATGGTCTAAGACAGCATGCTGTTTATGTTGATTAAATTTGAAGATGTATTGGTGTAGTACTACTTCAGTAACAAACATCAGTGTTGAAGGCTTTTTACGTGCTTGAAGCTTCAGGGGTGTACTGCAGTACTGCAACATCCCACACTAGAAGGATAAAAGGCTGGCTGATTATGTGGCTTTTTGCTTTGGGGGTGTACACCATCATGAACCCACATCCTAACGCTGTTTATGTGATTGTGACTTTGCAGGTGTACTGCTACTGCTGCAACCCACACCATGGTCTAAGCCTGTTTACATGGCTTCAGTGGTGTACAGCAGGTGCAGTAATGCATTATTCCAGCAGGATAAAAGGCTGGTTATGTGGCTGTGGAGGTGTACTGCTGGGATACAAGCTGTTTTGCTTTTTTGTGGCTTTTGGGGTGTACAGTACATCATCAGCATCCCACACCAAGGTCTAAGGCTGGTTGTGGTTTATGGGGTATACTGAAGCATATCCCACACCACAAGGCTTTAAGGCTGTATGTGGCTTAGAAGGGTGTACATCAGCATCCCACACCAGGGTCTAATGCTGTTTGTGGTTTATGGGGTATACTGAAGCATATCCCACACCACAAGGCTTTAAGGTTGTATGTGGCTTAGAAGGGTGTACAGCAGCATACTCTGACACCAGGGTCTAAGCCAGCTGTTTATGTGACTTTGGGGCCGGGTGTGTGTGAGGGGTACAAGAGAAGTAGTCTTGCATTCCTCGCAAGGCAAGCAAGCAAGCAAGGCCAAACCAAAACCACAAGAATTAAAACAAATAAGTGAAGTGTTTAATAGCAACTTATATTGTTAGCATTGAAAACATTTGAGGCACACCAGCTTTTCTATCCTACAACAAGAAATATGCTATCCCTTCCCTTCTGAGTATCTTTTAATTTACAGTACTCTTGACCACAACTTGGCATCAGCAACTAGTTAGTTCATGTACTACAGTGAATGATTCAATCTCTTCTGCTCCTGGGCTATGTGATTAGCATTTCTGGTGAACTTCTCGAGAAGTAATAAATAAAATTCAACAATGGTGGAAGTTGAAAAAATTGGTTGGATTTTCTTTAGTTAGTTGAAGTCACAAATTTCAAACTAATTGGAAAAATCAGTCATAATGTGTCATAAGTCAGTCATAATTGTTTTTTCAACTGACTCCAGTGTCTATCTCTTTCTAAAGTGCTTAGTTACCAGTCCACAGACTAAGTGTGTCCTTGATTTTCAGAGTCCTTCTGCACCAGTTTCTCAGATGCAAGCAATATTCAAAAGTCACTTTTCTCCACCTCCTGGTGATGTCACCCATGAGGTCACTGTTAGATCTGTGATAAATCTTTAATCCGAGTATGGATATCCACAAGGATGTATGTTATTTCTGTGAAAATCAGTAACTAGCAATTTCCCAATATAGGAGTCTCTTTGATCAAAACATCCCCTTTGATGTTTCATAACCCCACAATCTGTCACTAGTTTTCTGCTAGGTGAGAAAATCATAAAAGATCAGCCAAATGGCTTCCCTTCCTGCTAGGGTCATAAAAGTCATATTCAGTTTCCAGCTTCAAAAGCAGGAGTAGGTTATAAGGGGTAATAAACTGTCCCTCTGGAATGACGTCTTTAATTAGTGGTTTCACTGACTGGCCAGTGTCATGACAGCCTCCTGCTTCACTTACACTGACACTTTTGAGGTCAGAGGTCAAGCTTACTTGCTGATTGGTGTGTCTTAGGCAGACCATCACATACCATTTAGTTATAATACAAATATTATACACATAACAATGATAAGCAGGTGGCAGAGCGTCACAGTCATATCAACTGAATCTGATAGATTTCTTTGACTGGCTAACCAGGGGGTTAGATCAGTGTGTAGTGGTAGATGTGGCCTACCTAGATTTCAGTAAGACCTTCAACACCATTCCATATAGGAGACTAGTAAGCAAGCTGGGTAGCATAGGAGTGGGTCCAAAGATGGTAAACTGCCAAGTAAAGTTCAGTTCAAGTTTATTGGCAGGAAATATTCCATTGAGCTGGCTCATTTGCAAGGAGGTCCTGAAGCAAGTATTATGTACAAAGTATATACAATAATGACAATAAACAATAAATACAAAGAAAATGCATGTGGAAAAGACTAAAAAGGTATATACAAAAGAAATCTTATATACAGTGGAGCATTGTGGTGCATCAAGTTGGTAAATACGTTGCAATACATGGGAAGGCACTAGCAGTCAGCTTGCACAGCTTTTAATAGGCAATAGTACATAACGTTCATCAGATAGGCAAGTACATAATAATATATGGAGAGCACTGGCAGTCAGATTGCATAGCTTGTAATAGGCAGGATACTACAGGGTAGCAGTAACAGAGAAGCAGGGGTAGTGGGCATGGATTTTGAGAAGGAGTCAGAGAAGATAGGAGTTGAGAAGATGAACGGGAAAGCAAGTGGAGGTAGGAGAAGGTATAAGGCAAGTCAATATAGCCAAGAGTGGTTGGGGAAGCTGGCAGAGGGTGAGGCAAGAGAAAATAGAAGACAAGATATGTGTGGGCAAGAAGTGAGGTCAGATAATTTAAGAGTGAGCAGTGTGGGATGAGGGAGGTGGGGTAGAGTAGGGTAAAGTGTAGGTCATGGGAGGGAGCCTTGAGAGGAGGTGATACTCCTTTATTAAAGGACAGGAGAGTGGTACTTGACAATTAGTCAATGGCATACTCAGTTGGTCAGTGGCATACATAAGAATCACGTAGTTTGCTGACAAGCAGGCTTTTGAAGCTGCCCAGGGGGATTAATTTCTGCAGTTTGACCTGGACTGTGCTTTGTTACAAGCAGCTGGGAGTGCATGACTTATGGCCAATCCTCCGAGGTGTGATCGGGTGATGGGGACATCTAACATAA
Source organism: Neoceratodus forsteri (assembly GCA_016271365.2). Lineage (NCBI taxonomy): Eukaryota > Metazoa > Chordata > Ceratodontiformes > Ceratodontidae > Neoceratodus > Neoceratodus forsteri. The sequence goes on along the minus strand of CM057458.1, from coordinate 116,412,067 downwards.
TATAGGTGGCACTACATAGGGGGTATAAGCAAGCAGAACTCTGAATCATGCCCCATCAAATACAACATCCCCCAAGGATCCATCCCAGGCCCTCTTCTCTTCTCTTCTCTTCTCTTCTCTTCTCTTCTCTTCTCTTCTCTTCTCTTCTCTTCTCTTCTCTTCTCTTCTCTGGTTGTTAACTCCCTGCCTGACATTTGCACTATCTCAGGACTCATTTTCTATGCTGATGATGCAGCCCTTTTCTGTCAGGACAAAAACTTCAGTACTCTCATTAACAAACTCCAATTCAATTTCAGCAGACTTCACACCTGGTTTACATCCAAAGGTCTTGTAGTAAACGCCAAGAAAACTAAGTTCATGGTTTTCTCCAGCCCCCTCAAACCCCTTGGATTTGACCTCTCCCTCTATGAAACCTTGGTACCGCCACTGAAAGAGTTAGTGAATTCAAATACCATGGCTTACTCCTGAATAGCCACCTCAATTTTGATGCTCACACTAGCCTCACAATCAAAAAATCCCACCAATGCCTCGGTATCCTCCACATAACCAAGCATTACTTTAACAGGGAATCCAAATCCATCTTAGTCTCCAGCTTCCTCCTTCCTGTCTTTGACTATGATTCACTTGTCTCCTGCCCTCCCCTGCCTTTCCATCAAAAATTTCTCCAGACTTCAAAGCTCCTACCACAATGCTATCTGCTTTGTGTCTGGTCTCCCTAAGCTCACACTCCACTGTAACCTTTACAAGCTCACCAGTCAGCCTTCCCTTGAGGCCCGCCTCAACTGCAAGATGGCCACCTTCTTCTTCAACTCTCTTGTGGACAGCTCCCTGATTGCCTCACTTCTCTCTTCCAGACAGCCACCATCACCAGGACCACTAGACTGTCCTCCACTCTCTCTTTCTTTCACTATTCCTTTCTGCTGGACCACTCAAGGCCAGAAAACACTCACTTTTATACCCAAGCTCTTCTACTCTCTCCCTCTGGAACTAAAAGTCTGTCCCTCCACAAATGCCTTCAAACACAATATCAGGAGACATTTCTCTTCTACCTGCATCTGCTCGCAGCCCTAATCTGGCTCCCATTCTGCACTTTTTTCCCCTCATTCTTTGGTTATCTGCCTCAGGCACTTACCCTCTCTCCCCTCTCTTTCTAGCACTTGTGGTATTGTTAATCCACCTAGGCTAGTTTTTAGATTGCACTTACATTTTTTGTTTCCAACTGTTACATTACATAGAAACATAGAAGTTGATGGCAGATAAGGACCGCGAGGCCCATTCAGTCTGCCCATTTCTTTTTCTACCTTATGAATGTGTCATTGGCCTTTGCTCTATCAATGGCCTATCTATTCATACTCATCTGCATTGCTCCCTTATGCCTATCCCATGCCTGTTTGAGGCCCTGCACTGTATTCATATCCACCACTTCCTGTGGTAGGCTGTTCCATGCATCCACTACCCTTTCTGTGAAAAAGAACTTCCTCACATTATCACTTAATTGGTCTCCCTCTAATCTCATGCTGTGTCCTCTTGTCCTGCTATTTTTCTTATATTGAAACATGTTAGACTCTTTCACCTTATTAATGCCCTTAAGGCATTTGAATGTTTCGATCATATCACCTCTCTCCCTCCTTTGCTCTAAGTTATATATATTGAGCTCCATTAATCTGTCCTCATATGTTTTCTGATGCAGTCCCTGCACCATTTTGGTTGCCCTTCTCTAGACTACCTCAGTTTGGTTAACGTCCTTGTGAAGGTGTGGCCTCCAGTACTTCATGCAGTACTCCAGATGAGGCCTAACCAGTGTCTTGTAAAGAGGGATTATTACCTCCCGCTTCTGACTTGTAATACCCCTAATAATACACCCCAACATCCCCCTAGCCTTACCTACTGCTTTAGTGGTCTGCTTAGATGATTTCAGGTCATTGGTGATGATGATGATGCCCAAATCTCTTTCTTCCCTTGCAACTGCCAGCAACTCCCCTCCCAGCCTATAGGTGGCTTCAGGGTTTCTCTTCCCTATGTGCATGATCTTGCACTTCTTTGTGTTAAACCCCAGTTGCCACTCTTTCAACCATTTTGCTAGTTTATCCAGATCTTTTCTCATTCTGCCCACCCCATCTGGATCATCTACTCTGTTGCAGATCTTGGTGTCATCTGCAAACAGACAAACCTTATCCTTCAGTCCATCTGCAATGTTACTGATGAAGATATTGAAAAGGACTGGCCCCAGGACTGATCCCTGAGGTACCCCATTTTTGACTTGCATCTTTTCTGACTGTATACCATTTACCACTCTCTGTTTTCTGCCTGTCAACCAGCTTGCCACCCAGTTGACCAACTTCCAACTCACCCAGAGCCTGCCCAGCTTATTATTTATTTATTTTTTTAATTTAGTTGTTTAACCAGGTATAGCACACTAAGTGGAAAGCTTTTTTACAGGAGCAACCTGGGAGCACAAGGAGGTTAAGTGACTTGCTCAGGGTCATACAGTATGCAAGTGGAAGTTGTGGGATTCAAATTCAGGTCTGGTCTACTGGATGTCACCAGATTTGCAGCTCAGAGCCTTAGACCACTGCGCTATACTGCCTCCTAATCAATCTTCTATGTGGAACAGTATTGAAAACTTTGCTGAAGTCAAGGTAGGTGACATCAACTGCTCCTCCTTGGTCCACCACTCTGGTTCCCAGTCAAAGAAATCTATGAGATTGGTCTGACAGTACCTAAGTTTTATAAACCCATGCTGTCTTGGATCCTGTGCTCCTATGGATTCCAGGTGTTGCACTATCCTTTCCTTAAGGAGTGCCTCCATAATCTTGCCCATTACTGAGGTAAGACTGACTGGTCTGTAGTTCCTTGCTTCCTTCCTGTTACCACTCTTGTGGAGTGGGATCACATGAGCCCTTCTCCAGTCTTCTGGGACCTCTCCTGTGTTCAGAGATGCACTAAACAGTTCTGATAATGGCTCTGCTAGTTCCACACTTAGCTCCTTTAGTACTCTGGGATATATGCCATCAGGTCCCATTGCCTTGTCCACCCTGAGCTTATCGATCTCTTGTAGGACCCTTTCTTTTGTGAAGGGACTAGTGGACACCTCCCTCCCCCCCTGTGTCCATGGTGCTGAGCTATGGGCCCTGCCCTACCTTCTCTTTAGTAAATACTGAGCAGAAGTATCTATTTAGGATAGATGCTTTTACATGGTCCTACTCGTCACATGCCCCCTTATCCCCTTTGATCTTAGCAATACCCCCTCTGGACTTTCTCCTTTCACTAATGTATCAATAAAAAGTCTTGTCACCTTCTTTTACTGTTTGTGCTAGTGTTTCCTCAGTTTGGGCCTTTGCCTGCCTTGCTGCCTTCCCTGCTTCCCTTAGGGAAGTTTGGTATGCCTCCCTATCTTCATCCTGCTGCATTCCTTTATATTTCCTGAAGGCCAGCCTTTTGGCTCTGACCTTTTCTGCTACTGTTTTCAAAAACCAAAGTGGGTTTCCTTCTTCTTCTTTTGCACTTCCTTTTCTCTCTAACACAATGGGATATTGCTTCAAGTATTGCATCTTTAGTGCTTGCCCACTTTGCCTGTACCTCCTTACCTGTATTTCTTTTTGCTAGGTCTAGCTTAACTCTGTTGGCCATCTTATCAAAGTCAGCTCATTTGAAGTCCCATATTTTTACCTTGGAATGGGATGATTTAGTTGTAGTGGCCAAATTGAGCCATACCATGTGATGGTCACTGGCCCCCTGGTGACCTTCTATCTGTAGATCTGTGATCCTTTCCCTGTTAGTCAGTACTAGATCTAGGAAAGCCCTCTCTCTTGTGGGTTGTTGTACCAGTTGTTTGAGGCCCTCCTCCTGAAGGGAATTCACCATTTGTCTAGTTCAGGCAGATGTTCCTGCTGGAATTGACCAATCTGTATCTGGCATGTTGAAGTCTCCCATTATAAGAACCTCCCCTTTAGCTGTCATGTTTTGTATCTCTTCTAACAGTAATGTGTCTATGTCCTCCCCCAGGTCTGGAGGCCTGTACACAACCCCAGTTTGTATGACTGTCTCCTTTCCTGTTTCCAAGGTGACCCACAGTTCTTCTGTCTCCTTATATGTATTCTGAATTTCTGTAGCTTTGATATTTTCATTGGCATAAAGGGCAACTCCACTCCCGCCTTTTGCACCTCGGTCTCCTCTGAACAGTACATAGCTAGGTACTGAAGTCTTCCAAGTGTGGTTACTGGTAAACCATGTCTCGCTAATGGCTGCTATGTCCAGTTTAGCCTCTGTCATTATTGCCTGCAGGTCAGGGATATTTGTTTCCCAGACAGCGAGCATTTGTGTACATGATTTTCCATTGGTCAGATTTCGGTATGTTATTGTTATTGTTAAACCCTTACTGAACGCTTAATGTCACCTTGTATTTGTTAATTCACCAAGGCTAGTTCATGGTTTGTCCTTTAGTCTATGTTATGTTAAATTTATGTATGATTTTATTAACCCTCACTGTTAGTTAAATGTTTAAGCCTATGTCATGTCTCATTATTGTTGTATATAACTGGATGCTTGTTTAAATGGGCAGCAGTACTCACATGCCTTTCCAGTACTACCAATAAAAATGAAATGATATCAAAATGAGAACCTAGAAAGAGATTTGTTATATGTGGGGGGTTAGCAGGAGGGCTTTGTATAGCCAGTTAAGGGAGTGAAGGAGCCATCTAGTGGCTAGGGAAGTCTAACCTGTCTGGAGTCTGTGAGTGCTCCTATATGACATAAGTGACCACTGCCCCATCACAGGGGTAAGATCCAACAGCATTAAAACAGATCCTGCAAAATTCCTCATGAGGAGATCCAAGAAAAACATCAATATTGAAGGATATCTGCATGATCTAGCCTACTCGCCACACTGGCAAAAGTTCTATCTTGCACATTCTGTAGAAAAAGCTCAGCAGGTGCTAAATAGCATTATATTAAATGCCATTAACATCCATGCCCCAATCTCTAGTATCCAAATAAAAAACAAATCCTGTCGCTGGTTTTCAGCTGACCTCAAAGCTGCACTGCTGGAGAGAGATAAACTTTGGAAAGTATCAAGACAAACTAAGAATATCATGGACTGGATGATCTTTAGGAAAACCAGGAATAAATGCACTAGGAAAGTTAGGGATGCAAAGGCTGCCTACTACCTGGCCCAGCTCGACTCCTCCTACCATAATACTGCTAGATTTTGGGGCACCATCAAGGGTATGATGGGCCAGGATGTTAACAACCCCTTACAACCATTTACACAGTAACTATGGCCCATTACTGGCACATTGAAATCCTGGATGCATTCAACAACCACTTCACAACAGCTGGCCTTGCCTTTGACTCCTCCCCAGCTAACCTATTAAGGGATCATTTAAGCTCCCACTATACTGGTGAACAAAAGTTGACTCCTACTTTAGCTTCAAACCTATACTGTTGAAACAAGTTGAGGATCTATTATGGCATCTAGATACCAAAAAAAGTGCAGGAGCAGATCTTCTGGACCCATTCTTTCTAAAGATTGCATGTCATGTGCTTGCAGTCCCCCTAACTCACCTCCTTAACCTTTCCCTAAACCCTGGCTCTATTCCCACACTGTGGAAGACAGCCCAAGTGGTCCCCCTTCTAAAATCAGGGGACTCTATGGATCTTAATAACTACCGGCCCATTTCCATCCTACCTGTGTTATCCAAGATGCTGGAGAAATTAGTGAGTATTCAGTTAAGGGAATATCTGGACAATGCTAATCTATTAAATCCAGCTCAATCTGGATTCAGGGCCAAACACAGCACTATCACTGCATTAGCCAAGGTCACCAATGATTGGCGAACCAAACTGGATAAAAAGAACAATGTCTGTGCAGTATTCCTGGACCTGAGTAAAGCATTCGACACTGTGGACCATGAACTGCTACCCTCACCCCCACACTTCATTGGCCTAGATCCATCCTCTCTTAAGTGGTTCAGATGCTACCTCTCCGGTAGATCACAGCAGGTAAAAGCTGAAGGTGACCTCTCCCCATTAAGACCACTGTCAAGAGGAGTCCCCAAGGCTCTATTCTGGGTCCTATCCTTTTTGCCATTTATATAAATAAAATTGATTCAACCCTTCAAGTCCTCAGTACAACTCTTTGCTGATGACACTGTACTGTATGTCAGCAACCCTTCACCTAAAGTTACTCATGAAATCCTACAAGCAGAATTCTCCCTGTTACAACATCAGCTTCGAGAAAAAGCTTCTGCTAAATGCAAAGAAACCAAAGCGATGATGTTCACAACCCAAAACTCAACAAAACATCCTCTTCAATCAGTCTCCCCAGATATGCACTATACTTGGAAAATCTGGAGTATGCTGAAAATTTCAAATACCTAGGTGTGTGGATTGACAACAGACTTGACTTTACTCAACATCTAGAACAACTGCTGAAAAGCTTAGCTAAGGCTTGGCCTCCTCTACAGATTAAAACCCTTCCTTAATAGAGATTCAAAGATGAGATCAGTCCAGGCCATCTTTCTATCAGTCATTGACTTCATGAACTTCCTCTATAGTCACTGCTCCACTCCCTACCTTCAAAAGTTGGATACCTTATACCATAGAGCAATAAGGTTCATTACAGACCTGCCATATAATACTCACCATTGTTCTCTCTATGATGCAGTTGGATGGGTTTCCCTTCATGTCAGGAGGAGCAGAAATGCAGCTCTATGGATCAACAGAGCTTTATCAAAAAAACTCCCAAGCTATATCTTGGACTGCTTCAACCTAACCACTCCCAGATCCTATGCCCTAAGAAGCAACAATATCATCCTGCTCAAATTGCCCAAAGTCAACACCAAAATAGGGAGGCAGCAATCAGCTATTCTCTAGCCATAGCATGGAACACCCTACAAAAATCCCTAAAACTGTCCATTATCATTCCATTTACATCCTTCAAGCAGCACTGTACAGCCTTCTTCACAGAAAATGCAGTTGCTACCACTAGAGATAGAATAGTCATCCCACAAAACCATATTCCAATCACATATGGCATATTCCTTCCAGCAGACACCGCCAGTATATGGCACCCAATATTCCCTTCACCATCCTTGTACTCAATATGTGAGTGACTGTCATAGCCCTCATTGTGATATATATGTATTGTACATATTGTAGATGTTAGTTTAACTTTCTCTTGCCAAGCTTTAACATGTGAATTCTCTGTATATTATTGTGTTATAACATTTTCTTTTTTCTGTATGTATAACTGTCTCATAAGTATGTGATGTAATTGCTGTGCACCAACTCGAACCTTGACCTTATCAGGTCCATCTTGTAAATGAGCCTTGCTCAATGATGATTGCCTGAATAAATAAAGATTTGATTGATTGATTGATTAACCCAGGGAGGCATATAGGTTGCAATGGTGAGTGTGGCACTGAACCTTTGTATTGAAGTGTATCACCCTATGGTAGAAAGTGTGTCTAATTGGTGTAGCAAGGAGTCTGGACATAGGCTATATAGAATATCAGCATTGTAAATGAGCGACATGAAGTTTGTCTGACCCAAATGTAATCTGGCTTCTGTAGTAAAAAGGATTTGTTCGTGTAAAAGAAACCAGTTCTTTGCTGTAGTTTTTTTGTTAGGGTGACTATGTGGCAGAGAATGTTAGATGTTGGTCTAAATCTCTGCCTAGATATTTAAATTTGTTAACAATCTCGAGATCAACTTCCATGAGAGTCTTTATGGGGGGCAGGGATAGGAGCTCATTCTGGATGGCCATAAAAAGGGTGGAATTGAAGTACATAGCAATTGTTTATTTGCATTTAAGAGAAGTTTGTACTGTGCAAGGCTGAGCTGTAGGAGATCAAATTCAGAGTGAAGCTCCATATGAGCTTTGGCTGCTGAAGATTTGGATGTATAAATATATATCACTGTATGATCCACAAATAGGTGACGTTTTGTGTTGTGAATATTATTTCCAATGGTATTGATGCATAACATAAGTAGAAGAGTACTGAGGATAAAGCCTTGTGGTACTCCTTTCAAAAGAAGAAGGAGCAGGGAGAGATAACTGCCTGCTTTCACCTGCTGCAGTCTATTCGTTAGATAGCTGTTGAACCATGACTGTACAGTTTAATATGTCCAGGAGTAAAGCATGATCGATGGCATCAAAAGCTTTACTGAGGTCAAAGAAGACAGCTCCTGTGACTTGTTTCTTGCCTATAGCAGTGAGCCAGTCATTTGTAACTGATGCAAGGGCTGAAGTAGTGCTGTGGTCTGGGCTGAAGCCAGACTGGGATGGGTTTATACATTTGGTTTTATTAAGGTAGTCTCTTAGTTGTGTAGTTATCAGCTTCTTGAGAAGCTTAGAGATCAAGGGAAGAATTCACATCGGGCAGTAGTTATTCGGGTCCATAAGATCACCGGATTTAAATAATGGGAGAACCTGGGCTATTTTCCAAGGCTCGGGCATAGTACTGGAACTGATGGATATATTAAACAGGAGCAATATGGAGGCTGTTAGATACTTAAAAGCAACTTTAAGGAAGCATGGTCTTATTCTGTCAGCACCAGCACCTTTTCTAACATCTAGATGGAGTAGGAGGTCTTCTACCTCTTTGAACTGGATAACAAATTGGTTAGGAGATAGGTAACAAAGGGCGCTAGTAAATGGAGTTCACTCAGAGGAAGGGAGGGTGACCAGTGGGGTGCCTCAGGTCCTCATTAATGTCTTTTTAAGTGACATTGGTTGAGGGACAGGAAGCAGAGGGTGGTACTAAATGGGATCAAATTCAAGGAAAAGAGGATGGCCAGTGGGGTGGTCAGAGACTGGTCCTGAGGCCAGTCTTTTTCAATGTCTTCATCAGTGACATTGCTGAATGGCTGGAAGAGAAAGTCTGCCTATTTACAGATAATACCAAGATCTGTAAGAAAGTAGACATTCCAGAGGGGGTTGAAAGAATGAGAAGGCATCTGGGGAAACTCTGAAAATGGTCAAAGGTATGGCAGTAGAAATTCAATGCAAAAATGGGCAAAATGATGCACCTTGGGTGAAGAAACCCTCCAGAGAGTTATGGAATTGGGGGGGGGATTGCTGACAGTCACCAAGGAAGAGAGTGATTTAGAGATGATCATCTCAGATGACCTAAAGGTGGCCAAACAGTGTAACAAGGCTGTGGGGACTGCCAGTGGGATATCTGGGTGTGTAATAAAGGGTATCACTAGCAGAAGAAGGGAGGTGGTGATGTCATTGTACAAAATGCTGGTGAGACCTCATTAAGAATGCTGTATTCAGTTCTTGAGGTCGCATCTTTGCAAAAACATAGAAAGGGTGAAGGCGGTCCAGAGAAGGGTGACCAAGATGGTCAGGACTTGCATCAAAAACCATATGAGGATGGATTAAAAATCACCAATATGTATACATTTGAAGAGAGGAGGGAATACAGGGGATATAATAGAGACATTCAAGTATTTTAAAAGCTTGAACGAAGTGCAGGGCATGTCAACTTGCAGTACAAAAGTTTTACAAGGATGAAGGGGCATGGTATGAGATTGGAGGGGACAGAATAAGGGAAAATGTGAGGAAGTTTTTCTTCACAGAGAGGGTGGTGGATGCTTGGAATAGCCTACCCCAGGAAGTGGTGGGTGCTAACATGGGGGGGTTCAAACATGCATGGAACAGACAAAATGGAACCCTAGCTGTGGGGAAGAGAGGCAAAAACCAATGACCATGAAGGGCCAGTGGCTGCTGATGCTGGCAGGGAATATGGGCAGACTAGGTGGGCCTAGTGGTCCTTACCTGCCATCAACTACTATGTCATTATGTTTCATTACAGAGGAACTGGAAAGGAAGATCTGTCTCTTTGCAGATAACACCAAAATCTTCAATGAGGTGGATCAGGGTGATAGTGGTGGAAATGATGAACAGAGACCTGAGAAAATTCAAACAGTGGTCAAGGGTGTGGCAGCTGGTTTCAACATGAAAACGTGCAAAATAATGCACTTAGGGCACAGAAACCCAGGAGCAGAGTGTAAAATAGAGGAGTGATATTGACAACCATCAAGCAGGACACAGACCTTGGGATAATTATATCTGATGATCTTAAGGTGTCCAGGCAGAGTGACAAGGAAGTTAATAAGCTTAGTGGGATGCTGGGGGTGCATAGGGAGGAATATCACAAGCAGAAAGAGGGAGATGGTGTTGCCTCTGTACAGATCTCTGGTTAGATGCCATCTAGAGTATTGTGTCCTATTCCAAAGACCACATCTCCCCAGGCAGAGATAGACAGAGTGGAGGCACTCTAGAGGATGTCAACTAAAATGGTCTAGGGTCTGCAGCATAAGCTCTAGAGGAGAGAGACTAAAGATCTCAATATACACACCCTGGAAGAGTGGGGGTAGGGTGGGATATGTTAGAGACATTTTAATACCTCTGTGGAGTGAACAAGGTATATGAGGGAAGTATTTTTCAGAGAAAAAGGTGCTCAAGAACAAGGGGACATGCTATGAAGCTGGAGGGTAGTAGATTCATGAGGGATGTGAGGAAGTACTTTTTCACAGAAAGAGTGGTAAATTCCTGTAACAGTTTTCCAGCAGAGGTGATGGGTGCAAAAACAGTGGTGGGATTCAATAATGCATGAGATAGTCATAAGAGACTCTTAATGGAAAGGAAGGGATGGGAGAAAGAGCTATAGATGAAGTAGGGTCTGTAGTGATGTAGTAAGTATGGAAACATGGGCAGACTGGGTAGGTCAAGCAGTCCTTATCTTCCATGAAATTCTATGCTACTATGTTTCACATGTGGGCATTATTGAAGAGAGGCACTTAATGCTGCTGCAGAAGTCTCAATTCCTGTATGCAGTAAGGGATAAATAATCAAGGAGTGGCTCGAAAAGGGACCCAAGGCAACTGATCCTAAGGAAAAACATTGGAAAGAGATGAGTTGCCTCCAAGCCAAAGAGGAGTGCAGAACAACACTAAAGGACTACTAAACCTGAATTAAGGAAGCCAATGAGGCATTAGAGGCAGTCCTGTGCAAAAATATAATTCCACCAGCGGTCTTACCAAGTAAGTCAAAATTTCACTTCCATGAGATTTCTGAATGTACGTTGGCAACTTTCATGAACTTTCAACTTAGAACTGTGGAATAAATGTATGTATTGTGGAGCAATATAATAAATTGCAGGTTGGAATGCTGCAGAATGTTCTGTCATTCATTCATGTGTGTAATTCTGCAGCTTAGTCAGAAAATGTCATGTAACGGGGCAAAAATTTATGGAACACCTTCAGAGGATTCAGCTTTCACCAAAGTCGGAATTTCAGAAAACTTGAAATTTTTTGCAAAATTGGAATTTACAGTCTCCACCTAACGCTTGCTGGAAGCCAGAATAACAGCTAATCACTGGCTGACTACGTGATGATTCAAAAGCTCAGTAAAGTGTATTATGTTACTCTCACAGGAGCACTGGTGAATGTTGATGAGATGTGCTACAATCTAGGAAACTGAAAAAGCAAAGAGAAGATAAACATAGAACTTGTATCACTTTATACCATTTTTTATCAGTAACAAGTTACCTGTGGCTTCTGTTGTGTGCAGCAACATTGTGGACTCGCTCGTGTTCAAAACTTCATTCATATTCACCAGCTTCGTCAGGCCATCACCCACTTTGACAGAAAAACACAGCATCAAATCAGTGTCTGACTTCAGAGGGCAAGGCAGTTTTCTTTATATAGCACCTTGTCCTGGAGTCTCAAACTGTTTTGCAGTTAAACAGGTTAAAGTACATGTGACAAAACACATTGCATAAATCATATACAACATAATGAGCATTAAATAAACTCAACAATCAGCAACAAAGCACAAGGCCAGATCAAGGTAACCTGGGGCCCTAGGCCTAAGAGAAATCTGGGCCCCCCCCTTACCACAAGCATGCCCCTTTGCCTTGAAGGGACCTTCTCACAGACTCTTAGGCACCTTGGGAATCCTTTTACATACAAACTGTATCCCAAGTTAGGATGCAGTTTGTATGTAAAGAGCTACAGGCAACTATTTACAAATTAAACTTTTCTGCCCTTCTGTAATTGTTCTCTATTGAAATCATATTAATGACAGTACATCATTCTCTCCCTCTCCCTTCCCCCCAAGTGTCACATACTGTTTGATTTCAGTCTGATAATCTACAGGGTGCCCTTGATTATCTGCCCATTTTCATAGGAGCAAAGTTGGGCAGATAATCAAAGGTGTGGGATAATAAGGTACAATAGGATAGATAACATTTTGTATAAACAACATTTGGTGGATAATCAAGGGATCACTGTATGCACCAAGCTACTCTCAGCATACATGATTTATACCTTTCTTATGTTACATAACTTACTGCAACAACAGTCTTACTTCCTGATATGATCCCACCCACAAATCCATGTAGGAGATCTGCAGAACTATTGGTTGACTTATAATGTTTGGGGTTAGTGGTGGCCTTCAGATACTATTTGTTTACTTTACAGGCAGTTGTACAGAATGTCAGGTTATATCCAATGCTTGTGAGGATATTTTGTGGCAAATATCGCTGATATTTTTGCTCACTGTGGACCTAGAGTGAGAATATCTAAATATTCTCACTGTAGTTCCGATATTTTCACTCTAGGTCCCTGAAGCAAAAATATCTTCAGAATAGCTCTTGATTGCTGGAAACCAGCAGCATGAGCAGAACAGTTCTGTTACTGAGGCGCAGGTTAAGAATAGAGATGGATGAAATCCACAAATTTCATTATGTGAAATATTTCTTAAAATTCACACATTTTGCAAAATATTTCATGGGTGCAAAATGCGAAATTCTACTGGCGAAATGCAGACGTTTGCCAGAAAAATGTGTAATTACACCACTTGTAGGTGAAATTCCACCATTCATGGGTGAAATTCCACATTTCGCTGATAAAATTCTGCATTTCAAGCCTGTGAAATATTTTGCAGAATGCACAAATTTTGCGATATATTTTTCACAGTGAAATTCACTATTTCACTAGAATTTCACTGCATCTCTAGTTAGGAAGCACAGAAACACCAAGAGGAGTTATAAAATTCACAAGTAGCATCTTATTATTATCAATAATAATAAAATAAAATAAAATTGTTCGGTATAGTTCATATAAAGACAATACAAAGAAAAGAAAGTTCTTTATCAAAGGGCATCTCTAATTCTGAGTTTCAGTCTCTCTCTCTGTCTCTCTCTCCCCAACAAAAGATTGCTCTCTTTTTATAAGAAGTCTGTCTGACAATTAATTTCTTTATCCTGATCTCGTTAAGAGACATCAAGTTTCTCACAAGATGTATCAGAAGTTTGTAAGTTTCTTTCTTTGCAGATGCAACAAAATAGAATATTGTGTCCCAGAACTAATCTTCTGCTGCCATTTCTGCCAGTTGTGCAAATTAGTTTATGGAGATCAAACTGTATCTCAAGGTTAATACCATGAGTCCCAAATAAGTTTCTGCAATTATTTCAATAATATAGCTATATACATTTTCAAACCAGAGAAACCTATTTCACATAAAGATCCACATATATTTGTAACACCACAGATAAGCAAGTGAGAAGTCTGGGTAACAACATTGCAGAACTTCAGGTGCTCTTCTTGGAGGGGAATGTAGACATTGCTGCAGTAACTGAGACTTAGGCCACCGAGTACCATGACTGGGACTTGGAAATCTTGGGATATAATATTTACAGGAATGAATTTTGAATTTTATTTATTTGTTTGTTCGGTGCAGACCATTACAAACATTTATAGATAAAAATACAATAATGTACAACATTCTTTTCATTCTTTAAAAAAAAAGGGAAAAATACATTTCATTTTAACAACATTCTCATTACATAAATACTAATCATAACATTTATAATAAAACTATAAAAATCCCTATCAATAGTTCACATCAACCTTGCATTCATGTTTGTGTTCTTGTAATCCTCCTTTGAATTTTTACAATAGTTTCCAAATATCTTGCAGTGGACTTAATAATAATTTCATCATTTGTCATAAACAAAATTTTTAATAACAACTCTTGATCATCAGAGAAAATAATTCTACAGATTGATATAATCCATTTATTTCTAGGCTTCTTGTACCAATGACAGTAAAAAATTACATGTTTTAAATCTTCATAACTTTTTATTTTACAGGAACATAGTTTTGCATCGCTCTGATTTTCGGCCCTGTATCTTGCATCTGTAGTATTACTGGGAAACAACTCTAACTTATATAATGTATACAATCTTCTTTGATTTGGGTCAGTAAGAATTTCATAATGATGTCTAAAAAAATGATTAGCGTCATTTATTCTAAACCAAGGAGAAATTCTTAACTTAGAATTTTTTTCCAAATCTTTAAGTTTATAAAAATCCAATAATCTCAGGGTGATACAGGGTTGGTAACTAAGACCTATTATAATACCTTTCTCGGTATTTTTCCTTAGAGAATCCAGACCTATGACCTGCAAGATTTCATATACAGATTTTAGCCAACTAGATTTTAGATGACCAAGGTTTAACCAGTTAAGTTTTTCCTTTAAACAACAGTAAGTTAATCTGTGCTTTTTATGGTGTTGAATTTTTATCCAATAATTAACTTTTCTGGTTGCAAAGTATGCTCCTAAGGATACCATGCCCAATTCTGCCCTTATAATGCACATGGGAACAGACTTTCCTAACCCTAAACTTAATTGCAATATTTTATTTATTGGTATTTCAATTTTGTTTACCTCCTTTGGTTGCCAAATTTCCCCATTATATAGGGCTTGAGCATTGTACTTCACCTCAATAGCTTTAATAAGGGGTTTAACTGAATTCTCTCCATAATTTTTATTAAACCTATATAATGAATTAGCTGTTTTTTTTAGGTTTAAAATCAATTTCTTTGTATGTTTAACCCATTTCCCTTTGTGTGAAAACCGAAGACCTAAATAAGTATATTCTTTAACTTTAACCAATATTTTTCCCCAATCTTCCATTTAAATGAACAATTTTTGGCTCCAAATACTATAATTTGACTTTTTGTATCATTAATTTATAAATCATATTCTTTTGAAAAATTATCAAAAATGTTCAACTTCATTTGTAAACCTGATCGAGTTAATGAGAACACCACCAAGTCATCTGCATAAGCAAAAGAAGCACATTTTTGCCTCAATATTTTTGGAGAATCTGTTTCCGATTCCTCCAATTTATTCAACAAAACATCAATATAGATGCAAAACTGGGTTGGTGCTAAAACACAACCCTGCCTTACACCCCTATTTGTCGGAAAAGGACCTGAAAGTTGGCCTCCTTTGCCAACTTTCACTTGTGCCCAAGTATAAGTATAAAGTTCTCTAATAATGGCAATTAACTCCTGTGAAATTCCCTTTTTTCCCACAATTCCCCACAATTTATGATGGGATATGGTGTCAAAAGCAGTACTGAAATCTATAAAAGCCACATAAAGTTTTTGTTTCCTTAATGTAACATATTTTTCAATTAAATGCCAAATCACAAAGGAATTATCAGTAGTAGAATAACCTGGTCTGAATCCTGCTTGAGCCTCTGAAAAATCCCCAATATTAGACATCTGAGGCCAGATATTCAAAACTTTGCCCAGGGGCTAAATTAGCACTGCCTGGTGGACAAACTTAGCCTGGAGCACAGAGCAAGCTATAATGAAATGGAAATAGCTCGGTGCTAATCCTGCTGAATATTGCAGGCTAAGGAAGCCGGGCAAACTGGACTGGGAGTGCAGGGCAAAAATAGCCCGGGAATAAGACAGCACTGAATAAAGCTACCAGGAAGTGCAACCCACAACAACAACACAGTGCACAGCAATGTAAGGGCAGGTACAGATGAACTACATGGCCAATGTGTGTGCCAGCAAATGCATGGACTCAGTACAGCTGCAGGAAGCAGTAGATGTGAAAGAACAGTGATCAAAACTGTATATTATTCCCCGTACCGTTAGAGCTGCGCTAACACATTAGCGCGGCATTAGCGCGGAGCTAAGCAGTTAGCCTGGGGCAAACACGTTTGCCCTGAGATAAAATGTGCCATATTCAAAAGTGCCATGCAAATGAGCCTACTTAGGTAGTCACTGGGCAAACAACCAGATTAGTATCTCATTATACCTTGATTTGCATGCAGTTTGCCCAGCATTACTGCAGGGTCCCACAGAGCCACCTGTAGGTCAGTCTGGAAGTACAGGGGCTGACCAGGTCCAACCGCAGCTCCACCTGTAGGTCAGTCTGGCAGTGCACGATGATAGCTGCAGGCTACATGTTAACAGTACAGCAAAGCATAGCATATTGTACCCCAGGAGACAAGACAGCATAGGCACAAGTGGTGGTGCTGCTGCATGCAACTGTCACACTGTAGGGCATGCTACAGTGCACAGCAGACACTACAGTAGCAAGGGGGCCAGTAGTGTGAGGGACACAGCACTGCCTATGGTGTGTAGGGCAGTGATGATGACTGAACTGTACACAGTGACAGACCCAATCTGCAGGTGTTTACTGACAGTGGACATTACTGTTACACTGTTGTGTGACCCACAGATGCCGTACCTGTGGCATGGGATGCTAACAGTGACATGTACATTTCTGGCTTTGTGTGCTGTGGCAGTTGTACAACTGTGCGATATGCATCCGGGGGGGGGCATATATTATCTGAAAGGCACACTAGTGTTGGGGGTATTCCCAATACTGGCCCATGTGCACTGCATGATGTGTCCCAGCCTTGTGGCCACACCTGGTCTGTGGCACAGCCTTGCCACCCATACATGCTCCCCTCAACATCCTCCATGCCCACAGTGCTGCATGTGTGTGCTGGCATCTGTTTGTGTCCACAGATGTGTGGTCCGCAGGTGTGTGCTGTATGGCCACACTGCCATGCTGTCCACTGGCGGCAGGGTCACCACTTACTGCCTGGCATGGCTGGGACTGGTGGCAGATGATGGCATCATTGTGATGCCATCAGTTAGCAGCATGCTTCCTCTATGTTTAACTTTATCTATGTTTCATATTTAATTGTTAGGGTCGCGCAACACCCACTCTAAACCCGCGCAAACACCGCGCAAGGCCAAAGTGTCACATAAAGCTGATTGCCCAGGGTTAAGATACGCTTTTCCTGGGCGGTAATTTGCACCACTCTAAGTGTCGCGCTAAGTCATGCAAAACCACTTAGTGCAGCGCTAGTCGCTGAATATAGCATTGTGCCTGTATTCATGTCAGTTTGCCCCTAGCATACATTATAATCTTGCCCAGCGCTAAAGCAGTTTGCCCATGCTATTTGGCCTTTTGAATATAGCAGACCCACGCTAATCCCACGCTAAACCTGTGCAAACAGTTTTTGCCTGGCACAAAGTTTTGAATATCTAGCCCCTGGTCTCTTAAACGATTTAAAATCAACCTAGCAAAAATTTTGCCTAGGTGATCTAAAAGAGAAATAGGTCTATAGATTGCTGGATCAGACCTATTACCTTTCTTGAATATAGAAATTATTATTGCACCTTTCCAAGATGGTGGAAAACTCAATTATCTACTACATACATTAAATAATACTGTAAGAACCTTGGCCCATATTCCTGGTGACTTTAAAAAAACCTCCAAAGGAATTTGATCTGGCCCTGGAGCTTTCTTCAGTTTTAACAGTGCTAATGCCTGAAGCACCTCCTCAAATTTAAAGGGGGTAAATTGAGTTAGATTGTAATTTAAACTTAACCAGGAATTACCACACTCATTACTAAAAAAATCTTTGTGTAATAGAAAATCCAAGACTCCATTGTAATGTATGTATCAGTTTCAAATCTTACTTTATTTGATCCTTTCGCCACTAGAAGCCAAAATGATTTATAGTCTTTTTGATTTATAACCCTTAACATCTCTTGCCATTTCTTCTGTTGAAAAGCATTCCTTTTAT
Organism: Neoceratodus forsteri; assembly: GCA_016271365.2. Lineage (NCBI taxonomy): Eukaryota > Metazoa > Chordata > Ceratodontiformes > Ceratodontidae > Neoceratodus > Neoceratodus forsteri. The sequence continues at coordinate 116,394,143 of CM057458.1, read as the reverse complement.
TAAGTAAAAAGGCTTTATATTTTTCTCTTTGTTTGTTTAGATCTCTAAAGGTCAAAGCATTCTTTTGTAACTTTACACCTCTTAACACATTATTAAGTATCTTTTTTCCTTGACGACATTCTTTATCAAACCATGTCTTTGGAGCTAGGTCCCGACTACTTTATTTTATATATGATTTACTTAGCAATGTTTTAATTTCTTCCAAACATGGCGTAACATTCTGAATAATGGTTCCACTATCATGAACAAGTTTTAATACATTATCCGGTCTATTTTTTTATTAAATTTTGTATCTGATCAGCTACCATATAATTCCAAATGATTTTATTGTGACGTATCTCTATTATCTGTGACTGAATATGGTTATCATCAATTCCATAAATCAGTTGTTTGGAAAATAGCACTAGCAGGAAAATTATCACTATCCACTTTATCTGTAATTATTAAATTTTCCCATAATGACACATCCCCATTCAAAAAAAAATAATCAATTAAAGATGGCCCTCTTGCTGATAGATGAGAATACTTACCTTTTTTGTCGCCCTGTAGGTGACCATTTAGTTGTATTAAATTAAATATATCTAAGATCTTAATTAAGTTCCTACCCAGCCTATTGGTTATATTGTCTTCCGAGCATCTCACATAAGTTGTAGAATTTTTATAAACCCAATTGTGGTATTCGCTATCAGCATAACCATCATATCTGCCTATTCTGGCATTAAAATCACCACACAGTAGAAGTTCCTCAAAATCAGAAAGTGCCCAGCTTTTATAGAGCAGGTCTTCTAGATGGGCCCATATAGAGTGATCATAATATTTGGAATTTGGGGGGAATATAAACATTAGCTAAACAGAATGAAAATCCTTTCTTCTTGACTTGTACAATCAAACTATTTTTATTAGAACATATTAATTTTACTTCTGAATTTCTGTCTATTTTAATCCAAGTAATTAGCCCACCTGCTAACCTTCCTTTTTCTGTTTTTTTCCCCACTTGAATGAAACATGCAATAACCATTTAGGTGGATATCTGAATTTTTACAATGCCATGTCTTCTGAAAACAAATTATATAAAATTTTAAAATAAATTCCACTCATTCACTATCTACTCATTTATTTGATAAACCAGAGATGTTCCATGGGAGCACCCCTAGCTTGTTATTAAAGTTCCATCCACGGGAATAACCTGATTTGTACCGTCAATCATCACAGGATGCTAATGCTAAAAATTTATTAGATGTTACAATATTATATATTATTCCTGAAGTCTTGGATTCTCTAGTTAATTCTTCTGTCATGCTCTTATTATTTCCCTGTGAAACATTTTTAGCAGCCTTTGTTAAATTGTCATCATTATCCTTCACCAAATACAACCCCAAGGAATCCAACAAGGCCAAATTGTTAACTAAATTATTGTATAAATGTATTTGATTAACTGTTAAAATAATTGTATCACAAAATAGATCACCTCTCTCTCTCTTGTTACGTATAATGATTTAAGATCCTCCATTAGAACTTGCAATATTTGTACCAATAGATCTTTAACTAACCTTGCCAGCTTGGTATCATTCTTATTCTCGATCCTTTCAACCCTGTAGAGCTGCAGAAACATTGGACAATTCCTTTCTTATGTCCTGAAGCATTTTTATTTTAAAGGAGTTGGGAATTCCCCATATTCCACTGGTAATATCGTATACCAGCCTTGTCCAGTAGTAATGCCTTCTCCATGATTATATCTACTAATTTTTTGATTCCAATAAATCCTCTACCTGACCAAGTCATAATTCTGATTGTCCCTTCTTACTTCTAGGATTTTAACTTCCTTCTCTGGAATCTTAGATATTTGAGAGAAAAGATTAGTCAAAATATTTTTAACTTAAAATCGGTAACTTAGAAGAGACATTTAGTCCAAAATTAAAACTGATTGTGGATTGTTATTTCATTTAGTTTTATTCAACATGTCTCTATTTATATAGTCCAGCTTATAACCCAGCTTCCTCTATAACTCCCTATTAATCCAAATTTGGTTAGCTATCATTGGAACCTTACAGAAAATGAATAAACAAGGCACACCCTCACAATCTTTATCTTCCCATAATGTATAATATCCTCATTCCCAATATCAGCACCAGTTACTGCCCTAAACAAATTCACAATCTTTCCTTCAGTAATACATATGAGCATTTAGCATCAGTTGGAAAACCATACAAATTTAATATAGAACAGTCAGTAATATTTATAACTGACTTATAACTTCAGTGTTTATTGAAGGGATAGATGACATTTGAATTGTATTACCTCTATCTTTAATTTCTCCCTCTAAAACCATAACTGATGACCTGTTAGGTATTTCCCTAACCACCTCTTCAATCCAAACTGATTTGTTATTGGGCTGAATTCCTTCAATTAAGTCTTGTTTTCTTTTGGAGAGATACTATCATTATTTGGGTTAACACATAAATGACTGTGCATGTTTGTCTTAGTTACAGAACAGTGTAGCATATCCACTTGTAGCAAAGTTTTATCAGACACATTATCCAAAGATAAAACTCCCTTTTTCTTCAAATCTCTGTTCTTATTTTCCTTTACCTTTATTTTTTCCTTTCTTTTTTTCTTATCTTTTTTTATTTTGATTAAGTATTGTAGTTTCAGGAAAAACAATAAAAGGGAAATCTGGTCTTAATTGCTCATTTAGTACTTCCTGATTATCTGACTTATCAATAACTATTGAAAACGAATCCTCCTGAGGGCTTATTTTATTCAATTGTAGGAATAACTGATCCATTCTGCTACCATTAATCACTATATTTTCTATAATTGTGTCTAATTCAAATTTAAGATTAATTAGATGATCTAAAATCATCATATGCGCAATGTGTGGATTCTGAATATAAGTTTTTAAATCTTCATTAAGGGAAAATGGGTAGGTAGTATTAGAATTAAACTTGCAATCTTTTTTTTCCTGAGACAATTGCCTTGATTGTTTAGGAGTTGTGAATTGTTTGAGACCAATTAAAGTGTCCTGCAATTCACTAGCTATATTCCTCAAATCATTATGCCACCTAGGTTTAGGATTCAATTCATAAAAATAATCAGGAGAAAGTTCCAAGGAATTACACAAACTTGAGTGTTCCCTCTGACTTGTATTCCTAGAAGCCTCCAATGTTATGTGCAACTCTGTACCCATTGTTTCTTTCAAAGCTGCAGAACTCAAAGTTGTATCTGCTGCTGCTTTTTGACAATTGTCCCCAATAAATTCATTAAGTTTATTGCTAGGGCTAATTGGATTATTGGTCTGATTAAGTCATCCCTTAGAAGCCCCTGACTCACTACCAATCATGTCATTAGATGTCATTTGAGCAGACTGTAGCTTTTTTCAACAAAATGATCTTTAATTTTAGTCTTTGTTTTATTTACTGCAACACTACCCTCTGAAATTGTCTCTATAATGTCCAACTTAGAATTAGAAATCCTTAACTTATTATTCAGTATTTCCCCAAACATTGTTCCTTCTCTTTCAGCTATTGGAATGGTTCTGTTTTTTAAATTAATAAATCCTTTTGATTTTCTATCATCTTGGTTCATTATTTGCATTTGAGTGGGAGTATTACTACTTATAAAACCATCCAAAGCATTTTCTCTAATTCTATTAACATCATCTAAAGTGGAATGCATAGATAATTTTAATTCAATGGGAGAATTTACCATGTGTTGTACAGAACTATGATCAATCTCTACATTAATATTAGAATTGGAGCCTTTAAATCATCCATTTCCCCTTCTTTGACATCTGGTTTGATCCATGATCTTTATATATACATCTCTGGAGTTAATACACCCCTGAAATCCACAACTAACTAAAAATATTGTGAATATCACAGCTAATCCAAAAGCACAGAAATAAAAAAACTAACACCTAGCAACAATAATCAAGTAAAAAAAAAAGCTAAAGATTGATGCGGAGCTTTAAAATCTCTTTTTTTTAGTTTATATTCCCCCCAAAAAGCTGGAAAACTTCTAATTCAATTTCTAGAATCTGCTTCTTTACCCCGAAAAAACATTAACACCCCTCAAACAACAGTTTACAACTCTTTAAAATTCCCTTTTTATCTTCAAAAAAACACCAGTAAATAACATTAAAAGTGCGCTGTTTGTACTCTGGATTTTTTAACTCTGAGTGGTGCTCATGCCACTCATGCTCGAGCTAGCAGCATGTGTCTTTTTGTAGGGAAACTGCCCCTCCGCTCAAGCTGACATGCTCTAATAACCACAGGTATCTTCCTGCTCTCAATTTATTTATTTTTATTTATTTAGCTTTTGTTGATCGGGTAAGTGCACTAGTATATGCCCCAGGAGATTTAAACAGACAGTTCTAGTCTTCCAGCTTTATAGAGGAGCCAAGGCACAAAACACTGTTCTGCAAACTCAGGAATCAGTGCAAAAAGCAGAATAACACAGTTCAGTACCTGTAAGTGCCTTTTTTTCCAGCTTTGTAGAGGAGCCAAGGCACAAAATGCTCTTCTGTAAACTCAGGAATCAGTGCAAAAAGCAGAATAACACAGTTCAGTACCTGCAAGTGTCTTTATGCAGGGAAACTGACCCTCCTGTCATGCTGGCATGCTATAATGACCATATGTATCTTCCTGCTCTCAATTATATGCCCCAGGAGATTTAAACAGGCAGTTCTAGTCTTCCAGCTTTATAGAGGAGCCAAGGCACAAAACGCTGTTCTGTAAACTCAGGAACCAGTGCAAAAAGCAGAATCTATTTACAGGAAGGATCAGGGGGTGAGGTAGCACTCTATGTGAGAGAAGGGATCAAATGTATGAGGGATGAGTTAGAGGAAGTGAGGACAGAGGCACTATGGGTGCAGCTTCTGAACTCCAAGGGTAGAAAACTGAAGATGGAAGTACTGTACAGACCACCAACCCAGTCAGAGGAACTGGACGGGGAGTTGGCAGAGTAGATAAAGAGAGTGTGTAGGAAGGTGAGCAATGGTAATAGTGGGGGATTTCAACCTACCAGGGGTAGAGTAGAGCACCTCTGCCACCCCCAGCACCACGAAGCAGGTGACCCTGGATGCGATCCAGGATGGTCTCCTGATGCAGATGGTTAGTGGGCCTACAAGGCTGGGTTACACACTGGACCTGGTACTGGCAAATGAGGAGGCAGTGAGAGTGGTAAGAGTAGATGACCCACTAGCTGGTACTGACCACTAAACAGTGTGGTTCATACTTATGTTGGGCAGGAAGTCTGGAGATATGGGCACTAAGGTGGTGGATTTTAGGAGGGTGGACTATGGGAGGATGAGAGAAATACTCCAAAGGTGACTCCAGGATATAAGGCCAGAGATGGTTGCAGAGCAAAAGTGGTAAGTTATTAAAACTCGGCTAACAGAGGCTACAGTAGCCTACACCAGGACTAGGAGCAAGAAGGGCAGAGCCAGAAAACCATGCTGGCTAAACAGTGAAGTGCTGAAGGGTGTGAGGGTGAAGACATCTGGTTACTGGAAATTTAGGAGAACAAGGAAGGAAGAGGATAAGGAGGCTTATGGGAGTTGGTCCAAGGTGGTGACCAAGTGGGTGAGAATAGCCAAGGCCCCCAGAGAATTAAGGTTAGCGCAGGGTATAATGGGATGGGAGAAGGACTTTTTTAGATATGTCAGAGAAAAGAGGAAGTGGAAAGAACATAATGTGAGGATAAAGAGGAGAGGGGAAAGGGTGGAAGAGGGAGAGGAACAAGCAAAAACACTGAATGACTACTTCTGTCCTGTTTTCACTAAGGAGAAGGGTGGACTACCACCACCATGGACTGGCAGGGGTGGGGAAGAGGGAAGGGTGACAGACAAAATGATAATGGGGAGTAGAATGCTAGAGGGCTGAGGGCATTAAGGTGGACAAGGCACCAGGTCCTGATGGTATCCATTCATGGTGCCAAGGGAGATGCGATGGTGTTGGCTGAGCCACTGGCAGATCTGTTCAGCACCTCCCTGAAAATGGGTTGTGTGCCTCAGGACTGGAGGAGGCCCATGTGGTGCCCATACACAAGAGTGGGCTTAGGAAGAGCCAGGAAATTATCATCCTCTCAGTCTCACCTTTTTAGTGGTGAAATTTATGGAGATGATAATGATGCGAGACTGGTGTCATTCCTCAAGGATAATGGCCTCTAGGATGAGCGGCAGCATGGGTTCATCTCGGGGAGGTGTTGTCAGACAAACCTAATAGAATATTACAACTGGGTAACAAGGGAGTTAGATGGGGGGGTCATGCGGTAGATGTCATGTACTTGGACTTCTGCAAGGCCTTTGATACAGTGCCTCATGGGAGATGGAGGAACTGACTGCCATGGGGGTGGGGGAGAAAGCTGATAAACTGGATAGAGAACTGGCTACAGGGGAGGATGCAATGGGTGGTTGTGTGGGGGGGCTCTGTACACCCAGAGCAGTAACAAGTGGTATGCTGCAGGGTAGGGTTCAGTGCTAGGCCCAGTGCTATTTGGACTCTTTATCTCAGATATTGCACATAGAGTAGGGAGAAGGGTTAGTCTGTTCACAGATGACACCAAAATGGGGGTGGTGGGGAATGAAGAGATGGATGGAAACAATTACAGGGGAACCTAACCAAACTGGAGGCATGGTCAGAGAGGTGCAAGGTTATGCACTTCTGAGCAGAAAACCCTAGGAGGGACTACTTGTTGGGTGGAGTGAGGCTAGGGACCACTGAGGAGGAGAAGGACTTTGGCGTGTTGGTAACAGGGAGCATGAACAACTCAGCCCAATGCAGGAAAGCAGTGGCTAAGGCAAACAGGATGCTGGGGTGTTTGCAAGGGGCTTCTCATCCAGGCATAGAAAGGTGATCCCACCCCTCTACAGATCCTTAGTCAGGCCACACCTGGAGTACTGTGTGCAATATTGGCAGCCATATCTGAAGAGGGGTATCAAATTATTGGAGGGGGTGCAAAGGAGGGCAGCAAAAATGTTACAGGGGATGGAAGGAAATGCCTATGAAGACAAGCTGCAGGAGCTAAATATGTACACACTGAAGGAGAGGAGGGATAAGGGGTAAACGACTGAAACGTTCAAATATTTAAAGGTGGTGAATAAACCTAGCACTGAAGTGGTGTTTAAATGGAAATAAGGTAGGGAAATGATGGGGCACAGGCTAAGATTAGAGGGTTGAAGATTTAGGAGGGAGATGAGGAGGCATTTCTTCACTAAGAGGGTGGTGTCTATATGGAATGCATTACCAGAGGGGGTGGTATCACGTATGACAGAAGACACCAGGAGAAAGGACTGCTGTGTGACTGGATTTTTCTGCTGGTACTAAAGAAGTAGAACTCTTGTATTTGGACCTTTAATTTAGGGTAAAAAAACTAACAAACAAAACAAAAAAAAGTGTGTATTTGTCTGAGTTAACTGAACTGAATGGTTATCTGATCAGTTATCTAGGTATAAATCTCAGGTGATTGAAAGGACTTGATAGCTGTGAGGTTTAAATTACTTGTAGAAAGATCTAATAAGTAGGGGTAAGGCTTGGCTAGAAGGAAGCTACATTTAAAGACTGCCTTTGAAAGAGTCTGCTAGTAGCTTGGCAGAACACACCAGGAGAAAGGACTGCTGTGTGACTGGACTTCTCTACTGGGACTATATTGCCTTCCTTCCCTCCCCGCCACCCACCCACCCAAAGCTAATTCTACTTTTATAGGCATAGGATTTGACTGACAACAGGAGAAGCTCTTTGGGAACAGGAAGTGAGTGATCACAGAGCCACCAAAGACCCACCATCCTAGAAGGGCAAGAATAGTTCTTAGGCCCCCCTCCTTGCTGCTGGAGGTCTACCTCTGAGCAAGTAAGGGGTCTACTGAGAAATATAGGATATTCTTGTCTCAGAACAGGACAATCAGGAGCTTAAAGGGCACAGAGGAAGAAAGTAAGGAGAGAGAGAGAGAGAGAGAGAGAGAAAAAAACAGAGGAAACAGTAAGGATTGCAAACAATTAAGGGGCCAGAAATAAGACATGATGGGAGTGGTGCAGTGCAGTGGCTGTGGAGCATCAGTCTTCTGGGAGACATTCTGGAGGATGCAGTGTTGTCCCATCTGCAGGCACCTCTCTGGGCTGAGGGAGGAGGTTGCTCATCTCCAGGCTGAGTTGGCCAGGATTTGTGGGACCTCCTCTTCCTTCCAGGGACCACCAGTGCTACTACCGTTGCTCAGAGGTTGCCAAGAAAGAAGAGCAGTTGGACAACAGTAGGCTCAGGGAGGGTGAGAATGGTGGAACAGAGGTGCATTCCTCCAGTTGTACCTCTCCATAATTCCCATGCTATTCTGGCAAAGTGAGGTTCCTCTATGGAGGCACCTGCAGTAGAAACCAAGGAGGATGCTGGAAAACTCCACAAAGGAGACCCACAGAAGGGTGGCAAGGGACCCTGCAGGGGAAGGAAACAACTCCTGGTGGGGGACTCCATTGTTAGGAAGGCAGAACTGAAGGAGGAAGGGGAGAGGGAGGTAAGGTGCCTGCCTGGCACCATGGCTTGGAGAGACAGGGAGCAAATCCTCAGGATTGCTGGAGCAGCTGCACAGGGGAGGGAGCTGGATGTCATTGTCCACCTAGGGACAAATCACCTGGCTAAGAAAGTGATTAGAGAAGTGCAGGAAGAGTTTGTGGAATTGGGGAGGGAACTTAGACAAGTAGCATGCATGGTAACCTTCTTGGAGGTGCTGCCCATCTATGGTGTAGGACAGGCTAGGGTGTTCCGCACCATGTGATTCAATCAGTGGTTGAAAAAATGGTGTGGAGCTCAGGGATTTGGCTTCATTGGGGACTGGGGGTCCACCTGGAGTGATGCAAGCCTATACTGGCATGATGGGCTGCATCTGTCCGGGAGGGGAACCAGGATCCTAGGTGATAGGCTTAAAAGCTTCATTGGCAAGCATTTGAACTAGCCAAGGGGGGAGGCACTGGAAAGGAGCAGGGAAATCCTAGCCCCCCCAAAAAAATCACGGTAGCAAGTGCGGTAAACACCAACATAGAGGTGTCAATAGGGAGAAGGGCAGGGGTAAATGGAGAAAGTGATAAAGGCAAGAAGGACAGGGATGGGGAAAAAAGGAGTAAGGCCATCAGGAAATGGAGGGTAATGAGTACCAGTGCCCATAGTCCAGGCAACAAGCTCCCTGAGCTGGTGGCCTTGATGGAAGAGGGATACCTGGATATCGTAGCAGTCACAGAAACATGGTACACAGAGAACCATGACTAGGATGTTAACATACCAGGGTACATAACCTACAGGAAAGACAGGCAGAGGAGAAGAGGGGGAGGAGTAGCTCTCTACTTAAAGGAAGGGATAAAAGCAACTGAACAAAAGAGTAAACAAGGAGGAGAGGAGACACTGTGGGTCACCTTGGAGGCTGGAAAGGGCACCACAATCCGCACAGGGGCTAGAAACATAGACTTTGACTGAAGATAAGGACCACCTGGCCCACCCAATCTGCCAGTTTCCCTACCTATTGGATAAGCTGCAGATTCTAGTTAACCAACAGCTTATTACCTGCAACTCCCCACTATAATTTCCTTATGTCTGTCGCATGCATGTTTGAATTCCCCCACTGTTTTAGACCCCACAACCTCTCCAGGAAGGTGGTTCCATGCGTCCACCACTCTCTCCGTGAAAAATAATTCTCTAACATTACCCCTGAGCCGTCCCCCCTCTAACTTTAAATTGTGCCCCCTCATTCTTACACATCTCTTTTTCTGAAAGATGCTACCCTCCTGGACTTTGTTGATTCCCTTGAGGTACTTAAAGGTTTCTATCATGTCTCTCCGTCCCTCCTTTCATCAAGGATATACATATTAAGCTCTCTCAGTCTGTCTTCATATGGTTTCTGATGTAGACCCTGCACCATTTTAGTTGCCCTCCACTGGACTGCTTCCATCCTGTCTATGTCCTTGCATAGATGAGGTCTCCAAAACTGCACACAGTACTCCAGATGGGGTCTCACCAACTGTCTGTATAGAGGGATAACCACTTCCCTTTTTCTACTTGTGATGCCCCTCCCTATGCATCCCAGTATTCCCCTGGCTCTCCTTACTGACTTCTCACATTGCTTATCCATCTTTAGGTCATCTGATATGACTACACCCAGATCCCTTTCCATTATTGTTGTTAGTACCTCCCCTGCTATTGTGTACTCTTCTCCTGGATTTTTATTTCTCAGGTGCATTACTTTGCACTTCTTTACATTGAATCTAAGTTGCTATATGTCTGACCATTCCTCCAACCTTGCCAAGTATACATAGATACATAGACAGTGTCAGCAGATAAGGGCCTATGGCCCACCCAGTCTGCCCATTTGAGCTTGTAAGTTCAGCTTGCCCTCCCAGAAGTCCGCCTCCCCCCACCCCTGACCTCCAGAATTCCTTTATGTCTATCCCATGCATTCTTAAATCCCGTGATTGTTTCAGCCCCCACCACTTCCTCTAGCAGGGTGTTCCACTTGTCCACCACCCGTTCTGTGAAGAAATTCTTTCTCATGTTTCCTCTGAATCGTCCTCCCTCCAACTTCATCCCATGCCTTCTAGTCCTGGAACATCTTTTTCGCTTAAAAATAGTGTTTTCCTGCACCCTGTTTCTCCCTGTAAGATTCTTGTATGTCTCTATCATATCCCCTCTCTCCCTCCTCTCCTCCAGGGAGTACATGTTCAGTTCCTTTAACCTGTCTTCATAGGACTTGTGATTCAATCCATGCACCATCTTTGTTGCCCTCCTCTGAACCTTCTCTACCCTGTCTATGTCCTTACGTAGGTATGGTCTCCAGAACTGTACACTCTACTCCAGGTGGGGCCTCACTAGTGTCTTGTATAGTGGAATTATGACCTCCCTTTTCCTGCTGGTGATGCCCCTGCCTATACATCCCAGCATCCTATTTGCTTTACCTGATGCCTTGTCACACTGTTTCCCTACCTTGAGGTCATCAGAGATGACAACCCAAGATCCTTTCCTGCTTGGTGCATGCTATATCCTCACCCCCAACTGATATATTGTGTCAGGGTTTTGTGCCCCATATGCATTATCTTGCACTTCTTTGCATTGAATTTCAACTGCCAACCCTTGACCATTCTTCAAGTTTCTGCAGGTCCCTTCTCATTCTGTCTACACCTCTGTGTGTCTACTCTGTTACAGAGCTTTGTGTCATCAGCAAACAGTGAAATTCTGCCTTCTAGATCCTGTGCAATGTCACTGATGAAGATGTTGAATAGGACCAGTCCAGCACTGATCCCTGTGGTACCCCACTGTCACTCTTCCTCTGTGGAGTGACGGCCATTTACCACCACCCTCTGGGTCCTGCCACCCAGCCAGTTACCTACCCACCACACTACTGTCCTGCCCACACCCATATTCCCCAGTTTGTGTAATAGTCTTCTATGTGGCACAGTGTCAAAGGCATTGCTGAAGTCCAGATAGGCCATGTCCACTGCCCCCCTGATCCACCTCCCTAGTCACCCAGTCAAAAATTCAATGAGGTTGGTCTGACATGCCTCCCCTGGTGAAACCATGCTGCCTTGGGTCCTGTAGTCCATTGACAACCAGATGTTCCACCAATCTCTCCTTCAGTAGTGCTTCCATGATCTTTCCCACTACCGAGGTGAGGCTGACTGGTCTGTAGTTCCCAGCTTCCTCTTTGTTCCCACTTTTGTATAAGGGGACTACATCTGCTGTCCTCCAGTCTTTGGGTACCTCCCCTGTTTCCAGTGATTGGCTAAACAGGATAGCCAGAGGTTCAGCCACCACCTCTCTTAGTTCTTTAAGGACCCTGGGGTGCACCCCATCTGGCCCCATTGCTTTATCAACTCTTATTACTTCCAGTTCCTTCAGGACCGTTTCTCGTGTAAGGGACTTGTGTCCATTTCTGCACCATTCTCACCCTTTGTACTCCCTTCAGACCCATTACCCCTCTTCCTCAGTAAAGACTGAGCAGAAATACCTGTTCAATATGTCAGCTTTACTGTTGTCATCCTCCACGCCGACTCCCATCCTCCCCTTCAGTCTCACTATCCCTCCTTTGTCTTTCTTTTTTCACTTATGTACCTGTAAAAGGTTTTGTCCCTTTAACCACTGATTTTGCAATGTGTTCTTCTGTCTGAGCTTTGGCTTCCTTACTGACTTCCCTGCCTCCCTTTGTTTCTCCTGGTACTTCTCCCTATCCCCTTCTGCCTGTGTCTTTTTGTATTGCCTGAATGCGATATTTTTGGCTTTCACTTTCTTTGCCACCTCTTTGGAAAACCATAATGGTCTCCTCTTCCTCTTGCTAACCTGCTTAATGCATAATTCTGTTGTTCTTATAATCCCCATTTTAAATACTGCCCACTGTTCCTCAACCCCTGATTCCTGTCCCATTCCCTTAAGGCCTCTTTTAAGTATCTCCCATTTTCCCAAAGTCTGCCCCCTAAAATCCAGGATACGTGTTTTGTGTGGTTTGGTTCTGCTCTTTCTGTGATTTCAAACCACAATGACTGGTGGTCACTGTTACCCAGGTGCTAACCCACTGTTACCCCATCACACTGCCCCTGTTTGTGAGCAGAAGGTCCAGTATTGCCTTCTGCCGAGTTGGTTCCATGACCAGTTGTCCCTTCTCATCCTTTCTACCCCCTTGTGTATCAACTCTGTTACAGATCTTTGTGTCATCCAAAAGAGGCATACCTTTCCTTCAGACCCTCTGCAATGTCACCTATAAAGGTGCTAAAGAGGACTGGACCCAGTACTGAGCCCTGAGGTACTCCACTAGTAACCCCCTTTCTTCAGAATGTATTCCATTCACTATTACCTTCTGTGTCCTGTTTGTAGCCAGTTTGCTACCCAGGCTATCACCCTGGGACCCACTCCCAGGCTGGCTAACTTGATTATTAATCTTTTGTGCGGGACTGTGTCAAATGCCTTCTACTAAAGTCTAGGTAGGCCATATTCACAGCCCCTCCCAGGTCTATTAGTTTGGTCACCCAGTCAAAGAAATCAATTAGATTCATCTGACATGACCTTCCCGCTGTGAATCCATGCTGCTTTGGGTCCTGTGCCCTGCTGGCCTCTAGGTACTCAACAATTCTTTCTTTCGGAAGTGATTCCATCATTTTCCCCAACACTGAGGTTAAACTAACAGGTCTGTAGTTTTCTGCTTCTGTCTTGCTCCCACTTTTGTGAAGGGGAATCACATCTGCCCTCCTCCAGTCCTCAGGTACCACCCCATCTTCCTATGATTTGTTAAAAATTGTGGTTAGTGGTGTCACTAGGTCCTCCCTTGGCTCTTTTAGGATTCTAGGGTGAATCCCGTCAGGGCCCCATTACTTTGTCCACCTTGAGTTTTAGGAGTTCTTTCAGAACTCTTTCTTCTATAAATGGACTGGTGTCAGCCCCACTATCCAGAGTGCTTCTACTGTTTGGTTTAGGTAACTCCTCCTCCTCCTCTTCCTCTTTTGTGAATACTGAGCGAAAGTATTCATTCAGTATCTCTGCCTTTTCACTGTCTCTGTCTGCCCACCTCCGCCTCTTTTATTAATCTTCACTCTCCTCCCTTAACCTTTCTATGCTCCTAATGTACCTATAAAAGGTTTTATTCCCCTTCTTAACTGAGTTGGCTATCTTTTCCTCAGTTTGGGCCTTTGCTTTTCTGACTGCCTTCACCACTTCTTTCTGCTTTAATTGATACAATTCCCTGTCGTGCTCCATCTGTGATTCCTTATACTTTTTGAATGCAGCCTTTTTCTCCTTAACCTTCTCTGACACCTCTTTTGAGAGCCATAGTGTGTTTTTATTGTGCTTTGTTTTCATTATTTGTTTCACACAAAGGCTTGTTGCCTCCATGATGGCAGTTTTGATTTTTCTCCACTGTTCTTCTACCCCTCATTTCTGGCCATTTGCTAATGCATTCCTTAGGTATTCACCATTATACCAAAGTCAGCCCTTCTAAAGTCCAATATCCTTGTTTGTATGGCTTGTCTCTATGGTTGTGTTTATTTTGAAGCACACTGTGCAGTGGTCGCTTGTTCCCAGATGTCTACTGACTTCTAAGTTTGTGATCCTCTCTTCATTTAAGAGCACCAGGTCTAATATTGCTCTCTCCCAAGTGGGTTCCACCACTAGCTGTCTAAGGCATGCTCCCTGTAGGGCATCGAGAATGACCCTGCTCTTGGATGTGGCTGCAGTCCATGTTGCTCAGTTAACATCTGGCATATTCAGATCCCCCATCAACAGTATGTCCCCCTTTTCAGCCATTTTGAGAATGCCCTCTATCATTTTCTTGTCCATTTTCTCCCCTTGAGATGGGGGTCTGCATACAACTCCTGTGCAGATTGTGATGCCATTCCCTGTCTCCAAGGTGACCCAAAGTTTCTCTTGTCCTCCCCTTTACTTTTTAGTTCTGTAACTTTGATCCCTTCCCTTATGTAGAGAGCTACTCCACCTCCTCTTTGACCCTCCCTGTCCCTTCTTTAGATTGTGTACCCTGGTATGTTGACATCCCAGTCATGGTTCTCTGTGTACCATATTTCTGTGACTACCACAATTTCCAAGTGTTCCTCTTCCATCAGGGCTACTAGTTCTGGAAGCTTTTTCCCAGACTACAGGCATTGGTACTCATTGCCCTCCATTTAATGTTGGCTTTATCCTTTTTTACCCCATCCCTGCTCTTATTGCTCTTGTCCATCTTTCCATTTACCCCTGTCCTGCCCTCTGTCAAGCTCTGTACCTCAGTATTTACCCTACTACCTGCCATGTTTTGTGGGGGAAGGCTTGAACTTTCCTGTTTCCTATCAGCACCTCCCCCCTTGGCTAGTTTAAAAGCTTGCCAAGGAAGCCTTTAAACCAGTCACCTAGGAGCGTGTTTCCCTTCCTGGACAGATGCAGACCATCATGCCAGTATAGACCTTCATCTCTCCAGGTCGACCCCCAGTCCCCAATGAAGCCAAAGCCTTGTGCTCTGCACCAGTTTTGCAACCATTCATTAAACTGCATGGTGTGCAGTACCCTAGCCTCACCCCTGCCATAGACTGGCAGCACCTCTGAGAAGGTTACGGGCTTGCTACCTGTCTGAGGCCCTCCCCAACTCCACAAATTCATCCTGCACTGCACTGATCTCATGCCTAGCTAGGTCATTTGTCCCGAGGTGGACAATGATATCTAGTTTGTTCTCCTGTGATGCTGCTTCTGCAATCCTGAGGATTCACTTCCTGCCCCTCAAGCCATGGCACCAGGCAGGCCCTTACTTCCCTCTCCTCTCCCTTCCCCAGGTCTACACCCCTAACAGTTGAGTCCTCTATCAAGCTGATTCTTTCCCTGTGGTGTTCCTTGCCACTCTTTGTGGGTCTCCCTTGTGGATGTCCCCAGCATTCTTCTTGGTCTCCAATGGGGGTGTCATCATAGAGGAACCTTAATTTGCCAGACTGACATATGATTTGTGTAGAGGTGCAAATCGGGGCTACGCCTCTGTTCCACCACCTCACCCTACCAGAACCTACTGTGGTCCATCTGCTCTTCACACATCGCAACCTCTGAGGCAGTGGTTGTGGAACTGATGCTCTTTGGGTGGGGAGGCCTCCTTGGTCCTTGCCAGTTCAGCCTTGAGGTAGGCAGCCTTCTCCCTCAGATCTGATTGTTGCCTACAAATAGGGCAGCAACGCAGGCTCCAGAATGTCTCCTGGAAAAGTGCTGCCCAGCCAGTGCATTGCACCACTCCCACATGTCTCTCTTCCTTATAACATACAATGAGTAATATCTAATTTTGTTTGTTTGTTTGTTTGTTTGTTTGTGTGTACTTACCTTTATGCACTGTGCTGGTAATTAAGAAGATGACAGTTCTGCTCCAAGACCTGTTGAGAGTGATGTTAGAACCTTGGCAATAAAGGAAATGCCATGCCTGGGGTGGGCAGGGTGAGGGGAAGGGTGGGTGGGTAGGCCATAACCACTGGTGACTGTTAGAAACAATCAAATACACCACTGCTCCACCACCCTGGTGAGTACTGCCCTTTATAGTAAGTCAACCAACACCACAATGTACTAGACCACTGCTCCTACACAAACCACTCTACTGAGTCCAGGGATAAAAACAAACTCACTGTTCAGCCAGCAGGACACTTCTAAAATATTGCACAAATATCCTTCCAAATCCTATGTGTCTAGCACAGAAATCAAGGTTGTGTTCAGCTCCCCATGTCAGGGGGAGAGAATGGACAAGGATATGATAGAAGGCATTCTTAGAATGGCAGAGCAAGGGAGATACTGTTGATGGAGATCTGAATATGCCAGATGTTAACTGGTCACATTTGCTGCAGTCACATCCAAGAGCAGGGCCATTCTCTATGCCCTACAGGTGGCAGGCCTCAGACAGCTAGTTTCAGAACCCACTCATGAGGGAGCAATCTTAGACCTCATACTCTCAAATGGAGGCAGTGAGAGGATCTCAGATCGAGAAGTGGGTTGCCATCTGGGAACAAGTGACCATCAAACAGTGTGGTTCACGTTAAACTCAGCTACAGAGTCAAGCCATACAAAAGTGAGGGTACTGGACTTCAGGAGGGCTGACTTTAGCAAGATGGGAGAGTACCTCAGAAAAGCACTAGCAAACACATGGTAACCTTCTCGGAGGTGCTACCCATCTATGGCATAGGAGAGGCTAGGGTGTTCCGTACCATGGGATTCAATCAGTGGTTGAAAAACTGGTGTGGAGCTCAGGGATTTTGCTTCATTGGGGACTGGGGGTCCACCTGGAATGATGCAAGCCTATACTGGCATGATGAGCTGCATCTGTCCAGGAGGAGAACCAGGATCCTAGGTGATAGGTTTAAATGCTTCATTGGCAAGCTTTTTTTTTTTTGAAACCTCTTTATTGAGATTTTAATATTGGTTCCAGCCACAGACACACATACATCCCGGGATACACCCCCAGGCCCACATCCCAAAACTGGATGCAGAAACTATATACATCCCCTCAACTATATACAATCACAGTTACCATTTCTGATCCCCAAACAGTTTACTCCAATTCCCCATAACATAGGCTATCAATCCATTGTTCGTGCTCAGACTTCGTCAAGTCTAAATTCTGGTCCGGTTTAACAATTCTAGTTGTCAGCCCAGCTCATAGGTGTAAATCTTCCAGATCATCTTTGGGTAACTGTGTCCCTAGGAAAGAGAGAGAACCCCATGTGCCCAACCAAACATGCAAACCTTTTAAGTTAGATAAGCAAAATTATGAGAGAGTTATAGCTGAGCCTATACAGAACTTATCTCCTATCCATCATCCGATTCCTTTCACTAATGAACCCCTTAAACCTTGTCTTATAAGAGTTTATCCCACTACTCCCCCTCAGACAGACAGATCTGAACCCGAGGACTTTTTAACTGCATTGCATAAACTTCCTCTAGGGTCCTCCAATTCCTTTCATAGACTTTCTTTTTCCCTTCCATCAGCATATGCTGTTTAATTCTCTCCAGGACCTGTATAAGGTCCCCACCCATTGATCATAACCATACGCTATATCCTCCTTCCAGTGTCTTAGAACAAATGCTTTAACTACAGCTGACATAAGGGAGACATGATATTTAGCTGGGCCCACCAGAATCCTTCCCAGATCCCCTAGTATACATATCTCTGGGCTAATGTATTCCGAATAGTCCAATACTGGGTCCATTTCTTTTGCAATTTGAACCCAGAGTGGCTGAATTTGAGAACACATCCAGAATACATGCAACAGGTCTCCTGATTCTATGCCACAAAGAAAGCACTGATCTGTCTGAGTTTTCTAGAACATAGTTTGGCAGGGGTGTAGTAGATATTTGAGCAAATAAAAAATTGCGTCGTATTATACTTCGGTATAGGCAAATCTTTCATGTGCTTCCAAACTTCTGTCAAGTCCGGTTTCAGGGGGGATAATGCTTTCTCCCAATATACTATACGAGACTCAAAGTTTGTACCCACATAATCTAATAACACCTTGTAAACTTTGGATAGGGGATGCTGTGAAAGGTCCATTTCCCTTAGCTTATCCCATGTAAACACTTGCTTTTCTCCCCCAATTTTATTATCCCGCATAAACTTCTGTAGCAAATTAGTAATCTGGATCTTTTTAAAGAAATCCCAATCCCTGGCCTGTGTTGGCAAAAGCACTCTGTCAGCGACTATAAAGTCTGCCACTCTGAGTCCAACAATAGTGATGCCCACTGACCCTCAAATGCGATTTCCCAGGCGGAGGTTAGGTTCCCACTAAGGTTGTTCTCTTGCCCCTCTGAACTCTCCTCTGGCTGGGGTTAGCCACTCCTACCATGCCTTGACTGATTTATATATCGGAGATTGCTTTCCTATGCCCGGCAAAGTCTCCGGATCTACATGTAGTAATGCCCCTGGAAGGAGTTTTGTGTCTTCTAGGAGAAGCTCTCAATTCGCAGCCATGTTGGTGTATATGCCTCATCTCCCCGAAGGCGATCCCATCGTCCCATATACCCTAATTGCCCTGCTACATAATATGATAGTAGATCAGGGAGCTTCGTACCACCCTTTGAATAGGGAAGACGTAAAATGTTGTGCTTCCTCCTAGGGGGTTTTGAGTCCCATAAAAAATCTGAGATGATCCTTTGAATGCTGGCAAATCTATCCTTTGGGATAAGATAGGGAGAAAGACAAATCGGGTACAGCAGTTGAGGCAAAAGGTTCATTTTGATAAGTCCCATTCTGGCAGTGAAGTTTAGAGGGAGCCTCCTCCACCGTTCAATATCCTGCTTAATTTTGACCACAATATTACCCAGGTTCTCCTCCACCCCGTCCTCTGATCTGGCCAAGATCCAAATCCCTAGGTACTTAATTTTTTCTGGGGCCCAATTGAGTTGGAAATGCTCGAAATCTGCCCTATGAGTATGCACTGTGAGTGGGAGAACTTGGGTTTTAGCCAAGTTTAACTTATAATTAGAAACCCTTGAAAACTTCCCAATAATTCCCAAGGTGTTTTGAAAACTATCAGATGGATTACTTAAGTGCAATAAGATATCTTCAGTGAAGACCGATAATTTGAGCTCTATCCCCAGAACATCAATCCCTTGAACCCTTGTATCCTTCACAAGGGACCTTAACAGAGGTTCAAGATATATGTTAAATAAAATTGGCGTTAGGGGACATCCCTGCCTTTTCCATTTTTGAGAAGAAACTCTTTAGAAAGATATCCATTGCATAGGACTCGGGCAGTAGGGGCTTCATAGAGATTTCTAAGGCCACCTAGAAACTCCCTGAAACCCCATCTTTCCATTATAGAAACAAAATTGGTGGAAACCCAGTCAACGCCTTCTGCATCTAATGCAACTAAAGAGCCATAGCAGAATTTGAAACAGCCACTCTCTCTAAGATATGATGAAGTTTCTTAGCGTATCCGGGCCCCTCCCTAGCATGAACCCAACTTGCTCTTGACTAATCAACAGAGGCGACTTTCAAAACCCTATTGGCTAGTATCTTGGTAAGTATCTTAATATCTTGGTTTATTAAAGCTATGGGCCTGTAATTACCTGGTAAATGCTTGGGTTTATCTGGTTTTGGAATCAACGTGATATAGGCCTGATACAGTGGAGGGTGGGAAATCCCTCCTTTCATGATGGTTGAGAAGAGTTCTTTCAGTAAGGGTATTAACGTCTCTGCATGAACTTTATAAAATTTGGCCGGGAGACCATCAGGCCCTGGTGCCTTCCCATTTGGCAGGTCCATGATTACCTCTGAAATTTCCTGCTCCGATATTGGGGCAGCCAGGGCCCGGGCCTGTTTTGGACCCAATCTAGGCAGAGGTATTTCCTCTAGGAACCCCTTAATTTCTGCCACCGAGCAATCTGCCCCTTCTTGGTATATTGCCACATAGTAATCGGCAAAGGCATCTGCCAAACCCCGAGGGTCCGAGATAAACTCATCTCCGAACTTCACTGCGACAATCGTTCTCTCCTCCTCCTGCTCCTTGATCCTATGGGCCAATATCCAACCTGGCATGTCCCCCTGCAACAAATATTTGGCATTCAATCTCCCTAGCCAGCAGTCTACCCGATAATTTAGTATACCCTTAAATTCCTCTTTTAATTCTCTTAGCTCCCTATCTATCTCTTCGGAAGAGCCTTCTAGCGGTGACAGTGATTTAATGGCCCCCAGTATGAACTCCTCCCGAGCCCTATTCAGTTTGTTCCACCTGGCAGTATATTCCTGAACCCATCCCCTATACAACACCTTACAAACGGGCCAGGCTAAATTCCTTTCGTCGAGAGTTGGAATTTGAGTCTGGATAATTTCCTTGAGTTTGCCCTCCATTTTGGCAACTATCTTGTCCATCATTAACACCCCTTCATCCAAATGCCAATGAACTGGCTTGGGGGGAATATTATCTATCCTCCATAGCAACTGTATTGGGGAATGATCAGAAAGGATCCTTTCGATTGTATGCATACCTATGACCCCCCTTAAAACTTCCCTGTTAACCAAAAAGAAATCGATCCTAGTGTAGGTCTTATGCGCTCCTGAGTAAAAGGTCATCTCAGTCTCTACTTTTCTATAGATCCGGTATGGATCAACTAGTGCAGTAACCTCCAGGAATCTATGTAATGCCGCTTGGGGGACTGAGTGCTTTATTGGAAGGGAGACTCCTGTCCACCCTATTGTCCAAGCAAGTATTCCAATCACCTGCCAATATAAAGGAGCCCTGTGGGAGAGTGGCAATATCAGCCTCCAGTGAGGCAAAAAATTCTGGTTTAGCCGGAGTGGGTCCATAAATTGAGGCACACACCAGTGGGCGTCCCAAACACAAGCCCATCGTGTATATTCCCTACCATCCTCTCTACAGAGCCCTCAATTACATATGGGCATCCCTTCCTAATTAATAGCGTGACCCCACCTGAGGCTTTCACGTTTCCAGTTCCGATTACCTTACCTACCATCCCTTCTTGAGCAAATGCAGCTCATCAGTCAGTAAGTGGGTTTCCTGAAGTGCAGCTATATGAATCCCCATCTGGTTAATGTATCTAAGGATAACCAATCTTTTCCTCCTTCCCCTGAGACCTTTCACATTCCATGATAGAATTCTAAGTGACCCCATCTACCACATCCATGCCTTTGACCCTCACTCTCTTACTATTAACTTCCTTTAAAACACATGTCTTGGTTTCTCTCTCTTTCCTGCCCTCCCCATAATCCCCCTCCATACTACCCCCGATCACCCTCCTAAATCAATCCGGAACGGTATGAACCCACTCACAAGATGCCTCCATTCGGCCCCGAGTCCGTAAGCCCTTAGTAACCCTATATTCTCCCTATCTTCTGGTTCAGACCAACCAGTCAAACCAGTGAGTCTAAATTATTAATGGAGAAACTGTGTCTCAGTAGCATAAGCCATTATCGCCATGGTTCGCTGCCACAACCTATGTAGTATCAAAAAAAAAAAAAAGGGGAGAGCTTTATTTTACCACCTCGAGAGCTCTCAAACCTGTTCTGCATATTCATAAGGTGGGAATACCAAAAGGAAGAGCATTTCAGTAACAACAAATTATTCCCCCTAATGTCTCTTTCCACCAGCACTGCTAGATCGCTTTGCACACTGTCCTGTAAACATTCTCTAGTCCCATCTTTCCTTTCAGGTCAATGATTTGAATAAATCGGGTAGCTCCACTTTAAGGCTTTCCAAGGCTTCTTCTGCTGAGAGGTATTTTCTGTCCCCCTTTACCAATTTGACCACCAGAGTGGCAGGATATTGCAGTCTAAATTTCAGCCCAGCCATGTACAGCTTCTTTTTAATGTCCACATATTCCTTCTGCTTTTCCCTCACCGAGGGGACCAGGTCTTGAAACAACCACAGCGAGGCCCCATTCCAGTGCAGATTTCTATTAGCTTTGGCCTTCATTAACACATGAGTTTTCTCCTTATAGTTAAGAAATTGCATTATGATTACTCGAGGCCGCGCACCCGGCGGGTTTCTCTCAGTGCCCGATGGGCTCTCTCAAGATTGTAGGAATCGCCAAACGGTGTGGGCCCAAATAACTTCAGAAGGAGATCTTGCATGAAGGCAACACAATCTGAGCCTTCCATTTCTCGGGCAGCCCAGCCATTATTAAATTATTCCTCCGGCTTCTCGCTTCTTGGTCTTCTAGGTGATTTTCCATTTTTCTCACTTGTCTCTTCACATTAACCATATCTTGTTCCATCATTCCTGTTTTCCTTTCTTGAGAAGCAACTCTGGCCTCAATATCCCCACTCTCTGAGTAAGAGCATGTAATGCAGGTTTCAGAATAGTAAAGTCGTGACCAGCCCTTCAGAGCTGCTTAATTTCAAGATGTCTTCTGAAGTTGATTGCCCCTCAGGCCCTCCGCCTTCCAGACCTCAGGCTCATCTGGAACCGGGGGTGGGGCTTTGGGTGTGGTCACGGCGTTCTCGATGCCAGGGGCTCAGGGCTTCCTTGTTCCCTCTCGGCCATTTTGCATGCGAACTCCTTAATATACGTGCTCTTTTGCCTTCTGCACCAAACCTAGAGTGCTTTCCAGCTGTAACAACTCCTTAACAAACAAAACTCCTCGCTCTTTCAATTGTCTGGAAGCCAACTTTACAGTTTAAAACTATTTTCCTTGGGACTCGGGAGCCTTACTGAAGACGTCTACCTCCTGCTAGCTCATCACGTGATCCCCCCATTGGCAAGCTTTTAAACTAGCCAAGGGGGGAGGCACTGGAAAGGAGCAGGAAAATTCTAGCCCCCCAAACAATTACGGTAGTAAGTGTGGCAAACACCAACATGGAGGTGTCAATAGGGAGAAGGGCAATGGTAAATGGAGAAAGTGACAAAGGCAAGAAGGATAGGGATGGGGCAAAAGGGGGTAAGGCCATCAGGAAATTGAGGGTAATGAGTACCAATGCCTGTAGTCTGGGCAACAAGCTTCCTGAGCTGGTGGCCTTAATGGAAGAGGGATGCCTGGATATCGTAGCAGTCACAGAAACATGGTACACAGAGAACCATGACTGGGATGTTAACATACCAGGGTAAATAACCTACAAGAGAGAAAGGCAGGAGAGAAGAGGGGGAGGAGTAGCTCTCTATGTAAAGGAAGGGATAAAAGCAACTGAACAAAAGAGTAAACAGGGAGGAGAGGAGGCACTGTGGGTCACCTTGGAGACTGGAAAGGGCACCACAATCCACACAGGGGTTGTGTACAGACCCCCATGTCAGGAGGAAGGAATGGATAAGGATATGATGGAAGGCATTCTTAGAATGGCAGAAAAAGGGGAGATACTGTTGATGGGAGACCTGAATATGCCAGATGTTAACTGGAGCACATTTGCTGCAGCCACATCCAAGACAGGGCCATTCTTGATGCCCTACAGGTGGCAGGCATTAGACAGCTAGTTTCAGAACCCACTCATGAGGGAGCAATCTTAGACCTTGTACTCTCAAATGGGGCAGTGAGAGGATCTCAGATCTAGAAGTGGGTTGCCATCTGGGGACAAGGGACCATCAAACAGTGTGGTTCATGTTAAACTCAGCTACAGAGTCCAAACCATACAAAGTGAGGTACTGGACTTTAGGAGGCTGACTTTGGCAAGATGGGAGAGTGCCTCAGAAAGCACTAGCAAACAGGCTAGAAGGAGGTGTGGAGCAATAATGGGAATTATCAAAACTGCCATCACAGAGGCATCAAGCCTTTGTGTGAAGCAAATAAACAAATCAAAACAAAAGAAAAAGCCACTATGGTTCTCAAGAGAGGTGGCTGTGAGAAAGTCAGGAAGAAAAGATAGCATTCCGGAGTATAAGGAAACACAGAAGGAGCAGGACATGAGAGCTGTACCAGTTAAGGCAGAAAGAAGCAGGAGGAAGTCAGAATAGAAAGGCCCAAACTGAGGAAAAGATAGCCAGCTCAGTTAAGAAGGATAAAACCTTTTATTGGTACATCAGCAAGTGTAGAAAGACAAAGGGAGGGATAGTGAGGCTGAATAGAATGAACGGTGGGTGGGCAGAGGGGGACAGTGAAAAAGCAGGAATACTGAATGAATATTTCTGCTCAGTATTCACAAAAGAGGAGGGGGAAGTGCCTAATCCAATTAACAGAAGCATTCTTGATGGGGGTCGATCCCAGTCCTTTCACAGAAGAAAGGGTTCTGCAAGAACTCCTAAAACTGAAGGTGGACAAAGCAATGGGTCCTGGTGGAATTCACCCCAGAATTCTAAAAGTAAAGAAGGAACTAGTGAAACCACTGGCTACTCTTTTTAATAAATCATGGGAGGATCGTGTGGTACTCATGGACTGGAGGAAGGCGGATGTGATTCCCCTTCACAAAAGTGGGTCCATGACAGAGGCAGGAAACTACAGACCTGTCAGTCTGACCTCTGTGGTAGGGAAAGTGATGGAGTCACTTCTGAAGGAAAGAATAGTTGAGTACCTAGAGGTCAGTGGAGCACAGGATCCAAGGCAGCATGGGTTCACAGCGGGAAGGTCATGTCAGACAAATCTAATAGATTTCTTTGACTGGGTGACCAAAGTTGTAGACCAGGGAGGGGCTGTGGACATGGCCTACCTAGACTTTTAAGGCATTTGACACAGTCCCACAAAGATTTTTAGTCAAATTAACCAGCCTGGGAATGGGTCCCAGGGTGGTAGCCTAAGTAAAACATTGGCTGGACAACAGGACACAGAAGGTAATTGTAAATGGAGTCCACTCTGAAGAAAGGGAGTTACTAGTGGGGTACCAGGGGTTCAGTATTGGGTCCAGTCCTTTTAATGTCTTCATCAGTGGCATTGCAGAGGGACTGGAAGGAAAAGTATGCCTTTTTGCAGATGACACAAAGATCTGCAACAGGGTTGATACACAAGGAGGCGTGGAAAGGATGAAAAGGGACTTGGCAAGGTTGGAGGAATGGTCAGACATCTGGCAGCTAGGATTCAATGCAAAAAAGTGCAAAATAATGCACCTGGGAAACAAGAACCCAGGGGAAGAATATACAATGGGTGGGGAGGTAGTAACAACAACAAAACAGGAAAGGGACCTGGGGGTAATCATATCAGATGACCTTAAGGTTAGCAAGCAATGTGAGAAGGCAGTAGGGAGGGCCAGGGGCATACTGGGATGTATAGGGAGAGGCATCAGTGCAGAAAACATGAAGTTGTTATCCCTCTGTACAGACAGTTGGTGAGACCCCATCTGGAATACTGTGTCCAGTTCTGGAGACCCCATCTCCCAAGGACATAGACAGGATAGAGACAGTCCAGAGGAGGCAACTAAAATGGTGCAGGGTCTGCAAGAGAAGCCGTATGAGGATAGACTAAAGGAGCTTAATATGTATACTCTTGAGGAAAGAAGGAGAGGGAGGACATGATAGAAACTTTCAAGTACCTCAAGGGAATCAACAAAGTCCAAGAGGGTAGCATCTTTCAGAAAAGACTTGCAAGAACAAGGACACAATTTAAAGATAGAAGGAAGGCGGTTCAGGGGCAATGTGAGGAAGTATTATACAGAGAGGGTAGTGCATGCATGGAACAGCCTTCCTGAGGAAGTTGTGGGGTCTAAAACTGTGGGAGAATTCAAGAATGCATGGGACAGACATAAGGCAATTCTTGTGGGGGACAGGAAGATATAGGCTGTTGGTTAACTAGGATCTGCGGCCTATCCTGTAGGTAGGGAAATGGGCAGACTAGATGGGCCTAGCTGTCCTTATCTGCCATCAAAGTCTATGTTTCTATGTTTCTATGTAACAGGCTAGAAGAAGGTGTGGAGCAACAATGGAGAATCATCAAAACTGCCATCACAGAGGCAACAAGCCTTTGTGTGAAGCAAATAAATAAATCAAAATGAAAGAAAAAGCCACTATGGTTCTCAAAAGAGGTGGCTGTGAAAGTCAGGAAGAAAAGATAGCATTCCGGAAGTATAAGGAAACACAGAAGGAGCAGGACAGAGAGCTGTACCAGTTAAGGCAGAAGGAGCAGGGAGGAAGTCAGAATAGCAAAGGCCCAAACTGAGGAAAGATAGCCATCTCGGTTAAGAGGGATAAAACCTTTTATAGATACATCAGTGAGCGTAGAAAGACAAAGGAGGGATAGTGAGGGTGAATAGAGTGAGCGGTGGGTGGGCAGAGGGACAGTGAAAAAGCAGGGATACTGAATGAATATTTCTGCTCAAGTATTCACAAAAGAGGAGGAAGTGCCTAATCAATTAACAGAAGCACTCTTGATAGAGGTGATCCCAGTCCTTTCACAGAAGAAAGGATTCTGAAAGAACTCCTAAAACTGAAGGTGGACAAAGGAATGGGGCAGATGGAATTCACCCCTGAATTCTGAAAGAATTAAGGGGGTACTAGTGAAACCATTGGCTACTCTTTTTAATAAATCATGGGAGGATGGTGTGGTACCCGAGGACTGGAGGAAGGAAGATGTGATTCCCCTTCACAAAAGTGAGACCAAGACAGAGGCAGGAAACTACAGACCTGTCAGTTTGACCTCTGTGGTAGGGAAAGTGATGGAGTCACTTCTGAGGGAAAGAATAGTTGAGTACCTAGGAACCAGTGGCGCACAGGACCCAAGGCAGCATGGGTTCACAGCGGGAAGGTCTTGTCAGATGAATCTAATAGATTTCTTTGACTGGGTGACCAAAGTAGTAGACCAGGGAGGTGCTGTGGACATGACCTACCTAGACTTTAGCAAGGCATTTGACACAGTCCCACATAAAAGATTAATAGTCAAATTATCCAGCCTGGGGCTGGGTCCCAGGGTGGTAGCCTAGGTAAAACATTGGCTGGACAACAGGACACAGAAGGTAATTGTAAATGGAGTCCACTCTGAAGAAAGAGGGGTTACTAGTGGGGTACCGCAGGGTTCAGTATTGGGTCCAGTCCTTTTTAATGCCTTCTTTAGTGGCATTGCAGAGGGACTGGAAGGAAAAGTATGCCTCTTTGCAGATGACACAAAGATCTGCAACAGGGTTGATACACAAGGAGGCATGGAAAGGATGAGAAGGGACTTGGCAAGGTTGGTGGAATGGTCAGAAATATGGCAGCTAGGATTCAATGCAAAGAAGTGCAAAATAATGCACCTCGGAAACAAGAACCCAGGGTAAGAATACACAATGGGGGGTGCGGGGGGAGGTAGTAACAACAACAAAAAAGGAAAGGGACCTTGGGGCAATCATATCAGATGACCTTAAGGTTAGCAAGCAATGTGAGAAGGCAGTAGGGAGGGCTGGGGGTATACTGGAATGCATAGGGAAGAGGCATCATCGGTAGAAAACAGGAAGTTGTTAGCCCTCTGTACAGACAGTTGGTGAGACCCCATCTGGAGTACTGCATCCAGTTCTGGAGACCCCATCTCCATAAGGACATAGACAGGATAGAGGCAGTCAGAGGAGGCAACTAAAATGGTGCAGGGTCTGCAAGAGAAGCCATATGAGGAGAGACTAAGGAGCTTAATATGTATACCCTTGAGGAAAGAAGAAGGAGAGGAGACATGATAGAAACTTTAAGTACCTCAGTGGAATCAAAGTCCAAGAGGGTAGCATCTTTCAGAAAAAGCGATGTGCAAGAACAAGGGGACACAATTTAAAGATGGGGAGCGGTTCAGGGGCAATGTGAGGAAGTATTATTTCACAGAGAGGGTAGTGGATGCATGGAACAGCTTTCCTGAGGAGGTTGTGGGGTCTAAAACTGTGGGAGAATTCAAGAATGTATGGGACAGACATAAGGCAATTTTTGTGGTGGGTAGGAAGAAATAGGCTGTTGGTTAACTAGGATCTGCGGCCTATCCTGTAGGTAGGGAAATGGGCAGACTAGATGGGCCAAGCGGTCCTTATCTGCCATCAAAGTCTATGTTTCTATGTTTCTGTGTAAGTAAGAAGTTTTAAGAAGGAGTGGAACAAAGCAAGAGGGAGGGTCTGGGTGGCAGAGACTGGGACAGGTATGGGAGGTCCAGTGGGGGGGGTTTGGGGCAGTTGTAATCTGGGATGCTAGCTGCACACTCGGGCAGAATTTGATAGACCGGTTGGTCTGTTTCTGCTGGCAGTTTTGTATGTTCATATGTAGTATAGTGGCCCCCCTCCCCGGCCTGAACTTTGCAATACTAATTAAAAAAAAATTCATTGGTAGTACAGTGGTCTCCCCTGCCCAGCCCCAGTCTTTGTAATATAAATAAAAAAAAACACCATTTAATTGGTTGTATAGTGGTCAACCTCCCCAGCTCCGATATTTGTAATATTAAAGAGCTAGTGTATTGAATTCAGTTTTTGGTATGTGTAGAACTGGAATAATGTGTTTGTGCTGTGCTTCCTTTTTACTGTTACTTTGAGAAGTATAATTGTAGATCATAGCGTTTTGTTTTTTAAATATGATTGTACCACTCCGTTCGTCAGACTCTGTCTTCAGAGCAGAAAGCATGCAGGCTTGAATCTAGAGGGAAACTGCTACAATCAGAAGAAAGTCACGTTGATGTTAACAACGGAAGGTCTAACAAATAGGCCCTGTTCACATTAACATAAAGCAAACAGTAAGTTAGCTGATGGTGAAACTCATATTGATTTGTTGTTTCCTTGCCACATGTTTTCATTACATTAACAAAGATTTCACATTTCCCATCCTTCCAACACCCTACTATGAACTGCCTTGATATTAGTTGAATGAGTGCTAGCTGTTTTTTTTTTTTATTATTTTCCGCATGTCTTTCTATATTCATTACTATTTATTCTTGCAATGAATACTGGCTAAAACTGAGAAATGTATTTGTGTGTGCTCAAGTTTGGCTGTGTGTGTGTTTTTATGCATGTGAAGCAAGCATTTGATTTAGCACTGTACACGGAACGCTAGAGTGACAGTGACTGTTTTGTATTATATTTTGCATCACTTCTCCTGTCCTCATGCATGCATCAGCTCATTTTATTTTTTGTCTAGAGTGAAAATGAGTTCCGCATTCAATGTGCATCTCCTCTCAAATGTTAGTTGTTTGGACATGAACTAGTAAGTACAGATCAGAATTTGGGGTTGTTCATATTCTTTTTAGTGGTGTCAATATCTGATATAATTTAATATATATTAGCATAAATTTTGGTCAAGAACAAACTCCATTCAGATTCTGACTTACTTTTTTTTTTAGTTTATTTTATAATATGCTGACTTTCTTTCTGAAAATATGCAATAACTGACATGAAATGATACGTTACATAAAATATATCTTAGCAGTTTCTTACTCAGGGATTACTTGAGACCAAACATTTTTTTTAAACCCTCAGTTAGGCAAAATGATTCGGCACTAAAAGGAACACTGAAAATTACTGAGTGGACAAAACACTTAAAATGTGTTTTAGTTCTGCTCACACACTATCCATTTTATGATGTTCATCATTTGCGGAAAAAATAAGGGAAACTTCATCTTTAGCTGTGTTGTCACAGTCAGGGACAATACTTTCCTCCACCCTTTGATTCTTCCCCCTTTTTACTATTTTCTTTCTCTGGTATCTAGTGGCATCTCGAGCCTCTGATTTATGCCCCCCTTCCTGTGCTTTTTATGTTGGCTCATGCATGTGCAGCTGACATATTGCGGTAGTAGCAAATTTGGAGGTGCGGTCACTGTTGGGCGAATGCAGGGCACACATCAGTAGGTGTGTCCCTGATTCCCCAATAAGCCTGCATGCCGGTGCCACACCATGAATACATAATGTGGTGAGCACATCTAAGAAAAGGTCCGCTGCAATGCGAACAAAGCTTATCATAC
Organism: Neoceratodus forsteri; assembly: GCA_016271365.2. NCBI lineage: Eukaryota > Metazoa > Chordata > Ceratodontiformes > Ceratodontidae > Neoceratodus > Neoceratodus forsteri. The sequence goes on along the minus strand of CM057458.1, from coordinate 116,364,423 downwards.
GAAGCGGCACCTTCCGAAGTGCTTGCCCTGTTGAAAAAATAAATTAAACATGGTAGCACACTGCCTGCCATAATGTCGACTTTGGGGGTGCCTAATTGCCCCATTTTCATGCCCTAACTCAATGTATGTGCCAACGGGGGAGCCCACTCCCCATCGGCATCATGTACCCCCCAATTTATTATGTGCCGAGGGGGGCCCAATCCCCCTCGGCTCTTGCCCCCCGCTTTCATTGTGTGCCGACGGGGGTGCCCAATCCCCTGTTGGCTACAGCATACCCTCCAAAACACTTAGGTGACACACTGGGAGCCCACCCCAGTGAGTCAAATCCCCTGAAAAACAAAAACCGTCCCAGAATGTTTTTTTTTTTACTCCTGTGAAAGAAGAAAATGGTCCCTCGCAGTCTCCCTGCCCCCTCCCACAACCTGTGCCCACCCTCTGCTCACTCTGCCTCCACACACCTCCCTCACCTCATACTTACCTCCGGAGTCCGACATGACGATCTTTGGTGGACTGGGAACATGTCCGCACTCTTCAAAGCTGACCGTGAACTGAAGAAATGCTGGTAAGCTGTGTAATGGCATAAATAGGGTTTTTTCAACTTTGGTGCATAGTTCAGCCATTTTTTTGAATTTTTGCATCACATTTTCAACATGGGGTTATTGGGGCCTCTCCTCATGAATTCAGTCACTGTCATAGTGTTATTCAGTCCCAAAAGGTGATTTTGCGGTCACTGTGCGGAATCACCTTTTGGGACCAATACTGAACGACAGTGCCACTGTTCATGAGGGGGTCTCTCAAAAAGCCTATGTTGCAAATCTGGTGAAAAAAATCCAAAAAATAGCCTTTCTGAGCATGCGTTGTGCTGTTAACACACTCGTAACTTTGTAATTGTAATATTTTCACTCCAGATTTTCAAAACTGGCATTTCCACACCTCCATATGAACAGTATAGCTGTCATTTTATATATCCTGGCTGAAATGTGTTTGGCATCAACACAGAAAAGTGCAGTCACTGTGCGCAATCAGTTTTCGGACAGTTTGAAAAATGATGCTGACACTATTCATGAGCAGAGGTCCTAAAATGCCTTATGTTTAAAATTTGGTGCCGAATGTCCATAAAATGACTGTGCTACAAGCATGCGTGCGCAGTTCCACGCACCCTTGTAACTTCACAAATTTGCAATATATTCATGCCAGATTTTCAACACTGGCATTTTTTCTTTTGCCTGTAAGTCTGTACAGGGTGGGGTGGGGTTGGCATCACTTCAGTACTTCACTGCCATTCCTTTTATGCCTCTCTAACTTCAGCTCTACCAATGCCAATGCCAGCAAGACAACATTCGGCATTGACAAATGCTTGTTTTCCCCTGGTGCCTAGTAGCACCCCACATTCACCAATGTCTTTTACAGCCTGTATAGAAGAAAACTGATCTCAATGTTTTTTTCCCACTAAAATATGAATTCCCATATTGCTCTAGCCTATGTTTAAACAATTCCATAGTGTTGCAAGACACCACTTCATCTGATAGCTTGTTCCATATGGTTACCATGCGCTGGTTAAACCATATACCTCTACAGCTAGTTCTCTTTACTTCCCCTCTCAATTGTTGATCATGTAATCGAGTTGTCCTTAGCTTAGGACCATTCTGCAATCTAACTGATTCCCACAGGGAATTACTTTTACTTGCATTTATATACTGTACATAACATACTGTAGGTCTCCCTATAGTCTTCTGTATTCAACAGAATACAGATCCAGTTCAGTCAATCTATTGTAATATGATTCATCGGCCATATTATAGAGTCTCTTTGTCATCTACCGCTGCACCATCTCCAGTGATATATTATCTTTGATTATCTGTGGTGTACAAAAATGGAAACAGTACTCTAATGGGGTCTAACAAGTGATGAATATAACGGGATTACTTGTGGGTCTCTACTCTTAATTAATATCATTATGCAACTCCTGCCTAAAAGGTTATTTCATGATCGCTATGCCAAATCACCTTTTGGGCAAGACTGGAAAACTTTGACCATACTTGTTCATGAGATGGGGTCATAAGAAGGCTATGTTGAAAATTTGGAGTCAACATTATTACAAATGGCAAAGTTATGTTCATTTGTTGCAGTTTTGCTAAGCACACTCGTAACATTAGAAATGTTAAATATTGTGACTCAAAATTTTCAACATAGTCTTCTTATTACCCCACCTTATGTATGTCATGGCTGTAATTTCTCAAATTCTGTCCAAAATGTGTTTTTGCACCTGTGGCATGGAATGATGTTGTAGTTCCATGGAATTACATTTTGGTGGGAGTTCAAAAATGTGCTGTACTGGGTACATGAGGTGGGGTAATAAGATGACTATGCTGCAGTTTGGAGTCACTGTTTTCCTATGAATGGAAGTGCATGAGCCTTCCACAGCCATACATATACACTTCTAAGGTGAGATCGGAGTATAGGGCCCAAGGGCCATGTGCTCCACATGCAAATAAGGATCCAATTACATCTCTCAGAAATTATAGATATGGGAAGGGCAGGGCCCAGAGGGCACTGTGCTCCACAAGCAAATAAGTCTTCAATTATATTTTCTTAAAAAGTAAAAACATTATCTACAAAAAACTTTGATAATGCACCATTAGGGTTCCCTAGCATTATGCTGTCTCACAAAGTAGGGAAATTCTCTACAAAAAATGAAATGGATCATTAGGGTTCTAGCGTCAAAAGTAAGGAAATGGCATCTTAGGGATTCCAACTGTAAGACCCTACCCCCACCCTCAGTTTTCAACCATAAGATCCCACCCCCAACCCACATGCAGGAACAGGCATAAGGGGTGTGCCTTGGGGTTGCGAATCGTAATGCTCACCCCATTCTCTTATACTGTACATGTCTTAGCTTACTTACTCATGAAATGGGGTAAACATTTGGGTTTGCAACCCCAAGGCACACCCTCACATCTGTTTCTGCATGTAGGGTGGAATGGGGTCTTCATGTTGAAAACTGAGGATGGGGTGGGGTCTTAGGGTTGGGAACCCTAAGAGATTACCAGTGGCCTTCAAATACTATTTGTTTACTTGCAGACAATTGTATATAATTTTTTGAGGGGAAGTATTGTATGTATACAGCTCCAAAACATGTACAACTTCCTGCAGACTAAACAAATATGATCTAAAGGCCACCACTACCCCCGACAGCATTGTAAGCCTTTCTGTAGCACTGTAGCCTCTTCATTACTTTGTGTCATTAAAATGTACTGTAATTTTGTGGGTGGTGCTAGAGATTAGGCTTAACCATACTATTTACAAATTGCAATGTGATATTGTTGAGGGACTTAGAAACTTCCGTCCCCTTTTTATGTATGCTTGTGCACATGCGCAAGAAGCATCTTAGGACAGTACGATAGTTAGAGGTGTGTGAGTTTCTGCCCAATGCAGTTGATGCTTTATGGCACTCGTCCCTCAGGCACCAATGAATTGGCGAGCTGTCTTTGACAGCAGTTTGAGAGAAGCAGTCTTCATTTGAAAGAAAAATATCACTCCAATTAGGGATGGCTATATGCTGACGCTTTATGGAGCTCATCCCTCAGGCACCATTGAACTAATGAGCTGTCTATGACAGCAGTTTGAGAAAGAGGACTGCACTTGAAAGAAATCTGCTGCTACAATGAGGAACAGTTTCCTTTTTGCAGCGGAACCTTCCCCCTCCCTCACAATCAGGCACACAGACATACCTTCTTTCTGTTGGCAGCATCTGACAAGACTCAGGCCATGTGCATTACAATGCACAGTAATGTGTTACAATGCACAGTAATGTGCATGGTTGGAGCTATGGTTCTTGTCGGCTCCTGCTGCCGAGCATCTTGGACCATTTCAATAAATCAATAAATGAGCCATTGTATGGCTTTCCACATTGGCGGCTCCTGCTACACGCCACACATGCTCCAGAAGGCTGACATAAGGGTTCCCAATCCCTGTGCCGGCATGTATCTCTTCCCCCATTAATTTGGCACACTGAAGCCCACCCCAGTGAGCCAAAATCATTTTTATTTAGGTTTCCAACATTGGGACACCCACTCCCAGTATCAGATGATGCTCCCACCTGCCTGAATATTACAAGTGCTGACATTAGGATGCCCAATCCCCATGTTGGCATGCCCCCATACATACCATTGTGGCACACTGGAAGCCCACCCCAGTATGCCTAAATATGTTTGGTAACCTGTACAATAAAGAAAACTCTCCCCGGAGTCTTTTTCTCCCCCTGTAAAAAGAAAACAGTCCCATGTCCTCTCCTCATTCCTCCCTCCTCCACACCACCCTCCCTCCCTCTGCGGTCCCACCTCCTTGCACCCCCCCACCACATACTTACCTCCAGAGGTCAGGAGCAGCGATCTTCTATGGACTGGGACACATCTGCACTCTTCAAAGCTGACAGGCAAACTGAAGCAATGACAGTAAACTATATACTGGGAGTCAATGGGGAAGGGGTTCAACTTAGGTTGATATCTCAGCCATCTGTAGGAATTTTGGCTCCAGATTTTCAACATGGGGTTCTTGGGACCCCACCTCATGAACACTGTCCCTATCATTTGGTTACTCATCCCAGATGGTGATTTCGCTGTTGCTGAGTGGAAGTACCTTTTGGTACCAATTAATGAAATAACAGTGCCGCTGTTCATGAGGAGGGTCACAAAAAATCCATGTTGCAAATTTGGTGAAAAAATTCCAAAAAATGACTGCATTATGAGCATGTGTTGCAGTTTCTATGCATGGTTGTAACTTTGCCACTTTTCCACATTTCCACTTCAGATTTTCAACATTGCCATTTTTTCACATCTGCTTATGAACAGTACAGCTGCCATTCTTCACATCCTGCCCGAAATGTGTTTCCGCACCTGTGGCACAAATGGCACAGTTGCTGTGGGAAATCAACTTTGGAACACATTAACAAAATAACAGTGGCACTGTTCATGAAGGAGGTCCCAAAATGCCCATGTTGAAAATCTGGTGAAAAATTCCAAAAAATGATTGCGTTACAGGCTTGCATTGTGCAGTTTCTACACATACTCATAACTCAACAATTTTCCATATTTTCACTCCAGATTTTCAGCATTGCCATTTTTACACTTCTCATGAACAGTACAGCTGTCATTTTCCACATCATGCCCAAAATGTGTTTTACTCCTGTGGCACCAAATGGCACAGTTGCTGTGTGAAATCCCCTTTTGGTATTGAGTAATGAAATGATAGTGCCACTGTTCATGAGGTGGGGCCCCAAAAAGCCCATGTTGAAAATTTGGAGTGTAAATACCAACAAACACCTGGGGCAGTATGGTTTACAACCATAACACCCCACACTGTAGAGACTGACAGGCGTCGGATGTGTCTTGAGCTTGTCGTCCATAATGCTCACACCATTCCACCCTCACCCCCACCCTGCAGCCAGTGACAGACATTGAGGTGTGCCTTGGTGTCTTCGGCCCTAACATTCACCCCATTCACCTCTACTGCACCCATCTCAGCTTATTTCTTTATGGAATGGGGTAAGCATAAGGCTGAAGACCCCAAGGCACACTGCAACATCAGTCGTTGTCTGCAGGGTGGAGTGAGGTGGAATGGTATGAGCGCTACAGCCGATGATCCAAAGGCACTCTCCCAAATGCCTGTCAGTCTCTGCAGGGTGGGGTTTGGCATTGGTTTAATACTTCACTGCCATTCCTATTATGCATCTCTCTCTAACTCTTGCACTAGCAATGCCAACATCAGCAAACTAACATTTGGCATTGACAAATGTTTGTTTGTTTTATTCATTTATTTATTTAGCTTGTGTTGACTGGGTAAGTGCACTAGACAAATCCTGCCTATTTTCAGGCCCGGGGAGGGATACAGATGAATGGCAACTGACCTTGAACCAGACTAAGCTGTTGGTGGTATTTTTAATGAATGAGGAAATTTGGCACAGGACACGAAATTCTACTCTTTCGATAAGTGCAATGGGATCTTTAACATCCATCTGAACTACCACCAATCCAGGCAGATGGGACCTCGGTTTAACATCTCATCTGAAAGACGGCACCTCAGAAATGCAGCACCCCTCTCATGCTGCATTACAGTGTCAGTACTGGGATATTAACCCAAGTGCCAGATGTGGGAATTGAACCTACAGCCCTCTGATCTCTTGGCCTCAGAGGTGAGTGTGCTACCTACTGAGCCACTGACACTGCTAATACTCATAACTGTGATGATCATTTGGAATCCCCCTATTGATTTTCCCTGAGAGGAGAATTGCATTTAAAGGAAGGCACCGGGAAAGGCAAAGCTCTCCCCAGCTGCTACACAAATGCCTGATCAGTGCTTTCAGACAGAGAAGAAATATTTCTAAATTACCTGTAAATGCTTTTTAAACAATTTAAACAGTGACCTGCAACTTCCACTTTGTGTTGCAGGCAGCCACCATTTCATGAGTAGCTGCACACTTCCCTAGCTCACTTTATGCTAATATATATCCTGCTGACCTCAGCCATTGGTCAGCAGGACATATTAGCATGACGTGACCTGGGGAAGCTGGTGGCTGCTCGTGAGATGGTGGCTGCCAGCAACAGAAAGCACAAGTTGCGATCACAGTCTAAATCATTAAAAAAGCATTTAGAGGTAACTAAAAAATGTCAGCACTGTCTTCAGCCATTTTTATGGATGCAGTTGGGCGGAACCTGTAGCTGTTTTGTGGTAGTTCCAAAAATGAGCTACCAGATTCACACTGTAGAACACTTCCATTTTGGAGTTTTAGAATGATCATTCAGCAGCTCCAAAACAGTCTGCTATGGTGCACTATTTTTTGGCAGGCAGGCAGAACACGGCAGACTATGTGCACATGCACAAGTTTCAAATGTTTTAGGGACATTTTTACCACTGCTGCAGATCTTTATTACTGGCATATAAAGTAGTTTGCTGAATGGGTGAGAGGAGAGGGGAGGGACCTGCTGACTTAAGTTATAGCCTACAAACCCAGAATGAGAGCAGATAGAGTTATGCAGGGGAATGAACTGCTTTTCAGACTGCTGTACGCTAGCACGTTATATTGTAAACTGGACACGATTCAGGATATGACTGTGTTTCTCTGTGTACAATGCCAGATCCTAGGCTAATTAGCCCTTGTACAAAAAAGTGCAATTGTAATCTGGTGAGTAATTGTATACAGAACAGTGAAGTATTTCTAGGACTCTCTGCTATCCTACCAGCCCTTTTTTCTGCTGAATGGTGCTAGACGTCCAGCCTCACTAGAAAGCCAGAGCTGTACTTATTCAACTTTACTGTGGCAGAAGTTGGATATTACATGCATAATAAATCATAATAAGTCCCCTAGTCCACAATGCTAAACTAAAAGTGATTTCAACAGATTTTTATTGTTTTCGGTTTATGTTTTACTTGTTTTACCAGCTTGTTTAACTTACAATGGTAAAAGGGACTCTGAGACTGGGAGTGACTCAATAGCAAACAAGAATAATTGAACTTAAGGGGAGAAAAAAACAACGTGTGTGTGTGTATCTTCCAGGAGTAAGGTACAGCAGTACATGACACACTGCACAGGTTTACTTTCAGACTTTTTTACTGGCTTGCTCAGCAAAGACAAACTCATAGAGGAAATACTGGAGTTATCTAAGAAAAAGTAAGTAGCTATAACAACATTGCAATGAAGCAGCAGGAGCTTGTAAACTTGAGAGGGTCTTATAAAACAATAAAAAAATGCCAACTTAATAGCAATAGAAAATCTATGATAATAAACTTAATAGCACATAGTGACCACATGGATTTGTCCCCTGCTATAGAATCTGCACAGTATAAACTGGATACTGGCAGGGCTCTCTCAGATTAATCACAGTCCATCTTACCAGATTTGCATATGATCAAGATGATCCTCTTTTTTTTCCCACAACATAGCTTATGTCTTTGATTTATTTTAATTAGAGCCACACCGGTACTTAGTGACAGTTATACAGAGAGAACAGGATGCAACTTCCGATTGATAACACTCACATCAATTTTCATAAAAGCTGGCAGCTCACAAAGCTGTCCCGATAAGGACATAAACATGACTCAAACAAATGTCTGCAAAATTGTATTATGGTGTAAAATATAATTTCCTCATTAGTCAAAACACAAACACCATACAGTGTTACCTTTCAGAATAAATACTTGCTGAAGAGAAACAGGAAATCGGTATCAAATGTTAATTTTATGATTTTGACTGTTGTACTTGGTAATAAAATATTTTAACACATAAAACAGATGTCTTGTCTTTGGTGCTGGTTGGCTTTGTGATCTGGTGGTGGGGTGAGAAACGGGATCACCTGGTTTTGGTGTTTCTGCTAATGAAGAATGAGCCATTAGCCAAGTAAATGAGGAGGTAGTAGGTGTTTGCACTGTGCATTGAGATGGTGGGTCTTTTTCCTGTAGTGTACCCTCAGACCTCACCTGTCACCTGATGACTCACCCAACCTCAGTTCCTTACAATTGATACTTGGGGGGATGGGTGCCTACAGTTGGTTAGGGGAAGGGGAAATTGTTATTTCTTAGCCACTGGATGGTGGATTCAGAGTGAGAGAAAGTGAGTAATACCTCATCAGAAGATGTAAATATCGGAGACTGTGTATACTGATGGAAGCGTGATCTGAGCAATGAAACAAATGAATAAAACATGCTGACTGTAAATACACAGTGCACAACAAGACACAGAGAGATAGCATTAAAAAAACAAACTCTGGCCAGAGCTGATAGGACTGCAGAAGAGGACTATGGGTTAAAAATATTGAAATTATATTTTTGTAAATATTTTTACATCTAATTTTCAACACAGCCTCGTGATGAACCTGCCTCATAAAGAAGGGCAGAGAAAATGTTCAACTCCTGGCCTAAAGGTAATGTCGTGCAGGGACTGCAAAATCAACTTTTGGGCTGCAAACACACATTTTGGACAGGATTTGAGAAATGACAGCTGTCACACTAATGAGTCACTGTACCAAAATGGTTATGTCGAAATGTTGTGGCAAATATACTGAATATTATCAAAGTTATGAGCCCACATTTGCAAAATTCAACATAGCCTCATAACTTAAAGCAGCAGTGCAACAATCTGGTAAAAATGTTAATCTATACATTTTTATGCTATTTTAGATTGCCACTTACCTCTTGACTTGTATGATACCCTTCTTTCCACAATTTGAGTCTGCGTGAATACTTTTTTTCATGTCTGAAATAATGAAAGGAGCAATCCTTTTAATATGACTTGGACCAGGTTTTTATCAGTATTTGTAGCTGTTTTTGAACAACTGTTGTTCTGTTAGGTCAGAGAGCACTGCCTGCTGCATAATAATTAATTTTAGTCATAACAGAAGTGATATGTTAACAACAGATGGACAAAAACAGCTGAAAATACTGATGAAGACCTAGTCCACAGTGTATTTACAATTAGGCTGCTGAAAAGAATTAGAACGTCTAAGAATTTTGGACTGATATATGAATCAGTGGCACAGCAAGGGTTAAAATGAGGGCTCCTTTTATTATTTCAGACATGAAAAAGTACTAAAGCAGATTAAAACTGTGGCAATACAGGGTACCATACAAGCCAGAAGGTAAATGGCACTCTAAAATGGCATAAAATAGCATAGGTCAAAATTTTCACCAGATTGTTGCATCGCTGTTTTAATAGATGAAAACACTAGAATCATAGAACACAAGACTTTGCAAAGTATGATGCCATCCCATATTACATGTGTTTAAAGCCAGGAATGCATTGTTATTCTTTTGTTTTGGCATTGAAAAAGTTTAACTTGGTCAGAGGAGGACATTTGGTTACAGCTTTACTTAAGGCCTAAATATCATAACATCAGGGCAGAAAGGGGTTAGGGTTTATTTAGATGGAAGTTAGGATAAGGTGAATAAAATTTGTTCTGGTGCTATACTCTATAGAGACTCTATAGAGAATGCAACACATACTGTATGTTCTGAACACACACGCTATAAACGAACCCGGTCAAGGTGTGTCCTGCCTGTGGTTTGTATGCTTTGAATATGAGCACTGGAGCACTTTTTGAAAAAGATTAAAGGATTTCTTGCACAGTGATTATATGGGGCCAAGATTTTGTTTGCGAACACATATGTCAAGCTGAGAAATACCAGCTTGGCATAGATGCTGAATTCTTTGGTGCGGTCTTGTAGTGCAGCAAGTTAAATTATGTCCGTATTCATTTCTGAGTGGGGGACCATAAAAATTTTTAGATGGTTGTCAATTCCAACCCACCTTTTTTTTCTTTGATGACAAAACTGCTGCTTTCCAAACCCCCTTTTTGTGTTGCCAAATTCCCCCATCTTCCACTTACTTAGTGGCAGTGAATTTATGTAGCATTTAATTCTGCATAGTTATACAGTTGCATAACACGTCAACTGACATCCCATGTAAGCTTCCCTCTATCAGTTTCTTCATATTTCATCCAGTTTTTACATTTACTGTAGCAGTAAAGAGAATATGTTTAGTACTAAAAATAAAAATAAATTTGCTGGTGAGCTTTCTGTTTAGATACCACTGTTAAAGGGAAGCTGCATTTTCAAAATAGGAATACCTGGAAGGATCTAACAGATAATATCCACATTTATGTTTACTAGTAGTTGTTACCATCTTCTCCTGTGGAACAAAGCGAAATGGATTCAGAGTGGCGGGACAAGTAATATAGTGCTCAACAATTAAAAATGGAAACAGGCAAAAGGATGAGGAGCACCCACATATGCAGAAAGCACCAGGACTGCACAAATATTATTCAAAGTCCTTTATTTAACTAAAGTGCATAGTGCACCCACATATTGTGAGCATAAAAAAGAGATGGCTAAGCTCCTCTGAAAGTTATACTTTTCCTGGCCCCTGGCAGGCATCATTAGAGTGAATCACTGTGATGATGCCTGGCAGGGGTCAGGAGAAAGGTTAGTTGCAGAAAGGCTCAGCTGACACTTTTGTATGCTCACAATGTGTGGGTACACTATGCACTTTAGTTAAATAAAGGACTTTGAATAATATTTTTGTGGTCCTGGTGCTTTCTGTATATGTGGGTGCTCCTCATCCTTTTGTTTGTCCCTGTGGAACAGCAGGCTGAGATGGGACATGAGCTCAGTCTTCCCATTCTTGGGATATTGACAGGACTGAACATATGGATATGTTCTCCAGCAGGACACAAGGACATGCTCTAAAGGTCATGGATGGCAAGTTTAGCGGAAACATTGGGAAGCATATTTTGTCCCAGAAAGTGATGGTCTTCTAAACTTGACCTGCCAATAGAGATTGGTTCTCCTCTTCTCTCTCCCTGGTCCTAGCCACCCCCACCTCCACACCACCCCCACCACCCTCTACTCTGGTTTCCACTGCTACTCCAAGGGAACTCTCCACTTCCACTTGAGACTTGTGCTTGGTGCACCATTTGGATATTCCTGGTTACTTAACTCAACCTCTCTCAACAAGTGTGGCCACCTCTCTACACTGTACCACCTTGCAGTCCATATGGGACACCACCTGGAACCTTGCAACTTCTACTCAGGAAAAACAATCAAAACTATCTCTAAGAGCTGCGATTCTGCTCCTTAAAACTCCTGCTTCTCCTTCTCATCTCAGGCATTGTCCATCCCAATCCTGGCCCTAGAAGCTCAGGCCACACACAAACCCAGGTGCCCTTATTCTTGCAACCATTAATATCTGCAGCCTACTACCAAAGCTGGATGCACTCCAAGCCTTCATATGCCAACACAACCCTGACATCCTTGCAGTGGTGGAAACTTGGCTGACACCTAAAGTTCCTGACTCAGCAGTAACAATGCAGGGCTACAATGTCCACAGGCTGGACTGGATATCCAAAAAGGGTGGTGGTTGCACAATCTATATCAAAGACTCCCCATCTTGGCACCCTGTAGCAACTCCATCACTTCCTGCCTCAGCCCAGATTATGCCAATAAAAATCGTCCTAGGTCCCAACCATAAAGCCCTGACTATTGTCTCCATATACATCCCACCCAGGGACCCTAAACATGGATTCAATGATGTCCTAAACTTTATTAACTCTCATCCTCCCAAAGCTGAACTTATTCTACTAGGGAATTTCAACATAAACTGGTTATCATCGAGTGCCAGTGTCTATAAAGACTCCATCTCAGCTGCTAACCTCACGCAAATGGCAAACTCCCCTGCTAGGATTACCTACAAGACTGGCACCAGTACCCTCTTGGATTAGGTGCTCACCACTCACCCCACAAGGATTTCTCATATGACCATTCTTCCAGACTCACTCAGTGACCACTCCCCAGTCATGTGTGCATGGTCTAACAAATTCCTTAAGCCCCCTCCCAAAATTATTGCTAGCACAGTCCTTCCTCGTGGAAAACTTCCACATCTCAAACAACACCTGCTTCTACAAGACTGGCTACCCATCTATGAAGCAACAGATGTTAACTTGGCTCTTGATCACTTCATCTCAATTTTCAACAAAGCCTGCAACCTCTTTGCCCCTGCTAAAAGGCGCAAAACAAAATCTCTCTCTAAGCCATGGGTCACCGCGGCTCTTGTCTCACAGCTGAAACTAAGGGATTACCTCTGGGCAGTTTCCAGGGCCACTGGCAAACCACTGGACATTCAAAATTACAAACAATCTTGAAATTCCTGCACAAAAGTCATACGGCTATTGAAATCCACCTATTACAAAGACGCTGTCACTAATACATGGGGAAATGGTCATGCTTTCTGGGACAATATCAAGGATGTCACAAGGAAGCAGCCAAAAACCTCTCCAGCCATATTAATGGCTGATGGATCCTCAACCCTTGACCCCAAGGTGATCGCAAACATCTAGTGCTGTTCTACCCCATGACTTTTTCAAAAACAGGACTTACTCCCCAAATACCTCAGCCCCTCAGTCTAACCATCCTCTCTTCTACTTCAGGAAGGTAAGGTTGAATGAAGCTCGCCACTATATTACTGCAGCTATCTCTAAATCTAGATCTAGTAGCAACACCCTGGACCTTAAGCTTCTATTGCTCACCATCGATGAGGTAATTCATCCATTAACAAAAATCCTAAACCTCTCTCTCAGCTGTGGAAAATTCCCAGACCTATGGAAAACAGCCACTGTAACACCCATTCATAAAAGTAGGGACAAGACGATTCAATCAAATTATTGCCCTATCTCCATACTGCCCCCCACTCTCTAAGGCACTTGAGCGCATCGTGGCTGACCAACTTACCAACCACTTGAATAAATACAATATACCTTGTCCACAACAACATGGCTTCCAGAAAGGACACAGCACCACCACAGCCCTTCTTGAGTTCACTGGAGCTTTGCACAAATCACTTGACAACGGCCTGCTCACAGGGGCCGTTTTCGTCGACCTCTCCGATGCCTTCGATACAGTACACCATGGACTACTAATACACCAACTACTGAATGCTGAGCTTCTCTCTGGTTTAAAAGCTACTTAGAAAACCAGTCACAGAGAGTAAAAATTGCAGAAGCTCTTTCTAACACCCTGCCTGTTTGCTCGGGTGTCCCACAGGGATCCATACCGGGACCCCTCCTTTTTAGCCTTTTTCTTAAACTCCCTCCCTTACCACTGCTCTGAGCAGATCATACTATATGCCGATGATGCTGTTGTATTCTCCACTCACAAAGATCCTGCAACTCTTCAACACAACCTTCAACTTGGTTTCAGTTCTGTAGAGACATGGTTTCTTAATCATAAACTGGTCCTCAATGACAAGAAAACCAAATCTATGCTCTTCTGCAGCTCTCATAACCCACACAAGCTACACCATTTGGCTATCTCCACCACCCAGGGGAACACTCTAGATCAGGTGGGGTCCTTCAAATACTTAGGGATACAGCGTGACCCTAATCTCTCCTATGGACTTCATGTAGTTAATGTAGCTAGAGCTGCTAATACATGGTTTGGTCTCCTCTACAAACACAGACCACATCTCCATGAGAAGCTTTGAAGGTTGCAGTCCTGAGCTCTGTGATCTCTGTACTCTGTAATAGACTATTGTCTCATCATTTATGGCTTGGTCACAGCCACAACCCTTAGATGCCTCTCAACTGCCTTAAATAAAGCATGTCGGCTCATCACTAGTGCTCACCGACTCACCCACACATGTGACCTGTACACTCAGACCAGCTGGCTCCAACTATCAAACTGCATAAAGTTTCTCACCTGCTCCATGGTGAAAAAAATCTACCTTAGCCTTGCACCTCCTGGGGTCTCAACTCTGTTACAACACCGAATTAACAAATGGTGCCTTAGGAGATCCACGCTACAGCTACTGAAAGTCCCCACTGTCACACTTCACAGGGACAATGCTCTTTTGCTTGTCGAGCGCCACTCTGGTTCAATGGCCTCAGCCCAACCATCTCCTCTGCACCAACTATTGGTATGTTTAAAACTAGGCTCTAGGACTATCTCACTACCAACAGCTTCTGTGACTGCCCAACTTAACCTTGTTTCTCCACTCCCTTTCTCCTCTAGTTGTCCCCCTCCCTCCTCACTGGATTCTACCCTCACATCTTGGTATACCCAATGCTGCACTTTTCACCCTCTTGCCACCCTTCCTACATTCCTTCTCCCCCCACCCTCTTTCCTCTCCCTATGACTCTGGCAGTTCTTATCTGTTGTCTGTTTTCTCTAACAAATGCCGCTGGCTGCCTTGTTATAATGCTACCCTTGAACTATATTAATCTGTACTCTGTTTGCAATATCCACATTGTTATAATGCCTGTCTTGTTGTTCCCCATAATTTGTATTTCTCTGATGTGGAACCTTTGTAAAAGAGCCATGGCTCAAAGGTATTTGTAATCCTAGACTTGATAAATAAAAAAAAAGACAGAAGAGTAGTCCCCAGTGTTTCCCATTTCTTAGCTTTTGCCAGCACTGAGCCTATATGGCTGTGGAGAGCTTTTAGGAGTGGCAAGAGTGTTGAAAAGAAAATGTGGTGCTCTCACTGCACCAGAGTCAGATGTAACTGATACTGCTGCTATTACAGAACTGTGCACTTGCGATACTTGTGCTTGCACAGTTTGCCTTGTAGTAAGCCATAACATGGCTGCACTGACATGACTACATATGCACCATACTCACATATGCATAGTTTAGGTCAGCACCAGTTAAAGTAAGACCCCACTGAAAATGAGATACTGCATCTTAGCCAGACTAATCTGTATCAGTATATTGCAGAAGTGGGTAAAATTAAGACACCTCTGGAAATTAGATCCTGCATCTCAGAACTACCCTGTGTCAGTACATTGACAAAACGGATACAAGTATGACCTTACTGAATATGACATACTGCGTCTCAACCAGGCTATCAGGCTGTGTCAGTATATTGTAACAACACTATAATACCATTAAGAGGTTCTGGAGATGTGAACATTGAGAGCAAAGCTTGAGAGATTCCAACATTTTCAGAGGATCTGTGATATATTAAAGGTGAGTTTACCATTTCAAATAAATAAAAACAGCCGTAACATTTGTTATGGTGATTTTACTGACAGGCATAATGAAGTCAGTTGTGTACATGTGTTGATCTGAGCATACAAGAAAATGTACAGGAGTTTTGTCCCAGTTTTACATGGAAAATACAGGGAAAAGGAGGGTGCTCCACAGGGAAATGCTTTGTTCAGTCTGGGAACACTGCAGTTGACACTGCTATCAGTTTTTGTAATTCCTTAGGATGCCCCTTGCAACCTCTGAAAAACCTTAAAGCATTAGCAGCCTAGCATTTATTTACCTTTCCTAGAAGTATACAACCATGACAGTTCCACTAATTAGGTCCAGAAATGGTTAACATAAATCAAGTCTTCACAGGAAAAACACACACACACACACACACTGGGAGAGATGATGGTAATTTGAAACGACTCTGCAGTTAGATGCTGTCATCTGTTGAAAGTCATGTCAGTAAATTATTAGTCTCCAAAGATAGCAGGTCACATTGCAATAAAAAAGCTGAGAAAACAGTGTTGAAATTTGTCTACTCAAGAAACAAGAGGGTATTTTAATTTAACTGGCAAGCTGGAAAAGGATATACTGAAAACTCCCAAAATGCATGCAATGGTACTCCATTTTCTAGTTACAGACAGCAAGATGGCTGTATGCAGCCCTCTGCATTAACTCTAAAATGTTGTTTACCAAGTTTGATTCAAAAGAAAACAAGTTTCTTGTACTCACTGAAACACTACAAGGTTGGTGAGGAGAGGTGATTCTCCATAGCATTTGTTTCTTAATCCCTAGGCTGCAGAAAGAACTAGAGTGAATATATTTGATTGAACTCTGGATAGATGTTCAGTCGGCAGCACTGTGAGAGTTAAATTGAAGGGCTGCAAAGATGTGGAAGTATAATTTGAAAACTCCAAAGGAAGAGTTCCATGGTCTGAATCTGGTAGCTCATTTTTAGAGCTGATGCAATAGGGCTGCAGGCTCCACCTACCTGCAGCCCTAAAAATCTAGCAGGTGCAGAGTAGATTTATCTCACTATAGAAGTGATGGGGCTGGGGTGAGTGTGTCTTAAATGAAATACTGACAGGATTGCATTTAGTAAAAAAAACTACATTACTGCTTTTAGGAGAGCAGCATTAGTAGAAAGGTTTATTTTGCACTGTGTAATAACAGTGAACTTGGGCATTCATTTCAGTTTGTCCTCCTTTCTTTTATTGCTCATATAGTTGCCCCACAGTATGTCTGTTGCAGCACAGATGGCTTCTCCGCTCTGTTCCACTCAATACTGTTCCTCTCTATTATGGTTGTGTTAATGAATGAGAAAAAAAGATTTTAGCACCAAGACTGCACTGATTATGCACGTCCATTTACTTTAGCGGTGCTCTGTGATCTATGGGTCTTTCTGCTTTTGTTTCTTTTGCACTGTGTAACAACAATGAACGTAGACATTCTTTTCAGTTCATCCTCTTTCTTTTATTGCTCATGAGCACACCACTATATAAAATATGCCATCACTTATTCATGCCTGGTCTAAGGCAGGGTCATGCCTAAAAGTCACCACACCAAGGCTGGTCACACAGTGTCCCTAGTTAGAGCAGCAGGAGCACAAGTTTGAGTGACAAGTGGTTGTGACTGCATTCTTGCTGATTTGAGTATGTGATTACTCCTGTTTGTAGGGTGTAGACATTCTTAACAAACTGTGAAATCTGGGTGGTATTCAGCAATGATCTGTGGCGTGAATGTCACAGACTAAGCATGGAAGCAATGCTTTGATATGCTTGCCTTAGTTTAGTTTAGTAGAAATTCAGCCATAGTATTTGTGTCATAAATTCCCTATCAAAATCACATTTATAAACTGAATGACAGTAGCAGTTATGCTACTTCTCTGAAGAGTTCCAAAATGCATAAAGACAAGTGGCAAAACATAGAAGTCATCAGCTGATGTCCCCTTCCATCCAGTACACACGTGCTGGGCAAGAAAACTGAGGATCAATAGATCACAATGAAAGTTAGTAAACAAATATTTTGCATTAAAATAAAGGCAAGATACAAGAAATATGGATACAACATGTGTATTTGTTTCATGAAACACAGCTGAAATACACTAACCCTATAAATTAAGCATTCCTGTCCCTTTTAACTAATCTAGTCCTGTCTCAGCCCATATTCCAGCTGAGTCTCCATCACCTGAAACAGCCATTGCACCATAGGGTTATGATGCAAAATGTGAATTGTTTCATTTTCTCTTTGTTGCACTTTATTAGGTATTTAGAAAGTGAACACTGATAAACTGAACACTGGTGCAAGCAGCAGCAGTACTGACAGCTCAAGCACACACAAAGGGTAGAGCTTCAGTGTAGCATTTATTGGTAACAGGGTGCATTGCAAATTATTATTTTAAAGCTAATCAAACACTTTAGGTGGATATTCAGACTATACGGCAGTAAGCATAAACCTAGGCGCAACGGCACAGAGCTGCATCAGGGCCAGAACCAGGCGATATTCAATGGTGATGTGCCATGGCACAGCACCAATGAATATTGCAAGGTTGGCACACATACTGTGCATGACACAGTAGCACTGTGCCAGCACAAGCCACAGAGAGGGAGCACGGGGATGCACAAGTGCAGTTGCGCTAGGTGGATCATCTGCGATATTCAGCCAGAGGCATGCAAATGAGGCCATAATATATGCAAGGTACAAATGGGACCATTTGCATGTCATTATGGCTCCATTTGCATGTGTTGCATAGGGCATCCTGATGAACTGCACCTGGTGCCCTGTCTAGCTGCTGTTGTCGGGAAGGGTCCTGGTGTGCTATTGTAACCCCTCCTCCCATACACGCCTGATTGTGGGCATCTGTAATATTACATGTAACCTGGTGGTCCAGTGGTTCTCTCCCTGGATGCCCGATTGCGGGTTGTTGTAATAATTTACATTTACCTGGTGGTCTAGTGGTTCCCTCCTGATGCCCAATTGAGGCTTCTGTAATACTAAATTGTAACCTGGTGGTCTAGTGGTTCCCTCCCTGAATGCCTGATCATGGGCTTCTGTAATAATAAATTTTAACCTGGTGGTCTAGTGGTTCCCTCCCTGGATGCCCAATCGTGGGCTGTTGTAGTGTCAGATATTAGCCTGGTGGTCTAGTGGTACCCTCCCCATCCACCCACAGAGGATCCCCAGCCACCCAGCACCCCCATCATTAGCGGGTGGACACCCCATCCGATACCGCCCAGCCATCTGTTGAATGACAGCGTACAGTATAATCTGTACACTCGATGGTCCACAGTGTGGACCAAAGGGCTTGCAGACCATACTGTACTACACAGGACAAGATATGTGAATGAGCACTTTGAATATCCCGGCCTTTATGTATAACTATCCATCTCAGGACTGAAAGTCAACTTTGTTTATCACTAAGAGGAAAGGTAGCACACAAATAATGGCAATTCAATTAGGGTGACTCAAGAACAGTGAAGTACAAATGGGGATTACAACAATGGTGACCGATAACAAATGGCGACTGGTATTTAATGGTGACTAGCAATATATATTGAATGCAAAAGCAGCACCCCAACTGTGCAATCCTCATTGTCAATGTACAACTTGGTGTTAGATATAATAAAATATGGGAGTCCGGGGAAAGAGTCCTCCACGTTAATAAAAGCAGGACAATGGCAGCAGTATGGTATTGAGAATGGAGAGAATAGCCACACAATACCTGGACAGTCAAAAGGGTAGATGTCTTTTTCTTCATGGGGGATTCTTGTATTGACATGGCAAAGAGGTCTCTGAGAAGACCTATTGGAGGTGTGTGGAGTCTCATCATTTGCGTTACTTTGCGAAGGTGCATACTGTTGAGGAAACTGTTGCTGTTTTGGTGCCAAAAGTCCTCTGAATAAGCAGTATTTGTTGTTGCTATAGCTTTGATTGAAGTTGTCTTTATGTTTTCACCATTTTGCTGTTCGCTAGTAACTCTTCACAATTTTGACATGGAACCAGAGGACAGAGTTGCTGGGAGTTCACATATTCATTATGTTTACATTGTTAGTTTAGTGGCTCATTTATCTATGTGTTATCAATTCAGGGTCATGGCAAAAGCACCCAGATTAGATTTAAAAAGATCTGAACACATCCATTGCAGGGGTCAGTGCTGGGGCCCTTGTTGTTTAATGTGTTCATAGGTGATCTGAGGATCTGAGTATTTGCAGTGAAAGTAAGTTAATTAAGTTTATGGATGACATTAAGCTGGGGGAGTGGTCAATACTTTTGAGGATTGACTAGCCTTAGGACAAGACATACTAGAAATTAATGAATGGGCAATGAGTAATGAAATGAATTTTAGTCTGCATAAATGTACAGTGATGCACATGGGCATAACATACACCAGGACTATAATATACAGCAGATAAGATTAAGGGAGTCAAAATCTGAGAAAGATTTTGGGGTATTTATTGGGCAAGATCTGAAAAGTAGGGTATATAGCTTACATGTA
Organism: Neoceratodus forsteri; assembly: GCA_016271365.2. NCBI lineage: Eukaryota > Metazoa > Chordata > Ceratodontiformes > Ceratodontidae > Neoceratodus > Neoceratodus forsteri. The sequence goes on along the minus strand of CM057458.1, from coordinate 116,344,412 downwards.
GCTAATAAGGCAATGTATCTTACAAACCGCATTCGAAGAACTTTTTTTTCTACAAATGAATGTATTTTAGTACCTGTGTTCAAAACATATGTACGCCACATTTGGACTACTGTTCATCTGCTTAGAGCCCTTTTGAAAAAAGATATTAAGGCAGTTGAAAGACCTCTGAGGTTATTGACTAAATTAATAACAGGGTTGCATGAATTATCATATGAAGATAGACTAATTAAACTGGCCTTATGGCCACTAGAACTACGTTGGGTAGAGGTGATCTGTTATCATTATGTAAGATTCTAAATAACGAGGAGTTGAAAAGTGACATGGACCTTAAATTTAGGGAATCAAACTATTTTTAAGAGAAACACAAGTCAATTAGTAGAAGAGCAGTATAGAACTGAGATATGGAAACATAGTTTCAAATCTAGAACTATTAGATTGTGGATTAGATTATCAGAAGATATGGTTGTGTCATCCAGTTTTGATGTTTTTAAGACCAGGCGGGATCACTACTCATCAGTTGGCAACTTCGGTTGCCTCCTCTAAGCAGTGGGGACCACTGATAATCCAATTTTGGTCAAAGAGTGACAACATTAATACATTAGGCAGTATAGCTTAGTGGCTAAAGGCCCAAGCCAAGAACTTGGAAACATGTAGGCTCAGAACACCTGGATTTGTGAACCACACCCTCTACCTGCATACTATGTGACCCAGGGCCAGGGCAAGTTGCACAGCATCCCTGTGATAATCGAGGCACCTGGAACTGGCTCTCAATAGGTGGCCTCTGCTATCTCTCTGATTCTTCTGATACAAATGAGAAGAGCCCTCTCAAATGCACAAGACAAGGCAAATAGTAAACAAACTACCACGGGGCCCCCGTTTAGGTTTTATGCCAGCCACTGTCCCTGTAAGGTACACCAAACAGAGGGCAGAGATCTTTCTAGACATATATTGGTGTCCCTATAAGGAACACCAGAGGGCAAAGATCTTTCTAGAAATTTCTCCCCACATGAGATACCAGGGACGTGTGGGACAAAGCAGAGGAAATTGACCCAGCCCTGACTCATTTCTTGATGAGATGTGGGAACCATTAACCTTGGTGTTTGTTGGGATTGTCCGATGTTCAGTGTTGGAGGTATCTTTCTGGATGCCTTGAAAGAGGCTCTGGTGAGACCCTTCTTGAAGAAGCCATCTCTTATCCTGTGAATTACTGTCCAATCTCCAACCTGCCATTTTTTAGGTAAGTTTGTTGAGAAAGTAGGTGCACAACAGCTCAAGAACACCTCATGTTCTTTGATATCTATAGAGCCATTCCAGTCTTGTTTCAGGTTCAGACATAGCATCAAAATAGTATTAGTTAGGGTGTGTAATCACCTCCTCAGGGCTGAAGATAGAGGAGACAGGTTCATTCTTGTTCTCCTGGATCACTCATCAGCTTTTGATACTGTGGATTATGTTGTGCTTCTTAATCACCTTCAAGACTTTTGTAGACTTGCTTGTACTTTCATCAACTGGTTTGAGTCCTGTCTCTCTCTGGCAGGGAGCAGCGGGTGGGGATTGGGAATTACTGTTCCTCCCCAAAGCCCCTGTCATGTGGAGTTCTTCAGAGCTTGATCTTATTGCCAATGTTATTCACAGCATACTGTACATGCTGCCATTGGGAGAGCTCTTTCATCATTACAGTTTATGGTTTCACTGCTATGCAGATGATATCCAGCTGTATCTGTCTTTTGCTTCCGGAACACATGCCACAATGGAAGTGATGAACAACTGCCAGGCTGAGATTAATGACTGGATGTCCTCCAGCTGGCTGTGATTGAACCAGGACAAGATGGAGATACAGGTGATTGAGCCAGGTCGCGGGCATGATGGGAGTGCTTCTGGAGTGGGTACAGGATTGCTTCTGGGATCCACTCTGTTGCTGGTGTCCCCTAGGATGTGGGATCTAGGCATGATTCTCGACAGAAGATTGACAGTTGAAGCCCAGGTATCTGTTATCAAAAGTGCTTTTACCATTGAGAAATATCATCAGGATTAAGCCCTTAGTTGCACCTGAAGACCTACTGTCACTGGTGCATGGCTTTGTGACTTTGAGACTTGACTACTGCAATACTCTATACTGGGGTCACTGGAGGGACACTCTGCTGGCTGCAGCTGGTGAAGAATGCAGCGACTCAGTTGCTGATGGGCTTGTTAAGGTCCAGTCATGTGACCCCAGTCCTGCGGGCTCTGCACTGGCTGCCAGTCAGGTGGATGGACCTCTTCAATATGGGCTTGCTCACCTATGAGGTCCTATATGACCTGGACCTAGGCTATCTGGCTGATCTTCTCACACCTGCCTCCTCGGTCCATTCCCTCTGCTCCACAATTCAAGGCCTCCTTGATGTCCCCAGGGTCAGGCTGAAAGCATATGGTGACTGTGCCTTCAGTGTCACCAGCTGACCCTGTGGAAAACATTGCCAGCTGTCATTGGAGAGGTCCTAACAGTCAAGCTGTTCAAAAAGGGGCTAAAGGCTCATTTATTCCATGTGGTCTTCTCTGACAAAGACATCTGACCTGCACTAATTTTTATGAAGCTTTTTTTACTATGCTGAGAATTATTTATTGTTTTATGTTTTTATGTGTGTGTTGTGTTACTGACCTTACCTTTTAATGGAAGTCACCCAGAGCCTCTGGGATTGGGTGCCAGATAAATAACATTTGCCTTGCCTTGCCTGTTTACACCTTAAAAGTCAGCCTGGCCAGGGCCCCCTGAAGCTATCAGCTGTACTCAATTCCTAATCAGGGAGGTAAGAGTCATGTCACAGTTCAGCTCCTGCCTTGCTCAGATCACTCAGCAGCAGAGTTCTTTACAAAAAATCCAATTCAGACAGAAAGAAAAGGATATGTAAGAAACATATTTTGGGGATTGCTGGGAGCCTATGTTGCCTCTGCTTTAATTTGGCCCTGACAAAGCACAAAACTGCTTAGCTTTCAATATGCATGCTAACAAAGAATGCAACTGAAGTAAATGCAACTCCTCTGTGCTGTGGTCATTAAATCCTGCAACCCCCTCAGCTGAGGCTGAAACCACATGATAACCCTCTGTTGGTGCCAGTAGGGAGCCAGGGATAGCCCTGGGAGACCCTCTATGTCTAGGGTAAGGTGGTATGCTCACCAGAGGGCTCCCTGCATATCGGTCACACACCTTCACATCTTACCCTGACCATGGGGTGAGACTTACTCAAACCTATATTCTGACAGAAAATATTGCACTGCAAGGATGCTTACGCAGTTGTTACTCTTCACTAACCTATGTTCGATTGCTCTGTGGCTCACATTCGGAACACGCTGTGATCATGTCTGCTACGATATTGAATTAAACTACTACAGATGTAGTAAGAAGCACTACCTCAATAATTTTCTCTCAGCCGAATGCGGATGGTGTATTTAATGAAACGAAACAGGACAATGATTTGTTTGTGAACTTGTTCTTCAAAGCGGGAGATACTAACCCACTACTCTCCAGCTCAACAATACAGTAAATAGAGAACTCAGGTTTAGAAGCCAAAATGAAAACATAACCACTGATATTATACAGGCTTTTTGTGAATTTAGGGTGTACTGCTCTAAAAGCTAGATGGCTGTATTGGCAGAGGGTTACACTGGAGGCTTATCTTCAGATAAATAGAGTTCCTAGGGGTCTCAGACTGATAAAACAACCAACCTTTGTTACAGAGAGAACACTCTTTCTCAAAGAGTGACAGGTATACCTATTAGAATCTGCATAAGGACTGATCAGAATAATTTTAAAAAACACTGCACTTATGGAAACTGAGGTCAAGGCAGAACCTGAAAGAAAATGAAAAAAGTTTTAATGAATTTGGAAACCATTCACAATTTGATTCTTGTATGAGCAAACTAAAAGAATCTATACAGATACAATACGTAAGAATTAAAAAGAAGAAAGTTAGGAAATTTGAATGTGACCGAAGAGACTATACAGATGGTCACATATTTGAATGGGGGAAGAAGATACTGAGAAATAGTAACCAGCCACATTCTATTCTCAAAAACAAGAGACACCACACACCAAGATTTACAATATGCACTAGTGCATCTGGCTCAGAATCAGAGGACCTGACTGATGAATCCGTGTTGGCTAGACAGCAACCTTTTTTAGAACAGAGACAGTTAACCATTATGGTCGACCGAGGGGCAGACAGGAATTCCCCAGATATCTTCTATAATTTTGCACATTGCCCACACCCCAGATAACCCACAATGCCATATCACCTCCAATGCCATACCACCTCCCAGTCAAGCAGCCCTGGTACATGGAGTAGAGACATGACTTACCAATCCCTCCCATACAGCAAGTACCCACATTCCAGAATTTACCAATCCTACCTCAGAAAAACCTGCAACAGAGCCCAAGACTGGCACGTTTCAAAGATGAGGTACCAGGAAGTGTACTAGGGGGAAGGGAAAGGGAGGGCAGGAACAATGACATATGGAAGAGATGATTATTGGCAACAGGACAGACAGAGAGGACAACAGAGATTGAGGTGCAGTGGGAGGGGTAACTACAGATGGAGGAGGAAATAACTCCATTTAATTATGACAGACTTTGACAATACACTTGGTAGTCAATATTTCCAAACATCAGCTATCAGAGGCAAAGATAGTCCTGGATAAAGGACTAATATTTGTTCCCCTTGAACTCATTAAATGAATTTGACACCATAGTAGACATTAACAGCTTTGCAAGGAAACTTAACATTCATGTCTTGTATCACAAAGATGATGAACCCCAAGTGGGTAATGAGAGTTCTCAGTAACCTAATATCACATTGGAACATTCAGACAACAACTATGAACAAAAGTGGAGAAAAAATAGAACTGCATTCCTCTAATGAACGCTGTGTTATGCATATTTCTAAAGGCTTGTGAAAAGGGAGATAGCAGACTTGAGTGTGAACCTCCCAAGACTCAAACATCTCAACTGCACTAAAGATAAGTGGGAGGTTATCCAAAGGCTACAAAATCAAATCTGAAAACCACCACCATTAAGCCCACAGACTAAGGTGGAGCTGTCGTGGTAAAGAACAAAGATAAGTAAGGTCAGGAAATACTTTCTCAATTGAATGATGTGGATTTTTAGGAAAAAAACTGACCTTTGACCACACCTCAAGTTTTAAAAGACAGATAGATATGATATTGTATGATGCTGTTTTACGTTGTATTATCTGTCAGGAGACATGCAACTTCTTACGTGGAGAACATCCTATTAGACCTACCATATACGGCCTTCCAAAAATTCACAAAGATTCTGTGAACCCCCCAACCAGGCCGATTGTCTTCAGCATCGGCTCACTCATGGAGCCCTTGGGCCAATTCATGGACTTTTACATTGGAAAAAACAGCACAAGAATCAAGATCATACATCAGGGATATGACACAAATCTTAGAAATTGAGGGACATTAGAGTACAGCCTGACTGGATTCTAGATACCCTTGATGTAAAATCACTCTACACCAGTATACCGCACACTGAGGGACTGGAAGCAGCATGAAGCACTGTGTGAACACACTGAACACAACACTACATCTACCGAAGTTTTGGTAGATCTGACCGAAATGGTCTTGACAAAGAATGTATTTTCATTCATGTCAGAAATGTACCATCAGATTAAGGTACAGCAATGAGGCAACTATGGCCCCAACTATGCCACTATTTAGCTTGCCCAATGGGAGAAGAGAGATACATATATGGCCCAGACACCAACATACATTTTGAACAACTTCATTTTATCATTGTTTTATCCATAATATTGTATTAATTTGGAAAGGGAACAAAGTAGAACTATAGAACTTTGTGCAATGTCTAGAAGACACAAATCCAAATTTTAAATTTACCTTGACTTCTAGCAAAACTAACATACATTTGTTGGATCTGGAGATATCTCAAAATGGGGAAGGGGGACTGTCAACAAATCTAGTTAGAAAAACCATTGACAGAAATGCCCCATTCCACTTCCCGAGCTGTCATCCCAGGCATGTTATCCACAATATACTGGTACAGTAGGTCAATATCTGAGTGTCAAACAGAATAGCAACACTACAGAAGGGTATAACAGAGGGGCAGATATTCTTATGAACAGGTTCATTATCAGGGTTACAGTCAGAAATGTATTCAGGAGACAAGGAACACATTTGACAAAATGGTGAGGCACACATAGCTTGTGACCAACAGACAATGTAGAAACTGGAGTAATGGGAATATGAATAAATCTGACAACAAAATTCAAGGACCTAACCTGATTACTATCTTTTACACACAGGCCACGCATTTGGAATTTATCATAAAGAGAAACTGGCATGTCCTTGGAGTGGAACCAACCCTCAAAGAGCGTGGTTACAAGGCCCTGTCATTACATACAGAAAAGGGAAGACTTTGTCAGATTTATTGGTGCACAGCCTATAACTTGTCCAAAACACAAGACAAGAATGACTCCCAGCAGGAACATATAAATGTGGCAACTGCTCAGCCTGTGAACACATCAAGGTGGGAGCTGATTTTACATTGATGAATACTGGTGAATGTTTCAAGGTAAACGCCTTTGTTTCTTGCAGTACAGAGTCAGTTGTCTGTATTGCCATCTGCACTTGTGGATGCTTCTACGTGCGTAAGACATGAAGAAAATTCAAAGAAAGGATCCTTGAGCATTTAAGTCACATTAGGAATGCATCCACTGAAAATGCTCTGGTTGTCTAATGCAAGAGGGCCGGACCAGGACATTTCTTTACCTTTAGAGGCCTAGAAGAGGTAACATTGGGTCCTAGAGGAGGTGACATTGATAATAAACTCATGCGCAGAGAAACATACTGGCAGTACATAGAAACATAGACTTTGATGGCAGATAAGGACCGTGTGGATAAGCTGCAGATCCTAGTTAACCAATAGCCTACTTCTTTCAACCCCTCCACCAGAATTGCCTTATGTTTGTCCCAAGCATTCTTTAATTCCCCCACTGTTTATGACCCCATAACCTCCTCAGGAAGGCGATTCCATGCGTCCAGTACAGACTCAAAGTTGGTGTTTATCCACGGCTGAACAGTCATTTCCAGCTGCCACCATTTTTGAAAGGGAGAAAATACAATTTTAACAGTTGTTATCTTTTCTGAATATGTAAACATTTTTCTCTCTATTTATACTTCTGTTTTTCAAACAGTGATGTGCAATATTGCGATAGATATAATTAATGAATCTCTCTCTTTCCTTCCCTTTCCCTCCCCCCCCTTTTCTTCCCCTTTGCCCATCCCCATGTTTTAAGCATTTATTAGAACTTTTGATATTGTAAGTTATGTGAAGGAAATGGGACGGGTATAGGCACAGTTACCACCAATAGATGTGGGTTGTTTTGTGCACTTAAGATGGCATGTATATATATTTACTGGGTGCACATCAGGAAAATGATAGATTTCACAGGGGTTATATACAGTACCTTAATTATAATATTGATATACTTTATTGATATTTCATACTTGATAGCAATAGGTCTGTATAGAATTCTGTAGATGATGGAGTAAATCCATTTTGTTAAGTAGGGCATGTCCTTTGAAGTGTTATATAAAGGAGATCCAGATACCTTGCTTTTACGTCTTGATACAGAGTCAGGTGTAGTGAAACTTGGACCATGTGGGGAGATGCTACCTCCTTGCATTTGCTTCCTTGTAGTCTGTATACTAACAAAGTCTTTATTGTTATCTTTATCTGCCAGCCGGTCAGTTGTGGAGACCAAGGGACACGTGACCAGGCTGGGTGACAAACTATCATCCATTTCATCTGGCATCTCCTTCTTTGAGATCTTGCCAGTCTGGGAAAGGGGAAGATGGATGCAAGGTCAGAGAAGGGATTCGGAGGCTAAACATGTGGCTCAAGGGCTGGTGCCAGAAAAAGGATACAAATTTGTAGGAAACTGGCAACAGTTTTGGGGTGAAAGTTCTTTAAATTTGATGGACTACATCTGACTAAGGAGAGTCAGTGCATTGGGGCAGAAGTTTGCTGTCTTTGCAGCATATTTAAACTAGCAAATGGGAAGAAGGTACAGCATCCCACACGTTGGATGGGAAGAACACCCTCCCCTCAGCTAGTGGTCAAACAGGAGTTCAGCATGTTTCCAGTTCATTTGCATCACCAGGTAAGGAAAAAGGTCCCCATATGATGCGCAAGGGAAATGCCAGACCTCACCCAACAACTAACACACCGAAATCTGGCCAACGGAAAATCATGTACACAAATGCTTGCAGTCTGGGAAACAAGATCCCAGACCTGCAGGCAATAATGACAGAGGCTAAACTGGACATAGTAGCAATTAACGAGATGTGGTTTGCCAGTAACCACACTTGTGAGACTTAAGTACCTGGCTATGTACTGTTCAGAAGAGACCGATTTGCAAAAAAGAGGGGTGAAGTGGCCCTGTATATCAATGAAAATATCAAAGCTAAAGAAATTCAGAATACACATAAGGAGCCAGAAGAAATGTGAGTCACCCTGGAAACAGGAAATGGGACAGCCATAAGAACTGGGGTTGTCTACAGGCTCTCAGACCAGGGGAGGACATAGACACATTACTGTTAGAAGCTATACAAACCCTAACAGCTAAAGGGAGGTCCTGATAATGGGAGATGCAGATGGACTGGAGGGTAAGGTTAAGTCAGTTTGCAGATGACACCAAGATCTGCAACAGAGTAGATGATCCAGATGGGGTGGGCAGAATGAAAAGAGATCTGGATAAACCAGCAAAATAGTCGGAAGATTGGCAACTGGGGTTTAATGCAAAGAAGTGCAAGATCATGCACATATGGAAAAGAATCCCTGAAGCCACCTATAGGCTGGGAAGGGAGTTGCTGGCAGTCACAAGGAAGAAAGAGACTTGGGCATCATCATCACCGATTACCTGAAATCATCCAAGCAGACCACTAAAGCAGTAGAGTAAAGCTAGGGGATGTTAGGGTGTATTAGTAGAAGTATCACAAGTCGGAAGAGGTGATAATCCCTCTTTACAAGACACTGGTTAGGCCCCATCTAGAGTACTGCATGCAGTACTGGAGGCCACACCTTCACAAGGACATTAAGCAAATTGAGGCAGTTCAGAGAAGGGCAACCAAAATGGTGCAGGGACTGCATCATAAAACATATGAGGACGAATTAACGGAGCTCAATATGTATACCCTAGAGCAAAGGAGGAGAGAGGTGATATGATCGAAACATTCAAACACCTTAAGGGTATTAACAAGGTAAAAGAGTCTAACATGTTTCAATATAAGAAAAATAGCAGGACAAGAGGACACAGCATGAGATTAGAGGGAGGCCGATTAAGGGGTAATGTGAGGAAGTTCTTTTTCATGGAAAGGGTGGTGGATTCATGGAACGACCTACCTCAGGAAGTGGTGGATATGAATACAGTGCAGGGCTTCAAACAGGCATGGGATAGGCATAAGGTAGCAATACAGATGAGTATGAATAGATAGGCCATTGACAGAGCAAAGGCCGATGGCACATTTACAAGGTAGAAAAAGAAATGGGCAGACTGGATGGGCCTTGTGGTCCTTATCTGCCATCAGCTTCTATGTTTCTGTTTTATTGTGTTCTAGCAGTGGACTCAGTGTTCTCTAGTTAGCTGAGTGTACCGAACTTGTGATTCAGTTACACACATGGAAACCCAGTCCTCAAAAGCTCTTCTGTTTAAGTTCAATCCTGGCTTTGAACATGAGTTAAAACCTTAGTGTCCTGTTGTGTAGGTTGTGCTGTCCTCACACACTTTGGAGCCTTACAACCCCTTCTATTCCTCTTTTAACACCAGCAGGTCAAATTATACCTCAGGTCAGAGCCTGTTCTATTCTGTACTGAATTTGCCAGAAACTCTCACCTTGGTATACAGTATGGGTTCACCCTTTTTTACACATATTCTGACACCATAGTGTCCATCAGTGGGCGACTTTCTCTGTTAGCTCTGTTCAGGCCAACATCCCCACCACTGGAGCCTGGTGGTTACCCCGTCCAGTCTTCCCGCTGGAAGTGAATGGCAATCTCCCTAAGGGGCTGTCAGAAGCAGTGTCTCCAGTGTACAACCCATCTTTGGAGTTCCTGAATACAATGTAGGCATATCTCCTACCTTAGTCAGTAGTTCAATATCTCTCACCAGGTCTCTCTCCATTCTCAGCTTGGCTGGCAACATCTCTCAGACAACCCCTTCAGTGGGACCCTGCCTGTGCTGCAAGGCTGACAGGGATTCTACTTCAATGGAAGCATCTTATGAATCTCATAGCCTTCTAGTGTCTCCCTTAAATGCTTATGGGAATGGACAGTGATTAATTTAACACTAAATGCCCTCAGATTTCTTAACCATGGAGCCTTCACTGCTGTCATGGGCCTGTCCCAGAGGCTTCCAGGTGACTTGGTTAAGGTGAGTTAGTCTCAAAAGCTGGATCCATCAACATCTCTTCTCTGTCAGGCCCTTGCCCCCTCAGCAGTCTGGCAGCTGACCAAAGCAACGGAGTCCTGGAGGCACAACTGGTACTCCAAAGGCACAATGGCACTCTTCTCTCACTCTGGCTTCATTTGTGCCTTTCCTCCTAGTCCATTCCTTTATTATGGAAGCAGGCCAGAGTCATCCCCATATTCAAATCAGGTGACCCTACACTTGCGAATAATTATAGACCAGTGTCAATCCTCCCTCACCTAAACAAAATCCTGGAAAAACTGTCATTCAGCAAACCTCTGACCACATCTTAAAATAAATCTATTACCCCCCATCAGCACAGTTTTAGAAAGGGCCACAGTACAACCACTGCTCTGGCCTGTTTCATGGACCATGTTCTCAGGAACTCAGACAAAGGTAAGCTCATTGGTGCCATTTTCGTAGATCTATCTAAAGTCTTTCACCTAGTTTATCATGACATCCTCCTGGGTAAGCTCTGCTCCTATGTGTTCTGACCAGAAACCATGACATGGTTCAGGAACTACCTCACAGTTAGATCTCAGAGGATCTATACTGGGGGAGGGGGTCACATCCATCACCCTAAGGGGTGTATAGTGGAATTCCACAAGGGTCCTTTCTAGAACCTATCTGATTCTCCTTCTTTGTTATCTACCTCCTCAGGAATAGTACAGACTGACACATGATTATGTATGTGGACAATCTTGTTTTGTACAGAAGTGAGAAGATCCCAGATTCAATGTATCCCTCTCCCTCTCCCTCTCCAGAGACTTTGGGACTGTCCAGAAGTGATTTGCATCTAACAATTACTTATTAAATGCAAAAAAAAGCAGTGCTCTTTGGGTCCAAACCAAGGCTTGCCAAATGCATTGCTTTCTGGCCCCAGATGGGTCTTCCCTGGAACAAGTTACCATTTTCTTTTTTTTTTTTTTTTTTGCTGTATACTTGATTTTTATTCTTTAAGAGTTACCACTTTCAAATACCTGGGATCACCCAGGACCTCTTCCTCAGCTTCGCAAATCACACTGGGCAAGTAATCAAATGCGTGAACCAGAAACGGTTCAACCATGTTGCAGCAACAGTCAGTTTCACAGGGTTCAGTATTGGGACTGGTCCTTTTTAATGTCTTTACGTGACACTGGAAGGAAAAGTATACCTCTTTGCAGATGACTCAAAGATCTGCAACAGGGTTGATACACAAGTGTAATGAACTGCAAAGTAATGCACCTGGGAAACAAAAACACAGGGAAAGAGTACACAGTGGGAGGGGGTACTAACAACAACAAAAATGGAAAGGGATCTGTGGGTAGTCATATCAGATGACTTAAAGTTGGGCAAGCAATGTGAGACGGCAGTAAGGAAGGCTGGGGGGATACTGGGATGTATAGGGAGAGGCATCACCAGTAGAAAACAGGAAGTTGTTATCCCTCTGTACAGACAATTGGTGAGACCCCATCTGGAGTACTGTGTGCAGTTCTGGAGACCCCATCTCCACAAAAACATAGACAGGATGGAGGCAGTACAGAGCATGGCAAGTAAAATGGTGCAGGGTCTGCACCAGAAGCCATATAAAGAGAGACTAAATGAGCTTAATATGTATACCCTCGAGGAAAGGTGAGAGAGGGGGGACAAGATAGAAACTTTCAGGTACCTCAAGGGAATCAACAAAGTCCAAGAGAGTAGCATCTTTCAGAAAAAAACAGATGTGCAAGAACAAGGGGGCACAATTTGAAGATGGGAGGATGGCTCATGGGAACGTGAAGAAGTATTTTTTTCATGGAGAGGGTGGTGGACACATGGAATGGCCTTCCTGAGGAGATCATGTGGTCAGAAACAGTGGAGGAATTCAAGAATACATGGGACAGACGTAAGGCAATTCTGATGGTGGTTAGGAAGAAGTAGGCTGTTGGTTAACTAGATCTGTAGCTTATCCAATAGGCAGGAAATGGGCAGACTAGGTGGGTCAAGTAGTTTCATTATCAAAGTCTATGTTTCTATGCATAACAACAAGCAATCTACTGACAGCAGCTACGGTGCTATGACAGTGTGCCATCTGGCATTATGAGCCAACTGCCTGTACCTGTGCCATATTGAGGGGGGCTTTGCCCCCGCATCCCCTTTCTATTTATATAAACAACTCCAGGTCATGGCATATTGGAGATAGGACTGTGACTCCAAAGCCCAAAACAGAACACACCAAAAACTCAATGTCATAAATGAAGCTCGTGGCAGCATTCCTTCGCTAACATCATGGTGCCAATAGTGTGTGTCACCATATTAATCAGATACCACCAGAAACTGGATGTCTACTACTGCCTAAAGCACCTTATGATCCCTGAGTTGAGACTGGCCTTTGCTCAAGGTACATTTCTACCCCTCCTGGGTTACTTCCCTCCTGCTTCTCCTAGACCTTGAATTGGTACATCACATGACTTAATACTAGCTTCAACAACATCTGTAGGTTTGTTCACTCGTCTTGCTCCACACCACCACTGCTCCTTTACACAATGCTTGGTTGGATGTTCCTCAGGCCTGCCATGACTACCTCATGGGTACCCTTATTGATAAGTCCATTTGTGATGGGGTTTGCTCCCTCAGCACGGGTCATAATGTTGCAAGACATTATGCCACAGTAATATGCCGCACTGCTAAAACAGCACAATATACTGCCAGCTACATAAGTCTTTGTTTTGTGGGGACTATGCCACCGAACCCCCTGAACTAAAATAACTAACTCCAGAGGGTTAACAGTTACATTCACACAAAGTGTGAAAAAAACCATGCATCTGGGACCTGGAATCGAAATCCGGTCCTAAATGCACTATCTGCCTCCTTGCTGCCAGTGGCTCATCCTGTCAAACCACAGGCAGCTGCTCACCTGCCCCTGTCCCAGCAGATGTCTTATCATCTGCCTGGGAGAGTGAGAGGGTGCACTACTGTGCAAACACACTTTCACAGTTTTGCACCCCCTTGCTCTTCCCTATTGCACTTTTCCTGTTACTTGGTTATGTCGTGTGCTCTTAAGAGTATGACATATTGACCCGGTAGGGCTTCCCTCTAACTAGACTCTTTAATATTAAGTCTGGCACATGCATACTGAAGTCCTCCTCTCAATATTTCCTTGACTATTCCCGCACTGCAACTGAGATGGGTCAATGAGCCTTCTCCATCGCTGCCCCAAGGCTCTGAAATGGCTTATCAGCCACGCCTCACTCTCCAGGCACTTCCCACTTTTTCAGCTCTGGTTTAGAACTACCTCCTATCCACCTCGACTTGCAAGTGCCCTTCCTGACATGGGGCAGGGGCATGGTTACTTATAGTTTGCTGTCTTCCTCTGCCTGACTAGGTTAGCTATCCACTTGCCTCGCGATGGCTTTTATTTTGCATGAAATTTCTGACTGGGTGTATTCACTTCCACTTGTATGTTGATCCTAATGTACTGATTATGTATTTGAACTATCTGACTACAAGCATCACTTCTAGTTGTACTGTTGTTTCTGTTGTACTGTATGCTGAACTTCATTGCATTTCATGTATTGCATGTGCCATCTAGATGGCCTGGGCCATTCCTGAAAATGGTGCCTAGGACCAGTGTCCCTTCCGGTTATTTAAAAAAACAAATAATGTGGCAGATTTACCTTTCATGGTGTCCGTTTTATGATTCAAATCTTGGATCCATTGCAATGATGCTCCATTGGATGGCTCTGCCTCCTTGCCAGCATTGAGTCCTGAGCTGTCTATACCAATCTGATCAACTGAACTTGTGGCTTTCACTTTCCCTAAATCTTGAGCTGGATACTGTTGTGGCTTCCCCATTATTCCCCCATCCTCTCAAATAACCCTCTACTGGCATGCTACCTGACACTTTCAAGGATCATTGCATGTCATATTGCTGTAGAAATCTCACCCCATTCCCCCAAAGTATCTGTGGTTTCACCCCTCAGATATCTCAACATCCAAGCCTCGTCTGATCTCTACCTGGCTGAGTGGTCTGGAGTTTCACAGCACCAGACATGGACTTCATTCTTGTGTTCTTCACCACTACCTTTCTCAAAATCTGTGATCTGCATATATGCCTCCCAGAAAACTGTGGCTTCATTAAAACACCTCTCTTGGGTTACCCTAACCTAATCAACTTCTTCAAATCTAGAGGCCTGCCTTGGCGCATTTTCTAAACCACTTCAGACCAAGCTGACCTACAAATATACAGAGCATTAAAGCATGGCATGAAGGCCGTGCAGCTTTGCTGAAGCTCACTTCTTCAAAAATCAATTAAACAACAACAGGACCTCACCAGCACAGTTCTGGAAGACCCTTCACCCCACCTATGTTCCTCCTCCCCAACTGCCAATTCATTTTCCAGCTCAGTCAACAGACCCTACCTCTGCAGCCACCTCTATCGATCTCTTTTTCACCACCTGCGCTCTTCCACCTGGCCCCCCTCCCCCTCTCCCCATCTCCTACCCTCCACTCCATTGCTGCCGCCAGGCTCTGGAATGGCTTACTAACCATACTTCTTGTGCTTCACTCTCTAGGCACTTCCTACCTCTTCAAATCTCAGCTTAGAAATACCCTTTTATCCACTTCTGCTTCAAAGTGCCCTCCCTGACATGGGGGGGGGGGGCATGGTAACTTATAGTTTACTTCTGTACTCTACTTGACTAGGTTAGCCAATCCACTTGCCTTGTGGTGGCTTTTTAGTTTGCTTGAATTGTCAGACTGGGTGTATTCACTGCCACTTGTATGCTAATACTATTGTACTGATTATCTGTTTGAACTGTTTGACTACAAGTATCACCTCCAGCTGTTCTGTTGTTTCTTAGGTACTGTATACTGCATCTCATGGGCTGTATTCCATGTATTGCATGTGCCATCTAGACGGCCTGGGTTGTTCCTGAAAATGGTCCTAGGACCAGTATCCCTACCAGGTCATCAAATAAATAAATAAATAACCTCTAGCATTCTACAGTAGGATCATCCCTTGTCAAAGGCATTACCAACCAGTATGCTCCGGGCTTGGCATTCTAGTAGCCACCCCCCTGCTTTGCTGGCATGAGAGGGCTATTACATAAGCATCAGCACAGGATAAAAACTGAGTGCACACTGTTTTGTTTTCACCCATAGTCCAAAACTTCAGTACAGAATAGCCTGCATTGGATATTGAAAAATATGAGTTAAGTGAAACACTTTATTTTATTTTAATATATTCATGGAGTACATCTGAGCAAAGGTTTCACATCAAAGCATAGTTTCAAACAGAACAAAAAAAAAAGACATATAGAATAGGGTATGGGTGACCAGACACAACAAGGCTATGTTTCCATCGAGGGATGTGACGATGTCATCTCGAGAAGGTCCATTGACATCATCATCCCAGATGGAAATGAAGTCTTGTTGTGTCTGGTCACTATACTGTTTTATAGTATATGGTTCCCAGAAACGTCTAAAGTTTAATTTAACTACAAGATTTCATACCATGTGGTAACACACCTGCTTGCTCTCCATCATTGCGCGAGTCCCATTCTGCTTCCTAATCTCTGATGATCTTGGTTCTCGCTACAGTTCCACTCTGCTCCCGACCCAATATTTGAAAGCGTTCGTGATTAAAAAAACAGAAGAAAAGTGCCAGACTGATAGTTTGGACACATGTAACTGACAATGGCAGTTTGTGTCCAAACTATATTAATGAACAACTCGCCCCTCTGCACGCTAAGCAGTGCCACTATTTTAGCCCATTTGTTTTTTGAACATAGAGCTGTTTTAGCTAATCAGGTAACAGCTCAAGTGGGAAAAGTTGTAGCATCATCGTGACATCAGGACAGTACTACAACAGCTTTTTTTGACCCTTGAACTGCCCTACAATTGCAAAGCTGTTTTGCTCTTTTTGACTTTGTGATGTTTTTGACTGTGTATCCAGAAATGGCAAAGAATTGCAGTATACCAAACCGTCATTATCGACATACTGTTGACCTAGTCATTGCTGACTCTCATACCACTGCTATACTTCATTACTTTGATCTCACTGTTGGTGACCATCTTGTAATGAGTTTCTCATCACACCTACCACAGCAAACATGTACCTCTAATTTAAATATGATCACTGAAAAGCCTTGACCCTGCTTGTCTTTCATTGTATTAACCAGTTTGACATTCCCTTGGCTAGTCCCCATCAAGTCACTGTTTGTTTTACAATTGCAATGACATTTTATCCTGTGCCCTTGATGACCACTTCAAGATTATTGGTGTACGGCTGGATTGTAACCTTAATTTCTCTATTAACATTGATGCTATCCCATAAAATGCTCTCCTTGTGGGGATGGAGGAAGGGAGGGTTGCAAGCTCTACTGGCACCTGGGTGACCACAGGTGGCAGTGTAGTCAGAGTGGAGTAGGGGATGGCAGAACACAGGCTGGTGCTACATAGAATCTATCAGCAGATAAGGACCATACAGCCCACCTAGTCTGCCCATTTTCTTCTTGGTTTGGCAATCCCTACTCTTATCTCAACTGCCTTGCCCTGCTCCGTTGCACAGCAGGGTGCCTCTATGCTTATTTAATGCGCTTTTGAATCCCTATACTGTTTTCACTTCCACCACCTCCACTGGTAGGCTGTTCCATGGATCCATCACCCTCTCTGTGAAAAAAATACTTCCTAGCATTCCCCCTTAGCCTCCCTCCCTCCCTCCAGCCTCATGTTATGCCCCCATGTCCTTGTGCACTTTCATCTCTGAAATAAGCTCCCCTCCTATACCCTGTTTATTCCGCTAAGGTATTTGAAAGTCTCTATCATATCCCCTATCTCCCTTCACTCCTCCAGTGAATAGATGTTTAGTTCCTTGAGTCTTTCCTCATTAGGTTTTTCGTGCAGTCCTTGTATCATTTTTGTTGCTCCTCTCTGGACTGCTTCCATTCTGCCTATGTCCTTCCTGAGATGCGATATCCAGAATTGGGCACAGTATTCCAGATGAAGCCTCACCAGTGATCTATATAGTGGCATTACCACTTCACTCCTCCTACTGGTTATGTCCCTTCCTATGCACCCCAGCATTCTGTTTGCCTTCCCCACTGCTTTTTACATTAAGCATAGTCACATGCCTGCACAAAGACACATATGCCATCTGTGTACTGAGGAACTGGACCAGAAAAGTGGAAAGCCCTGACAACAGACAGGATGAATACTAGCTCTCTACAGGCACTGCACCAGTGATGTGGTTCTGTCCAATCTGTGATCTGGTCCACACAGGGCAAGGCCTAAACCAGTGCCGTCTGCCAAAAGGATGCAAGTGGAGGATGAAGTTTGAAGGTGAGCCACAAAAAGCCAGGTGACAGGGGAGCCAGTATGAAAGAGGGCTGGGGGAGGAGAAATGCAATGATCATCACAAAATCTACCAGTTGTTTTCCTCATGCAGTTTGACCTTTGACATCACTCGTAACTTGACCACTCATAATGTGATAAGGTCAAATTACACTTGGGGAGGGAGGGAGTAACTGATATATTTCTGGGATGGCTGTGGCATATCCTTATTTATAATATGATCCTGTTTTCATCTGCCCTGTTCTGTCATGTTCTTTGCACTCACTTGCCCTGTTCTATTTATTGAGTTGATTGTTTAGTTTGACCTGCACTAATGCTCACTTTTGCTTGTATGGATAGACTTATATTGTCCCCAAATGTTTGTATAGACTGACTTGTAGTGTTCCCCCTCGCCACCCCCAGGACACATCAGAAAATGAGTTGCTGCTAGTTCGGCATGCTTTTCCTTTTAAAACCTTTGAAATCAATAGAATAAACGGCTACTCAGTGGCACCTGCTAATGTTTTTAATCAAAATCTGCAGGATTATTATAGGATTTTTTTTAAAGGTGACTATTTCTTTCATTTTTTTTGTTTTTCTCATTTTAAATGTTTTATTTTTTTAATTAAACTTATAGGCCCTCATATTCAAAGGTTAGTGCTGGCACTAAAGTGGTTAGTAGCAGGGCTAACCTGGGTCTATTCTGGTGCTCCAGGTGGGGGCCATATTCAGAGGCCTCAGAGCACTGGACAAGCCCAGCAGCACCAATGCTCTAGCCATATTGCTGCGCTTGTGCAAATGAAAGGGTCCTTCATGTATACTAGCATAGCAGTATATTCAAAGGCTGGCAGTATAGCCTAGAGGTTAGAGTAATAAGCTGCGAATGAGCTTGGTACATTAAGTAGACAGACTTGGTTTGAGTCCCACAACCTCCACTTGCATACTGTGTGACTCTGAGCAAGTCACTTAACCTCCCAGTGCTCCCGGATTGCCACTGAAAACAGGCAGCGGTGCCTAGTGGGCTTTACCTGGTTACCAAAGAATAAAATAAATAAAAAAATGGTGGCTGCAATAAACAGCATCAGAGTGGTGCTGTTTATTGTGCTAATAACCACGTCTTATCTCAGTGCTATGTCCACAGCCCCCCCAACCCTGTGAGGCAGGGTGGCTGTATTGCAGCTGCCTTCCCCTGTGGCAAGTGGTACCCCCACCCCCTGAACACTCATTCTCCAGCTAAGACACAAGTCCCCAGTGACTTAGTGTTCCCCAACCCCCTGATTTCCCTTTCTCCTTCTAAGACATGACTCCTAGTGGTGTAGTTGTCCTTCACCAATTGATCATCTGTCCTCCATCCAAGACATGAATCCATAGTGGTGTAGTGGTTCTACAATATCACCCCTGGCATTTCATCCCCCCACCTGTTCATCTGCTGAGGACCCTTGCCCTGCACCCCAAGTCTGATCTCTTATCCTCTGTTAAATTGACAGCTGGCACAGCCCTACTCTCATATCCTTGGCCAGCCACCATCTGAGAGTCAATTGTGGGTGAGAGGAGACCACTGCACCACCAGTGATCATGTCATAGACAGAGATGGGGCGATGGGTGTGGGGTGGAGGATCACTGCACCACATGCATCACTAGGGATTCATGTCTTAGATGGAGGATGGGCTCACCAGTGATTCATGTCTTAGATGGAGGATGGGCGATCAGGGGTGATGAGACCACTGCACCACCACAGATCATGTCATAAAGAGAGGATGGGTGATGGGGTAGGGTGGAGGGACCACCAGGGATTCATGTCTTAGACAGAGGATGAGTGCTACAGGGCTACTGTGCACCATAGAAATGGGCCCATAATGGGCATGCAGATGGCCCATTAGTGCCTTGCATGCCCAATGGGCTCATCGGCATGCTGTGGCTGAATATGGCCCATAGAAGACCTGGCATATTCCCATATCGGGCAATGCTAATTTTTGTGAGCCATACTCCTCACTGGTCCATGTTGCTGCAGCACAGATTCACTTAGCACTCTGCCAACGTGGTTCAATATTCAGTTGGTTAGTGCCACGCTGTTAGCGATCACTAAACATGTGAATATTAGCCACCCCCGGTGCAGCGGTAGCACTACCGTTCATGACGCTGGTGACCTGAGTTCGGGAATGGGCTTGGGTTGTCAGAGGACTGGCTGGGTGGAGGAGACCTGAGCATCTCAAGGACTACTAGTCTCCTCTGCGGGGTGGGGGGGAGCCATTGCTCAGTACATGACTGGACTCTAGCAGTGGATGGAGGGTCAGCATGCTCAAACCACATGTAGGGAGTGGAGCATGACAGATGCTGGCTCTGTCACAGTGTCGGTGCACATTGCATATCTGGGGGTGTACAGGGAAAAACATTCAGCCAGCACAACACTGACAAGGAGGTTGGACATTGGCATACCCACCAGCTCAGTGACCTGAGGATGGACCCGATGAAGACAAGAAGGTAAGTGCAGTGCAAATGACTATGCTGCAGTTACTGCCAGCTCTGAATATGGGGCCCATAGGGTCTATTTCATAATCACAATCACATACTCTAGGGTGTGGTGCATGATTCCACGATGTCACAAGTAAGCATTAATACCCTCAAAAGAGGCATTTACTAGGAATTAATACATGGTTGGGATTGCATGAGGCCAGTGCTTCCCACCACCCAACCATGAATTAATTCCTAGTAAATCTTCCTGAGGGGATTAATGCTTATATTTATGGCAAGTGCAAGGTAGGTATTCTTCAGATAGGGTTTACATTAAAACAAAATAAACATGAGTTAAAAAAATGATTCTGGTTTAGAAAACATCCTTCAGATGTATACCCATGAAATGCTGTACCTATCTGGAAACATGCGCATGCATGTTCTAGAGTTGACATACATTTATGTTGTGCCTCACAAGTGGCTCACAATAAAATAGACATACATGTTACATTAAGTAAAAAAAAGACAGATAAGTGTGAAAAAATGCCTACTTGTCCTGAACAGTTTGTGTTTTGTGCTCTGTAGCTGTCTCACATTAATGGTTTTCTGATTCCTTGCTAACTGTGCTGCATTATGGTGCTATGCTGTACTTTGCATATTGCGACACAAAACTACGTGTACATTTTCTATAACTTTTGATGTAGACAAGTGTATTTCATGGTTAAAACTTAAGTGATAAACACTGCCAGCAAATTTCAATTGTGCGGGTGTCTGGTGATGGGTCAGGTGAGCGGGGGAAGTACAGAGATCGTTAACACCCAATCCTGTTGTAAGGTAAGATTGCTTGAGGCTACAGTACAGAGGAAAACACTAGTGGCAGCAACACTGACCACTCGGTTTTCTGAGCTCCATTTCGTGCATGCATCGGGATTGTAAAAAGCTGCATAGTTCTTACACATTTGTAAACATTTGGGGTCTGTCACTGACATAGAGAAAGAGACACACACACTTATTATTATACTGTGTCCTTCTCTGTCTCTTCCTCTTGATTGTCCTGCAGTGCTCACATCAGGGGTGGCTAAAACGGGGGGGGTGACCGGGCCATGGCCTCCCCAGTTTTATTCAGGGGGCCATGTATGTATTTCCCCACACACACTTTCTGACTTTCTTATTTTTAAGTGTTGTAAAAAGTGTTAATTGCTTGCACTGTGCATTGCAAGATCAGGGCCAGCGATGCTGAACTTGCATTTTACAGTCAGTCTGTGGCTATCCACATGTCAACCAAGGTCTGAGATCAGATTCATGCTACTGCTCAACAGAACTGATAGAGAATGCCATTGGTTGTTACCTGTCCCTATTAATGACTGACTTCTGTCTCTGTTATACTATGATTTAGAAAATATGTTAATTTATGTTCCTTGCTCTGCGATGACTGTTCTACTAAAACAGAAACACCCCCATTTGTTTGGCCACTGGTGATGACAGCCATGACTGGATTTTGTAACTGTCTGTCTTCACTCCATCTTAGTACCCTCCATCTAGTCATGAGGCAAGGCTCTATGATGCTGATAGGAAGCCAGAGACAGCGCATAGGCGAATGGTTACCGAGCATAACTTTAGAAAGTCTCTCCTGTCATACAGTACGTGCAATGCAAAGTTGAAGAGTAGGTTTAAATTTATGTTTTATTATCGATCAAGTGGCGGCAGGGACCCAAGCCGGTTTCACTTTTGACCTCATGACCTCTCCGCATTCCTGAAGTTGTTTTTTTGTTTGTTTCCAATTGTTTAACCAGGGTAGCACACTAAGCTGAAAGCTTGTTTTACAGGTGCGACCTGGGAGCAGGGAAGGTAATCTCAAATGGATGGTCACCATCACGGTAAAAGTCTGAGGTTTAAAAGCAATCAGAATTGAAGCTGTGTTTATTTTTTTCCCCAAAATTATTGTGCTCTGTTGGTTTGTGTAGGGGCTCTTGGGATTTGGAAAGGGTAATTATAGTATTATAGTTGCTGCGGTAGTTTATACCTGGTTAGTGTTTCAGGTGTCATTTAGGTGAATGTTCTAATTAGCAGTACTTTTTCAACCTATTATTTCAGTGCAACGTGTTACTGGTGGTGACATTTGTAGAGGGAGGTTTGTGATATAGCTGTCACATTCAAATTATGATTGGACTGCAGTGCATTCACCACCCAAGTCCAGTTGTTTTTGTCTGTTGAAAGAGGGGCTGTGAGGAGGCAAATGTGGAGGATGTTCTTCATTTTACAATTGGTCTGTCCCATTAGGAAAAGGTGTAAACTAAATCATAAACCTGTATTACCTCCTGATGCTAAAACAAAAAATTTGCACAGCTCACTGCATTAATTTCCTGCAGTATACTGAGTTGCGTGTCCAACTACCATTACAGCAGTATTCAGGCCTGAAATTCAGGACAAGACCATTGGCAGGACATGAATTAAAAATTCCTGTGTAGAGTGGAGGTCTTCGGTCCCTAACCTACATTATGTGAATATGGAGTAGATTGTGGACAACGCTGCACAAACTCAGTGGACATCTAAGTTACGTGATTTGGATGAACCTATTTTTTTTTGTAAAACATGGGGGTGGTACATTTCTTTGTTTTGTTTTTTTAAATTGACACAGAGAATGTGGGTAGCATAGCCCTAACCTCAGCAAATGAAACCCACCTAGGCTGCAATAACTCCAGCAACACAAATTGAAGACTAAGCCCCGCTCACTCACTCCTACACAGGGGGTTTCTGTTGCAGCACAGTAGGGACTCAAAGCATAACATGATGCCAGAGTTTAATGTTACAGCCTGGTTTTCCTTCAGAAAATGTCTCATACCAAGCCAACCAATACTGCAGGATTGTTGAGCTAGTATTAGAATTTTTTGAAATATGCCCATTTGGACACTTGTCCTTGATTTTGGACTCTTGTCTGATTTTTAAAGCTTTGTCCCTGGATTGCAAGGTAGTAGTAGTAAAAGTTTTTTCTGATATCAGAAACAGGATAAAACCCAATGTAGCATCAGCTAATTTACAGTGGGTCTACTGTACAGAAGAAATATCAGTTTCATTTTAAATACATACAGATGCAAACACTATACATACATAAAAACATAGTACATATACAACCAAAGAAGCAAAAGGAAAAAAAAGGTAGGAGGTAGGAGGTCACTGAGTATGGTGGATCCTTAGTCTTTCACTTACACTGAAACTGATATACAAGTTCCACTGAGACAAGGAGAAAATTCAGAACAAAACATGAGAGGAAATTTCAGGACTGTCCTGGGAAATTCAGGACAGTTTGTCAGCCACTCTACTTCTGAGCTTGGATGTCCATGTTGTGTTTCACTTACATTATGAAGGCTAGTGTGCGTTCTCATTTTCCTACATTTCAGTGGCAACTGGTTGATAATCATGGGCAGAGGTAACCCCACTCATAAAAGTAACAAGATGTGGGCTGGGAGAGGTCATTCACTGTACAAGTCTGTTGTGTGATTTATGGTGACAAGAGGAAAGTACCCATTCCAGGGTGAGAGTTAACATATGAGATTGCTGGGATGATGGGCTTGCTATACACCTAAAGCAGAACCTGTAACTGTGAAATAAGACCTGATTGCTTAAGGTAATAAGAAATATACTGCACAGCTTAACTAAACTCAAGGTAATTCTTGCATTTGCATAAGTTATTTTAGGAAATAAACACTGCGTGACAACAAAAAAGCCAAAAAACACTGCAAAATGTTACAATTTTCTTGGGAGCTGCCTGGACCTTATTCTGAATTTTATTGCCCCCCATTAAAGCTACTTGAACTGCCCTGGCTCACATTACTGTAAGGTTTGTGTCTGTGCTAAAAAATACAACTCGCTAGGATATCTACAGTGTCCACTGGGTGGATGGGTGGCTGGGAAATTAACATTTCACTTTACACGTGTGGCTAGTGCTGGTATTACACAGCAACGCATATCTAGGGAATTAATGCATGGTTGCCATATGGTCACATGATCTGTTTTGTCCAATTATTTGTTGTTTTTTTAGTTAAGTATTATTGCCAGGTTACAACCTAAGTTATTCTTCACCAATATCATTTTATACACTTGTTCATATCGGTACAAGCATTCTTAGGACCATTGGACTTGGGTGCCCAGTTTACAGCCTCAAAACGTTAAATCTGTCACTAGTTTGATGAGATTTGCTTGATAGTGTGTCTTCAGGAACAGAAAAGGATTGATTAGAAAATTGTTACATTTTTCCTTAGAAGATAGATCATACTGGCTTGAAAACATCATGTAACCAAATTAGTAGACTAGGCATACAGGGTAGTTGCAGCTGGACTAAGCTGTGAGGTGTAAGAAAAATGTTTGTGTGTATTTCATTATAAAGGTACCAATAAAATTTATGGGGACCAATAACAAAATTCAGAAAAAGTGTAAAAATATATTTTTCAAATTTTATTTTTAAAACCATTATGAAATTTTCCATGTCGTTATAAAAAGTATACTTATATACTTTATCATTATGGAAAAAGTATATCAATACCATTTATTTTACAAAAAAATGGTTCTGTCATGATGTAAATATGTATATCGAGATAGAGAAAACTGCCTGATTTTAATATTGATAACATAATTACTACTTTTACATACTAGGGATATAATTTTACATAATAATTACACAATTTCTTAACAGTTGGACTCAAGCTTTCTTTTAAAAAGTTAAGCTTGAGCTAACAGTTCAAGTTAGACCTTTCAAAATATATTTTCTTTAAAATGTGATAACTTAGGAACCATTAGGGCTAGAGACTTTATTTTTTAAAAGAAAGCTTGGAAGTCAACTAAGTTATTTTTTAATATAACATCACAGTGACCATATATTGATATTAAAAAGTTTCATTTCTATATAAAAAGCTAAAATGGTTCACTGTATAAAGTCCTGTCATCTTTACCACACTGTATTGACTTGTATATGCGTGTACAGTAGCATCACAGGAGAACTGTATTAACTGTTCAAATGTTACCACTTTCAAAATGTAGCTTCAAGCATTGTAAAAATCTTATATAGGATTATTTTTGGACATGGTCAGAAGATATTAGTGGTTGTTCTGTCTAAGAATAAACACATTCCTCTCTAGTTCTACAATAGTCTTAGCATCTTAATGTACGGATGTTGACTACTGAGCAGACAACAAAAATAGATAACAGCAACAGACTGCAACCCTGGTGTCTAGTATTTATTAGCGCTAAAAAAAGAGCCAGTGTGTGAGTACAGAGCACTGCACGTCTCTTCCTCCTAGCAAAGAAATGTTCTCTGTTATCTGTTATATACAAATCTTACTATAATAGTAAAAATGGTTTTGGGCTACATTTTATTTATTTATTAATTTAAGTTTAGGATTAATACCGTTGAGCCAAGGGCTTGTTTACAAAGGTTCCAAGTCAGTCAGCACAGTACAATACAAGACATAGCATAACATAACATAACATAACATAACATAACATAACATAACATAGCATAGCACAGCACAGCACAGCACAGCACAGCACAGCACAGCACAGCACAGCATAGCACAGCATAGCATAACATAACATAACATAACATAACATAACATAACATAACATAACATAACATAACATAACATAACATTATGCAGAACACTCAGGTGATGTTATAACAGCAAACAGGGAAATATTTACAGCATGGTAGTGCTAACAGTAGCATCACTCATTGAGTAAGATACAGCACTTTGAGATTGCCATGCAGGTTCATTGCTGAGGGATAGTGAAATGAGCAGTCAGAGTAGGCTTTATCAAGGGGTGGATCTGTTGAGGCAGGGACAGTGAAGTAAGCAGACAGAGTAGGCTTTGTCAGGGGTGAGTTCGAGAAGAAGAGAGGAGAGGCAGGCAGTGGGAAGAGCATATAGAGACAAAGAAGGGACGGGGGGCTTGGGCTGCTGGGAAGTGATAGGAGCAACAAGGGTAGGCTTTGTTAAGGGTGCTGGCAAGGGGGGAATGTTCTGTATATGGTCTGTTCATAGGTGGTTGAAGGCACTCAGCTATGCCTCATGCCTCACAATTCACCTGACATGTGAGGCTATCTTATGATATACCACACCCTGTCATGTTTTATTATTTAACTGGCCTATATTGATTAAACCCCTTTCAAGAGCACTATGAGTTGCATTTCACCCACTGTTCATAAATTCATTGACTCAGTTTTATTTTTTGGTATATATTTGTTTGAACTCTACCTTTTTGTATTCATGGTTTTACTCCACTCCTGATTCGACTCTGCATTTTAGAGGTGGAGTGAATGACAAGAAGAGCAACATACTTACTTTGTGATGTTTGTCAAGTCACCTGGCATTCCCAGGCTCTAGTGCATCCAGCTATGGAAATGGGTAGAAGCAAGATTCCACTGAAAACAACCGCCACATCTCTGCTGAGGGCTATCCTGGGTAAATAAAGTGTAGGAAAAGCAACAGTGTAAGTGCTTCATTCATAGTAGAGTAAAATAACTGACCATGCTTTTAACAAATCATGGCAGGATGGGAGTACCGAGGACTGGAGGTGGGCAGATGTGATTCCCTTCACAAAAGTGGGAGCAAGGCAGAGAAGGAAACTACAGACCTGTAAGTTTGACCTCAGTGGTAGGAAAAATGATGGAATCACTGTTGAAAGAAAAATTGTTGAGTACCTAGAGGCAGCGGGCACAGGACCCAAATCAGCATGGATTTACAGCAGGAAGGTCATGTCAGATGAATCTAATTGACTTCTTTGACTGGGTGACCAAAGTAATAGACCAGGGAGGGGCTGTGGATATGGCCTACCTAGACTTTAGCAAGACATTTGACACAGTCCCGCACAAAAGATTAATAATCAAGTTAGCCAGCCTGGGAGTGGGTCCCAGGGTGGTAGCCTGGGTAGCAAACTGGCTGCACAACAGGACACAGAAGGTAATACTGAATGGAACACATTCTGAAGAAAGGAGGTTGACAGTGGAGTGCTTCAGGGCTCAGTACTGGGTCCAGTCCTCTTTAACATCTTCATAGGTGACAATGCAAAGGTCTGGAGGAAAGGTATGCCTCTTTGCAGATGACACAAAGATCTGTAACAAGAGGTGATACACAGAGGAGCAGAAAAGATGAGAAGGGACTTGGCAAGGTTGGAGGAATGGTCAGACATATGGCAACTTAGATTCTTTTTTATTTTTTTAAATCAGATATAGCACACTAAGCTGGAAGCTTTTTACAGTAGCGACCTGGGAGCACAAGGAGGTTAAGTGACTTGCTGGGTCACACAGTATGCAAGTGGAAGCTGTGGATTAAACCCAGGTCTGGTCTGCTGGATGTCACCAGATTTGCAGTTCAGAGCCTTAGACCATTGCCCTATACTGCCTCAATGCAGATTCAATGCAGAGAAGTGCAAAGTAATGCACCTGGGTAACAAAAACCCAGGAGAAGAGTACACAATAGCAGGGGAGGCACTAACAACAACAAAAATGGAAAGGGACCTGGGGTAGTCATATCAGATGACCTAAAGGTGGGTAAGCAATGAAAAAGCCAGTAAGGAGAGCCAGGGGATACTGGGATGCATAGGAAGGGCATCACAAGTAGAAAAAGCAAAATGGTTATCCTCTATACAGACAGTTGGTGAGACCTCATCTGAGTACTGTGTGCAGTTTTCAAGACCTCATCTACACAAGGACATAGACAGGATGGAAGCAGTCCAGAGGAGGGCAACTAAAATGGTGCAGGGTCTGCACCAAGCCATATGAAGAGAGACTGAGAGAGCTTAATATGTATACTCTTGATGAAAGGAAGGGCAGGGGACATGATAGAAACGTTCAAGTATCTCAAGGGAATCAACAAAGTCCCGGGGAGTAGCATCTTTCAGAAAAAGAGATGTGTAAGAACAAGGGGGCACATTTTAAAGATAGAGGGGGGACGGCTCAGGGGTAATGTAGGGACATTTTTTTCATGGACAGAGTGGTAGATACATGGAACAGCCTTTCTGTGGAGGTTGTTGGGTCTAAAACAGTGGGGAAATTCAAACATGCATGGGACAGACACAAGGCAATTATAGTGGTGAGTTACAGGAAGTAGGCTGTTGGTTAACTAGAATCTGCAGCTTATCCAATAGGTAGAGAAATGGGCAGACTGGGTGAGCCAAGTGGTCCTTATCTGCCGTCAAAGTCTATGTTTCTATGTTTCTATAAAGTTCAACTACTGAGGGTGTCCTGGATACTATAGGCTCATAAATTCAGTTAATTGTCCCTTTTTCACCCACTTTCTTTTCTGAGTTACCAGTTTGTGACTCACACTCCCTCCCTGATTAACCTGAATTGGGATTTTTCATGTTTGCCAAATTTTTGTAATGAAACCTTTATGTTAGGCTTTTGGAGAAATATACTTGCATTAGAAATGTATATTTACATGTTGTTTACCAGAATAGATAAGCTAGGGTGCAACATCTCATTCTTAGTAGTTGTCCTGCTGCTGTCTATGTTCCAACAGAGCAGAACTAAACAGTGCAAGCAATAAGACATGATGAAATGTGGGTTAGTGCCTGATAAGAACATGCTCCAGGTATGTTATAAGGTAACTGGTGCTTGCACTGAGTGCCTTCAGTACCTGGAAAGTGCTCTTATCAGGAAATAACCCACATCTCAGAGTATCTTATTGTGCTTATAAAATGGATCCCACCTGTAAATATTTTTTAAAAGAAAAAAAAGTGTAAAAACTAAAAAAAGTGTTTTTTTTCTTTTTTTTAAATAAAATAGTTTGCCTTTTACACATAATGCAGTATAGAACTGGTAGTGTAGAACTGCCTGGTTGCCAATAGAGATGCCTATACTGTGGAAATATCTTAGGTTTTACTCCTCATGAACTGTATCACTTTGCATACTCCCTTCAATTACTCTTTTCTTCACAGCAAGACCAATGTCATTTTATTGCTTTTAGTGGTTGAGGATGGGTTAGCATGTTAATGACAGCTGCTGAATTTCGGCGAGCAAGCATTCCACAGTGACTGCTGGCTTTTACAGAGTGTGTCATAGTGACCAAGCAAGCATTTTACCGAAAGCATATTTTGCAATTGCTAGCTGTTTTCTGTTCAAACATTTAAAACAATTTAACTTGCTTTAATTGCTCCTGCTTAAGGAGGTGCCAAGTTTGTGCAGCTCTTTTCTGGTGGGGTGGATGATGGTTGGATGATCGGAGAGGGAGTGAGCTAGTGGGTCAGGTCTGTGTGGGGGGGGGGACATGGCTCGGATCTGTAGTGCGCAATGATCAGCACAGGAGTGGAACATCACAGGCCTACAAGTACCATTTGCAAAAAAGAGAATAACTTCAAGGTCAGATGCCCTTTACACCAAATCCTCCATCAATGCCAGCTGTGTGACCCCAGATACCTAATCTAGCTCTGCTGGTAAAGTAGTGTTTGTACAACTATTTCTGTGTAGGACAAAGCCACTAATTATTGGGTGTGTTTATCACCCCCCCAAAGGATGCCAACACTGCCCTTAAGGCCACTATGGCCATGGTCCAAGGGCCATCCCCAGTCAAAAAAATTATCCTTGGGGACTTTAACATCCACTAGGGTACCTTGGCTGATGCTGAAATGGAATCTGCCCTAACAGAACTAAATCTATCTCAGATAATTCAGGTCCCTACGAGGCTTAACATGAAAACTGGCAACCACACTCACTTGGACTGGATTCTTGTATCCAGACCTGAGAGGGTGAAACTGGCTGGCATTTTCAGCGACTCAATTAGCAATCATATCCTAACATTTCTAATCTGGAGAAATGACTTTCTCACCCCCCTTCCAGAACTTTCAGGACTAGGGACTTCTGCAAATTTGTACATGGATCCTTTCTAAGATCTCTAGCTGAGATAGACTGGGCTCAGGTCAAAATTGTCCCTACTCTTGATGCTACCCTTGATATCTTCATAAATTGCTTCACTTCTATCGCTAATAGGCATGCCCCCCTCAAGCAAATGAGGGTCAAAGGTCAATATGCCAAATGGTTAACAAGAGACCTCAGATCACTCATGAGGTCAAGGGATAAGGCCTGAGGCAACTTTATATCCTCTAATCTTACTGAGGACTGGTTACGCTTCAGAGCTCTGTGTAACAAATACAAGAACGAACTGAAATTGGCCAAGGAAAAGTTCCTTAGGGATCTACAGGCCTCAGATTTGTCTGACCCCAAATAATTTGGTCACAAATCAATGCCCTGTTAAAGGTAAACACTCTCTGGGGATACTGACCTAATAAGGAACAGCATCCAGCACAAAAACCTGTCGAAACCTCTAATGGAATTAATGAGTATTTTACTGATCTTAACAAATACAGAAATCCATTGGATAGACCCACCACCAGCAGAACACAACTGATGCGCCTGGCCACCGTGCAATTTCATCCCAAACTCATCTCTTGGAAAGATGTTCTCAATCATCTGCTGAAGGTGAATGCCATGGGTGGAGTCAGCTATTACACCTTACCCTATTAAAATTAGCTGCCCCTGTCATAGCCTCCCTTACCTGGATCTATAATAGATCTCTAATTGAAGGAGAGTACCCACCCTGTGGAATGAGACTTTAGTCACACTGGTCAAAAGGTGGACTCCAGGAGCTGGTAGAAAATTACTGGCCCATTTCAATCCTTCCGATGCTCAACAAAATCCTAGCAAGGTTAATGTATGACCAATTACAGGACTACCTAGACAGGTACAATGTTCTGACTCCTGAACAGAATGGCTTTAGGAAGCATCATGGGATGAACACTGCCCTTGTCAGCTTGACCAGCTCCATCCAGCGCTCCATAGACCAAGGATTCCTAGTTGGTGCAGTCTTTATAGACCTCACCAAAGCTTTCGATTTGGTAAACCACCAACTGTTAAGCTATAAGCTGGAATTGCTGGATCTGGATGACTGTTCCCAAAAGTGGGTTACAAGTTATCTTGAGGGCAGATCTCAAATAGTAAGGTGGAGAGGAGCTCTCTCTGATCAATGGCCCAACCTAGATGGAATTCCACAAGGCTCCATTCTAGGGCATTTATTGTTTTCATTATTCATAAACAACCTCCCCCAACATTCAAGAGGGGCCAATGTCACTCTATATGCTGATGATGCAGCACTCTATAGAACCTCCCCAAACTCCGATAACCTGAATGAGCAACTAGGCAAAGACCGCCTGTCACTTGAGAGCTGGCTCCACTCAAATAAACTCATTCTCAACGGGAAAAAAAACTAAAGCTATGTTGTTTGGGACAAGGAATCTTGGCTTGGACTGCTCTGTAATACTTTCACTTTGCCTCTCTGATCAAACAAAGGCTGAAGTGGTCAACTCCGCTAAATTCCTGGGGGTCCACTTTGACCAAGATGGCTCTTTAAAACTCACATCAGATACCCTAACAAAACAATTAATCAAAGGTAGGCCTAATGTAGCAGATCAGTCCCTTCCTCACCACAGTATCCGGACTAGAATTGCTCAAAGCACCCTTCTCCCTATCCTTCTCCACAGGGCCCCCATGCTACACTCACTCAGCAGCATGGAACTACAGATGATCAGGTCCCTCTATCTCAAGATAGCCAGTTTGCCAGCTCAGCCTGGTCCCATGATGACCACCATTGTCTAGTCCTGAGGTCCCTTGGTGGCCGTCACTAGAAGGAAACTGAACTACCGCTCTCTATGCCTAGCCTTCAAAATAATGTGGATAATACCCCCAGTCTCAAAAATATGCAACAACTGAAGCTGTGTAGTCAAGCCTTGAGGTCCTCAGAATGCAATCTGCTCCAGGTGCCAAGAGTTAGGACCTCCGATGGAGCACAATTCTTCTCACATCTATCCCTCCCTAGAACTTGCTCTCCTCCTGTATCCAGTCCTCCACTTCTCTGAGAGGCTTCAAAAAGCAACTCAAGTCACACCGAGATTGAGCCAATGTCACTGTTACAAATGATAAGGTCTCCATCCTTGGGAGGCACCTGGTTGTACTAAATTGCAATTTGTCTCTTAAAATACAATGTATAGCCTGTCTCTGACTCCCTATTACTGTTGATTGTAAGCTATGTGTTAACTGACTAATACTTTGGATCTATCTTGCTTTATGACCTGTCTCATGTGCTTAATATGTATAATGCATAAATGTAATTCTTTATATTACCTGTAATTAACTCCAGGTCGCCCTGAAAAAGGGACCTCTGGTCTCAGTGGGCTTACCAGTTACCAAAATTAAATAAATAAAATAAATAAATAAATAAGATGCATTTGAATGGCTTTTAAATCAATTTTGTTGCTCAGTTGTGATATGGGAGGTGATTGAAATCTGTTAAATACTTTTTCCTCACTAAGTTAGGGCACAAAGTAGGTGTTGACTGTTTTTAACATTGTTAACATAGCTGCCAGAATTTTTTTCAAAAGCTTTTGGCAGGCATGAATACATACCTCTCAGCATTAAAAATCAGTGCACTGGCCTTCAAAATTCAGAGCAAACGGCCAGAATGCGTAGCAGTTCCTTGTTTCAGAGAATAACATGTCTACAAATAGTGGGCCCCATATATTTAGTGAAAAGGGGTGTTTCTGTCAAGTCACTTCAATGATTTAATAGTTTGTGTGTCCAGAAATTGCTCCAACATTATTAAGAACATTAGTAAGCCTTTGCAGAGCAAGAGTAAATGTGGAGTAAAAATCATAGTGCCATGTGAAATTCATACAGATTGAAGCGATATGCATGAATAGCTACATCTGCTGTATCTTGCTTTGCTGTAGAACCATAGTCTGGGCTCATAAGGACATGGCCAAAGGTATCTCTAAGCCAATGAGGATACAGAAAATGTTTTCCCATTTTGTCAAGGAAATATAATCAGGTGAGCTGTCACAGACATTGGCTCTGGTAGGATTCGAACATTGTATCTCTAGTTTCATAGTTCAGTTCAGTAAAAGTTTTAGTAGTGGCTACAGTCAAAAGGAGTTAAAGTAGCAGCCGGAATGAAGTCTAAAAGCTGTACAAAAGTACTGACCTAGAATAAAATGAAGAAGCAACATAGACCATCATAGTGTCCTACTGTATTCAAGGATATTGAATTTCCAAAACCACCTGAATATTTACAGTAGTTGAAAACTAAAATACTTTATTATTAAATACTCTCACCTGTTACAGTCAGATTGTACATGATGAGTGGAGCCCTTATATTTGCAGTTTCACAGATGTAGATCCCAGTATCATTCAGTTCGACAGCGGATATGTGAAGGGGGAGTCTGGCTGTTGGGTGAAATGCTGTCCTGTTATCTCCACACGGGTGGTAGCTACTTTTTATATCAGCTCTGAAGGCTTCTGTGCAGTTTAACCCCCCTGCAGTTGTTATCTTCCAAGTTATTGAAACATTTTTATCCAGTGCAATGTCAGAACAATTTAAAACAACGTCGGCACCAGCCACTGTTGTCACTGTCACTGCTTGGGCTTCCAGACCTGAGGGAGAAACAATAACAAGCTCCTGTCAATCTGAATAGTATATGCTGGAACCATGTCAGTGTGCATTATGCCTCTTACAGTATATTTTAGATACATAAATCCTTGTAGGCTTTCCAGGAGTTAAACACGCATGGGCTGGGGACTTCAGCAAGCTGCTTACTTCTGTTGATGACACTAAGATAATATGGCCTTGGTGAGGCCCTTGAGGATGGTGACAAGCTTCTGAATGATCTGAGAGAGTTGGTTGGTCCAACTCCTGGAACCCCTAATTTAATGTAAGCAAATGGAAGGAGCTATACCTGGGAAAGAACAACACTGAGGTGGGACCTGTATTCTGTGGGGGTCTCATCTTGCTACAGTACAGGAAGAGGAAAAGGACTTGGGTCATACTAGACAAGGAGCTGACACATGACAAGGAGTGTGAGGCTGTTGTCAAGAGGGCCGGCAGAATGCTGGGATGCATCCACAGGGGCTGACCAGCAGAGCAGGGAAGGTAATATTTCTACTGTACAAGGCCATGGTCAGGCTCAACCTTGAGTTTTGCATGTAGTTTTGGGTACCTTAGCACACAAGAACATTGAAGCAGTTGAAAGGGTGCAATGCAGGGTCACCTAAATAATCAGGGAGATGGGTGACAAAAGCTATAAGGAGAGGCAAGTGGTGCTTAAGTTCACCGTGGAGAAGAAAAGGCTGGGAGGGAACATGATCTCAGTCTTCTGCACCCTCAGAGGTATAGACAAGCATGAACACATTGTAATGGTTGATCTAGTGTCCTCCAGCAAGATGTGGGGCAATGCCCTGAGGTTCTGAGGTGGGGTAATGGTAGGTGTCACATTTCTCCCAGAGGGTGATGAACCTGTGGAACTGCCTACCAATGGAGACAATGGATATGAAGAGAGTGCAGGACTTCTGGGTAGTCCAGGACACATGTCTACTTACTGTGGGAATCAATGTGTAATCCAATCTGTATCATAGAGTTGGTAAAGAATCCCTATTAGTGTACTGCATGTTTGCAAGAAATACTTTATTTTCAGTCCTGCTAATGAAACTGGGGGCAGGGGGTGTGTAGGCATGATGGACGTATATTTCTCTTCCAAGCTTAAATTACTATGTGTTATTATGTTACACGGTAAGTTACTAAGGCCCAGATATTCAAAGGGGTTGCACCTGGCACAACCCCCAATGTGCTCCGGCATGATAGTCAAAGGGGCAAGTTGTGCTGCTAAATCCCAATGCACTGGGCGCATAGGTAATGTATGTGGTGCAGATGCAGGGGACGTGCCCATGCATATGTGGCACATCCCGATATTCAGCCTCAGATGTGCAGTGCAGATGCTGGCATAGCCCTTATGTGCACTACATACGGGGGCACAATGTTCACCCACAGGTGAGCTGCTGCACTGCAGGGTGCAACACAGCACCGCCAGCCATGGTGGCCACCCACACAGCAGAGACACCATCTGCAAGCACCCATACCCTCTCTGGTGGTCCAGTGGATTCTCCCCATCATGCCGGATCATGGGCATTAGTATGCTATTATAGCACCCGGTGTGCTCGTGGCCCCCCCCACGTGGCCTGATTGCAGGCAGTAGTATCCCAAAGCCCTAAACCTGTTGGTGCAGTGTCCCCCCCATTCTGCCTGATCATGGACATGTAATAAATATATAGTAAACCTAGTGGCCCAGTGGACCCCCTCCCATACCACCCACTGAGGACCCAGCCACCCAGCTGTCCCCATTTTTGGCGGGCAGAAGCACCCTGCCTGCATACTGCCCGACCACCCACTGAATGACAGCATACAGTATGTGCTGTATGCCTATTGCAGCATTCATTCACATTACCGTGCCTGTGCTGTACAGTATGGTCTGTATGCCCATTGGTCCACAGTGTGGACAAATAGGCATACAGCACATACTATATGCTGTCATTCGGCAGGTGGTCAGACAGTATG
The DNA here is from genome assembly GCA_016271365.2 of Neoceratodus forsteri. NCBI lineage: Eukaryota > Metazoa > Chordata > Ceratodontiformes > Ceratodontidae > Neoceratodus > Neoceratodus forsteri. Next base: position 116,308,762 of record CM057458.1, on the reverse strand, counting down.
CAGGTATGGTGCTGCCACTTGCTGATGGCGGGGGCTTGGTGGCTGGGTCCTCAGTGGGTGGATGGGAGGGGGTCCACTGGGCACCAGGTTTTCTATATATATATATCACATGCCCATGATTGGGCAGAATGGGGGACACTACACCAACAGGTTTAGGGCTTTGGGATACTACTGCCCATGATTGGGCCACACGGGAGAGGAGGGACACTTGCTTATGGTGCTATAATAGCATACAGATGCCACAATCAGGCATGTTGGAGGGAGGGGATACCACTGGACCACCAGGTAGCTTTCTTCTATGGGAGCCTGTGTTTGGGCCTACAGGTGGGGGCACTAGTGCACCAGGGACCCAGTACCTGCTGCAGGCAGCTCTGCAGGGTTCCAGGTGCATTTCACCAGGTTGCCTTGTGCAATGTATGCAAATGGGACCATAATGACATGCAAATGGCCCCATTTGCACCATGCATATATTATGGCCCCATTTGCATGCCCTCTTCTGAATATCATGGGTGCTGCACCCAGCGCAACTGCATTTGCGCTGTTGCATCCTCAGCACTCCCTATCAGTGGATTGTGCTGGCACATTGTCACTGCACCATGCGCATTCTGTGCCATATTCCATGGTGCTGCGCCATGGTGCATCACCATTGAATATCACCTGGTCTTGGCTGTGGTGCATCCCAGATGTGCTGCACCCATGCTTGCGCCATTGCCAGGCGCAGTCTGAATATCTGGGCCTAAGTATATTACTACATATGATACTATGTTACTAAATCTGTAACTACAGTATGTTACTATTTATGCAACATGGATGTGCTGATAAATAACAAGATGAAAAATGTTATCTTGACGCAACATAGCAAGATCATATTATCTTGCAAAAAAGTTGAGTATGTCACTCACAATGCTTACTGAACCAATCAGAGAGCAGATTTCACAATGCTTCACAGTAATCACGTGCAGCACTCATGCCAGCAGTTGAAGTCAGAGGAAAACAACAGATTTATAGGCTATAAGTAGTAAACTGATGCTGTATAAACTGACTATGGAATGTTCTTACCCAAGATATGCAATTTAGCATCAGTTGTGGAGAGCAGAACTTTCACAACTCACTCGTGGCTCTGCCACTTGTGAGTTATGGTCTCTTTCTCACACTTGAAGAAAATGATTTGATACCTTTTAATGGACCAACATAGATGTAACAACAAGAACAAAGTGCTCTAGCTTTCGGACCAACCAGTCCTTCTTCAGAAGCTCATGGCAGTTGTTTAGAAATACAATACTTATAACAGCTAGATAATGCAGAGAAAAACAGAAAAAAATCCCCATTGGTTTAAAATACTCATTTAAAAAACCAGAAGATGATGTCAGAGAAGTTTAACAGTACAATACTGCCCTCAGTCCGAATGAACCTTGGGTTCAGATGTGCTTGGAGCAACACACATGCAAAGAATCCTACTGCACATAAATTTAATTGACATAAGATAACACTGCTGAAGCAGATAACTCCCAAATCAAGCCATGAGTGTCACAGTCAGTATAAGGATGTGATTACTGAAAAGCAACCCCACCAACTAAAGACAAACTAAGATAGTTATAGGGCTCATGAAATTACAATGTATGCATTAAAGACAAGAATTACCAGTAAAGTTGTCTAAAAACATCAGTGCATACTGTGTGATGTGTAAAACCTAGCTGGACATGCCACCCAGCAGTATTCTCAAGCTAAATAAAAGGCCAAGAAATTACAAAAACCTCAGGACTATATAAATGATAATTTAAATATAAATTGATAATATTAATGTTAAACAAAAAACTCTAGTCGAGGAACCTCAAGGAATTCAGACCATGCAGCCTGATATGTACTGATGTCAATATATACTGAGAATGTAGCAACTTCATGTACCACAAGTGTCAAGGGAATCAGAAAAACGATACCAATACGGCAACTACTAAATCTAGATTTCACACTTGAAGATAAATTGCAAGTTTTGAGTAATCCTTTTGCATATCCCTTATACAAGTTTTGAGTAATTCTTTTGCATATCCCTTATACGTTACTATGTTGTCATTAAAAATGTTGGGAGAATTCAGTGTTCTTTTACTGATAAGCATTATGTTGGCCAGTTTTTTTATGCAGTGTCTGCTGTTGTGAGCTGACATGTTTGCAGCAATGCGGTGCTGATTTAGTGAAAGAAACATAACAATGATCTAACAACACACTACTCTGTGTGCAGTTTATTTTGACTTATGAATAAAAGAATATTCTTTTTGTGAGAATGTATTACTGAATCCCCATTTTATTAATCTACAAGTACTGTACTTAAAAGATATGATGTAGTACCATCGCAAACTGTACTGCATTTTGACAAATCTTCAAATTAGCAATACTGAAATAAGGGGGATAACTGATACTGTACACCGCAGAACAAAATGATGCATTCATTGAAATCTTTGCTTTTTAATTCTGAAAACCCTACCTTTGTGTTCAGGTCTGGGGTTTCAGAAGTTCCACCTCAAGAACTGCAGACTGAAAACCACTTAAAGGAGTAGTCCACCCACAACTTGCAAAAAACATATGTTGTGCAGAGTGTTTTGATTTGTATGTTAAGTTGTTGTGTGTCCTTCCCTCTATCTGCTATTAAGAGTTTTTCCTAAATTAGCCTGCTAGCTTTAGGGTAGTTTTACGACCATTGGACATCTCCATATGAGACAGCTTAATTGTATTCCTTTGTCCTACAATGCACCTTGTTTCATGTGACAGTGATGTAGGACAGACCATAAATCCAGCAGAAAGCATTACTTTATAGTCAGTTCACAGCAGTAGAGATGGCTATATTTTAAAATCTATAGAATTCAGCTTAATGTCTACCCTTGTCGTAAAGGTCTTATTGTCCTGAAGAACTTTTCTGCTGGTAATTTTTGTGCAGCTTGTAAAACTTTCAGACATTTAGTTTGTTTGGCATTTGTGTGCTGAATGTTGGGTCTCTTCTACATCACTGTCACATGAGACAAGATGCACTGTGGGAACAAGGAATACAATTAAGTTGTCAGGGATGAAGATGCCCAGGGGTCGTAAAAGTAGCATAAAGCTAGCAGGCTAATTTAGGAAAAACTCCTAATAGCAGTCAGAGGGAAGGAAACTTCACATACAAATTAAAACACTCTACACAACATATGTTATTTGCAAGTTTTAGGTGGACTACTCCTTTAATTAAATTTCTGCCAGTCAAAATAAATTATGCACCTGAAGGATTAAAAGGCTATGGGTAGCAAGGGAAATCACCTTGTGGTCAATATGGTAGGTACTAGCTACCTAAGAGTCTTTGTGGAAAGAGAGCCAAACACAATCAAACAAAACAGGAGCCAATATGAAACTATTTTATTAACCACTGCAGCGTATCACCTTATAATCTTATCCTGTCAGATCACAGAAACTCCAGGACTGCTCTGTAGTCAGATGGGAGACCACCAAAGAATACCAGGTTGTGTAGGTCACTCTGCAGGGGGGAACTCTCACTTTAGTTATAAGTAACCATACAGATGCCCCAGTATGGTGTAAAGGGAGGGGGCACTGGGCTGTCGTGAAGTGCTATCTTTTAGATAATACATTTGACCAAGGCTGTTCTGGTGATTGTTTGGTGTATGTTAAATATCCTATAGCACTTCTCAGAAAGCATTGGGGAATTCCTTCATACCCTGGCCAAATTCCCCCTATTCACTTGAACACCCAACAGTCTAAGTTGGTACAGTATCAATTAGTACTTAATGTAATCCCCATCTACCCCCACACCCAGACGAGGCTGAAAACAGGAACATATGTCCTAGCCCTCATTTTCCTGGTAAAAAAAAAGGTTCTGAAAAACTCCACCCAGTAACACAAATCGCTACTTCAAGAGCACAAAGGTTTGTAACTCTTTTCACCAACAGGTAAATGATAAAGCTTTCATTTACTTGCCATCCATACACTAGGAACTTTAAGTTGTACACTACCTAATGTATGTCTTATTTATCTGAAATAACACAATTACTGAAACATATACGGCAATAACTAAAAAAACCAAAAACAAACGACAGACATGTGCACACATATACAGTAACTGAAACTGTAATAACATAGAGCACCACTAGATGGAGACCTAATCACTTGTTGAAATACCTTTCTACCAGCCCCTTTTTAGGGCTGCAGAGAAAGTCTGTGCAGTCCTTCTATGATTACAGAGAGAAAGGAGAGAGAGAGAGAGAGAGAGAGAGAGAGAGAGAGAGAGAGAGAGATCAGCTAGAAAACACATAACAGGACACCTAAACTGACTGCTTCCACCTTTAGAACTGAAGCACACTAGGTGTCTCTATTTAACACAGTGGTGTTCCTTTATGTGTCTCTCCCCATGCCTCTACCACTGTAATATATTCTTGATAATGATTAATTCATTCATTTACGTTCACTCAGATTCTCCCACGTACTGAAGGGAACAAGCATCTGGTTTAATCATAGTTATCATGTGTGAAAGAGATTAGCTTAGTTGATTTATTGTCCCCCAGTGAGAAGGGATGGAGTTGGGGGATTTAACCAAAACTAATTACTTAGGTAAACAAATGTATCAAGGGAATTGTTAAAGATCAAACACGTATAAGAATTAAATGTTTTATGTTAAAGTGCCATAGTATTAATAACTTTTAGTAGGTATGAATTAGTAGGTGATTACTTGGTAAAAAGAGATTCTAGCCATATTGGTCCTTGGAAAACAGGAGGCGCTGGAAGGTTTGATATCTTTTATTGGACCAACAAGAGTCTTCTACAAAGATGGAATTCTACACAAGCTTTCAGGGTCTCACCGATCCTTTCTTCAAGTGAATGACAATCTGAGCAACATAACCAGTATTTATATAAACTGTGGAGCAATGTACAAAAACAGTAGAAGAGATTTACAGAAAGGGTAGAATGGTAGGCAGACTGAAGCTCAGAAGAGAAGAAAAGGAACACAAAGCAATTAAGTTCTGAGGTAAGAGTCTATAAAAGTTGCAAAGTGAAAAGCAATAGGATGTATGAGAAGAACTGAAGGGGGGAGGGGCAGAGAGTCTGAAAATAAAAGGATGTTAAAGAGGTGACAAGACAGGAACACAGATACATAGCTGTCAACTGCTATGAATTCTGCATAGCGCTGATTTTCACCCTCAAATTTACCCTTGCTCAGCATAGGTTTACTGCTGTTCCTCATAATGTTAGTGCCATTTCTGGACACACAAACTATTAAATCATTAAACTAAGTTGATAGAAACATTCATTATCACTAACTATATGGGACCCACTATCTGTAGAGATAATATTATTTAAAATAAGAAAGTGCTACACATTCTGGCCCTTTGCTATAATTTTTGAAGGCCAGCACTATGATTTTTAATGCTGAGAGGCTGAGAGGTATGCACAGATAAGAAAGATGCAAGATGTTAGCAGGAAGGGTAGGAGGTAGGGAATGTTAAGAAATGAAAGGAAGCTTAGAAGGAATGAAATTACACAAAACATGAAAGGCCTGGATGAACAAAGTGGTAGGTAAGTATACACAGTGAAGTGTGAGATGGGGAGGGGCTGGGTAGGATTAGGCTGAAAGGAAAATGTAAGAGGTGCAGGAAAATAGGCAGGAATACAAAGGAAGAGAGAAAAAAAACTGTGGATAACAAGTAGCAAAAGAATTACAGTTATCATAGTGTGTCATAAATCCAGTGTCCCCAGTTCAGTCCACAAACATTTGATTTAAATTGTTTAATATGTTTAAGTTCCCATATCCTTCTGTCCTGTATGTTTTTGAAATTGCCTCTTAATATCAGGACAGATAAATCAGACAGAGAATGATCTTTTTATGAAAAATGGTTTCCTACTGGCATGCTGCTAATCTTGTTTACTATTGTGTGTCTGTGGTGATTCATCCTGGTTTACAGTGGTTACCTAGTCCCTCCCTTCAGTTCTTCACACATATCCAATTGTTTTTCACTTTGTAACTTTTATAGACTCTTACCTCAGGGCTTAATTGCTTTGTATTCCTTTTCTTCTCTTCTGAGCTTCACCCTGCCTACCATTCTACCCTTCCTGTAAATCTCTTCTACTGTTTTTGTACATTGCTCCACATTTTATATAAATACTGCTTATGTTGCTCAGTTTGTCATTCACCTGAAGAAGGGACCTGTGAGGCTCCAAAAGCTTGTGTGGAATTCCATCTTTGGATAAGACTCTTGGTGGTCCAATAAAAGGTATCAAACCTTCCAGCATCTTAGATGATTACGTAAATGTCTTTTTATGTATACTTTGATGGATATAACTTATTTAACCTACAATATTGCTCAGTCCTATGGAGTTATTAGTCTAATTGTTTAATTCAGTGCCAATGTTTAAATCAGTACTGCTGCTTTATTGAAATGCGTATTATCTAGTGTTGTTATGTACTTATTTTTATTGCATGCTCTTTCTTTTGTTGAAAAAATCAAGAAACTTTTTTTAATGAGAAAAAGCATTTGTACTCTTGCTTTCCCATTCTCTGACATGTGTCACAAGTGTGACAGTACTCAACCACAGCATTATAGATATCAGGCCAATAGAAGGTTTTAATCAACCTCTGTTTGGACAAGGAAGGTCAAACAAGTATAAGAACAGGATTGATATTTTTAGTAAGTATGAATTAGTAGGTGATTACTTAAATGTCTTTTTGTGTATGCTTTGATGGGTATAATTTATGTTACAGTATTACTCAATCCTTCTATAGAATTATTAGTTATCTAATTGTTTACTTCAGCGCTGGCAGTAAAATCAGTAATGCTGCTTTATTGAATATGTATTAGCTAGTGTTTATATTAAGTACTTAATTTTATTGTATTTTTTTTTCTTTTCTTTTCTTTTGTTTAAAAAAATGAATTATCTTTTTAATGGAAATAAAAAGCCTTTGTCTCCTTGTTTTCCCACTCTCTGACATGTGTCAAGACAGTACTCAGTCACATATTTATAGACATCAGGCCAATAGAACATTTGTATCAACCTTTACTTCGTCTATTTCCCCCTTCCCCCACTGTGTCCCACAAGAGGAATGTTGTGTGCAATGCTGAGTAGCTGTTGCCTAAACTCCTTAGGTACCACCAGCTGTTTGCACATCTTCCAAACTTTGACTCCTTGAGCTGCAACCTGGGGTGGGATCTGGAGAACATTTGGTCCCGAAGCAACAATACTTACGCTGTTAAAGCATAAAGGTTATTGTATTGGCATAATTACATTTTAGAAGGTGGATACTGTCGACATATGCATCCATATGGCAAATGTCCGGGGGCAGCTTACGTAATTGTAGTTATGAGCAATGCAGATTTTAATAATTCTGATCTAGCATGATAGAGACTTGCTCATTTATTTTATTTCTATTTTATTGTATTCTTTGGTAACCAGGCATGGCCCACTAGGCACAGGTGCCTGTTTCTGGGGGTGACCTGGGGCACTGTGGTGGTTGTGTGACTTGTACAGAGTTGCACAGTATGCAGCTGGAGGTTAAAGGGTTCAGACCCAGGTCTGCTGAATGTCCCAGGTTCATTCATAGCTCGTTGCTCAAGCCTCAGGGCTATATCTGCATAAATAGAATCAGAGTGTTTTGTGCATTAATTGTATAAAATGCATATTTAACAGAAACAGTATGTTAGAGCCTGGCCACCCACCTACATTTAGGGGTACTGGATGTCTTCTCATCCAGGATAGTGCCCAACTTAAATCATGATGACCAGTACTACACTAATACTAGTCATTTTGCATCAGGAGTCAGGGGAAATGGAGATTAGTGGCACCATTGCACCACACCTTGGGGCACCATAAAAAGATCACACTAACCAATTTGTCCATAACAGACTTGGGACTAAGCACAGTGGTATTGTATTATTTAGCTGCAAGAGGATACACAGTTCTCTGGGCATTTCTCTGTCCATTACTTTTTTCCAGGTGTTTTGCTCATCTTTCTGTCCAACACCATTTTGCAGCCCTATTTACTCTGGCAAGAGTTTGTTTCTGTTAGGCATAAAACTGCTTTCTCAATAAAGTGCACCACTGGTGATGCTGTGCCTTCTGTTGCAAGTTTCATAGTATGAATCGCTACCCTCAGGGGCACCAGTCCTGTCTCCATCTGCAGCCCGAGTTGTATGCTGCATCAGCTTAGTTGTAGCAAACCCAAAACATACAAATATCCAGATTATATTCTTTTTATTGCAGAGTATTTGTAATTATTTGTCATAAATGTTATGCACAAAGGGTGCAGGTCTATATATTTAATGATGTTCACGGAATCTTTGTGGTGATGTCCATACTGTAGCTGACAAACATTTCACAAATACTAACAGAAGACAGCATGCAAATTATTAGCAGTTAAAAAAGGGGTTGTTAAATATGGAGCTATGATTGGCTAAGACTCATCACATAACTGTGTAGCAATATTGCTTAATGCACGGTCACAGGATTTGATTTGTTTTTATATATTTTCTTTGTTAAAGACCCATTTTAAAACTACAATTAACACACACCAGTGAATGCATTAAGCTATTATCATCACACTTTCAGGGTGGTTGATGGCCTAAGACCACAGAGGACACTGAGGCACACGATGACACAGCTTAATGCCCAGCCCATTCTGTGTTATTGATTATCGATATTCTAAAAACACATATTGCAGATCTATGTGGCACACTATGTACCATGACATGATAAAGCAGACTGACTGTGCAGTAACTGATATGCCAGCATGCATCCACTAATGTAATACACTGTGTCATTTCAGCATGCCTAGCACATGTCACGATTCTCCTGTTGATGGTTCCATGGGTATCCCATGATTCCTGTCTCTATGCCTAAAAAGGAATAGCCCTAGGTGTCAGTTGTTCTCTGTCCTCCATTCCCAGGGGCCATTACCCTGACAATCCATTGGTTACCCTCCTCCCTCATCTGAGCTTAATACCTTCCATGGCAGCCCAGTGGTTGCCTCCAGTGAAGCCCAACTCCACACCAGGGTGGCTGACAGTTGCCTCAGTTCACTAGACTATGGACTCATTACAACTGGGTTTTAGCATGTGTTACTGGAAAGGGCTTAACAGAGTGCAAGCCTACAATAACTACTGTACTTTGCACTGCGGATGGCCCATTAGGTCATTCACACTGTGCCCTCCGCCACCATTCTGATATGCCTGCTTCAGCCCTTGTAGACATAAGAAAAATATTTTAACACAACAGGAGGCATTTGTGACCACCTTATGGTATTGTTTTTCTGCAACTGAAAATGAGGCCTCAAATGTGACTGAACAGGAAACATGAAATATCTTGAATGACTATATTCTTTTTTTTTTTGAAATTCAAGTTTAATAATTTCCAAACATAAAAAAACAAAACCCACAATAACATTGGAGACAGCCAGTCAATAGCAACCATCTGGTATAAAGCAAAACACATAACAGAGAAAAAACCCACAACCACCCTGCCCCTCCCTCCCCACAACCACCCCACCTCAACCCCACCCCCACCCCCATCTTCCTGCCCTCACCTCCCATCCCCCTCCACCCTAGTGTGCCCGCTAGAATATACACAGAAACAAAACTGATTAGGCACTTCGATCTCAAGGAGGGCTCTACTTAAACAACCAAGGTGAAAGATCACAGAGGACGCTATTGTGGGCATCAGAGAGGGAACCAAGAAATCAGCAATGCAGATAAAGAGCATAGAGCTTCCCCCATCTCTTCTGGAATAAGTCCATACGATTCCGCACACTGGCAGTTAGTCTTTCAACATTGAGACATGCTGAAAGCTCTGTCAACCACTCCAGCTAGGTTAAAGACAATTGGTCAGTCCAATGCCTAAGAACTAACCTCTTGATTGCACTAGCCACCAGGGCCATATGGTAGCGATGCTCCACACAATCAATAGCACTATAGTCCCCCAGAATGCATATTTCAGGAGTAAAAAAGGTAGTAAGGCCCAGTAGGGGATCTAAATTAGTTTGGATGGCCGACCAGAGTGGGGCTACCCTGTTACATTGCCAGAAAATATGTAGAAAATTCTCCTCTCCCTGCAAACACCTAGTGCACTGAGAGAGAGCCAATCTTTTGAGTCGATAGTGTTTCTTAGGTGTGTAATACATATTGTTGATGATATAATATTGGGTAAGCTTGAGCCTGTCTTGGGTATGAAACCTATTCAGGTCCCTCCAAATCCGGGCCCAATTCAAAGTACATTCGTAAGTAAAGAGGGCCAGATATTGGATCCAGCGGTGGGTTCTGGGAACCTACAATCCAATAAAAAGGAATATATAGTCGAAACAGAGTGAGGCTTAGTGGCAAGAGCAAAAATGTGAGACAGGAACGGTTGTATTAGGGATTCTCGATATGTAGTGCCAAACTTCTCGACAATGAGATGCCTTAGCTGATACACTTTAAAAATACTACTGATGGGAATTCCAAATTTGGTAAGAATGCCAGACGTCGGGAGAAGAGAACCTTGATCATAAAACTGTTCCAAGTTGGTATTTTTAATATGGGGGAGCCAATTTGGGGTAATTATCGAACTATCAAGCTTAATGTTAGGATTTGAGATAATAGGCTGACCTAAATCTAATTTAGGGGGAATTTTTAAAAATAGTAGGCATTGGGAAAGGGATCTTAAAGATGTAGAGATTGTTTGATTCGTTATCCACTGCGAGAGATGGGAAGTGGGGGTGCACAAGATGGCGTAGGGGTCTAATTTAGACTCTGCGAGAATTGATCTCTCAATTTGAAGCCAAATCGGGGAAGGGGGATCGTGTTGAGATGGAATCCATCTACTCACTCTGGATAAATGAGTGGCCCAATAGTACAATAAGAGATTAGGGAGCCTAAGGCCACCTTTATCTCTGGGGAGAGAGAACTTGAGGAAGGAGTGCCTAGCCACTCTCCCACGCCAGATAAATTCCGAAAAGGCCGTGTGAAATTGCTGCAGGTAAGAGAGTGGTAACCAGAGGCCATGAATGACTATATTCTTGTGTAGTATGTACTGTAATCTGCTATTTTATCATTGTGTGTGTAGTTATTAGCAATCTTGGCTAGAGCCATATAGTAAACAAGGCTCCAGGCTTCATGAGCCATCCTGTAAAAAATATTTTCAAATAAGTAAACAAAAAAATACATTCATAACCCAATACAAAAAGAGGAAGAATGAAGACTCATGGAACCCATGTTCAGGACAGATAATGATGCCCAAGATATGCAGAAAGCCAGCAGTTTATCCTGTTCTGATTGTGCCTTGCAGCTTGATGAATCAAGCTGCTTTGCACATTTTCAGATATCCTCAGTCATCATTAGCTGTTCTGAATATGTTTCTGTGAGTGTTTTTTTTTTCTTTTTTCTTTTGCACAGTGAATTGTTTGTTTTGCATCACCGGTGCAGTCCAATTCAGTGGTCCATATTAATTTTCTACATCTCCTATACACCATTATCTTCAAGTGCTCTCCACTTATTTATGCTACAGTATGGCTCAACCCTATCTAATCATTTAGTTCAGTGCTAATACTGCTGCTTTATTGAAATATGTTTTAACTAGTGTTCATTTTATGTGCTTACTTTTATTGTGTTTTTTTTCCCTTTTGTTTTGTTTAAAAAAATCAATAAACTTTTAATGGAAAAAACCTTTGTCCCCTTGTTTTCCCATTTTCTGATGTGTCACAAGTGTGACTACGCAGCCACATCTTTTTGGACACCAGTCCACTATAAGTTTTGCATCAACCTCTGCTTGGTCCATGAAGGTAAAACAAGTATAAGAACAGGACTGATAATTTTAGTAAGTATGAAGTGGTAGGTGATTACTTAAATGTCTTTTTATGTACACTTGGATGGGTTCAACCTATGTATGTCACAGTATTGCTCAACTCTTCTATAGAATTATTAGTTATCTAATTGTTTACCTATATGCTAGTTATAAAATCAATGCTGCTATTGTATTGAATATGTGTGAGCTAGTGTTCATATTATGTACTTAATTTTATTGTATGTTTTTCTTTTCTTAAAAAAATCAATAAATCTTTTAATGAAAAAAAGCATTTGTCCCCTTCCTTTCTGACTCTCTGACATGTGTCACAAGTGTGACAGTACGCAGTCACATCTTTATAGACACCAGGCCAATATAGGTTTTGAATCAACCTTTGCTTGGTCCATTAACCTCCCACCCCCCAACACTGTGTCCCATAAATGGAATGTTGTGTGCAATGCTGAGTAGCTCTTGCCTAATATTCTTAGGTACTACCAGATGTTTGCACACCTGCCAAATTTGACTCCTTGGGCTGCAACCTGGGGTGGGATCTGGAGAACATTTGGTCCCAAGGCAACCATGTTGTTAATGCATAAGGGTTATTGTATCAGCATAATTACATTTTAGAAGGTGGATCCTGTTGACAGTGGCCAGTGGCCAAAGTTTAGTGACCAGTGACCCAAGTTCTATATAAGTTTATCAAAGACAACATTTATATGTAGTTGGCTAACCAAAAGGTTGAAAACATAGAAAAGACTTGCAAAAGGCTACAAGTGGCTAAGTAAATGAATGATACCACAATGTCAGTTAATATGTATGTATGTGTAAGACTTTAAAAGGTTAATGGTTAAAATTCTCTAAGTGTAGAAAATAAAATAATTCAAGAAGCACAAAGCAAGGTCTAACTTGGAATTATCCTATTCAGCAGAAAAACACTGTGTACCAAAACATGTCTTTTTGAAGGTTATGGCCAAGATAAGAACGCAGCTGCTGCTAACCACGGCTGACCTTGATGGCTGAAGTTCCTCATCTTGTGATTACTAATTTTTAAAGATATGTGTTACAAGGAATTGATATAAAAATAAAGAGATACATAATTTGGCCACTGTCTGGTTTCTATCTGTAAGCCAATTAGTGTCAAATGTGTCTTATGACCAAGGTATCTCATGGCCATTGTACTATTAAAATCTTGCCTCATGGTGTTATTAAATGACGTGATGTCTAGGCTAAAATTTGCTATAACAGTTGGAAATTTCCACTATGCATTTTTTTTGTGTGTTTATAAATGCAGGATGTAAATGTCCTGTCCCTTGTGTTCCAGAAGACTAGCCCTATGGGCTGCTATGGATGCTGGACACCCAGAAAGAGGGAGCCAGTCTGCTTTACTTTTTCTGTACCTGTAGCCCTGGTGATAAAAGGTCATCAGCTGTTTAGATTTAATCATGTTACAGGCAAAATTGTTAGGGCTTATTTGGTATTAATAAATTGCAACTGATTTAAAACAACATTTGGTGTCAGGTGGCTTCATTGGATTACCAGGGACCACTAGCCAAGAACCTTGTGCTTTTACAATTCTGTCTACACATACCTCTACATGGCAAACATCTAGGGGTGGCTTACATAATTTTAGTTATGAGCAATGCAGATGTTTACAATTCTGATCTTGCAGGATGGAGATTAGCTCATTGATTTTATTTCTATTTTATTTTATTCTTTGGTAACTGGGCAAGGCCCAGTAGGTCCAGGTGCCTATTTTGGGGGGTGACCTAAGGGACGCTGTGGTGGTAAAGAGGCATGTACAGAGTTACACAGTTCACAGGTGATCGCAGGGTTCAGGACCAGGTCTCCTGAGTGTCCCAAGCTTATTCACAGCTCATTGCTCTAGCCTCAGGGCTATACTAGAATCCACATAATTAGAATTAGAGATTTGTGGTGCACTAAATGTATAAAATATATATTTTAACAGAAACAGTATGTTGGAGTCTGGCCACCCTCCTGCATCAAGGGGTATTGGATGGCATCTCATCCTGGAACGTGCCCACCTTATACCATGACTACCAGTACTAAACCAATATCTGTCACCTTTGCATCAAGAATTAGGGGTAATGAAGATCAGTGGCACCATAGCACCACACCTTGGGGCACCATAACAAGATATGACACACACAAACCAGTTTGTCCATACCAGAGCTGGGACTAAGCATAGTCATATTTTATTTTTTAGCTGCAAGAGGATACACAGTTCTCTGGGCATTTCTCTGTTCATTACTTTTTTCCAGGTGTTTTTTTTTCATCCTTCTCACCCTGTCCAACACAAGTGTGCAGCCCTATTGACTCTGACAAGAGTTTGTTTCTGTTAGGCTTAAAACTGCTTTCTCAATAAAGTGCACTGCTGGCATTGCTGTGCCTTTTTTTGCAAGTTTTATAGTATGAATCGTTACCCTCAGAGGCACCATCCCTATCCTCATCTGCAGCCTGAGTTGTATGCTGCATCATCTAAGTCATAGTAAACCCAAACATACAAATATTCAGATTATATTCTTTTCATTGTGGAGTATTTGCAGTTATTTGCCATAAATGTTATACACAAAGGCTACAGGTCTCTATATTTCATGATGTTCATGGAATATTTGTGGTGATGTCCATACTGTAGCTGACAAACTTTTCACACATACTAACAGAAGCCATCATGCAAATTATTAACAGTTATAAAAGGGGTTGCTAAATATGGAGCTATGATTGGCTAAGATTCACCATGTGGCTGTGTGGGAATATTGCTTAATGCATGGTCACAGGATTTGATTTATTTTTACATCTTTTCTTTGTTAAAGACCCATTTAATAACTGCAATAACATACAACGGTGCATGTATTAAACTATAATCACTGCCCTTTCTGGGTGGTTGATGGCTCGAGACTACAGAGGACACCAAGGCATGTGGCAATATAGCTTAATGCCCAACCTGTTCCATGTTATTGATTATTGATATGACAGCAGTTGGACCACAGTGGGCTCATGGAGGGTGAGGATGGTGGAACAGAGGCACACCCAGTCAGTTGTTCCACACCACAATCCATACACCATTCTGGGGGAGCATAGCTCCCCTATGGATGCACCCACAGAGGAGACTAAGGAGGCTGAGGACAACTGTCACAAGGGAGGCCCACAGGAAGGAGACAGAGGACACCACAAGGAAAGGAAGCAGCTCCTGGTGGGGACTCAATTATAGGGGATAGAACTGGGGAGCAGAGAAAACTGAAGTAAGGTGCCTGCCTGGTGCCATGGCTTGGAGAGACAGGAAGCGCATCCTCAGGATCATGAGAACAGGTGCACGGGAGTCTGAGCTGGATGTCATTGTCCACCTAGGGACAAATGACTTGGCTCATCATGAGATTAGAGCAGTGCAGAAGGACTTTGTAGAATTGGGGAGGGGCCTAAGACAAGTAGCACACACAATATCCTTCTCTGAGGTGCTGCCTGTCAATGGCATGAGTGAGGCAAGGGTACTTTGCACCATGCAGTTTAATGAATGGTTGAAAAAATGGTGTGGAGCACAGGGGTTTGGCTTCATTGGGGACTGGGGTTCCACCTGGAGGGACACCAGCCTATACTGGCAGGATGGTATGCATCTTTCCAGGAAGGGAACAAGTCTTTTGAGCAATTGGTTTAAATGCTTCATTGGCAAGCTTTTAAACTAGTCAAGGGGGGAAGCACTGATAAGCAGCAGGAAAATCCCAGCCTCTCTCTACAAAACAGGGTACTAAATGAGAAAAAGACCGAGGTAGAAAGGTCAGTGGGGGATGCTGCAAAAGAAGGTAAAGCCATCAAAAAATGGAGAGCAATGAGTACCAATGCCCATAGTCTGAGTAACAAGCTTCCTGAATAAGTGGCCTTGATGGAGGAGGAACATCTGGATATCGTGGCAGTCACAGAAACATGGTACACACAAAACCATGACTGGGACATAAACATACCAGGATACACTATCTACAGGAGGGACAGGGAGGGTAAAAGAGGAGGAGGAGTAGCTCTTTACATAAGGGAAGGAATCAAAGCAACAGAACAAAAGGGAAACAGGGAGGAGACGAAGCACTGTAGGTAAATTTGGAGACTGGCAATGGCACCACAATCCGCACAGGGTTATATACAGACTCCCTTCTCAGGGGGAGGAAATGGACAAGGAAATAATAGAAAGAATACTTAGAATGGCAGAAAAAGGGGAGATATTGCTGATGGGTGATCTGAATATGCCAGATGTTAACTGGAGTGCAGTTGCAGCAGCCACTTCAAAGAGTGGGATTATTCTAGATGCCCTACAGGGGCATGCCTTAGACAACTAGTATTGGAGAGCATTCGAGAGGGAACAATCTTAGATCTGGTTCTCTCAAATGGAGATGAAGAGAGGATCACAGATGTAGAAGTGGGTAGCCATCTGGGGACTAGCGACCATCGAACAGTATGGTTCACAATAAACACAGCAATAGAGTCAAGCCATACAAAGGCAAAAGTACTGAACTTTAGGAGGGCTGTCTTTGCCAAAATGGGTGAGTGCCTAAGGAATGCACTAGCAAATGGGCAGGAAGGAGGGGGTGGAAGAACAATGGGGAATAATAAAAACTGCCATCACAGAAGTAACAAGCCTTTGTTTAAAGCAAACAAACAAAACAAAACGATGTAAGAAACCACTATGGTTCTCAAAGGAAGTGGCAGTGAAGATTCAAGAGAAAAAGAAAGCATTCAGGAAGCACAAGGAATCACAGAAGGAGTAGGACAGAGAACTGTATCAGTTAAAGCAAAAGGAAGCTGGGAAGGCAGTCAGAACAGCAAAGGCCCAAACCGAGGAAAGATAGACAACTCAGTTAAGAAGGGGGGATAAAACCTTTTATAGGTACATCAGGGAACGAAGGAAGACCAAGGGAGGGTTAGTGAGGCTCAATAAAGAGGAGGGAGGGTGGGCAGAGGGTGACTGTGAAAAAGCAGAGGTACTAAACAAATATTTTTGCTCAGTATTTACAAAGGAAATGGGGGAGGTACCTAAAACAAACAGTAGAAACACTCTGGATACAGAAGTTGATACCAGCCCATTTACAGAGAAAGGGTTCTGAAGGAACTCTTAAAACTGAAGCTGGATAAAGCAATGGGACCTGATGGGATTCATCCCAGAATTCTAAAAGAACTAAGGGTAGAACTAGTGACACCACTGACTACCCTCTTTAACAAATCATGGGAGGATGGGGTGGTACCCGAGGACTGGAGAAGGGCAGATGTGATTCCCCTTCACAAAAGTGGGAGCAAGGCAGAAGCAGGAAACTACAGACCTGTTAGTTTAACCTCAGTGGTAGGGAAAATGATGGAATCACTTCTGAAGGAAAGAATTGTTGAGTATCTAGAGGCCGGAGGGGCACAGGACCCAAGGCAGCATGGATTCACAGCGGGAAGGTCATGCCAGACAAATCTGATAGATTTCTTTGACTGGGTGACCAAAGTAGTAGATCAGGAAGGGGCTGTGGACATGGCCTACCTAGACTTTAGCAAGGCATTTGACACAGTCCCACACAAAATATTAATATACAAGTTAGCCAGCCTGGGAGTGTGTCCCAAGATGACAGGCTGGGTAAAGAATTGGCTGGAGAATAGGACACAGAGGTAATAGTAAATGAGGTCACTCTGAAGAAAGGGGGTTACTAAGTGGGGTACCGCTTGAGTTTCAGTAATGGGACCGGTCCTCTTCAATGTCTTTATAAAAGCGACATTTGCAGAGGGACTGGAAGGAAAGAATGTCTCTTTGCAGATGACACAAAGATCTGCAACAGAGTTGATACACAAGGTGGGGTGGAAAGGATGAGAAGGGACTTGGCAAGGTTAGAGGAATGGTCAAATGTATGGCAGCTTAGATTCAATGCTAAGAAGTGCAAGGTAATGCACCTGGGAAACAAAAACTCAGGGGAAGAGTACACAATGGGGGGTGAGATACTAACAACAACAAAAATGGAAAGGGACCTGGGGGTAGTCATATCAGATGACCTAAAGGTGGGCAAGCAATGTGAGAGGGCAGCAAGGAGGGCTGGGGGGATACTGGGATTCATAGGGAGAGGCATCACCAGTAGAAAACAGGAAGTTATTATCCCTCTGTACAGACAGTTGGTGAGACCCCATCTGGAGTACTGCATGCAGTTCTGGAGACCCAATCTCTGCAAAGACATAGACAGGATGGAAGCTGTCCAGAGGAGGGCAACTAAAATGGTGCAGGGTCTGCACTGGAAGACATATGAAGAGAGACTTAAGGAGCTAAATATGTATAGCCTCAAGGAAAGGAGGGAGAGGGGACATGATAGAAACTTTCAAGTACCTCAAGGGAATCAACAAAGTCAAGAGGGTAGCATCTTTCAAAAAGAGGTGTGCAAGAACAAGGGGCACAATTTGAAGATGGGGGCAGCTCAGAGGTAATGTAAGAAGTATTTTTCACAGAGGGTTGTGGATGCATGGAACAGCCTTCCGGAGGAGGTTGTGGAGTCAAAAACAGTGATGGAATTCAAGCATGCATGGGACAGTCATAAGGCAATTCTAGGGTGTGGGGGTAGGAAGAAGTAGGCTGCTGGTTAACTAGGATCTGCAGCTTATCCATTAGGTAGGGAAATGGGCAAATTGGTGGGCCAAGTGGTCCTTATCTGCCGCAAAAATCTATGTTTCTATATTCTAAAAGTACATATTGCAAATCTATGTGGCACACAATATGTTCTGTTTCATATTAAAGCAAACTGACTGTGCAGTAACTAATATGCCAGCATGCATCCACTAATGTGGTACACTGTGCCATTTCAGCAAGCCTGGAACATGTCATGATTCTTCTGTTGATGTTTCCTTGGGTGTCCAATTGTTCCTGACTGTCTCTGTCCCCCCAAAAAGGATGGCCCTAGTTGTTGATTATTCTCTCTCCTCCTATTTCATAGGTCATTACCCTATCCACTAGTTACCCTCCACCCTCATCCGAGCTTAATACCTTCCCTGGCAGCCCAGTGGTTGCTCCCAGCACAGCCCAACTCCACAGCTGGGTGTCTGAGAGTTGCCCCAGCTCACTTGACTATGGACCCATTATAGCTGTGTTTCAGCAGATGTTACTGGAAAGGATTCAACAGAGTGTAAGCAGGCCTACAAGAACTGCTTTGCACTATGGATAGCCCATTAGGTCATCCGTGCTGTGACCTCCACAGCCATTCCCATGTACCTACATACGAACATATCAACATATGAAATGCCAGCAGAAACAGGCCTCATGGTCTATTGAGTCTGCTTGATTGTGCAGCTAGCCCCTAAACTTGCAGCTGCCCCACCCACTCCTCCCCTCATCATAACCACCCCTCTCACTCTGTCCCACCCTGTCTTAAATCCTCCCACCATTCTACATGATATCACCTCCTTGGGCAAAGCGTTCCACTTATCTACCACTCTTTTCATCAAAAAGTATCTCCTGATTTCCCTACTGAATTCCCCTCTTCCAATCTCAGCTGATGCCCTCTCGTGCCCCTCCCACCTTCTGATCTGAAGAATTCCTTCTATATTAATCCTGTTAATACCCTTTAGGTACTTAAAGGTTTTAGTCATAACCCCCCATCCCTCCTTTCTTTCAGGGAATACATTTGCAGTTTTCCCTGCCTCTCCTCATAGGATTTTTCCTGAATTCTCTGTATCATCTTTGCTGCCTTATGTTGCACCCCCTCCAGCAATCTGATTTCCCTTTTCAGGAATGGACACTAGTACTGCATGCAGTATTCCAGGTGCAGACTGACCAGTGACCTGTGCAGGGGTAGGATCACACCTCTGTGCCTGGAGGAGATTCCCCTCACTATGCACCCCAGCACCTTGTTTGCCTTTGCAGCCATCTTTCTACACTGAGCTGAGTGGTTCATACTTCCCGTTATTAGTACCCCAGATCCTTTTCCTCCACTGTGCTTTCCAACTGTACCCCCTTACAACTGATATTTCCTCCCCTGGTTCCTTGCTCTGAAGTGCGGTACCTTGCACTGTTTGGCATTGAACCCCAAATGCCATGTCTCCGACCAGTTCTGTAGTTTGGTTAGGTCTTCCTGCAGCCCCCTCTACCCCGCTATGTTGTCTACCACTGCACCAATCTTAGTATCATCTGCAAACAGACTGCTCCTACTCCTAATCCCATTTGAGATATCGACTATGAATATCCCAAACAGCACCGGTCCCAGTACTGAACCCTGGGGCACCCCACTTGTAATGTCCCCTGATGATGAGAGTCCCCTCCACCACACCCTTTGCTGCCTACCTCTCAGCCAGTTGGTGATCCAGTTGACCAATTTTATCCCCACCCCCAATGTATTTCAGTTTTGTCCCCAGCCTCCCATGTGGCACCGAGTCAAAGGCCTTGCTGAAGTCCAAATACAGGACATCCACTGTATGGCCCCTGTCCAGTTCCCTGGTAATCCCATCAAAGTCCTTCACTAGGTTTGTCTGGCAGGATCTACCTGATACAGAACCATGCAGATGGCAGTCTTGGAGCCCATTGTCATCCAGAAAGGTCATCAGTCTCTCTTTTAGGACTGACTCCATAAGTTTCCTCATGATTGAAGTGAGACTCACTGATCTGTAGTTGCCTGGATCATTCTACTGGCCACTTTTATAAATGGGCACCACATGGCCCATCCTCTAGTCCAGTGGTATGCATCCTGCATCCAGTGATGTACTGAATAAGTCTGCCAACAGTCCCACCAGGATGTCCTCTAGCTCCCTAAGTACCATAGGGTGAATGCCATCTGGCCCCATTACCTTATCCACCCTCAGTGCACTTAGTCCCTCCAGCACCCTGTCCCCTGTAATTCTGATATCAGGGGTCCCCCCAACCACTCTACCCTTCCCATGGGGTATCTGCCCCCCTCTTTCCTTCATGAACACAGAGGAGAGGTACTCATTTAGTGCCTCTGCCTGGTCCTCCCCATTCTCTACCCACCCCATCTTTCTTAATCCTCACAATCTGGTCTTTGTTTCTTCTTCTCTCACCAGTGTAGCTGAAGAAGTCATTTTCCCTGTTCTTGATTCCCTGTGCCAGTCTCAGCTCTCTGGAAGCCTTGGCCACTCTGACTAGCCTGGTAACCTCCCTGGACTTCTTTGTGAACTCGTCTTTGTCCACTTGCCTTCCTGATTTCCTAAGCCTCTGGAATGCTTTACTCTTGGCCCTCACCCCTTCCATTACATCCAGAGTCAGCCAGCTTGGCTTCTTTGCTGTTTCCTTCTTGCTCTGTGTCCTGGTGCAGGTCTCAGCAGCCTCTGCCAGCCTTTCCTTAATGATGTTCCATTTTTGGCTGGCACTCATGCATAACTGAATTCCCACCAGATGCTCAACTAAAATTTCCCCCATCCTTTTAAGGTCTTCCCCCTTAAAATCAATCACCCTGGTACCTGTTCATCCTGTTATCCTTCCCATATTGAGTGTGAGCCACACCATATAATGGTCACTTCCAGCCAGGGGGTCCTCCGCTCCCTGATCCCTTACAGCCTCTACATTTGTTAATACAAGGTCCAGAGTCCTACCTTCCCTAGTCAGCTCATGGAGCAAGTGCACCAGGAAGCAGTCCTGAAATGCATCTAGTAATCTCTGCTCTTTTTTCCACACGTGGTGGCTGGGATGTTCCAGTCCACCCCAAGGAGGTTGAAGTCCCCCACTACTATGGCAGCAGCAGCCCTTGTAGACGTAAGAAAAAGGTTTTAGCCCAACAGGAGGTATTTGTGACCACCTTCTGACATTACTTTCCCAACTGAAGATGAGGCCTCAAATATGACTGAACATGGAAACATGAAATATCTTGTATGGCTGTGTTCTTGTGTAATAGGTATTATAATCTGCTATTGTATCACTGTGTGTGTAGTTATTAGCAAACTTGGCTAGAGTCATATTGTAAACAAGGCTCCAGGCTTCATGAGCCATCCTGCAAAAATATTTTCAAACAAGTAAGCAAATAAATAAAGTCCCCAATACAAAACAGAAACAATAAACATTTCCCCAATACAACACAGAAACAATGACACACTCACTGAACCCATGTTCAGGACAGATAATGATGCCCAAGATGTCCAGAAAGACAGCAGTTTATCCTGTTCTGATTGCATCTTGCACCTTGATGAATAAAGCTGCTTTGAACATTTTCAGATATCCTCAGTTGGCATTAGCTGTTCTCAATATGTTTCTGTGAGTGCTTTGTTTTTTTTCTTTCTTTTTGCTTAGTGAATTTTTTGTTTTGCACCACCAATGTGGTCCAACGATCCAGTTCAGTGGTCCATATTCATTTTTGGCACCCCTATAGACCATTATCTTCCAATGATCTCCAGTTAGGCCCAGTTAGAAAATAGATAATCTGCCAATGGTAGGAGGGGATATTCAGAAAACACTGCATACTTGATGTGGAAAAGCCAGATCCCAGGGCATTGTAATTTGAAGGGCATCTTGCTTTGCCAGTGAAAAATAAGTCTCTCATATTTAAATGAAACTGTAAAATGGATAGGGAACAGTGAGCAGTCTGACTGACTATAGCATACAGTAAGAATTCTAAACTGTGATATTTTAACAGAACATCACAATTTATACTAATTTCTGCATCTGCCCTCATCTCTTTTCTTTGCACTTGGTATTATCAATATATCATATGCTGACGTCAGTTGGCTATACACTGGCTGTACACTAGAACTAATGGAAGGGGACTTGGTACATTTCCATAACAGTGCAGGCACACATTTTGGGAGGAGGCGTGTGGTTGCAAATTCAGCTACATCTGGGATGTGGCTGCACTTTTTTTCAAAATGTATCTGACTCTCTCCTGCTAACCACACAATTGCTGTTTGTGACATCACAATCTGTGTTCATGGTGAGCACTATTATGTCATTAACAAAAGCAGGGAAGATGCAAACATTTCCAAGTGTTTTCTACACATACTTTTCAGACAGACTACCAAGATGTGCTGTAAATCTTGGAGGGAACACTGAAAATGAAAGAGTATTCTCTAGTAAACTGGAATAGCTGAAACATCTTATTTATGAGAGCACATGCTGAAGTGCGGAGCTGCTCTTTAAATTAGAATTTCTTTGTAGCTGCAGATTTACCCTGAAGGAGGAAACGTTTTATTTTATGTGGTTCAATTTTGTGAATTTTTTTGACAACAGTAAGCTGCTTCTCCCCTAATATTTTCCTCATAAGCTTTTGCTGCACAGGAAATCTGAATAAAATAATGTTTGAGTCATAATCAAAACACTTTCTAACTGTAAATATCTGATGGTTTTGTTTGCTAACTTCTATTTTTTTTCTGTCCTAAAATATGCACCCTCAGAATGATCAGGCAGAGAAAAGAAACTAAGTGTCCATGGAAAATCAGCACTCCATAGGGACGCACCATATAGAAGTTACTATTTTTATTAATAAAATAAAACGGATAAAAATACAGCACGGTGACACTTCACCTCCATAAACAAATAAAAAGCTATCAGATCCTGGTGAGTGTGTGTCACATATTTTACTTCTCTGTTGCACCAATGGGAAACTGGAGTTTCTTGCCAATTTATTGGATTGGATTGTTATTTATAATGGGCAGACTAGATGGGCCTAGCGGTCCTTATCTGCCATCAAAGTCTATGTTTCTATGTTTCTATATTTTAAGATTCACATTGAAAGCAAGCTGACTGGTGCAGCATTAGAGCTACAGCTCGTGATGCTGGAGACCCAGGTTCAGAAACAAGCTTGGATTGGAGAAGAGCCTGCTGGTGGGAAGAGGAGGAGGAGGAGGATTGACTGTTCCAAAGGATGCTCTATCCCTCTGGGGAAGGATGGTCACAGCCTTCATTGCAGTGTTGCTAGCTGGGAGACCTGGGTTCAGGAACAAACCTGGGTTGGTGGAGGGCCAGCTGCAGGGGTGGGGAGAGGAGGGTTGTACATCTCAGAGAATGATCTCTCCCTCCGGGGACAGATGATCAGTGCCTTCACTGCAGTGCTGCCTGCTGGGTGGCCACAACTGGCAACACAGTGGTAGGCAGACTTGGAAAGAGGATGCTGGCCTGGTGCACATCCAGTGTGCCATTCTGCATGCCCTGCATTGTGCTGGCAACCTAGTTAGGAAAAACCATGAGGAATGTGACCCCAGTTCCAGTGATGAAAGACTCTGGTATATCGGGGCCCCACATCCCTGGCACAGTATATTGTGATGCACCAGATGTCTCAGGGTAAATCCCCCTTCACCCTGACCCTACCTGGAGTACAAACCAAAATGCCATGAAGGACAAATGTGTGCAGATATAAGGTGTGGGGGATCAAGGTGTACCTTGGGAGCACTTCAGGGAGTTAAGTCAGGAGCTAGGATGGAGGCTTAACATACGAGGAAAAAAAAAGATTTCAAAAAAATAAAGATCAATGGCAAACATGTTAAGAACATTTCTCATTTTTTTCTTTTATTCTACAGACATTCTAATAAAATGTGACCGTGTACCAGAATCGATACTGTACAGTGGCGTGAAAAAGTATTTTCCCCCTTCCTGATTTTCTCTATTATTGCATATTTGTCACACTGGATGTTTTCAGGTCTTTAGACAAAATGTAATATTAGATAAAGGGAACCTGAGTGAACAAATAACACTTTTTTTTTTTTTTATTTCACTTATTTAATGAAAAAAAGTTAACCAACACCAACTGGCACTGTGTGAAAAAGTAATTGCCCCTTACACTTAATAACTGGTTACATACATTTAGCTGCAATGACTGCAACCAAACACTTCCTATAATTCAATATCAGTATTTCACATCGCTGTGGAGGAATTTTAACCCACTCTTCCTCGCAGAACTGCTTTAATTCAGTAACATTTGGTAGGTTTTCGAGCATGAACTGCTCATTTCAGGTCCTGCCACAGCATCTCTATTGGGTTTAAGTCTGGACTTTGACTAGGCCACTCTAAAACTTTAATTTTACTTCTTTTTAGCCATTCTGATGTGGACTTGCTTTTGTGTTTTGGATCATTGTCTTGCTGCATGACTCAACTACGCTTCAGCTTCAGCTGACGGAAGGATGACTGGACATTCTCCTTAAGAATTTTCTGGTACAGAGCAGAATTTATGGTTCCTTTAATTATGGCAAGTCATCCAGGTCCTAGGCAGCAAAGCATCCCACACCATCACACTACCACCACCATGTTTGACTGTTGGTATGGTGTTCTTACTGTGGAATGCTGTGTTTGCTTTACGAGACATTATGGGATCCATGTTGTCCAAAAAGTTCCACTTTGGACTCATCTGTCCATAGAACATTTTCCCAAAAGGCTTGTGGATCATCCAGGTGCTTCTTGGCAAATGAGAGCGAGCATTTATGTTCTTCTTGTTGTGATGGTTTCCGCCTTGCTACTCTCGCATGAAGCCCATTTTTGCCCAGTCTCTTTCTGATTGTGGAGTCATGAACACTGACCTTAGCTGAGGCAAGAGAAGCCTGCAGTTCTTTGGATGTTTTAGGATCCTTTGAGACTTCTTGGATGATTTACACTGCCCTTGGAGTAATTTTGGCAGGCCCCACTCCTGGAAGGGTCACTACTGTTCCAAGTGTTCTCCATTTGGAGATTATGGCTCTCACTGTGGTTCGATGGAGTCCCAGAGCCTTAGAAATAGCTTTGTAACCCTTTCCAGACTGATAGAGGGCAACAAAATGTTTTTCTGATCTTTTCAGGAACTTCCTTTGATCATGGTATAATGTGCTTGTTGAATCTTTGTGCTGGCAATGTGACTCTGATGGTAAGGGCCAAAATAAGTGAGGTTTATATTGAGCAGGGCTGGCTGTAATCAAGCCTGGCTGTGTTCAATCAGCTGACTCTAATTATCCCTTTAATTGGGTTGATTTAACTAGGGGCAATTACTTTTTCACACAGTGCCAGTTGGTGTTGGTTAACTTTTTTCATTAAATAAATGAAATAAGTAAAAAAAAAAAGTGTTATTTGTCCACTCAGGTTCCCTTTATCTAATATTATATTTTGTCTAAAGACCTGAAAACATCCAGTGTGACAAATATGCAATAATAGAGAAAATCAGGAAGGGGCAAATACTTTTTCACGCCACTGTATGTCTACAGAGGTCCTTCTCATTGTTAATGTTATTTTATGTCTCTGTATGTTTCTCTAATCACAACTGGAAGTTTTGACATTTTTTCTGAGTCACCTCCATTTGGCTTTGCTTCTGACGTCAAACAAGGAGTGACATTTTCTTTAAATGTCCCTGGTAGTCTTGAGAATGTACATTAAAGACTGGACTGAAGACCCTGCCTTGAACATCATTTTGTCTCGATCAATAACTAATTGTTTTCTTCATCAAGGCCAATACAAATTTAATTGTAAAATTGCTTGGGACTTAGACACTTTAAGTCAAATCAATCGAGGCAAGCTGTGCAGTTTTCAACGGGGAAGGGTGTGGTTTGAGATCTCCAGTTGTGGTGTCTTTGGCAGCAATAGCAACAGCAGCAGATCATGATGGGACCCCAGGTGGGATTGTGATCTTTAAGACTCTCTCAGTATTCTTTCCACCACTAGACTGCCAAGTATTTTTATATTATAGAGACACGGTAGCGCCCCAATAGTTATGGTTGAGTAGCCTGTTAAATGTTAAACCTCAGATTTTGCATATTAATATTTTTAGCTCTCTTTGACAAAATGAGATGAAATTTTGTATGTTTTGTCTAGGAGGCAAGGTCTTGATGTGTGGAATTTTCTATGATGGCAGCTTGTGTGGTTTCTGAGATCCACAGACATATTTTTTTGGAAAAAAAAGCAATTTTTTTTTCTATACTTAACATTGTCGTTTTTTTTTGCTCTTGCCTACGGCATACATGGAAAATAATTTGTACCCCAAACTTGCAGGAGACATGTGTCATGTTCCAAGGTAATGCCATTGACAGGTCTGGTGAAAAAATATTGAAAGATTACAGATTTACTAGGCTTTAAATTTTACTGTTTTTTGATCTGTGCATGCGCAGTAGGATTTTTTCAGATAACGTTCTGCAGCGAAAGTAAAAATTTGATGCCACAAATGCCCCTTTTTGCTTTTCCCACTTATTTGGCAGTGCATCAAACATTTTCTGGTGTCGTGCCAGCTGCCATCTTATTGATTTTTTCCACATACTGTCAAAAGTGGAAAATACATAAAAATGCTGCGATTTTTTAAAAAACAATCAGAACCTAGCTAAACAAGACCAATTTAGCTGGATTCTGATGTTTGTTTATTGACATTAGGGCTACAAATGTATTTTCTGGGTACCCAAAATCCTGGGTGCCCAGCTTAGTGAGAGCAGCACTTCCCTCATGTTCTCTGTATGAGAACATTGGGAATTTCTTGACTTTTGCAGCTGCAGCTGAAGTCATGCTACCAGCTGCAGTGTTGGGTGTGAGCCACCTTTTCCCTGGTGTCTAGTGGCACCTCTCCATCCTCTGATCATGGTTCCCTTGTTTTTTTATAATGCCCTGGTATCTAGTGGTACCCTGACCTTCCGATCACTATCCCCAAAGTTATTTTTAATTTCCCTGGTGTCTAGTGGCACCTCCCACCCTCTGATTACTGGCAGAACCTAAAACAAAGAAAATGGTCCCTCTATTTTTTTTAACAAACCTGTAAAAAAAGAGGTCCCTCGCCGATCCGCCCACCCCCACCTCCCACTCGACACTGACGACCCCACACCCCCACACACCCTCACTCACCTGACTAGGTCCCAAGTTTGAGATCCACTCTCCTGATTGAAGACAAGTCTTGATACTGGAACTAGTGACTACAATATGAGAAACTAAGGTAAATGCAGTTTAATGTATTTCAAAGGGGTTTTCAACTCTTATGCATAACTTTGCCATTTTTTGAGATTTTGACCTCAAATTTTCTACATAGCTTTTTGGGGACCCTACATCATGATCAATGTGACTGTCTTTACACAGCTCCCACTGAAAAGGTGATTTTGCCATCACTTGGTGAATTCACTTTTTGGGCAAGATTTGCATAATGACAGTCATATTTTATTTAGTTTTTGTTTACCGAGTAAGTGCACTAGCTGTAGCATGACTATTTTCAGGCATGACCTGGGAGAGTACAAAACAGTATAACATACAAAACATTCTATAAGTGCAGGAAAGTAATACATAGGGTAGGTCAAAAACAGTATCAATTATCCACACACAGGCAATCAAAAAATAACACTACATGGGAAACAGTTTAGAGAAATAACTGTGACTCTCTGCCCCTTGCTTATAATTATGGCATGATATCTGTATTATAAATACATGGTCTGTGTATGACATTTCAGTGTGTGAGGAATTTGGCCTGTAACTTCAAAGTGTCAGTAGCCGAAACCAGGAGATAAAAAAGACCAGAAGGAAACAGTTAATAGGAACATCCTTTCAGAGACAGTTATTGCCGGCTGCTGCTTTTGAAGTTGGAAAGTAAATACGAATTTTAAGATGTTTACGGAGAAAGGTAATTAGGCTAGTCCCTCTCCTTTTAGAAAATAGCTGAAGAATCATAAAATACCTCAGATCTCACTGGCACAGGAAATCAGCCAAGGGATATGAGTGTGGGAATGTTAAGATCAAAGAGAAAATGTTTAATTAAAGGATGCTGTATTTAGGAAATGTCTTTTTCTTCTGATGTTACCATTAATTTTAAAATACCTCCTGTTAGGAAATCATGTTTGTAAGAATTAATTATAAAAGGAGGAGCTAGATGACTTACCAAGAGGGTGGGGAGATAAGAGTTGAAAATGTATCAGTGTATCTGAAATGTGTGATATCATCTTGGGCTCTAAAAACAGAAACATCTAACTTGAAATGCACTTACAGAGGTAATACATTAGATAGAAAAGATTTAAAAGTATTGTGGTAGGAGTTTTTGTTCTGTAATTTTCCCATTTTCTTTTGTGACTGTGAGCTCTTGATATTTGTTCTGTATTTTATATTATTTATTTTACAATTTTTAGTAAATAACCATTTTCTGGAAATACTACCTGTCTCTTCTCAGTTTCTTTTTGCATGTGAAGTGCCTGTATTTTACATCCTACAACTGTTTAAGAAGGCTTGATGGTGTTACTAAGCTTGGAAAAGGTAAGGATATCCCTAAGATCTCTTATAGAGTTTTAAGGGTTCATTTTGGAGAGCTGGCTAGGTGCTCCTGGCCTGTACATTGGGTATGCTAGCATAAGGTTCACAGTTTGAATCGCCCCAGAACTTGAGGCTAACAGGCGATTCAGACCAAAACCAGACAGGAGGGTTACTCTGTCTGTTACCTGTTCACAATATTGTGCTCTGAGGTTGGCACTGTGGGAGCAGAGGGCCTGACCTGTGGAGTACATTTGTGACAGATTTGGTTGGCAGTGGTGCAAAAGTATTGGTAACACAAGCTTTAACAGTTCAGTGTGTCAGCTTAATACTGTACAGCTCATTTGCAAAATAAGGCAGTGATTATTTTTAAAAAGAAACAGAACTATATAATTTTGCTTACAGTCAAAGATCCTACCTGTTTTATTTTTTTTTCAAGTGCAAGTTAGAGTAGCCATAGTTAGGGAACAAGATGGCTTCCAAATACAGTGAGCACACTGCAGACTACCTGAATCAGTTGTGCAAGGAGAGGAATCCTGCATGGGGGGAGTGCCAACAAGCAGAACTTTGTGGATACTCTGATGGCTGCTGATGCCCAGAGCATTGAGTCACAGTCTGTGACTGCAAAAGACTGAACCTTGGGTGTGGAGGGGCCAGTGGCCAGTGCAGTGTCCAGATCTGGTGAAGAAGACAGCAGGGCCAGTGCAAGCCAAGAGCCACAGCAGCAGGGGAAGGTCACTAGCATTCTGAAGCCAGAAGCAATCAGGCTGCAGACTGAGTTGTACAGAATGGAGCTGGAGTTCCAGAGAGAGGCTGAGTGAGAACGGCAAGAAGTGGAGTGAGAGAAACAAGCTGCAGAGGAGAAGAGGGAGCGAGAACAGTGAGTTGCAGAGGACAAGAGGGAGTGTGAACAGTGAGAGGCTGACCGTGAAGGGCATGAGTGCCAGAGGCAACATGAACTGGAGAAGCTACGACTCCAACCACCATCCCCAGAGCAGGTAAGTGGCCTGGGTTTAACTGGAACTACAGGACTGGGTTACAAATTTAATTCCAAATTGATAGCTGAAGAGGGCTGCTTCAGCTCCCCCATGGTCGGCCGGCACCCAGCTAGCCACCGACCAAGACCAGGACACCCGCTTGCAACTCCTTGGAAGCTGCCTGCTCTTTAACAGGGCTGCTTCAGCTCCCCCACGGTCAGCCGGCACCCAGCCAGCCACCGACCAAGACCAGGACACCCACCTGCAGCTCCTTGGAAGCTGCCTGCCCTTGAACAGGGCTGCTTTAGCTCCCCCCACGGTCGGCTGGCACCCAGCCAGCCACCGACCAAGACCAGGACACCCGCCTGCAGCTCCTTGGAAGCTGCCTGCCCTTGAACAGGGCTGCTTCAGCTCCCCCACTGTTGGCTGGCACCCAGCCAGCCACCAACCAAGACCAGGACACCTGCCTGCAGCTCCTTGGAAGCTGCCTGCCCTTGAACAGGGCTGCTTCAGCTCCCCCACAGTCGTCCGGCACCCAGCCAGCCACTGACCAAGACCAGGACACTCACCTGCAGCTCCTTGGAAGGTACAGGACAGAGCAGCCAATCGGAACACGGGTGCTTCCAGCAAACCCACTCTGATTGGCCAGGACTTTTCCCCTGCTATAGACACCTGGCACTTTGTTAGATTTTCGATAGAACTAAGCACATTTCAACTGTGTAATAGACGTTTTTCAACTGTATTAGCTGGATTGTAATTTCTACTACTGTTTAAAAGTGCTTACACCTCTTCTGTCTGACTGCTCTTCCTGCAGCACCCCCCCCAATCCAAGCACTCTGCCTTGGCGCCGATAAGTCTAACTACCTTTTGTCTTACTAAACTGCTCAGATCTAACCCACCTCTAGAGTAATAATACCCACCTCTAGAGTAATAATAGAAGTTTTCCATTAGCAGGTTATACAGACCTGCCACTAGAGGGATTCTTGGTCTCCTACATAAATCACTGTACTCATTCGTGGGCAATATGGCCTGCATTATCATTCTACTTTGTTCCCGGTGCTGCTACAAGGGGTGGTTGTAGTTGAGGTTCCCCTAAGCTTCACTCAACAGGCTGACAACTTCCTTAAAACTGCCTGTGCGACAGCTCTGCAGCTGAAAACAGGAAGCCCTCAGTGTGTGCCATCCACCCTTCAGACTCAAGTCAGATAGATGCTGAGCACCCTATTATTACCTACGCTATGCTGTCATACCGATAGATACCGATAGAATCCTCTGCAGAGAGCCAGCATGCCTGGGCACCCTTGATTGGTGCGGCACTGCCCTAGGGGGATTGTGATTGGTACACCCGCTTGCCTGCTTTGATCTGATTGGGGCACCTTCTCTATAGCCTGTTACAGTGTTCCCTTCTTAATTCTGACTTCTCAGCTCTCGCTCTGACCTGAAATTTTCTCCCACCCCCACCCCCTCTCTCCCAGGCCTCCTTTAAATACACTCATGATCCGCCTCCTATATCATATTACTGCTTCATTGGCCTAGTTTCAACTGCTGCCAACCTATGATTGGTATCTGAGTGTGGCCAATAAGATTGCCCTGTGTGAATATCTCTTGAGTCCCGCCACTAACTAAGCTGCTCCTGCTCTCCTTGTTCCCCTTTCTGCTGTATTTTCTCATCTAGGTTTTAAGTGAGTACCTAGGTGGGCAAATTACTTGCCTAGAAAATATTGCACTAATACAAATCATGAGACCACTCAATCTGGGACCATGGCTCTCTTTATTGTGTTTTTATTGCTCCTAAGGTACAGAGTTCTCAGCAATACAGTGCAATTTGAAGTACCTCAATGCAATTCAGTTCTCCAATGTACCTTATCAATACCTAATGTTATAACGGTCTACCGTGCAGACACTATGTCATTCTCCTCTCCCCTTTTAGCCTATTACCCTTGGTTAGCCTACACCCCCTTGCTACTGTCCTCACCTATGTCTATTCAAGCACTTACATTGATCACGATAAACTGTCATTACAGTGGCGCTGCATCTTGCGCAGCATGATATGGGTTACCGTGAAGAAATAAAAAAGCAGTCTCCATTCTTTTAAGCTCCTTAAAGAAAGTTATACTTCTACTTCTTCTCTGCTCAGGAAATGTGGAGCTCAACCCTGGCCCCCCCCCCACAACTTACCTCGCCTATCGATTATGCTGAGGCCACAGGTCTCAAAATGATGATGGTCAACATTTTAAGCCTGCCTATAAAACTTATACAGCTGCAAGCCTGGGCTGCACATGTTAACTCTGACCTTATCATAATTACTGAGTCGTGGTTAAAAAAGACGAACACTGATCAACAAATATCACTGCAGGGCTACAATTTATTTAGAGCAGATAGAGAGTCTAGAGGCGGGGGTGTGGTTATCTACGCCAAATCTAAGTACTCGGTCACCAATATTAGTTGCAAATCTCTAGCCAAGGAATTTGAGTTAGTTTCACTGAGCCTTCATCTCCCCTCCTCGGAATGTATCACTATTCTAGGTGGCTATAGACCCCTGTCTGGTGGTGATGAAGTCCTTAATCTTTTGAAATCCATATTCGTAGGTACAAAAACTGAAACAATATTTCTAGGAGATCTAAATATGGACTGGCTGTCACCTAAATCACACGGCCTTAAATCCCTTTGTGACGAGCTAGGTCTTGGGCAATTAGTCAGTGAACCCACTAGGAACAACATTCTAAATACTGCCAACAGTTCCATTCTAGATGTGGTACTAACCATCCATCCACACAAAATATCTCATTCGGCAGTGTTTCACAACGACATGAGAGATCATGGAATTGTTGCTTGCATAAGATCTCAAATTAAGGCCCAGCCGCAGCCCATCTTTATAACAAAAAGATCCTTTCGCAAATTCAGTGCAGTAAACTTCCTATCTGACCTGAGCATGATCAGATGGCAAGATCTCTACCTAGCCAAAGATGTCAACAAGGCAGCTTACATCCTTAATGACAAATTCACTACAATAATAAATAAGCATGCCCCTTTCATCAAAGTAAGGATACGGAACAATTCCAACCCCTGGTTCACCTCGGATCTCAAGGCAGCCCTTATGAGCTCGAGATAAGCTCTGGGCTAAAGCTAGACATTCCAAAGAATCTTGGATTGGCAGGCCTTTAGAACAGCCAGGAATAACTGTGTGAAAAACTTTGCTCTGCTAAAGCTAACTATTATATTTCTACTCTCGAACAAGCTAAAGGTAACCCTCTTAAAATATGGAAGACTATCAAAGCTATAGAAGGACGGCCCATGGCCCCCTCTGTCCCAACAAAAATAGTTGCAAGTGGCAAGATTGTGGAAAAAAAGCCCCTAATCCTGGAGGAACTTAACTCCCACTTTGCCACAGCTGGATTAGCTTTTGACTCATCACCTTATGCTGGTGCTGCGGTGAGCCAGCATACCCCTCCCCCTACATCTAGTCCTGCACCCAGCCCCTTCCAATTGCGTGAGATAACTTATAAAGAAGTAGAAGATTCTCTTCTTAACTTAGACTCCAAAAAAAGTGCAGGGGACGATGGCTTGGAACCCTTTTTCCTAAGGTCAGGCTATGCCCATCTCATTGCCCCAATTCTCCACATCTTCAATCTTTCCACTACATCTGCTACTGTGCCGTCCTGCTGGAAATCAGCACATATCCTCCCTCTATTTAAATCTGGTGACCCATGCGATGTAAACAACTATAGGCCTATCTCCATATTGCCTATCCTTTCTAAAGTTCTCAAAAATCTGATTCATATTCAGTTAAAATCTCACTTGGAAACCTTCTCTCTCATTAACCCAGCTCAATCTGGCTTCTGGGCTAATCATAGCACAATCACTGCACTAGCAAAAGTAACCAATGATTGGATCTCTGCTACAGATGCTAAGAAGGTAACTGGCTGAGTCTTTTGGACCTCAGCAAAGCTTTTGATACTGTTGATCACAAACTATTAGTCAATTGCTGCACAAAGTTAGGTGCCACATACCATACCACCCAGTGGTTCTCTAGCTACCTAACTGGAAGATCCCAAAAGTAAAGGCGGAAGGCTTTTTCTGCTGCCTTGCCAGTTGCAAGAGGAGTCCCCCAAGGATCCATCTTAGGCCCTATCTTGTTTTCTTTGTACATTAATGACTTAGATGCTAACATATCTACGTCCAATCTGCACTTTTTTGCGGATGATACTGTGTTGTATACTTCTGGCTCATCGTTATCTGAAGTCAAGGGAGTGCTTCAAGCAGACTTCGCACAACTTGAGCATAATCTAATAAAGGCAAAGCTTCTGCTCAATGCTAAGAAGACTAAAGCGATGATATTCTCCTGCAGTGCTGTCACAGGCCCCCCCCAATACCCTTGCCCAAGACTTCATTGTCACCACGCTAAACGAGCCTCTGGAAGTTGTAACCAAATTTAAATATCTGGGTATCTGGATCGACAATAAATTATCTTTCAATGACCACATCGAAGATGTCTCTAGAAGGTTAAAACAAGGTTAGGTTTCTTCTACAGAAATAGGCCCCTTTTCCCCCTTGAAACTCGAAACAAGCTTGTACAGGCCACTTTTCTCCCCCTACTCGACTATGGCGATGTAATCTATTCCTCCACCACTCTTGCAAATCTAAGTAAACTGGACATCCTTTATCACCATGCGTTACGGTTCATTGCCAACTCCCCTTACCGTTTGCATCACTGTGACTTATATGCAGCTGTTGGTTGGACATCCCCTTACTACTAGACACCTGCTCCATGCTGGGCTATGGACTCTTAAACTGCTCCTGCAGAAATTGCCAAGCTATCTCTCTTCCCTTATTAGTATCTCACATAGTGCATACTCGTTAAGAAAATCTGACTTTATTATGCTTGACATACCAAGGACGCGGACCTTCTTTGGTAAACGTGCTATTGCATATGCCCTTCCCTCCATTTGGAACCAATTACAAACCGTACTGAAACTAACTAGCACAGTTTCAATAAACTTCTACAAATCGCTAAGTTCAGCCAAAATAAAAGACACCTGTAACTGTCATTAAGTCTCTTTCTTCCCCATGTGTGCCATATTTATCCACTGGTAAGGTATAATTGCTTTGTCATATTAACTGCTTTCCCTTCCCCTTCTACTCCTGGCTTTATCTATGCTTACGCTCCACTGCTACTCTATCAAATCACTCCCCCCCATATCAGTTGTAGTCTGTTGTTTGTTCTGTTATGTATTGCACACACCAATCATCATGTTTCATTTATCAGTATGCAACCTGTAAGTCGCTTCCCTGTGTCATATTAATGTTGACCACCTGCAGTCACCCTATGTGGTACCCTTGTATGTATATCCAGCCTGTATCATGTAACGTGCATTTCATGTATATACTGCTATTACCTATCTATGTTTGTACTTTAAGTGTTCATGTCACAGGACCTCCTTGTGAATGAGCTTGCTCAATGGAGTTTTCCTGCAATAAACTTGAACTTGAACTTGAATTTAAAGAGGGGGAGGATATGGATGCCTTTTTAAAGTCATTTGAAAAAGTTTGTATTAAGGCAAATATTCCTAGAGGGTCCTGGAGCTTCCAGCTATCCCCACTACTTACCGGGAAAGCTCAGGATTCATTGGGTGAAATGGACAATAAGGAAAGTAATCATTACAGCAAACTTAAAGCTGCACTTTTAAAAAAGTTTGATTTAACTGCAGAAGCATACAGAGCTAAATTCTGTAAGCTCAGGAGAAGCCCTGCCATGAGCTACAAGGAGCTAGCCATGAAACAATGTCAGTGTTTAAAACACTGGTGGAAAGGAATTGAAGCAAACTCTGTAGATAAAATTGAAAATGCTGTATTGTTAGAGCAGTTTTTGGGGGCATGCCCAGCAGAGCTGAAAATCTGGCTGGAGGACTGAGATTCCTAAACAGTGCAAGAGGCTGCTGAACTCTCGGCCCAATAAGCCAAGAGCAGACCAGCCCTGAGAGTGAATGGGGTAGGCATGGCATACCAGAAAGGGAAAAGCAAGCCTTCAGGGCAGCCAAAACCCTCACTGCCTCCCCCTGAAACCAGTTAGCCCCATGTTTCAAAGAAAATATTTTTCTGAAAAAAGAAATGAATGTTGAGTTTGCAAATAAACAGGGCATATTGCCAGACAGTGTCCCAAAAGGATGAGCAATCTGCAAAGTGGTGCTAGGAAAGAAGTGGAAGTATGCCTGTGAACATGAGGGAACACATGCACCCAGTCACTGTGAATGGTGTACAGACACAAGGATTAAGAGATACAGGGGCATCCCTGACATTGGTGAAAGGGGATCTGGTAGAGCCTGGTCAGCTTATACCCAATAAATTTGTAATTGTGCAAGGGTTCACTGGGGTGGAGACAACATTGCAACTCGCTAGTGTTCTCCTAGACTGGGGTGAAACAGGGGGAACTGTGCAACGGGTGGCTGTAGCTAAAACTTTAGCAGTTGACATCATCCCTGGGAACAATCTCAAATGGGATGGTGTGTGCAGTTACCCATAGTCAAGCAACAAGGGAAAACTGCAGTAACCTCTACCCCATAGAGGCCACAGTGGAAACCACTGGGAGGCTGGTTCCCCAGCCTGGGTCTCCTTTTATGGAGACTAATGAAAGGGGGTAGAAATTTCCCCAAGAGCAGTTAACCAAACAGCTACAGAGGGTTATTCCAAAGAAGGGGGGGTGACCCCTTATCAGATGGTTAGGGATAGCAGTGATCCTGAGTGCCCTGATGCTAGAGCTAGGGACCCTAGTTCAGGGAATGAAGGGGACCTGTCCCATGCCTTGGGAATGTGTAAGGAGTTTGCAGCTGCTCAGAAAAGTGACTCTAGTCTAGAGAAGCTGAGGGCTTGAGCAGACTCTGACAGAGCACAGGGAGGTGATGGAAAACATAAAGTTTATTGGGACAATGGACTGATGTATATGCAGGATGCAAAGACAGAGGTAGGGGTGATAGGCAGGCAGCTTGTCATTCCCCAGTGGTACTGTGAGCAGTTGCTCAAGATTGCACATGATATTACCTTATCTGGTCATCTGGGAATCACACGCACTACACAGCGGTTGGCCCAGAATTTCTATTGGCCCAACTTCACCCAGCAGGTGAAAGAATATTGTAGGTCGTGTCACAGGTGCCAAGAAATAGGGAAGGCAGGTAAGAAAACCCAAGCCCTCTAATTCCTTTTCCCATAGTGGAGGAGCCATTCCAGAGGGTGCGAATGGATATTGTGGGGCCTTTAAATGCCTCCAGTTCCTCCAGGAAGAGGTTCATCCTGACTGTGGTGAATTATGCCACCCAGTATCCTGACGCAGTTGCCCTATCCTCACTAAGGACAGACAAAGTGGCAGATTTTCTCCCGTGTTGGGTTTCTGCAGGAGGTTATCACTGATCGAGGGGGTTCCTTCATGTCAGACCTCATGAAATGTTTGTGGGAGAGGTGTGGGGTTGTGCAGACACACAACACCTCATCACCCGCAAACCAATGGGCTTGTGGAAAGATTTAATGGTACCCTGAAGTCAATGCTCCAAGCATTTGCTGAACAGCATGGCAGGGACTGGGATATATACCTTCGCCACCTGTTGTTCGCATACAGGGAGGTGCCCCAAGAGTCAACAGGGTTTTACCTCTTCGAGCTCTTGTATGGACGCCGGGTATGTGAGCCCCTAGACTTGATCTGGGAGGACTGGGAAGGCAAGCACACCACCCAGGGAACTCCCATTGTGGATTATATCCTTAGGTTTAGGGAAAAGCTGAAGGAGCTTATGTAGACAGCCCAGAGCAACCTGCCAGCTGCCCAACAGAAACAAAAAGTGTGGTATGACCACAGAGCCAGAGCTCGCTTGTACATGGTGGATCAGGAAGTCATGGTCCTCATCCCGGTCCAGAAGGACAAGCTGCAGGCTGAGTGGGCTGGACCGTACAAAGTAATCAGAATGGTAAATGACATGAACTATATCATACAGTTACATGACAGGAGACATACAGAAAGAAAGTACCATGCCAACATGATGAAGCCATATGTTAATAGGGCTGACATGGTGTTTGCAGTATGTAGTCCTGGGGAGGGGATGGATGAAGGAGATGCCCTTCTGGACTTGCTGAAAGAAAGCAAGCAGGAGTCCTCTGTGGAGGTGGTTAAATTGTCATACCAGCTGGCCCTGGACATGATCCAGGAAGTAAAGGAGGTTTTAGCAGACTTTGCCCCACTGTTTAGCATGAAGCCTGGACTAACCTCCTTAGTGACACATGATGTGGAGACAACGACACAGACGCCCATGCAGCAGACAGCATATCGGGTGTCAGAGGCTGTCCAAAAGGACATTAGGAGGGAGGTGGAGGACATGCTGGATTTAGGGGTAATCCAGAGATCCCACAGCCCCTGGGCCTCACCCGTAGTCCTTGTGCCCAAGCCAGATGTCTCTACTCCTTTTTGTGTGGACTGTAATGGACAGAATGCAGTCACCAATTCAGACACCCACCCATTGCCATGGACGGATGAACTCCTGGACAAGTTTGGAGGGGCGACCTACCTTATGACTATTGACCTAACTAAGGGGTATTGGCAGGTAGAGTTAACTGCTAGAGCTAGGGAGAAGTCGGCCTTCATCACTCCGATAGGGTTATTTGAATTTAAAGTAATGCCTTTTGGAATGAAGAATGCTCAGGCCACTTTCCAAAGGTTGGTGAACCAGGTGTTAAATGGCGCTGAGGAGTACGGTGTGGCATACCTGGATGACATTGCCATCTTTAGTGTCAACTGGGAGGAACAGCTGTCCCACCTTAGGGAAGTGCTAGGCAGAATACAGAGGGCTGGGCTCAATGTCAAAGCTGAGAAGTGCCAGGTGGCGATGGATAAAGTGCGATACCTCGGGCATGTTGTAGGCCGGGGACAGCTCCATCCTAACCAAGTATAAATAGAGGCGATCAAGGCATGGCCCAGACCAGAAATGCAGAAGCAGGCCAGGAGTTTTCTGGGGACAGCAGGGTACTATAGTAAATGTGTCCCCAATTACAGTGCCAAGGTTGCTCCCCTATCTGACCTGGTAAAGAAAAAGATGCCTAAGAAAATTACCTGAGAACCAGCTTGTAAAAAAGCCTTTACTAGACTGAAGGTGGCACTGTGCAGTGCTCCTGTGTTGACAAGTCCTGACTATAGCAGACCCTTTATAGTCCCGACTCACACCTCAGATGTGGGTATTGGGGCAGTACTGAGTCAGACATCCAACTAAGGAAAAGATCACCCCATTGTGTACCTGAGTAAAAAGTTACTTCCCAGGGAGCAGACATACTCTACAGTGGAAAAAGAGTGTCTTGCCATAGTGTGGGCCCTAAAGAAGTTAGAGCCATAGTTATATGGGAAGCATTTTGAGGTACAAACTGACCACAACCTCCTGGTTTGGGTGACATAAATGGGAAAAACAAATAGTAGACTATTAAGATGGAGTCTTGCCTTGCAAGGGTATGACATGATGATCTTACATAGGGCTGGAACAACCAATCAGAATGCAGATGGTTTGTCGTGTCTATGTGAGGAATGAACTGACTTAGGGAGCTCATCCCATGCAGGGGATATAGCCCCTAAATTCAGTCTAGGTGGAGATGAGTGTGATGCTCTGCCCCTTACTTATGATTATGGTATGATATATGTAGTTTAAACACATGGTCTGAGTATAATATTTTCAGTGTGTGAGGAATTTGGCCTGTAACTTCAAAGTGTCAGTAGCTGAAACCAGGAGATAATAAAACAGACCAGAAGGAAACAGTTAATGGGAACATCCTTTCGGAGACAGTTATTGCCTGCTGCTGCTTTTGAAGTTGGAATGTAAATATGAATTTTATGACGTTTCCAGAGAAAGGTAATTAGGCTAGTTCCTCTCCTTTTAGCAAATAGCTGAAGAATCATAAAATACCTCAGATCTCACTGGCACAGGAAATCAGCCAAGGGATATGAGTGTGGGAATGTTAAGATCAAAGAGAAAATGTTTAATTGAAGGATGCCATATTTAGGAAATGTCTTTTTCTTCTGTTGTTACCATTAATTTTAAAATAACTCCCAGCAGAAAAATTATGTTTGGAAGAATTAATTCTAAAAGGAGGAGCCAGATGACTCACCAAGGGGGTGGGGAGATAAGAATTGAAAATGTATCAGTGTATCTGAAATGTGTGATATCATCTTGGGCTCTGAAAATAGAACCATCTAACTTAAAATGAACTTACAGAGGTAATACATGGATAGAAAAAATCTAAAAGTATTGTGGTAGGAATTTTTGTTCTGTAATTTTCCCATTTTCTTTTGTGACTGTGAGCTCTTGATATTTGTTCTGTATTTTATATTACTTATTTTACAATTTTTAGTAAATAATCATTTTCTTGAAATACTGCCTGTGTCTTCTCAGTTTCTTTTTACTTGTGAAGTGAATGTATTTTAAATCTGACAACTGTTTAAAAAGGCTTGATGGTGTTATTAAGCTTGGAAAAGGTAAGGATATACCTAAGGTCTCTTAGAGAGTTTTAAGGGTTCATGTTGGAGACCTGGCTAGGTGCCACTGGCAAAGAATTGTTCCTCTATCCCCGAAGAGAGTACACATCTGAGCATGTACATTGGATATGCTAGCATAAGGTTCACAGTTTGAATCCCCCCAGAACTTGAGGCTAACAGGTGATTCAGACCCAAAGCAGAGAGGAAGGCTACCCTGTCTGTTACTTGTTCACACTATTGCACTCTGAGGTTGGCACTGTGGGAGCAGAAGGCCTGACCTGCATAGTGCGTTTGTGACAATAACTTCATATAGAGTAGAACAGAACAGATGGTAAGTAGAAATAGCAAAAAAGAAGAGGTAGACTCAAAGATGCAGTAGTGTAAGGGGGGGGGGGTCAGTGTAGGAAAAAGCAGAGCTGGGCAAACAGCTTACTAGTATGAGAGGAAGTGGGCCTTAGTTTGAGGGAGATAAGGGAAATGGGCCAAGAGGCAGCAGGACTAAGGTTATTGGGAGTAGAGGGGAGGTATAGTAATGTAGTTTTTGTGGTTAGGGAGTTTGAAGGTGACATAAGTAGGACTGAGAGTGAAAGGGCCTAGTGCCATCAAGTGGGGTCAAAACAGGTGCATAAGTCTGCCAGAGATAGATAATGGTGTAGCTCTCTTTTAAAGCAAAGATAGGATTTTGACAATATTGTTCATGTGGTGGGGTTATCAGAAGGCTATATTGAAAATTTGGGGTAAAAATATGTAAAAATGGCAAAGCTATGACCATTCGTTGAAATATCACTATGCACGATCATAACTTTGGAAATGTTTAATACAGTTATTCAAAATTTTCAACACAGACAGCTTATTACTGCTCCTCATGTATGTCACAGCTGTCTTTTTTCAAATCCTTTCCAAAATGTGTTTTCACTTCTGTGGTGCAGAATGGTGTTGCAGTTGCAGAGAATTACATGTTGACGGGGATTTAAAATTTTTTCTGTACTGGGTACGTGAGGTATCATAATAAAATGGCTATGTTGAACATTTGGGGTCAAAGTATGTTACAACGGGAAAGTTATGCCTATTTGTTGCA
The DNA here is from genome assembly GCA_016271365.2 of Neoceratodus forsteri. Lineage (NCBI taxonomy): Eukaryota > Metazoa > Chordata > Ceratodontiformes > Ceratodontidae > Neoceratodus > Neoceratodus forsteri. Next base: position 116,267,330 of record CM057458.1, on the reverse strand, counting down.
ATTTTGATATGCACTTTCATGACACTGGAAATTTTAAATATTTTGACCCCAAATTTTCAACATAGCCTTCTTTTTACCCCAACTCATGTATGTCATGACTGTCATTTTTTAAATCCTGGCCAAAATGTGTTTTTGCACCTGTGGTGCAGAATGGCATTGTAGTTGCGAAGAATTACGTTTTGGTGGGAATTCAAAAATGTTCTGTACTGGGTACACGAGGTGGGGCAATATGATGGCTATGCTGATTAGTTGGTCACTGTTGTCATATAAATGGAAGCGCCGAGTCCATAGGGCCATGTGCATCCATAAATACATACATATAAGCATCTATGGAAGGGATGGGAGCTCAGGGCCCAAACGGGCCCTGCACTCCCCCAAGCAAACAAGGATACAAATATACTATCTCAAAAAGTAAGGAAATAAATAGAAAATTGTGTTAATGCTCTAGTTAGAGTTACATCCACAAAAGTAGGGAAATGTGGTGTTAGGGTTTCCAAACCTAACACCCCACCCCACACTGCACACACCAATATGCATCGCTTGGTTAAATACCAGCCCCAACGCTCACCCCATTCTCCTATACCGTACACATCTCTGCTTATTTATTTATGGAATGGGTTGAGCGTTAGAGCTGATAACCCCAAGACACACCCCTGACACCTGCTGTGGCCGGGTCATGCCTGAAAATGGTCCCCTGGATCAGAGCCCTTACCTGGTTACCAAAGACTTAAATTAAATTAAAATCTTGGACCAGGACGCAGGGAGGGGGAAGCGGTGGCGAGCTCTGGTTCTGGCAGCAGGCAGCAGATCCTTGTGGAATCATGATTATTATGAATGTCTTGATTTCACCCACTAAATCACCAGGTATTTATATTTATATATATATATATATATATATATATATATATAACATACTAACATACTATTTGCCAGCAGATTAGGCCTTACGGTCTATCGAGTCTGCTTGAACCTTAGATCCTTAGTTGGGTGCCAAGGCCCTCCCATCCCTTGTGCTCCAGAAACCCCTATCATCCATCCCCACCCCCCTGGGACAGGCCATCATCTGATACATCCACTTTCTGTGTCTGTCCCACCCTCTCTTGAAGCCCTCCACTGTGGATCTCTGAACCAGCTCGCCAGGCAGTGCATTCCAAGGGTCCACCACCCTCTCAGTGAAAAACCTCCTCCTCTTTCCCCCCTCACCCTTCCACCTTCCAACTTCAAACCATGCCCTCTGGTGATCCCTCCCTGCTTTAGTCTAAAGATCCCCTCCATGTTTACCCTATTTATTCCCTTGAGGTATTTGAAGACCTCAATCATGACCCCCTGTCTCTCCTCTCCTCCAATGAAAACAGGCAGAGCTCTTCAAGTCTGTCCTCATCGTCCAAATCCCCTAGCCCTTGTATCATCTTAGTTGCCTCCTCTGTACCTCTTCGGGAGCTGTATGTCCCTCTTCAAGTGTGGTCTCCAGTACTGTACACAGTACTCAAGGTGTGGTCTAACCAGTCCATTGTATAGCGGCAGAATCACTTCCTTGCTCCTAGAGGTGATCCCCACGATGCATCCCAACATCCTGTTTGCCTCGCTTAGCCACTCTCCTGCACTGCTCAGAGTTATTCATGCATGCATCCACCATGACCCTAGGTCTTTTCCCCTATTGAGGCCTCCAGTGCCTCCCTCCCAGGATGTACCTGTGTTTAGGGTTTCCCGACCAAGATGCAACACCTTGCACTTGGTGATGTTGAATTTAATTTCCATGTGTGAGCCCAGCTTTCCAGGGTGTCCAGGTCCCTTGCAGGGACAACCTCCCTTCTTCCCCTCAGCTACTGCTCCCATCTTGGAGTCATCCGTGAAGAGACTCATTTCACACCTATACCCTCCTGATGTCCGATATGTATGCATTAAACAGATGGGACCCAGGACCGAGCCCTCTCGGTACCCCTACTAACCTCTCTAGGGTTCGAGAGCTCCCCACAGACCACCTCTCTGGGTGCATCCAGCTAGCCAGTTTTCAATCCATCTGACCATCAAAGGGCCTACTCCTAACCCCATCAGTTTCTCCACCAGACCATTGTGGGGGACAGAGTCAAACGCCTTGAGAAGTCCAAGAATAATACATCCACAGGCTTACCCCTGCCCAGTTCTGATGTTACCCATTCATAGAACTCCACAAGGTTGGTTTGACATGATTTACCTGGCACAAACCCATGTTGCCGACTATCCAGACCTCCCACCTCCTCCAAGTACACCCCCAATCGTTCCTTTAGTATACTTTCCATTAATTTTCCCACCACTGAGGTCAAACTGATGGATCTGTAGTTACCTGGTACTTCCCTCAACCCCCCTTTATGGATTGGTACCACATGTGCCTCTCGCCAATCCCTAGGTACCCTCCCTGTCTCAAGTGACCTGTTGAACAGCTCCGCCAGGGGTGCAGCCAGTATGTCCGCCAATTCCCATAGTACTCTCAGATGAATGCCATCCAGCCCAGGAGATTTGTCTTTCTTTAGGGCCTTGAGGGCTAACCACACCCTTTTGGCAGAGATAGCATCATCCATCCCCTTCACCTTACTGGTCTTTTTATCCTTATCCAGATGTGACACCCCTGGGGTACCTCTCCCTCCCTCTTGCTTCATTTCTGTAGCTCCCCTGATCCCACTCACTGCCGCTTCTATCCCCTTCGTGCCTTGCTTTGTAGATATCCCATCCCCCTCCCTAGTGAACACAGAGGCAGTACACCAGAATACCTCTGCCTGGTCCTCACCTCCACCCACTCCTTCTGATCTCAATCTGCTGAGATGGCCCTTAGTTTTCTCCACTCCCCAATGTACGGAAGAACCTTTTTCCCTGTGCAGCCGCTGCTCTTTACTGGACTTTGCTCCCTCACCATACGGGTGACTTTTCTAGATGCAAGATGGTACATTTCCTTATCCCTATCCCCTCTTGTTGTTTTATATTTTTGTAGGCCGCCTTCTTTTCTCTGACTGCTACCTGTACCTCACTGGACCACCAGCATGGTTTATGTTTTTTTTATTTTTATTTAGTTGTTTAACCAGGTATAGCACACTAAGCTGAAAGCTTTTTTACAGGAGCAACCTGGGAGCACAAGGAGGTTAAGTGACTTGCTCAGGGTCACACAGTATGCAAGTGGAAGCTGTGGGATTCAAACCCAGGTCTGGCCTGCTGGATGTCACCAAATTTGCAGCTCAGAGCCTTAGACCACTGCGCTATACTGCCTCCTGTGACCTATGTGACCTTGCTCCCTTCCGTTTCAACTTAGCGCAGATCCTGACTGCCTCATGAAGTCCCCATTTTATGACCTCCCATCTCCTTTCCACACTTGTCATTGATATAATCCCCTTCAAGTGATCCTTGAGAATATTTCCCATGCCCACAAAGTCTGCCCCCCTGAAGTCCACTGCCAGTGTCCTAGATCTCCCCCCCTTCCCCCATGCTTATTTGAAACCAGACAGTGTTGTGGTCGCTCCCAGTCAGGGGTCCTGTACAACCAGGTCCTTACCAGATCCCCATCTGCCAGAACCACGTCCAGGACATGCCCCTCCTTGTGGGCTCCATCACATGCTGTGTTAAGAACACATCCTGGAAGCCGTCCAGCAGCCTCTGCTCCTTGGCCACCTTAGAGGACATGGTTCCTCAGTTTGTACCTGGCATATTAAGGTCCCCATCAACACCACTCCTTCCCCTTTGGTCCACACTGAGCAATGATGTTGTCCAGCAAACCATCCTCTAGAACATCACTCATCCTGGGAGCCCATATACTACACCCAGCTTGACCTTATCTACTGCTGGGGATGTAAGAGTGACCCATAAGGCCTCAAGTTTCCCTCTGCCTCTTCTACCCTAGCAATTTCTATGTCATCTCTAATGAATATAAGCCACTCCACCCCTCTGCCCTCCTTTCTATCCTTCCTAAGCATAGTGTGCCCCATGACGTTTAGGTCCCAGTCATGGTTTTTGTTGGCCCATCTCTATGACCGCCACATCACCCCCTCGAACAGCATGGCCTGGAACTCTGGCAACTTGTTTCCCAAGCTCCTGCATTTACTAACGCTTAACCCCCACCCTTATCCCTGATCCTCTTTGTCGAACCCCACCCAGATTCCTTATACTCCATCCTCCCTCTGCTCCTCCTGAAACCTCCACCCCAGTCTGTTCCCTCCCCTTGGGCTTGAAGGCTACTCCCTCATCTGGAGTGAGGCTTCTGGTCAGCCCTCCCTTATCTCCCCCACAAGTTTAAACCCCACCTTTCTTGAATGTAGTCAGCCATCCCCTGTTTAAGGACTTCCTTCCCTAATGGGGCAAGATGAAGTCTGTCCTTGGCATATAGTCCCTTATCCTCCCAAACTCCATTCCAGTTCCCTAACACCCCCAACCCACTCTCTTCACCCCACTTCCTGAGCCAGTCATTAACCTCTGTGAGCTTCATTTTTTTCTCCGCTGAGGCCTTTGGTACTGGCAATATCTCTGAAAAGGAAATGTTGCATCCATTATCCCGACAGACTCTGGCAAGTTCTTGGAACCTTGCTTGGATTTCAACAGCTATTTCCTCTAGATCGTTAGTTCCCAAATGCACCAGGAAATCCGGTTTCCCTCCACAATCCCTAACCATTTCATACACCATGAACTTTGCTCTGTGCACTGTCAGCCCAGAGATACTCACTACCTTCACCTGGCTATGGCATCCACCCCCCTGTCCCTCCCACTGGATACCCCTAATCATCGAGTCTCCCAATAACAGAACCTTAACACCGCCATCATCCTTATGGTTACCTCCACTATGCCCTCTCAGCCCCCCATCCCCCCCTTTATTCATGATCTCAATTCCATGGGAGTCTTCGTGCCTTATTAGAGACCCTTTGTCACCCTCCCTTTCTGCCTCCTCGTTATTTTGTCCACTTAATTCAACCCCTCTGGAATAGGTGTCCCCTTTAGCCTCTCTTATCCGAACCATTTATCCTGGCCCTGATGGTTTCCCTTCCCCACACTGCCATCCTCCCCCTTGTAATAGTACTGCTGCCTCCAGAGGGCTCTCTGTGGGTCCCTTTAGCTAGGGGCCCCATCCTTGGTACTGATCCCCTGTTGAAGGGGGCTCCTTTCCCACCTCCTTGTCTCCCAGTTTCTCTCCAATCATGCTCTCCTCCTCATGTCTGCAATATGTTGCATCTCCCCATTGCTTAACATTTATGTTTCCCTTCTCCCTCTGGGACTATTTCTATCCTTTCCATTGCCGGTCTGTGATGCCCTATGGGTATCAGACTCCCTCCCCCCGGCCTCTGTATAAGTTTCCTCATTTCCACCAACCCCTTCCTCCCCCTCTAGGTTGCTTAGTAGCTCAAGTTTATTGTGACACTCTATGTCAGCCTCCATCAAGTAACCCGAGTTTTCCCTGACTGCTCCTCTAAACTGCCTCTCTTCTTCCCCTCTTGCTCTGTTTACCTTAGGAGCTCCTTTCCCACAGTCTGCTGTTTTAGGCTTCCACACAACAGCCCCTCCTGACTCTTCCCCTCCACTCTCTTTGTATTCAGAATGTTCACCCCGTACGGTTTCCCCTTAGCATCAACATCCCTATCTAAGGGTCCTCTGTCCCTAATATCCCCCCTCCTGCTTGCTGTAGCATAACGTCCCTGTAATTTCAGGCGTTGCCCCAGCCTCCCCTCAGCCCCATCCTTCTGCTGCCCATATCCACACCCCTTATCCTTGGACACCCCCCCAGCTCCCCCAGCTTACTCCTTAACCAATATACCTCACTCCTGATACAAGATAGCTGTCTACAGAGTGGGCAGCCTCCCTCTCTCCAGGCCCAATTGAGAATTATTGCCATCCCACAGCCTGTGCAGCCTACAACCCTTCTGAAGATGCCTGCCATGGTGGAATATGGCCACCCTGTTTATCCCCCTCTGTTTATAATGGCACACCCCCTTTTCTCAGACCCTTTCCCCTGGAATACAGTTTCTCTCTATACTGACTTCAGTTATTTACAAACCCAATTTCAACCCCACCAATAAAGTTCCCAAGTCTCACAAACACATACAGTCCAGTGTGTGTTCAGTCCCACTAACAGTGTGTGTATGCAGACATCAGGTACCGTATGATGTCACAGACCCACCAGCTCCTGTTGCTTCGAATTTCAGTCCCAAACAGAAATACTCAGCCCTTCAATCCCAACCCCCAGTGGCTTTTCAGTATTTAAGAAAGCCTACAAAACAGGGTGGGTGGGTGGGAGGGCTCTTACCAACACCAGGCAAACAACACATTTAAATCTCACTCTAATTATCACTGCCAAACAACTGTTCCCAAGCCTCAAAGTTACAATATCACTGCCCAAGTAACAGTTCTAACTCAAGGTAATAATTTTTAACACATAGAACTAATTTCACTTACAAAACTATTCAAATATTTCAGTTAAAACAGAATATAACCCCAGACCTCTGTCCTTACCAGCCTTCTGCTTATGTTCCCAAGTGAACAATGAAAGACAAGGTAATTCCTGTTAAAGACAAGGTAATTCCTGTTAATGTCCTCTTCCCTAACACCAGGCAAACAACACATTTAAATTTCACTCTAATTATCACTGCCAAACAACTGTTCCCAAGCCTCAAAAGTTACAATATCACAGCCCAAGTAACAGTTCTAACTCAAGGTATATGTATATTTTACATATATATATATATATATATATATATATATATATATATATATATATATATATACAGTAAACCACTGATCACTGAGAGCTCTGGTTGTGGTGGTGTCAGTTTCAATAGCAACAGCAGCAGATCATGGTGGGACTGTGATGGGGACATGGCTGAGGAATTTAGCACTCGCATGGCAGAGAAATTTAGCGATTGTGGGGCTACAGAATAGCTACAACTTAAACGTCTATAAGTTCAGTAACTCTGAGCATGCTGCCAGCACTGCAGTCAAAGAGCCCCCCTCCAAATCCCATTCAGAATTCCAAACACTCTCCACAGCTTTTGAGCACTTTCTTTCTGCAGACATTTTTGGACTGACAGAAATATGAAAACAAGTACCAGAAATGGGGGGGTGGGGGGCACAACACAGGAAAAAAAAGGCACAAAACACTGGAACCTCCAATGGGGAGGCACAACACAGGGAAAAAAAAACACTGGAACCTCCATTTGAATCAGATAGGGCAGTCAGCTGTGGGACAAGGAGCTGATCAGCTGTTTATTTATTTATTTAGTCAGTCATAGGAATTACAACCCTTTGAGTCATAGACTCATTTACAGAGGCTCCACATCAGCATAGTCATACATTCAAAGATAGTACATTAGTGGGACATCACATTTCAAGTAATTACATATAATAGCCAAGGTGGTTGAAAGTCTATACATGTAGTAGCTAGGGTATTGATATTATTACAGTGGAACAATTATAATACAAGTGCAGCCTCTGGGGCATTGTCGTATAGTAGTAACAGTGATCTATACAACAGTGAGACAACACAGTTTTAAGGAAGTATTTACATATAGTAGCTTGGGTGGCTGTTGACCTATACATTTAGTAGCTAGGGTATTGGTATTAGTACAGGAGGTATAGTTACAGTGTAGGTGCAGCCTCTAGGGCATTGTCATATAGCAGAGACAGAGATAAGCAGCAGAGATGTCTTATACAGTTAGTCCTATACAATTGGTGGCAATGTCAATGGGGAGCGGCCATAGTGCAGCTCTGTGCAGGTCAGTCAGGAGGATTAGCAGCTGCACTGGCATTGGCGCAAGGAGAGAATGTGTTTTTTTTAGGATGGTCTTGAAGTGTTCTAGATTGGGAATGGAGGTTATGATTGAGGAGAGCTCATTGTACCAGGCGGGCGCTCTGTAGGAGAATGATCTTTGAGCAAGGAAGGTTCTGACCCTGGGCACGGTCCACAGATGCTTGTTGGCAGAACGAGTGGTCGCAATGCGGGAACATGAGAGTAGTGAGGCTGAGACCACAATGGAGTTAACCCTAGGTGGATTTTTTTGTGAGGAGACAGGATTGATATTGTAGTCTTTCCTTAAGGGTGAAGATGTTTGTAAGAGCGTAGAAGGTGCAAGTATGGGAGTATTTGTCTGCACCTAGGAGGAGTCGGCTCACTTTATTAATGGCTACGTGAATTTTGTTTAGGGTGATGTTGTCCGCAGCAGAGTAGATAGGAATCCCATAGTCAATGAGAGAGAGGACAGAAGAGGTGACAGCCAGGTTGAGAGCCTCTGGTGTCAGGCAGTCTTTGTGCTGGTATAGGAGGCCGATGCGGGTATTAATGGCTGAGGTGAGGATGTTAATGTGGGCATGGAAGGATAGGGAGGTGTCAAAGGTAAGGCCGAGGTATTTATAAGTAAGTACTGGTTCCAGAGGGAGGTGAGCATTGGAGAGGATTTTTAGTTCAGTGTCCTTGGCCTTGCTCTGCCAGTGGGCAAATAGCATAGCTTTTGTTTTTTTTGCTGTTGACCACAAGTCTGCGACTGGTGAACCAACTTTCGATCTGGTTGAACGAGTGTTGGAGGGAGGATTGCAGGTTGTCAGGGCTGGGGTGTGTGGCATAGAGAACCGCATCATCAGCATACAGCAGTAGGTTACTGGAGCAGGATTTGGGTAGTGCATTTAAGTAGATACTGAAGAGTAGGGGGCCCAATATGGATCTCTGGGGGGACCCCTGAGCGGACAGGCAGGGTGGAAGATAGGGTGTCATTTATCTTAACACTTTGGGATCTGGAGGTAAGGTAGCTATTAAACCAAGAGCGTTTAAAGGTACATTGGTACCTAGATGAGTGACATCTATCATGTTACTGCTTTTCTTTTCTGTTTCAAGCAAATAAATTAAAACACAAAGAAAACTCAAATATAAAATGTCACTGCAGCAGACGTGACAGAAGAAACAAGACAGCATGCACAGCCAGTCTTCAACATCCATCCTTGGGACTGCCAGGGACATTCAAAGAAAATGTCACTCCTTCTTTGACATCAAAAGCGAAGTCCAACAGAACTGATTTGGGGGGAGGGGGGTGTCAAAACTGCCATTTCTGATTCGAGAAACATACAGTGACATAAAACAACATTAATCTTTAAATTTGATGGACTGCATCTGACTAAAGAGGGGAGTCAGTGCATTGGGGCAGAAGTTTGACGTCTTTGCAGAATATTTAAACTAGCAAATGGGGAGAGGGGTGCAGCACCCCATACGTCGAATGGGAAGAACACCCCTCCCCCCTCAGCTAGTGGTCAAACAGGAATTCAGCATGTTTGCCGTTCATTTGCATCACCAGGTAAGAAAAAAGGTTTGTCTCCCCATACGACGCACAGGGGTAAGGCCAAACTTCACCCAACAACTAACACACCAAAATCTGGCCAATGGAAAATCATGTACACAAATGCTCACAGCCTGGGAAATAAGATCCCAGACCTGCAGGCAATAATGTCAGAGGCTAAACTGGACATAGTAGCAATTAGTGAGATGTGGTTTACCAGTAACCACACTTGGGAGACTTCAGTATCTGGCTATGTATTGTTCAGAAGAGACCAGGAGTGCAAAAGGGGGGAGGAGGCCCTGTATGTTAATGAAAATATCAAAGCTATAGAAATTCAGAATACACATAAGGAGCCAGAAGAACTGTGGGTCACCCTGGAAACAGGAAATGGGACAGCCATAAGAACTGGGGTTGTCTACAGGCCCCAGACCAGAGGAAGACATAGACACATTACTGTTAGAAGATATATAAAACATGACAGCTAAAGGGAGGTTCTGATAATGGAGACTTCAACATGCCAGATACAGATTGGTCAATACCAGCAGGAACATCTGCCAGAACTAGACTCATAGTGGATTTCTGCAGGGAGGGCCTCAAACAACTGGTACAGCAACCCACAAGAGACAGGGCTATCCTAGATCTAGTACTGACTAACAAAAAGGGATCACAGATCTCCAGGTAGAAGGTCACCTGGGAGCCAGTGACCATCACATGGTATGGTTCAATTTGGCTACTACATCTAAATCATCCCATTCCAAGGCAAAATATGGGACTTCAGAGGAGCTGACTTTGATAAGATGGCCAACAGAGTTAAGCTAGCCCTGGCAAAAAAAAACAGGTGAGGGGTACAGGCAAGTGGGCAAGCATTAAGAATGCAATACTTGAAGCAACATCCCATTGTGTTAGACAGAAAAGGAAGTGCAAAGAAGAAGGAAACCACTTGGTTCTCAAATACAGTAGCAGAAAAGGTCAGAGCCAAAAGGCTGGCCTTCAGGAAATATAAGGGAACACAGCGGGATGAAGATAGGGAGGCATACCAAACTGCCCTAAGGGAAGCAGGTAAGGCAGTAAGGCAGGCAAAGTCCCAAACTAGGAAACACTAGCACGAACAGTAAAAGAAGGTGACAAGACTTTCTATCGATACATTAGTGAAAGGAGAAAGTCCACAGGGGGTATTGCTAAGCTTAATGGAGAAAAGGGGCATGTGAGGAGGAGGACCCTGTAAAGGCATCTATCCCAAATAGATACTTTGCTCAGTATTTACTGAAGAGAAGGTAGGCAGGGCCCACAGCTCAGCATCATGGACACAGGGGAGGAGGTGAGCACTACTCCCTTCACAAAGAAAGGGTCCTACAAGAGCTTGCTAAGCTCAGGGTGGATAAGGCAATGGGACCCGATGGCATACATCTCAGGGTACTTAAGGAGCTAAAGGAGGAACTAGCAGAGCCATTAGCAGAATTGTTTAGTGATTCTCTGAGCACAGGAGAGGTCCCAGAAGACTGGAGAAGGGCTCATGTGATCCCGCTCCACAAGAGTGGTAGCAGGGAGGAGGCGGGGAACTAGACACGGTCAGTCTTACCTCAGTAGTGGGCAAGATTATGGAGGCACTCCTTAAGGAAAGGATAGTGCAACACCTGGAATCCATAGGAGCACAGGATCCAAGACAGCATGGGTTTACAAAAGGAAGGTCCTGTCAAACTAATCTCATAGATTTCTTTGACTGGGTAACCAGAGTGGTGGACCAAGGGGGAGCAGTTGATGTCGCCTACCTTGACTTCAGCAAAGCTTTGACACTGTTCCACATAGAAGATTGATAAATAAGCTGGGTAGGCTCGGGGTGGGTCAGACGTTGGTCAGCTGGGTGGCAAACTGGTTGACGGGCAGAAAACAGAGAGTGGTGGTAAATGGTATACAGTCAGAAGAGATGCAAGTCACAAGTGGGGTACCTCAGGGATCAGTCCTGGGGCCAGTCCTCTTCAACATCTTCATTAGTGACCTTGCAGATGGACTAGAGGGTAAGGCTTGTCTGTTTGCAGATGACACCAAGATCTGCAACAGAGTAGATGATCCAGATGGGGTGGGCAGAATGAGAAGAGATCTGGATAAACTAGCAGAATGGTCAGAAGAGTGGCAACTGGATTTAATGCAAAGAGTGCAAAATCATGCACATAGGGAAGAGAACCCTGAAGCCACCTATAGGCTGGGAGGAGTTGCTAGCAGTCACAAAGGAAGAAAGAGACTTGGGCATCATCATCACTGATGACCTAAAATCATCCAAGCAGACCTCTAAAGCAGTAGATAAGGCTAGGGGGGTGTTAGGGTGTATTAGTAGGGGTATCACAAGTCGGAAGAGGGAGGTATTAATCCCTCTGTACAAGACACTGGTTAGGCCCCATCTGGAGTACTGCGTGCAGTATTGGAGGCCACACCTTCACAAGGACATTAACCAAATTGAGGCAGTCCAGAGAAGGGCAACCAAAATTGTGCAGGGACTGCATCAGAAGACATATGAGGACAGATTAATGGAGCTCAATATGTATACCCTTGAGCAAAGGAGGGAGAGGTGATATGATCGAGGCATTCAAACACCTTAAGGGCATAAACAAGGTGAAAAGAGTCTAACATGTTTAAATATAAGAAAAATAGCAGGACAAGAGGACACAGCATGAGATTAGAGGAGGCTGATTAAGGGGAATGTGAGGAATTTTCACAGAAAGGGTGGTGGATGCATGGAATGGCTACCACAAGAAGTGGTGGCTATGAATACAGTGCAGGGCTTCAAACAGGCATGGATAGGCATAAGGGAGCAATACAAATGACTATGAATAGATAGGCCACTGACAGAGCAAAGGCCGATGGCACATTTATAAGGTAGAAAAAGAAATGGGCAGACTGGATGGGCCTTGCGGTCCTTATCTGCCGTCAACTTCTATGTTTCTATGTTTCTATGTTTAATAATGAAAAGGACCATAGTAGACATATAGATTCTGGTAGAACAGTCAAGTTTTATTAGAATGTCTGTAGAATAAATTAAAAATTAGAACTAGATTAATATGTTTTTCTTTGATCTTTAATGTGTTATAATCGGCTCCATTCTGTGTCACAAGGGACTGTCGCAAACTCGTCCTGACTTTGAGTTTGCAGTGTTTGTGGTGGTCAATTGCTTGTGACCACTTGAGCTATACTAAAAGGTGGCTGTAGACTAGTAGGCTGAGGGCACTGAACATGTACTCCCTGGAAGACAGGAGAGAAAGAGAGGACATGATTGGGACATTCAAGTGCTTGAAAGGGATAAATAATGTTGATAAGGAGAGTCTCTTTAAGCTGAATGGCAACCATATCACAAGGGGGCACAGTCTTAAGCTGGAAGGTGGGAAGTTTAGGAGGGAGGTCAGGAAGCACTTCTTCACAGAGAGGGTGGTGGACACTTGGAATGCACAGCTGGAAGAGGTTATCTCATTGAACACAGTGGGCAGCTTTAAGGGAGGCTGGGATAGGCATAGGTTGAAGGTAAGAATCATGGGTAAGGAGGATGGGAGGAGTGGTGAGGGAGGGCAGGGACATTAGCTCAAGCTGTGGACCCTGCAATATGAGAAGACTTGATAGACCAAATGGCCCTCTTCTGCTGGCTTCTTAGTATGTTCGTATGTTCGTGTACGGAAAGGTGGTGAAGCTGGCATGTAAATGGATGCAGTGCCATTCACATTGCAAACTACAGCCATTGCACCCAGCATAGCACTTTTGTAATGGCCCCTAAACGGTGCCAGGAAAAACTGGCAGTAGGAGGACACTGAAGTGCACCAGCTGTGCCCTGTCATTGTAGCAAGATCATCGTGGGACTGGTTTGTTGTCACAGCATGTTGCCTGTTGGGGCTGTGGAGGGGGAATTTACTAGATTACCCGAGATAAATGTTTGTTGCTGCTTGGGTTTTGGGGTCACTTGACCACCAGGGAAATAATTGGGGGACATTCATCTGGATATCCATGGAGAGCTTGAAGCAGACCAAAGGTATGTGGAGAGGGGACAGGGGGAAGTCTGTATTGGAGGTCCACACACAAATGTTATATGCGTGGCAGTGTGCCATGTGCATACATGTGTAGGGTAGTAATCTGTGCCATTACAGTGTTCAAACCATATTTTCACATAGTAACAGCTAGGCACCCTAATTTAAATATTAGTGTCTGTTCTGGGGGTGGTCACCCTTCTCATGCTGATACTTAGTTCTCAGTATAACAGTTTATTATGTTGCACAGTGGGGTGTACTTTACACCTGTTTTTCATCATAAACATTTGCAACAAAGAACTGGGTTTGTTATGTTTATACTAGGGCTGTGCAAGTACCTTTTTCCAAATATTCAGCTGAATATCCGGTATTCAGGTCCTATATATTCATTAGTCAGTATTCGGCCAGGAAAGGTGTTATTTTTAAGAACTGTTCTAAAATCCCTTAAATGACATAATTAAACCCTCGTTGGATGTGGTGTTCCATAAACACCTCAATAACACCATAATGATGATGATGATGGTAATTCTTGAGGGTCCAGAACATATTCAGAGTCAGAGTGCTCTGCATCTTCCTCATCTACAACATCTGACACACAAGCAGCATAAGCACTGCATTGGGGCAGCATACTAGGTGTAGTAATCATGGTCATAGTCACTTTGGAAGTAGGTGGTGGTGCTGTATGCATGGGCATAGCAGTTGACACAGTCAGTAACTGCAGTGGATACAGTACAAGCAGGTACAGTGTCAGTGGAAGCACTTGTTGCAGCAGTGCTGCAGGTGGCTGTGGTGGTGGTCACTGACTGGGGCAGCAAAAGTGGTACTGGTGGCACTGGCTACTGCAGTTGTGGTACAGATGGTGGTAGGGAGTGCACTGGCTAGGTGTATAATAGCTATGGTGGGAGCTGCGGGAAGACTCCTGATACTGGCTGCTGCTTCCTCAATAGGTGATCTACTGAGCTGTAATGCCCTCCTACTACTCCCATAGAAGGATGAGGCAGCAAATGGGTGTCTGGTACTGATGGTGACAGTACTAGCAGTGTTGCAACTAGAGCTACATTCCCCACTCCCACTGCTGTTTGAGCCTAAAGGCTTGGTAGGTGAGAAAAATATTTTGTGCTGCTGACTATATCCAGATGACCATCTCTAAACCTCTTCATCACCACTTGGTTCAGGTGGTGTAGAGGACTTGCTAGGGCAGGACCAAGCTCTTTTATGGGGTTGCTGATTATCAGACATGATAACAGTCACTAGCGGTAGCTATGAAAACTGAAGTGTTTTAAAAAAGCAAACCATATGCTACTATTAGTAGTGCCTGTGTGGCTATGTAATATGCTGAATGTGGAACTGTGAAAGAACGATAGTACCCTGGACAAAAAAATAAACAAGTTCAATTCATCACATACCACAAAAAGCAGAAAATAAAACAAGCATTTGTCAATGCCGAATGTTTGCTTGCTGATATTAGCATTGAACGTGCAGGAGTTAGACAGATGCTTGCTGATATTAGCACTGGACACACAGGAGTTAGACAGATGCAGAATAGGAATCCCAGTGAATTACTGAACTCACGCCAACCACACCTCCACCTTACAGAGATAGATAGGCATTAGGGTGTGCCTTTGGGTCATTGGCCATAATGCTCACAGCATTTCATCTCATGCTATCCTTGACATCGACAAATGTTGAGCTGTTCCTTGGGATGTTCGGCTTGACAGTCACCCCATTTCATAAGGACATAGTTGAAATGGGTGCAGCATTGGAGAATGGGGTGAAGTCTGGGGTTGAAGAGTCCAAGGCACACCTTGATGCCTGTCACTGGTTTCAGGGTGGTAGGGGGGTGGAATGGCGTGAGCATTTCAGCCGGCAATCCAAAGGCACATCCCTGATGCCTGTGAGTTTGTACAGGGTGGGACGTTATGGTTAGAAACCCTAATGCCCCAGGCATTTATTGGTATTAGCACTAAAAATTTTCAACATGGCCTTTTTGTGACCCCTCCACCTCATGAAAGCATTTGGGACCTCCACTCATGAACAGTGGCACTGTGATTTTGTTAATGTATCCTAAACTTTGATGTCCCACAGTGACTTTGCCATTCTGCACCAGATGTGTGAATAGATAGAGAGACAGAGAGACAGAGAGATATCACAGTCATTTCTGACACTGAGGGATAGCCAATTTTACATAAGTTAATGAAATTCAAGAAATGCCATGCCTTGAAGGTGATGTGAAAATATAATGGCATACAGATAATGTTGGCGTGTAAACTAGCGGATAACAAACTGATTATAAATCAGCTACACAAGCAAACCTCAGAAATGAATCGTGAATTTTCAGAAATGCTTCCAAATATTCAAAGTCATGATACATCACTGCGACAATGCTCTTGTATAATTTCTTTTGTGAGCCTATGTAAGCTGTTTTTTTCACCTCTAAACATCTTTGGGAACTTTTGGTCTATCCATTTTTGGTTTACAAGAAAATGGACTTGTTAGGTCCAAGAGTTTGTAATGCTATTTTGACTGTTTAAAACTATATACTAGACCCGCCATCTAACAGCACACTGAAGACAAGCCCTCTGACCATTTTCTAAGCGGAATCGTAAGAGAAGTATACTTGGCATCAGTTTCTCAAATCATCATAGGTTAGGTCCAGCGGCTTGATTTAAAGTATAATACCTTATCTTAGAACTCATTTGGGTAGAAGTCTAGATTTAAAACAAGACTGGATGCTCACTTGGAAGTTGTGCATAATAAACAACAACTGAGAAATGGGGATGATTTACATGGACATATAGCCTTCTGTCATCCGAATACCACAGTATAAGTCACCAAACCATCTACTTCTGTTGTTAACCATTTCCTGGGACTGCCACACCTTGTTCAGACCAATGTGGCAATAACTTGATCGTAAGCTTCAGAAACGTGTTTACAATGATCAAAACTATATCGCTGACTACAATTGATTTACAGTATTAGCATGGATCATTAAGGCTGTTATTTCACTTTAAGTCAATGTTTGCATTAAGCAATTTATCTTTTAACTTTTCCTTCTACATAATGCATGTAAACAGCCTTTGAGGCCTCTGGGAACACTTTGGAAATTATACAAAATATTAGTTGTAGTGCCTATGTTTCCAGTTTTTATCTTTGCCTTATTCTTTAGTACTAATGGAACGTGCATGGAAACAAAATCCTTGTGTTTTGGACTTTATCTACTCAGGCTGCATGTCTACACCTGATGTCATAATCTACTAAGTGTGATGTCATAAGAATTTCCATGACAACTAGTTGTGACTCATAAATAGAGGATTATGCTATCGGGGTAGACAGAGTATATGAAGTGCAAGGGGCAGTGGACTTATTTTCATGTAGCTGCCCTTTAACAATAAAGAGGGGAATATAAATGAAGAAAATATGTAAAACATAAGCAGGACTGTATATAAGTATTATGTTTTTCAAAGTGTTCCTAGTGTCACAGGACTTGTAAAGAAACTTACTCTTCTAAAAGTAAAAAGGGGTAGACTTGAAAGATTTCTTTTACTGTGCACAGTAAGTGATTCCGCTAGATTGTTTAACTGTGGCTTCAAATGACTTAAAGACATTTTAAAGAGCTAGTGGAATCAAAACAGGCAGACAGGACAATAATACAAATTTTAAGAAGTAGTCAGTTTGTAACTTTTTTTTATTTCTGAAGCGTTTTTCTTTTTCCTTTTGCTCATTAGACAGTCTTCCTTGTGATAATATTGTTGTTGGACGTGGGAAACAGCCCTCAGTCTGGCAACTGACTTATCTATCTTTATCTTGCCATCTACATCATCAGCATTCTGATCTCCTGACAGTGACATCACAGGTGAGGAAACTGGCAGCTACTGAGTGGCTGTTCCTAACTAGTAATGATGTCACTGTCAGTGAGGTCACAATGCTGATGGTGTAGCGTGGGGAATTTAGATAGATATGTCAGTTGCCAGACAGAGTGCTATCACATACATCACACCTACTAACATCAGGTAAGCAATCTTCTAATTAACCTAAGGGAAAAGAAAATGTTCCTCTGATACAAAAGGTAATGGTCACCTGCTTTTAAAAACTGATACTAATTTTAGGCAGTACACTTGCTCTTAAAATACAACACATTTGAAAAGATGTAATCTCTCAAGTTTGTTCCAGCCAATATGCTGGCATGTCTGATGGCATTACTGCTACATGAGAATGCACTAGTCTACAAAACCAGCATTTGATTCAGTGACACCAAAATATGTGATTACTTGACTGGCCTGATATAACATTTAAAATACAATCAAGAATGCCAAGGGTACAATTCGCATTCACTGAGTGGAAATGAAGCATAAACAAGTAAGCATTAATGTCCGACGAAGGAGGCTTCTACTGGTGAATTAATGCATGGTTGGGGGGTTGTGGTACGAGGCTGCCGAGTGCCTAGAAGCACCCAACCATGCATTAATTCCCCAGTAGAAGCCTATTCCAGAGGACATTAATGCGTTTGTAACACGGGAATACTTGCGTTGTTGTTTCATTTTTGCACTTCTGTTCGGCTTTGTGTCGACGCATTGAGATCCTCCGTATTCGACACGATGTGTGTTCTGTTTGCTGCTGTAACACCTAGTGGTGCTAGAGCTTGACCCGGTGACCCCATGAACAACAGTTGGAGTGGTCCTTACTAGGGAATTAATCACCGCTCCAACTTTGGTCATGTGTTGTATTTGGTCCAATGAGATTTCTCTATTTGCCATTTCTGTTTGATGCCATGTTACAAATATCTAGTGGACCTATTCGCCACAACTTCATCATCCTAAAAGAAGGGTAAGTAAATCATGATCAACTCCTACATCCTTCCTACAGCATTCCTGCCCTCTTTTCTAATGAAGCTCAAGTCCCATAAACCAATGAGACCTCACACATGCACACACACACACACACACACACACACACACACTAACAATTTCCAAATAGGTTTGTATCTGTGAAGTACTATAAATAGAACTGTGTCAGCACCTCTGTTCTCCAAAGCCACAAACACTGAGGTGCCATTAATGGTTTTCTTTCGAAATCAAATGCTCATAGCAATTAACAGATTTTGGTCAGTGGCGCTTAAAGATTGATTCCATGAGTAATAAGGAATGTGTAAAATACAGCTAAGGTATTGGTGGATGTTCACGCAAACTATACATTTATGTTTGGAGAGCCTGTGTTTAGGAGAGCCTGCAGAAAGGAGGCTCTGTTTCAGTTTTAAGGCCTTAAAGCAATGTCAGTCTCGTTGGTTAACATGAAAGTGTGTTTGATTGGGTTAATAAATCCGGGGCAGATCTAGAGGCTCTGACAGGTCCTGGAGATGAGACATGTGTCTGTTCGGACTATGAGCACTGCGCAGTGGTTACTCAATTGCCTGCACCTCCGGAATTAGCCTAGAGTCTAGATGTCCTTTATGGATTTTCATTGTTTAATTTTAGATGCATCTAGTTTTTATTGTATGAACTTTAATGCAGAAAAGATATTTACTCACTTTTTGTCAAATGCAAAACTTTTCTTTAGCTATCTTTTTGAATTCCTGCTGGGTGAAAATTTATTTGTTCAACCTGCTGTAAACCGTCAATATTTTTCCAGCTGCTTTGCTATTTGTTCTGTTCCCTATACAATGCCTGGACGCCTCCTTGGTGTTACCCTTTTGCTTATGTCATATTTCATTTTCAGAATTATCATTTCTTTCTCTGCAACACACACGTGTGTGTCATTTTATTTCTTTGTAGCAGTTTTATTTTTTGTTACTTTGTCTCTAGCTTTTTCCTGATTTCTGATTACTCTATACCTGCAATCATTGTGTGCATTTCCTTTTTACAACCTGATGCATATTTGCTTCCTGATGTCTGCTTGAGTTAGTTCCCAGATCTGATGTTCTTTTTTTCCACCCGGGACCAATATATACTTTGAGCTTTGTATTCCCTGAGCTGAAAATGCCCGAGATCCTATTTATCTTGCATACTGTGCCCTTTTAATAAATGTATTTCTTGTTTCTTTTAACAAACAAACAAATCCATAGACCAATTATATGACATGTGAGATCTGAATGTATTATCTCATTTGAAGCCCTACAGTTTCCCTTTAACTCTTTCCTAGCTTTCTTTTCTCTCTCTGCTCCTGTCATTGTTCAGTGAGCATTCTGCATTTGCATGGACACCCTTACACAGAGGTGTCAAAAGTACATTATCAAAGCCTCATGCAGACATGCTCTGCACCTAAAAAATGAGACCCATTTTGGGACATTAATAAGTAAGGTACCTATTTGTATACATAATCCCATTTATAAAATCAGATCTCAAAAAAGAGGATGCTAGATAATTTGTGAAAATCTGGTTGAAGCATGCAATTCAGAAAAAAACTCAGTAGCCCTTTAGTGTGTCATAAGTAAGCATCCACAATGTTGAATGAAACTAGCATGACAGCATCAAATCAGCTTACCATGTGAGGTTAATACATCACATTCTTAAACATAGGTGTCTGATGAGTCAAGTATTAACCTGAATTTAATATTGTTACCCATGTTAAAAGACAACACATTTTATTAGAGTCCAAAGTGTGTGTGTGTGTGTGTGTGTGTGTGTGTGGCTAAATTCCCAGGGTCCGCAATTCATTAGCAAATGATTAACACATATTACATGCTATGAAATAAGTTGTAATGCAATTGGAGATGTTGCCTACAGGTTTTCATATTATTGATTCTGGGAATTTTAATTCTGGTAGCTTGCCTTGGCATAATCCATATTTATTACAATCTAGTATTCTTATGGCAGGCTATGAAGATAATTTCTTTAACAACTGGATGACCTGTTATACACAGCATTAAAAAAATAGTGTGGTGTAACAAACTCACATGGAAGCATCGATATTGTGTTTCCAAACTAATTTTACAATAGATGAACACTAGCGCGGTGTGTACTGTACAGTGTACTGTTTGGTTCTCTGTGTTTCTTTTTAAAGACATCAGTACAGAGGAGACTCTTTGGAGTTCTACTTCAAAGTGTAAACTTGAAGAGCTATCAAGCAGGTTTCTTGCATGAAAGAAACACAGCTTACTTATTTACTACTTAGACAAGTCTGAACTAAGAGAATTCAGCAAAGCAATAATACTGTACACAACATGCAGGTAATGGGCACTGGGCTTTGGCATTGCTGACTATTATTAATATTTTTTTCTCCCACAGCCATTCATTATAAGTAAAACATATGTTTGGGTTTATTGTTAAAATCAGCATCTCAGTAGAAATACACAGTGTTAGCTTTTCCACCCCATAAAGCCAACATGTGTTGCGTAGAATTGATAAAAACATTCATTCTTAGGCACACACTGACCAACATCGCTGGTACTATACTTACATTAGCAGAGAGGGAATAAGCAAACAGATCATAAATTTGCTAATTAGAGATTTCTCGCCATGACAAAAAGGTGCTAGTGAGTTTAATTCCAGTCCCTCTCATTGTTCCTTTTCACACCACTTATTTACTAATGAGTCAGAGGGCTGCTCTTGCTTCTCCTTTAAGATTTTATTTTGCCTTCTTTTCTCCGTTTGATGTAGAATTGTGACCTACAACTGTTTGAAGTTCCTTATTAAGAGAAAATTAACTCAATTTTCAACTGTATCTACCCACTGATAGCCTACAGAAAATCTGATGTCTTCTTAAAGATAGTTTTTTTTTGCTGTTGTTTTTGTTAATGATTTAAAGCTTATTATATGAACTCAGCGTTAACAGTGATTTTTGGACAATTGACTGAACTAAGCTGATGAAGTTAAAGAAGTACTGTAAACAAATCGATTAAACATTAAAAATAGCCTATTACAAATAGCAGATAGTATAATGACAACCCTTTCTGTAAATTAAAGCAGGGACTGCAAAATATTGTATAATTAAGACATTAGATCATCTTCCCTGTTTATAGCATTACGTTTTTGCTCCATTTTATTCAGTTATCCCTGTTTTCCTTGTTGTGTGCATATGGGGGGGGAGGCAATTAATGAGTCACTATAAATTTGGGGCAGGGTTGAACTTTCTAAAACAATGAAGTGATTAGCGATTGCTGAAACAAGATTTGAAAACAAGTTAAATACAATGTCAATAAAAAGATTTAGAAGGAAGAGAAAAATATATTTCACATTTTGTGCTGTTGGAAAGAGGGACACTTGAGTGCTGCAGATGGCATTTACTGCCTGCATCTAAATAGAATGCCATTTTCCAGACTGAAATAAATTACCTGCATGTAAACATTTACAACTAGTGAAATTCTTCAACAACAGATACTGACTATGCAATGGGGGAGGGAGAGAGAGAGAGAGAGAGAGAAAGAGAGAACGAGAGAGAGACAGAGCGAGGGAGCCAGAAGCACACTGCTGAAAACTGATCGGTATGACAACATGCTAATATGCAAATTACCTACAGCAGTACTTTTCTTTTAACTGTATGCCACTGCAACTGAAAGGCTGTCATAGATAGCTCGGCCATTCATTGGTGCTGTGTGGTCATGCCTGCAAAAAGGATCCCGGCATTGGAAGAGGGGGTGGCACACCTACAAAAAGTCGTATGGTGGCACTGTGTTTCTGGCACATGTGTGCAAACAAACAGAAAAAGGCAATGCTTTGCTACTATTGGGCAGAGTCAGCCAACAACCTCCCCAGTATTAGTACATTGAACTGAGCACAGAACCATAAAACAAGCACAACACACACAATCCCATGAGTCATGCCTGACCCACTAAAAAACTGCAGCAGTTTTAAAGAACAACTATGAGCACACAGCCATATACACACACAGGGTGCAGTCTTGCACCAACAAAATTATTGCACACACACAAGCTACACAATGTGCACAATGAGCTAGGGCAGAATTCAGCTGACACCCTTCTCAGTCAGGGAACAGAGCGTAGAACAAGATGATGAACAGGAAAAATTCAGTGAGCCAAGTCTGACCCACTAAAAGAAACATCAGCAGTTTTAAAACACAACAAAATGCATTCACATGGTCATATGCACGCAGAATGCAACCTTACAAAAATACTATGTACACTCACAGTGAAAGTGTACGTGTGTGATGAGATGCGGGTTGGCAGCTGTTACCTTCTTCAGTCATGCAAGGAACCAAGCCTGGAACCAGCAACAGCAAAAAAATAAGAATATAACCCACCCCCCAATCAAAAACTTGCTTCACAAGAAATCCCACTGGATTTATGTGGAAGTGAAAGCAGTGGAGGTGGGGGGAAGCCATCAAACAACCCTCCCTGTTTCTGAGCCCAGAAACAGGTCCCCAATAAATGTATACAGAAAAGCCAAGCCTGACTTTCCTGAAAAAACAAAAAAACTTTGCAAAAATAAAATGTGCTTCAGTGAAAAATAAATTGCACTAGAGCTATGTAACTGAAAATAGTGGGAAAGGGTGTCAGCAGAAACACACACAGACACACAGACACACAGACACACACACACACACACACACACACACTCACTCCTGCTGGCCCTTGTAATTGAGAACATCTATGGGGACAAAAGCACAAAAATGCAGTCAGAAAAGATAAACCAAACTTTTCTGATGCTAATCACATTTTAATACTGACCAAAAAAAACCTGTTTTGAAAAAAGGAAAGCTTTTTGGAGGCAAGATAAAGGCCTCAGAAAGTACTGCAGAGATATCTCTCACAACTGACTGTTTCCTGTCCTCTACAAAGTCAGAGTGAGGAGAGCCCATGGTGTGCATGGCTGTGAGCTCCACAAACAATATCCAATTGGTATTCAGGAAATAATATTTGCTCCATGCACAGCCCTAGTTTATATACAGTTTTACAGCATTGCAGAGTATAAACAAACCTTCATTTGAGTAATTATGTCACCAGAATGACACAGGTTTGGTTCACTCCATGGTTCTTTAATACATCCAACTTGTGGAAAGCACTTGTGGTCTCTGTCATTTTTTGGGAGGGGATCAGTTTGATAATGCATATTAAGAATCATCTGGAGGGCTTCTGATGACATCATGAGCTGAGGAGCAGGGCAGTTTCTTATGTCTGAGATCCTGCTTCAAAGCAAACTAAATCCAAGCCAAAAAAAAAAGACAATCTAGCAGATCAAACGTACTGGGTAGCAAGGAGAGATGTAAAGAAAACTGAATAAGGAGAAATTAACAATGCTGGCTGCAAGATTACAGTTGATGGCACCAGAAGCCTGCGTGGGTACAATGGCCATGATGGCTCATTCCTCCAGATCCTAATCACTAGCCTCAATCTCATCATCGGAGCCTGGGATGTACTATGATGAGAGGGAAGCAATCTCGGCAACAGATCAAACAGTCTAAAAGGTACTGTCATTGGTGCATAAGATCAAGTCAGCCTTTGCCAACTTAGATGTACATGTAAAAGCAATAGATTGCAAGAGTAGCATGACAGAGAAGCAGTTGGGGGAAATAGTAGAGACGCATGGGACACAACAAACTGCTGCTTTTTTTACTCAAGAAGGAGAGAGTGCTTCAAAACCACATTGAAGATGGAGAAAATGAGGCTAGATGCAAAAAATTTAGAATACAAGACCTAAGAGATGGGAAAAAGGACAAATTCACATCGATGCCCATGTTCGCTGAACATTTAATCAAGACTACACTTGGCTACCAGAAGACATGCCCCTTACAACAGAAAGGGTACACAGATCACTTGGTCACTGCCCCAAAGGTGCTTCAGTCAAACCAAGATCTATAATTGTCAAAATGCTTCATCATCAAACTAAACAAGCAATTCTTAGAGGAGCATAGAAACAAAAATGACAATGTTTGAGTAACAGCAAATTTTTTTTTGACTAAGACTTCTCAAGGACATTGCTGGCTAAATGGCAGGAGTCAAGGATGATTGTAAGGCTACTGAGGGAAAGAAAAAGATAAAAGTGCAAGTAAACCACCCATCCAGGTTAATAACGTTAACAGTGAAAGGCACTCTATATTTTGAGAATCTGGCAACAGTGGCACCACAACTGAAAAAACGGGGCATTGAATTCCTGGAAACCAAACTGGAAGAGCTCGAGCAGGAGCTGCAGAACACAGCATGGATCTTAATGAGAAAAGGAAAGAAATTTCATCCCCAAGCCAAACAGTAAATCACTATTAAATAGGATGTTATTAAATGTCCCATTTCTTTCTGATGGAGAGAAATGACCTAAAGCAATACCCATAGATTTTTTTGTTATTCTTTTGGCAACTTGGTAAGGCCCATTATTGTTAAAGAAACAAAATACCTGAAATTTTGGGTAAATCAAATAAACATTACATCTTTTACATCAATTCTTGAATGTTATACAGTGCCAGCTTGCATATAAAAATAAGGTGAACAAAGTTGCTCTCTTTACTGTCCATATGACCATTCCATGAAGGTACATGGGGAGAAGACACTCCTGCACATGGTCCAATGACATGTCGAATTGGTTACAGTCTTGTGCAGAGGCTCCATGGCCTTCTTACTAAATCAAGGTTAAGATTAGTGAACTGAGAGTCTAACAGAAATGAAGAATTGTTCCAACATCAAAAGCAAAGGAAAAGGAGGACACAGAGTAAAATAGCTGGCTAGCCTTCAATTCTTCAATGCATTCTAACTCAGTAAATGCACTTACAGTATTTATAACTTAAAGAAAAACAATAAAAAAACACATATCTGCAAAACAGAGCTTATTTATAGTTCTCTACAATCTGAAACACTTATTTTCTCATTTAAAGCATCTCATTCCTTCTTCCCCTCACTATTATCTGACTATAAACTAAAGACAAAGCTCCCCTACTTCATATTATATTTTTGCCCCAACGTAAGATTTCCCTCCAGCACCCAACAAACCAATGTTAAACCATAGCTCTTTTATGCTCATCCTTTCTCCTATGTATTTTAAATCCTTTTTTCCTCTAATCTTCTCCTCTTTGAGTCTCTCTCTCTCTCCTGGTTTGCCATGGTCTCCAAACTTCTAAGTATTTCTCTTTCTCCAAATGAATTGTATAGGTAATATTTATGTTCTCTCCACCTCTTCTACTCTTAGAATCCACTGTTTCCTCGTAGGGGGCTCAGACCTTAACCAGGTGGATGTGATACACTTGAGGGCTACCACCCTTAATAGCTGACCCAACTCAATTTCTTTCCTTTTCTAAGAGTTCAGGGTTGGGAGACCTAAAACCATATCTTGAAAGGTTAGAGGAAGAGGAAACCCCACCATAGCTTTTATACTAACATGTACCCACTGCCAGAAGTATTGTAATTTGGGGCAGTCCCAAAATATGTGGTAGTGCGATGCCCTAGGGGCACCACACAAGCACCAACAGGCCTGTGATGCTTGGTGGTGAAAGTGTTTCAAGATAACAGGGGTTCTAAAGAACCGGGTTATAATTTTTACAGTTAAATTCTCTTCAACCTGAAGAGGCCATCACCTGCCAATCCCTCTGTAATCTAGCGAGCCCAACTTGTTGGTACCACTGTCCCTCCACTATCTACCTCCCGTCTCTTTCTAATATCTTCTAAAATCGGGGGTGTCGCCGCAGGAAGAAGCACCTTATATAGCAGAGAGAAATAGTTTAATTTGTCTCTGATCTTAATCAAGTCCCACCAATACTGTTCAAGGGGAGTCAATTCTCTACTGATCAGCTGAAGGACCTCTCATGAAATAATCAGGTGTCTGACCTGTAAATAACTGTAAAAACCCTCTTTAAGTAGAGAAAATCTTTCCTGCAAAGTTACAAAGGGGAGACAACTTGTTCTGTCAATCAGCTGATCAAATTGAGTAAGAACCTTGCCTTCCCAATAATTGTACCCCAAATCTGACCTTGCCGGAGGGAATCTATCTTCATGGCAGATGAGGGAAAGTGGGCCGAGACAGTTTGGGGGTGTGGGTCATTTTACGTAATCTGAGAATGATTCTTATGGAATGTTTCACCCATGGGTTCGAGGTTAGGGACCAGATGTTAGGGTAAATCACACTTGTAGGCAAACCCCATAATTGTATCCCCCTTAATATGTCCTTTTCTAACAGGTACCACCCAGATTCCTATCTTCTTTGGCCCACGCATAGAGCTGAGACCCCTTAGCTGCCAAATAATAGTAATACAAATGAGGGAGTCCCAACCCTCCCCCCATCTCTGGATGCCTGAAGGATTCAAATAGGGATCCTGGGACATTTCCCTTCCCAGACAAAATTAGTTAATGTTTTATGTAACTGGTTCCAAAAATATTTTGGAATGTCTACCCGGAGGGTCTGAAATAAAAACAGAAATCTTGGTAATACATTCATCTTAATCATATAGATCCTTCCATACAGTGTGAGAGGGAGCAGCTTCCATCTAGCTATATCAGCTTGCAGGTTATTATATAGTTTAGTATAGTTATTCTGAAATAATTTCGAAGTGTCAGCCAACACATGGACTCCCAAATATTTAAAGGTATTCTTCTTCACCCATGTAAAAGGAAAGAAGTTCTTAAATCCAGCCGGGGGGGGGGCACCACTCACCACCATAGCTTCCGATTTAGTCATATTTATCTTATACCCAGCTAAAGTGCCAAAAATTCTCAAAGTTTCTAGGAGATGTGGAAGGGAATGCTGAGGATCTTTCAGGAAAAATAGGGAGTCATCAGCATATAATGCTACTTTTTGTTCTTGGTTTCCAACCATCACCCCAAGAATATTAGGATTATTACAGATCCAAATGGTGAGGGGTTCTCACGTCAGGGCAAAAAGTAAGGGTGAGAGGGGACAACCCTGCCTAGAGCCTCTCTTCAAAGATATATGTTCGGATAAGTGACCATTCACCCTGACCCTGGCCTCCGGCTTATGATAAAGGGCGGATATAGCTGAGGTAAAACTATCACCCAGCCCGAACTTTGACTGGGTGGAAAGCATAAAATGCCAGTCCACCCTGTCAAAGGCTGTCTCAGCATCCATACTAATAGCTAATTGAAATGAAGTAGAGTGCCTTTGAGCTGAAATGACAGTAAGAAGTCTGCATATATTATCTTGAAGGAACCTCCCTGCTATAAAGCCAGTTTGATTGTGATGAATCAGCCCGGATATATATGCTTGAAGCCTATCTGCCATAATACCTGTAAATATTTTCATATCTACTGGGAGGAAGGAGATAAGAACTACATAGTTGGGAGTCTTTACCCAGCTTCGGTATTACTGATATCTGTGCCAAACTCTTTCATGGTCTAACAGAATTTTGTTGTAAGTAGCCAGCATTAGGTCAGTCAGTTGAGGGCAAAATTCCTTATAAAATTTGGCTGGAAAGCCATCAAGCCCTTTGGCCTTTCCATTCTTAAGAAGTTTAATTTTGTTCATAACTTCTTGTTTTCTTATAGGGGAATTTAGAACTAATTTGGCCGCTTCATCCAACTTGGGTATTGGCAGGGAGTCTAAAAAATGTTGCATTTGCTCCTGGTGGTCCTGAGCAGTACTAGTATCATACAGTGTGGTGTAAAATTTTGCAAACGTCTTTACTATCTCTGATGGGGAGGTTATTGGGGGTTCCCTATCTCTATCTTTTCAGTAAATAACAGCTCTACTGGCCATATCCTTGCGTAGTTGCCAGGTTAACAATCTGCCAGCTCTATTCCCATTCTCAAAGAACTTCTGTCTTGCATATCTTAACTGACCTTCACTTTGTATATCTAGCAACGTATTTAATTCCCATCTAGCTTGGTCCAGTTCAGCTTTTGTTTGCTCATCTAAGTTTGTTTTATGATTTGATTCCAATTCATTAATCTTTTTCTCCAAATTTACTCTTTTCTGCATTCTTGCCTTTTTGATCTTGGATGAGTATTTAACAATCTCACCCCTCAGACAACATTTCAAGGTGTCCCACTGAATACCCTCCCTTGTATCCCCACTTGGGTTATTTTGCAAAAAGGTCTAAATTGTTTGCGATACCAACTCTTTGAAATCTTCGTTAGTGAGAAAGCATGTCTCTGGAGACAACTTCACCGTAGCAATGGAGAAGGCTACTGGGGCATGGTCTGTAAGTGTAATGTTCCCTATCTCACAACTTTTAATCCCCTGAATCCAGTTAGTGGAGGTTAAAAAATAGTCAGTTCTGGAATATCCCTTATGACAAGGGGAATAATAGGTAAAATCCTTATCCCTGGGGTGGAGGAACCGCCATGTTTCTGTCAGACCTAGCTCAAGATTAAGCCGCTGAATGAGTTTGCCAGTTCTTGTTACATAACCCCAGAATTTATTGTGTCATTAAAGTCACCTCCAATTATTACTAAGCTCTGTGCCTCTGTGACACTTTCTTTGATTAGCTTATACAAGAATGCTGTATGGGGAGTTTTCTCGTTTGAGGCACCAAAATGCAGTTCCGTCCCCTATATGTGCCTTCAACATGGATAAATCTGCCTTCCTGATCTATTTTTACCTTTGCAATTTCTAAGGGAGTATTTCTTCTCACCAGAATGGCCACCCCTCTACGATCTGGAGCTGCCCTGTAGTGAGAAGAGTATACCTGGCCTACCCACCATCTCCTCAACTTTAAATGTTCTTGGGGTATTAAGTGGGTTTCTTGTAGGAATGCTAGTGTAGCCTTCTGTCTTTCTAATTCCTGTAGAATTGTTGTTCTTTTCACTGGGTTATTAATTCCCCTTACATCAAGGGTGACAATCTTTAGATCAGCCATTGTCATGTAAGGGGGGTATGAAGCTTTGTGTCAATGATGGAAGGCACAAAGTGCTGTCTAAAATCTCCTTGCAATGTAGAACATCAAATAACATTTCAACTGTTAACATGAACTATTGTGAATGTTTAACAACAACTATAAATACAGATTTGGTCTCCTCAAAGTGTATTAGCCCCAAGGTCACACACAACGATATGGTGATGCTATGTGGTGTGATCCGATACCCTATAACTTTGGGGGATCCCATCCAACTTAGGCTACAATTAAGCCCTAATGCTGGAGGGGCAGTACTGTAACTTTGCACCAAAATACTGAAAGTTTCTAAGCCCGATGTTATGGTCAGCCTAACAGACGTCCACTTCACTGCCTTATTTTTATAATGACTGCAATGGATAAAGCAAAAGAAAGAAGCAAGTTAGCTCGGGGAGAATGTATCCCTTCTCAGGGGAATTTGTATAGAGTTGAGGAGGAGGTTCTCCTCATCCACCCTCATCCAACCATCCATCTATCGTGAGGTGGGTAAGCTCCCAGGTCGGCTGTGGCAGTTGTCCCCTCCAGCTAGGATCATTCTGTACAGCAGTCCATACTGCTTCTTACTGAGCACCATTACTGTTGGGACACATAGAGGAGTCACTCGGTGCTGGTCTTTCCAGAGTTAGCCTGAGTAATGTAGACTCTTCGCCAGCAGTCCCAACAGTCAACAGGTCGTAACTGGCCACCAGAGCCTGACAAAAGTTATTTGTGGTAGGATATCTGAACACCAGCATCTGGTGCAGGGGTCCTACGCCAGTGCCCACCTGACCTGGTTAGTAACCTGGCCACTAGGACTCATCTGCTTTGAAATCACCTTTCTTTTTTCTCCTCTGCACCAACTGGTGCTCTTTTAACTCTCCTGTATACTTGCTAGGTATGGCATTTGTCTGATCTCCCCAATGAGCCTCCCCAGCAAACAGAGACCATCAGAATAGTAAGGTCCACCAGGGTGGCTGCCCCCCGACAAAAATCCTCTGGTTTTCCTCAATTATTCCCAATATGCCACCAAATGTCTTTCTTAACAGTGGAGCACAAAATATATTTGCTCTTTTTTACTCTTTAAATAACTTCAAATTCTGCACTCATAACACCTTGTTAACCCTGTCCCCTACCCAACCATTTCCTTCTTTAGGAACATTCACAGTCCCAAGTGCCTCTTCCAAAATGTCGACTTGTGCAGTCTTTCAGGTTGGATTATCGGCTCATCTCTCCTCTGTGGGCGATTGGGAACTGCTGCCTCTGCTCTCTAAAACTGTGCCATCCGTGTTCACATTGTAAGGATCTTTATGCTGTCAGACCCTATCCCACACTCTAGAAGAGCCCATGCAGTCCAGCTGAACTTTTCTTTTCGTTCCTTCCACTTGCCAAGATCGTTCCGTCAGGTTGCTCCATTGTTGTGTAGCAACATCTGGTGGAATGGAAAAATCCAGAGAATGCAGGAATCGTTCTGCTGTTGCCAAGTCCAGGAATCTTCGAGGGCCATTTTCTGTAAGTACCTTTAGTTTTGCAGGGTATTCCAAGAAGGCCTTAAACCCTTTATTTTGAAGAAGGCGAACCACAGCTAAGACTTTAAATCTTTTGGCAAGCAGTTGTGGTGTAAAGTCCTGCTCAAAAAAGAGCCTGGTGTCTCCAAATAGAATTTTTTTTCCCCCCATACTTTTTTCAGAATATCTTCCTTCACTCAAAAGTCCCAAAATGCTAGTATGATTGACCGGGGTCGAGCCTTTGGATCCTTTGGTTTGGGTACCCAGAAATGGTGAGCTCTTATGATGGTAAGGGCTTGATCTTGGGGTAAATCTAATATTTCTTTCAAAAAGTTTCCATGAAGTTTGGGATCGGGACAGTCTCTATACCTTCTGGCAGGCCATGGATGCAGATATTATTCAACCTACCATATTTCTGTTTTCCAACTCCTCAAGTCTTCTTTCTAGTTGGAGCCCCCTTTTGTGCAAATCTAATAAGGCCGTGTTATGGATGTCTGCCGTAGAGGAGCACTCAGTTAACACTCTTTCCATCTGGTTGTGTTTTTGTTCCAGAGCTTCAAGTTTCTGGTGGTCCTCTAGCACTCTAGATTCCAAACGCTCTAATGTAGCATTGATTTTTTGTAGGTTGACACAGAGCTCTTTTGAAGTAATTATACAGTCACTGTCATCTATGCCATCTGGGTCAGGGGTTGAGCACTGCAAAGCCATGGATGCTGTGGCCTGGTTGGGCTGGGTGTACTCCAACACTGTTTTAAACTGTTTTTGGCTTTGAGTGCCTGATTTATCTTGCATCTTGTTCTGCACTGCCATTGCTTTCAGTTTTTATCTCTCTAGACTCTGGATGGGTGTGTTTAGTAATAGATTTTGGAGGATTCAGATAGCGGTGGATTAGAGCTCTGTGATCAGGCTGCCATTGAGGTGGTGCTCACACCGGAAGTCCCTTTTATACTATCTTAAGGGGAAGAATAATTTTTTTGTCATTGTACGAAAAGAAACTGAGGGAGACTGATTTTGTTAACCTTGAAAAAGATCTGAAAACTAAAGAAAAGCTTTTCCTAGATACTGGAGCTACAAATTTGAGTCTCCACAGAGAAATACACAGGTCACTGGTAAGACTGCATCTAGAGTATGGAGTTCAGTACTGGTGCCCACACCTCAAAAAGAACATTAACCTGCTGGAGAAGGTCCAGGGGAGGGCTACAAAGATGACAGTGGGTCAGCAGGGTAAGGCAAATGAGGAGAGGTTGAAGGCACTGAACATATACTCCCTGGAAGGGAGGAGAGAGAGAGAGAGAGGGAGAGAGAGAGAGCGAGAGGAAATGATTAGGACCTTCAAGTACTTGAAAGGGATAAATAAAGTTGATAAGGGTAGTCTCTTTAAGCTGAGTGGTAACCACAACATGAGGGGGCACAGTCTTAAGCTGGAGGGTGGAGGGTTTAGGAGGGAGGTCAGGAAGCACTTCTTCACATGAGGGTGATGGACACTTGGAATGCACTGCTGGAAGAGGTTATCTCATTAAAGACAGTGGGCAGCTTTAAGAGAGGCTGGGATAAGCATAGGGGAAAGATAAGGATCATGGGTAGGGAGGATGGGAGGAGTGAGGAGGGAGGGCACTGACAGTAGTGCAAGCTGTGGACCCTGCAATACGAGCAGACTTGATAGACCAAGTGGCCTTCTTCTACTGACTGCTTCATATATTCGTATGTAAATATCTAACCTTAAATTTGCTATCAATGCCATTTATAATCAAAAAGTGGAATATTCATTCTTTCATTTCATTTTATTTTTTCATTTTCATTTCATTTATGTTATACTGAAAAATTCTGTGAGCAAGAAATACCCATTTTCACAGATATCCAGTGACAAATAAAATAACAAAAATCACAGTCAAAACAATATAACATAAACACTTCGACAAAAAAAATATATAATTACTCAAACATTAGAAACAATTACAAACACCCTCAGACAAAAATTTTTGTTCAAGTGAACATTTAAAACCAGACACAATACAACAAGCAGTTACATTAGATAATTGATTATACTGAATCATCAATTCAAAATGGATCAAATTCTTCATAAAATTTGATCTAATCAAAGGTAGCTTGAACACTTTTCTTGTACTGTTTCTAGTCATAACGGTGGGCACAGAGATGGGGAACAAGCTAGCAACACTATCAGGTACAAGACCTAATTGAATCTTGTGCAAAAATGTTAAAGACCAATGTTTAAAAAGGGCACTAAGAGATAAACAGCCAGATTTCTCGTAACGAATACAGTCATGAGCCATCCTAGGTAAACAAGTAATAAAACGTAAAATACATTTAAATCAATGTTACTGGGAAGCTGGGGAAACACAGAGAAAGTTTCTTGTTCATAAGCTGAGGTAGTTCATTTATTCGTTTTCTGTGGGTAAAGCACCTGGCTCTGATGGTCTAACTGGGTATTTTTTAAGGCCACTATCTCATATCTGGTCCCTTTTCTACACCGAATGTTTATTCATGCTTTTGATACTGGAGCCCTTTCCACACCCATCAGAGAGGCCACTATTACAGTTATTCTTAAAAAAGATAAGGACTCTTCAATGTATGACAACTATCATCCAGTTTCTTTAATTAATGTGGATTGCAAAATCCAAGCTAAAATAACAGCAAATAGATTACACAGGATTACTCAACTATTGATACATCCAGATCAGGTTGGTTTCATCATTGGGCATCACAGCTCTGATGTCTTCTGGAAAATTATCTATATAATTAATGCTTGTGTGACAGTGCATTCCCAACCTATTCTGCTTTATTTAGATTCCAACAAGGCCTTTGATAGACTAGAATGGAAATAGCTCATTACAATTCTTGGTAATTACAACCTATGGGATTATTTCTGCTGCTGAGTACAAATCCTGTACTCCAAAGTCTTACCAAGGGTCAGAATTGATGGACTTTCCTCTAATAAATTTCCCAGTTTTTGAGTACAAATCTCATCTATAATTTATGAGCAGCATATCATCTGATCTGGAGTACCTCAAGAATCCATTCTAGGTCCTCTCCTTTTTAGTATCTTCATGAACAGCCATCCATCCTCCTGTTACTAACGGCTTCTCTTATTTACAGATGACGCAGTCATTTTTTCAAGCCATTGTGAACCCAACTCCCTTGAAAGCAATCTGCAACTTAGCTTCAAGAAAGTGGAGAAATGGTTTAGTGCGAACAAATTGGTCCTAAACTATAAAAAGTCAAAAGTGATGTTCTTTTCCTCATCTTGCAGTAAGTGCAAGGCCAATGCACTTACTATTAGAAATAAGCTAGTGGCCCCTCTTGAGCAAGTCCAGCACTTCAAGTACTTAGGAGTTACCCTGGATAATCATCTCACTTATGGGCCTCATATCGAGTATTTTTCCAAAGCCACTAATATTAGGATTGGGCTCCTATATAGGTACAGGCAGTGTGTGACCCAGAAAGCTTTCAAGCTTGCAGTTCACAGTTCGATGCTGTCCATTATTGATTATGGCCTGGACATCTATGGAGCTGCTACCACTACCTCCCTAAAAAGGACAGCTGTTGCTCTGAACAAGGTGTGTAAGTTGCTTATGGGTGCCACACACCTCACTCACACATGCTATATGCTCAGACTGGATGGCTCCAACTAAGTGGCTGGATTAAATATCAGAGGTGCCTATTAACAAAAAAATTCTTCCTTGGGCTACTGCCGTCGAGTGCAAAAAGTCTCTTGAGTAAATCCCACAATATCCAACACATCCGCACATCCACCACTGATCTTCTCCTTGTCCATAAGTGCTGTACAGCCCAATTCCAGAGATCTTTTGAGTAGAGAGCTCCCCTTTGGTACAACAAGCTGTGCAACAATTTAACCAGCCTAACAAAACTTAGCCAGTTTAAGCATGCACTCTGACAGTATCTTATCACTGAAAGCTCCTGTGATTGCTTCAACTAATCCTTGTCACCTTGGAACACTATCCACTTGCCTCCCAATAAACTTGATCTCAGTTATATCCTTGACAAGGCCTAAGCTGCTATATCTCCTTACTTTGGTCCTTTCCTAATCACCCTCCTTCCACTCTCTAACCCCTTTACTATCTCTTATCCCTCCAACATCCCTGACAAAATCCCTGTCTGCTACTACCTAGCCCTTGTATTCCCATACCCTCTACTCCTTTGTTTCTTTATATTCTCCTCTCCCCCTCTCCCTTGCTGATGTTGAACTGAATACCTATGATTGTATTATATTATGTTCATTGTATATTTGAAACTCTATTGCTTAGTTCCCTCTTGTTGTTTGTAACCCCTTCTATTAATGTGGAACCTTTGTAAATGAGCTACGTTTGAGCTCAAAGGTACTTGTAATATGAGATTAAATAAATAAATAAATAATTTCAATTTGGGAAACTGTGACCAAAAACAGATTGTCTGTTCCGCAAAGTTTGCAGTTTTAGGAATTTGCTCTGAACTGGCACATTGTACAAAACTCCAGAAAATGTGGCTTTGTGCTGCCTTTTTTCTGTTAAAAATGTAACACTTAGACATTGGAAGAGTACCAATCCTCCATCAGTAAAAGAATGGTTACAGGCTCTTATTAGTAGAGCTAGCTATGAAAGAGTTGTGTATGTCAAAATTAACAGGTTAGATAAATATCATGATATTTGGGAGCCTTTTTTAAACTCCAAGATATTTTAATTTTGTCTATCTCTTAAGTAATATTGTTGAATCCCTATATAACCCCTTGGATCCCTGTTCTGCTGAGGTCCCTGAATTAGCTTTTGATGTTGTAACTTGTGGTGAGGTGCAGGAAATGCTATTGCAATTAAAGGTAACTGGGGGTTGTGGTCCAAATGGATTGTCATCAAGGATGCTGAAGTATGCAGCTACTCATATTTTGGATCATATCTGTTTAACCGTTCAATTAAAGAAGGCTGTATACAAGAAGGTTGGAAGTCGACCAGGGTCATCCCCATCTTCAAGGGGGGAGACCCTGGCCGGCTATCCAACTATAGACCTATTTCTTTGTTACCATTGATTAGTAAGGTGATGGAGAGATTGTTGGCTAGACAGATAATGGAGTACTTGGAAAGGGAAAGCCTAATGGACCTGCACCAGTCTGGTTTTCGGAAATCTCATGGGACTGTCATGGCTGTGTCAGAAGTCCTGGATGAGATCGGTACTTCTATTGAAGCCCAGTGTTATACTGGTGCTATTTTAGTTGATCTCTCCAGGGTTTTTGACACAGTGGACCATCAACAGTTACTTTTGAGATTATCTGAAGTAGGGATGAGCCGTCTAACTCTGGATTGGTTCATTTCCTACTTAACAGAGAGACATCAGGTAATGGTCATTAATTGTACTGTTTCAGCCTCATGGGTGGTGTGGAGAGGTGTACCCCAAGGATCTGTTTTGGGTCTCCTTTTATTCTTAGTTTACCTAAAACACCTTGGTTCACATGTGGGGGCTTCTTGCTACCACTTGTACACTGACAATACCATTTTGTACCACTCAGGTGAATCAGTCCCAGAAATTCAACGTACTTTACAGGAGAGTTTTGACAGTATGGAATTATTTTTTGTTAATTTGAGGTTAAAACTTAATGCATCTAAAACTAAATGTATGTTGTTCGGGTTATCAATTAAATTAAAAGATGACTTGGTTCTGGAAATTGTTGACAGTACAGGTACGGGGCTGGAGTCAGTTAATCAATACAAATATCTAGGATTCTGGCTAGACAAATATGGGTCTGGTAACTTGCATGTTGATAACTTAATTTCTCAAGTTAACAAACGGGTGGGATTCCTTTATAGGAACAAGAATTGTTTTGAATCAGATATATTAAACTTAATTATCAAGGTGCAGATTTTGCCTTCGATTAACTATGGGGATGTAATCTATGCTGGAGCTACTAACGATCGACTATCCAAGTTAGATGTTCTTGTTAATTGTTTAGCCAGATTGGTACTTAAATGTCCTAAACTTACACACCATTGTGAATTATACGAGTGACTTGGGTGGCCATCTCTAAGCAGGAGAAGACAGATACACAAACAGTTATTTGCCTACAAATGTGGGTTGGGTTTGGTCCCTGTATATTTAAGGGACAGAATTTCTTTTAGAAAAGTAGCACTACCCTTGAGAAAATTGCTGTTAGAAATGGTTGTTCCCTTAACAATAACTAAGCATTCCCAACATCTTTTTAGTAACTATGTTCCAATATGTTGGAATTGTCTCCCCCCTAAATACAGACAAAAGACTTGTAGGCCTCAGTCTATTTCTCAATTAAGAAAATATTTGTATTCCTTACAGGAGCCTTGTAAATGTTATTAATGTTACTTATGAAGTTGGTGTTTGTAGCATATTGTGTGTTGCAAATGTATGTACTTTCTTTTTGTAAAGGTCACCATTGTGAATGAGTTTATACTCAATTTTTTTACCTTAAATAAATAAACAAACAAACAATATTGGATAGTTTCATTTATGTAATTTATAGTTTTTTTTCCTCCTGCTGCTGCTAGTTTCTGGCAGAAGGAATCTTGCTTTCATAGCAAGCAGCTGACTAAAAAAGCTACAGAATTTCTTACTGATAAATCACTTCTCTCTCAGCAGGAGTCAGTGCCTGTTGGGATTAAGCAAACAATTAGTTTATTAGAAGCAGAGGGTCTCATTTAAATAAAAAAAAGAATAAAGTAAATGTGTGTTTCTCTGTTTGCAGAAGGGGCTGTATCAACTTAGTTTGCTAAATCAGGAGCAGAGAACTTAATTGGGGTGTGGCTTGAGCAGTTGAAGAGCATCTGTCTCCAATTACAGCTTCCTGCTGCTGGTTTCTGGCAGAGATAATCTTACTTTCAGAGCAAGCAGCTGACTAAAAAAGCTACAGAATCTCTTACTAATTGCCCTCCTTACTCACCCTCCACCCTCCCACCCTAAGCCAGTTCTACTTTTATAGCCACTGGATTTGACTAACAACAGTAACTTCCTGTTTGGCAGTAGGAAGGGAAGGATCACTGAGACACACATTAGTTTCATCAGCCTTGAAGGGAAAACAAAAATAGCTACCCCCTCAAGTTGTTGGAGGTCTGAGTCCAAGCAAGGAGGAAGGAGACCACTGAAGACTACAGGAAGATTCTGTCCCAGAACAGTAAGGGCAAGAGTTGTAAGGGTACATAGACAGCAAGAAAGTAGGTGGAAAATATATAGAAGGAGGAGAGAGTAAGCATAAAAAGCAACAGGAGAGGGGACAGAAAATAAGTCATGATGGGAGTGGTGCAGTGCAATGGCTGTGGGATGGCAGTGTTCTGGGAGACATTCTAGAGGCTCCAATGCTGCCCTATTTGCAGGCACCTCTCTGGTCTGAAGGAGGAGGTTGCCTGTCTCCCAGGCTGACCTGGCTAGGATTCATGAAACCTCTTCCCCATCCAGGGACCACCAGGGCCACCACTGCTACCTCAGAGGCTGCGAAGAAAGAGGAGTGGTTGGACCAAGGTGGGCTCAGGGAGAGAGGGAGAGGATGGTGGAACAGAGGTGCATCCCTCCAGCTGTACCTCTCCACAATTCATATGCTGTTCTGGCAAAGAGTGGTTCCTCTATGGAGGCACCTGCAGTGGAGACCAAGGAGGATGCTGGGAAATTCCACAAAAGAGACCCACAGGAGGGAGGCACAAGACCCCACATGGGAAGGAAACAACTCCTGGTGGGGGACTCAATCATTAGGGGGTAGAAGTGGGGGAGGAAGGGGAGAGGGAGGTAATGTGCCTGCCTAGTGCCATGGCTCAGAGGGACAGGAAGTGAATCCTCAGTATCGCGGGAGCAACTGCATGAGGAAGGGAGCTGGATGTCATTGTCCACCTAGGGACAAATGATCTGGCTGGGAATGGGATCAGAGCAGTGCAATGGAGTTAGTAGAGTTGGGGGAGAGGCCTTAGAAAAGTAGCATGTATGGTAACCTTCTCTTAGGTGCTGCCTGTCTATGACAAGGATGATGTTAGGGTACTCCACACCATGGGATTCAATGAATGGTTGAAAACCTGGTATGGAGCTCAGGGTTTTGGCTTCATTGGGGACTGGGGAGCCACCTGTAGGGATGCAGGCCTATACTGGCGTGATGGTCTGATTTGTCCAAGGGGGAACCAGGATCCTAGGTGATAGGTTTAAATGCTTCATTGGGAAGCATTTAAACTAGCCTAGGGGGGAGGCACTGAAAAGGAGCAGGGAAATCCCAGCTTTCCCCAACAAAACACAGTAATTAGCAAGGTAAACACCAAGGTAGAGAAGTCATTCGGGAGCAGGACAGGGGTAAATGCAAAAATAGGCAACGGCAGTAAGGATAGGGATGGGGCTAAAAGGGGTAAGGCCATCAAAAAATGGAGGGTGATGAGTACCAATGCCCGTAGTCTGTGTAACAAGCTCCCTGAAATAGTGGCCTTGATAGAAGAGGGATGCCTGAATATTGTGGCAGTCACTGAAACATGGTATACAGAGAACCATGACTGGGATGTCAACATACCAGGATACACAATCTACAGGAGAGACAGGGAGGATATAAGAGGAGGAGGAGGAGGAGTAGCTCTCTATGTAAGGGAAGGGGTTAAAGCAACAGAACTAAAGAGTAAACATGAAGTAGATGAGTCACTCTGGGTCACCCTGGAGACAGGAAATGGCACCACAATCCGCATGGGAGTTGTGTACAGACCCCCATTCAGGGGGAGGGAGTGGACAACAAAATGGTAGAAGACATCCTTAAAATGGCAGAAAAAGGGGAGATATTGTTAATGGGGGACCTGAATATGCCAGATGTTAACTGGAGCACCTTTGCTGCAGGCACATCCAGGAGCAGGGTCATTCTTGATGCCCTACAAGGGGGCATGCCTCAGACAGTTAGTGTTGGAACCCACTCAGGAGGGAGCAATCTTAGACCTGGTACTCTCAAATGGGGACAGAGAAAGGATCTCAGATTTAGAAGTGGGTAGCCATCTGGGAACAAGTGACCACCAAACAGTGTGGTTCACAATAAACATAGCCATAGAGTCAAGCCATAAAAAAGCAAGAGTATTGGATTTTAGGAGGGCTGACTTTAGGAAAATGAGAGAGTGCCTCAGAAAAGTACCGGCAAATGGGCAAGAAGGAGGGGTAGAGGAACAATGGGGAATAATCAAAACAGCCACCACAGAGGCAACAAGCCTTTGTGTGAAGTGAATCAATAAAACAAAATGAAGGAAAAAAGCACTATGGTTCTCAAAAGAGGTGGCAGAGAAGGTTAAGGAGAAAAGAATAGCATTCAGAAAATATAAGGAAACACAGAAGAAGCAGGACAGAGAACTTTATCAGTTAAAGCAGAAGGAGGCAGAGAAGGCAGTCAGAATAGCAAAGGCCCAAACTGAGGAAAAGATAGCCAATTGTATCATGAAAGGGGATAAAACCTTTTATAGGTACATTAGAGAGTGAAGAAAGACCAAGGGAGGGATACGGAGACTTAATAAAGGGGAAGGAATGTGGACAGAGGGTGGTAGTAAAAAAGCAGGGATACTGCATGAATATTTCTGGTTAGTATTCACAACAGAAGAGGAAGGGAAGGTACCTAAACCAAACAAGAAAAGCACTCTGAATGGGGGGGTCGATACCAGTCCATTCACAGAAGAAAGGGTTTTGAAAGAACTCTTGAAACTGAGGGTCTTCAAAGCAATGGGGCCTGATGGGATTCATTCTAGAATTCTAAAAGAACTAAAGGTAGAACTAGTGACACCACTGACTACTCTGTGTAACAAATCATGGGAGGATGGGGTGGTACCCAAGGACTGGAGCAGGATGGTTGTGATTCCACTTCACAAAAGTGGAGCAGGGCAGAGGCAGGAAACTAAAGACCGGTTAGTTTGACCTCAGTGGTAGGGGAAATTATGAAATCACTTCTAAAGGAAAAATTGTTGAGTACCTAGAGGCCAGTGGGGCACAGGACTCAAGGCAGCATGGATTCACAGCGGGAAGGTCATGTCAGATAAATCTAATCGATTTCTTTGACTGGGTGACAAAAGTAGTAGACCAGGGAGGGGCTGTGGATATGGCCTACCTAGACTTTAGCAAGGCATTTGACGCAGTCCTGCACAAAAGATTAATAAACAAATTAGCCAACCTGGGAGTGGGTCCTAGGGTGGTTGGACAACAGGACACAGCGGGTAATAGTAAATGGAGTCCACAGTGAAGAAAGGAGGGTAACTAGTGGGGTACCGCAGGGTTCAGTACTGGGACCGGTCCTCTTTAATGTCTTTTTAAGTGACATTGGAGAGCACCTGGAAGGAAAAGTATGTCTCTTTGCAGACGACACAAAGATATGCAACAGGGCTGATACACAAGCTAGGGTGGAAAGGGACTTGGCAAGATTGGAGGAATGGTTAAATGTATGGCAGCTCAGATTCAGTGCAAAGAAATGCAAGGATGTGCACCTGGGAAATAAAAACCCAGGGGAAGAGTACACAATGGGGGGTGAGATACTAACAACAACAAAAATCAAAAGAGACCTGGGAGTAATTATATCAGATGACCTTAAGGTGGGCAAGCAAAGTGAGAAGGCAGTAAGGAGTGCTGGGGGAACACTGGGATGCAAAGGGAGAAGCATCAACAGTAGAAAACAAGAAGTTGTTATCTCTCTGTACAGACAGTTGGTGAGATCCCATCTGGAGTACTGCGTGCAGTTCTGGAGACCCCATCTCTGCAAAGACATAGACAGAGTGGAGGCTGTACAGAGGAGGGCAACCAAAATGGTGCAGGGTCTGTACCAGAAGACATATGAAGAGAGACTAAAGCAGCTTAATATGTATAACCTCGAGGAAAGGAGGGTGAGGGGGGACATAATAGAAACTTTCAGGTACCTCACGTGAGTTAACAAAGTCCAAGAGGGTAGCATCTTTCAGAAAAAGAGATGTGCAAGAACAAAGGGACACAATTTGAAGATAGAGGGGGGATGGCTCAGAGGTAACGTTAGAAAGTATTTTTTTGCAGAGAGGGTATTGGATGCATGGAACAGCTTTCCTGAGGAGGTTGTGGAGTCAAGAACAGTGGGAGAATTCAAGAATGCATGTGACAGACATAAAGCAGTTCTGGGGGTAGGAGGAAGTAAGCCATTGGTCAACTAGAATCTGCAGCTTATCCATCAGTTAGGGAAATGGGCAGACTAGGTGGGCCAAGTGGTCCTTATCTGCTGTCAAATTCTATGTTTCTTTACAGATGTGATTTTACCTTTGTCTGTTTAAACTGTTTTGTAGGCAAATGTATGTTTTGATATTTTAATTTTTATGTTTTCTTTGTTCTCTTGTATTATTACTACTGTACAGTACTTGTTTATTGTTGTTGGAAAGAAAAAGAAAATGAAAGAAATGGCCAAGATCAGAGGACACTCTGCCACAGCACCTACACAGCGATATTGCTAATTTACTGAAACAGCAACAAGATCCAGTGCAAAGGCCCAGCAGGAGAAGGAACAATACCCTAAACTAAGGAAATATGATATTAAACAATGAGCACCAAAAATGTACTGTGTTAACCTTTTCCCCCTTTCTCTCTTTGGACTCATACTTTGGAATAATTCCAGTGGAAAAACAGCAACTGGCTTGGACCGTAAGATTACTTACTGGCTGGTGAATCCTAACCTAAAAGCAGAGAAGGCAGAGCATCCACAGGATGGAGAAATGCAATTGTACATGGTTGCCCAGGACATGGTAGGGGGAGCCCGTCAAGATTCTGTTTGTCTGGGGGAATTGGAGGGGCCTTGGTACTGAATGTTCTTCTCTTGCCAAAAAGTGGCAAGACTCATGGGACTGGGAGATCTGAAGTATGGTATGCACCATTAAGGTGCAGAGAAGGAATGTCATTCTTAAGACAATGGTGAAACAAAGCACTGTGTATAATAGTACACAGAGTCTAATAGGCAGATTGCCATCGCAAAAAGTGACCAGAGCTCCAAGGCGACTGGACATAGGGTAAAATGCAATCTGAGCCAGGCCCCTATGAAATGTGGGACAGCTGACTCAACCACAATGCCAAAACAAACCACAGACAAGGGATTTATCAGTCAGTGGTCGCAGACAGACGGAAAGGGGCATGAATGACAACACATGACAGTCTAGAGCACAATGCCATTCAAAGGGATGGCCCCACTCCACATCAGCAATGGTGAAAGAATACAGGCCAGTGTATTAATGG
Organism: Neoceratodus forsteri; assembly: GCA_016271365.2. NCBI lineage: Eukaryota > Metazoa > Chordata > Ceratodontiformes > Ceratodontidae > Neoceratodus > Neoceratodus forsteri. The sequence goes on along the minus strand of CM057458.1, from coordinate 116,224,667 downwards.
CTGGATCTCTGGAGCAGAAGGTATGGAAGTTTCAGAGTGGAGGAGGCACTGAACTTGGGGCTGCAAACCTGAGGCTTCAGGGAAAAAGAAATGTGTCCACAGTACAAGATACACTGAACCAGAAACAAAAGGCATTGCTCTCAAGGTAAAGTCAAAAAGCAAGCCATTTGTAAGACAAAAATGCTAAATATGTACCCACATCCCTGCCCACTAAAGGGGGGGAAGGAGGGGGAACTGGTTTCAAGGCTAAAATGGAAGATACAAGCAACACAGCCTGACGAGTAATCTTATCTGTCACTCTTCATGGCTGTGAGGGGATTTGTGACCCACTTCTCATGGGGTCAGCCTCAAGAAAAAATCTTATGGAGACACTTGGTCACAAGGAAGAAGTCCGAGGTCATAGGGTGTTGGGTAATGCGATCTAATGGCCCGTAAATCTAATCCTTAATGTTACCTTGAGGTATGGTGATGTGCAGGGGGAATGGGAAGGGCAGCCAAAGAGGACCCAGACTGCCGCAATGCATCTTGTTTAAATAAAAGAAAAACATTTAACATTTTGTACATTGGTTGGCTAAAGTTAGTTTAATTTACAAAGCTAGAAACAAGTTCTGCCAAAGACAAGAGGGAAAAGTAAAAAAAAAATGGAAAAGGGAAAAATGTATAAACAGGCTAACTTCTAGTAAACAAAATGAGGGAGTATTACACTCATTTTATACAACGGAAAGGGAACTAATTCATTGGTGAAAAAGGCAAAAGTCCTATCTGAACTAAGAAAGTTACAATGTGATATTGCCTTTATTCAAGAGTCTTATTTTTCAGACTCTGAATCTGTAAATTTAAAAAGGGGGTTGGTTGAACAAGTGATAGCATCATCACACCTGTCAGCTATGGAAAATGGTATAGGGATACTACTGAGAAAAAGCCTGTGATTAGGAATTCAACACTCAGAAAAAGACACAGAATGGAGGTGGGTAATTGTATCAGGGGAGATCTAGGGGTTCAAATTGCATTTAGTTAATTTTCATGTACTGAACAATAATGCAGTCCCTTTTTTAAAATCTATACATAAGATTTCCACACTCCCAAGGCTGACAGTGGTGGTGGTTGTTATGGTGGTGGTGGTGGTGGGGGGTTGGGGAGATTGGGGGTTTCAGTTGTGTACTTAATCCTCAACAGGATCGGTCATCATGAACAAAAATGAACAAAATGCAAACAAAACTGTATGTGATTGTGTGCCAGAACTGGGATTGACAGCTATCTGGAGGTTTCACCATAAAGGGGGAGAAAAACTATTCATTCTTTTTTCAAATCCCCAGCAGAAATACTCAAGAACAGATATATTTTTCATACAGAAAACAGACACACATACAATAACTGAAAGTAAGAAACACCAAATAATATACTCAGACCATACTCCTACCTTCTTAAAGCTGAATGCAAATAGAGTCAAGAAAATAACAATATAGAGGATAACGCCATCTTTATTAAATGACAGCTCCTTCAAAGAAATGATACAAACAAAGATCCAAACATATATAAAACCCAAACTCTAAAATTCTTAAAGAAATAAAAACAGTATAGCAAGAATAACAGGAGATTCTTCAAAGAAAATTGGAAGGTAATTTAAGATACACAGCTCACAAATACTATGAAACAAGAGGATGGGAATAACTGGAAATTCAGCCTCTGGAGCACAGCACATAATATTACCTATGGAAGTTGGAGGGAATTCCGATGGAAAGTTATGAGTAGGTACTTCTTCACACCAGACAGTACAAAACTCATGAGTAACAATGATATTTGAAAGAGGGGGTGTGGTCAAAGAGAGACACCTCTACACATGTACTGAAGCTACAGGAATAGAGCATTCTGGACAGAAGAAAGGGTTCTGAAAGAACTCTCTTAAAACTGAAGGTGGACAAGGCAATGGGGCCTGATTGGATTCATCCCAGAATTATAAAAGAACTAAGGGTAGAACTAGTGACACCACTGACTACCCTCTTTAACAAATCATGGGAGGATGGGGTGGTACCCCAGGACTGGAGGAGGGCAGATGTGATTCCACTTCACAAAAGTGGGAGCAAGGCAGAAGCAGGAAACTACAGATCTGTTAGTTTAACCTCAGTGGTAGGGAAAATAATGGAATCACTTCTGAAGGAAAGAATTGTTGAGTATCTAGAGGCCAGAGGGGCACAGGAACCAAGGCAGCAAGGATTCACAGCAGGAAGGTCATGCCAGACGAATCTGATAGATTTCTTTGACTGGGTGACCAAAGTAGTAGATTAGGGAGGGGCTGTGGACATGGCCTACCTAGACTTTAGCAAGGCATTTGACACAGTCCCACACAAAAGATTAATATACAAGTTAGCCAGCCTGGGAGTGGGTCCTAAGATGACAGCCTGGGTAAAGAATTGGCTGGCGAATAGGACACAAAGAGTAATGGTAAATGGAGTCCACTCTGAAGAAAGGGGGTTACTAGTAGAGGTACCTAGGAGTTCAGTATTAGACTGGTCCTCTTCAATGTCTTTATAAGCGACATTGCAGAGGGACTGGAAGGAAAAGTATGTCTCTTTGCAGATGACACAAAGATCTGCAACAGAGTTGATACTGAGTGGGATGGAAAGGATGAGAAGGGACTTGGCAAGGTTAGAGGAATGGTCAAATGTATGGCAGCTTAGATTCAATGCTAAGAAGTGCAAGGTAATGCACCTGGGAAACAAAAACCCAGGGGAAGAGTACACAATGGGGGTGAGGTATTAACAACAACAAAATGGAAAGGGACCTGGGGTAGTCATATCAGATGACCTAAAGGTGGGCAAGCAATGTGAGAAGGCAGCAAGGAGGGCTGGGGGATACTGGGATGCATAGGAGAGGCATCACCAGTAGAAAACAGGAAGTTATTATGCCTCTGTACAGACAGCTGGAGGACCCCATCTGGAGTACTATGTGCAGTTCTGGAGATCAATCTCCATAAAGACATAGACAGGATGGAAGCTGTCCAGAGGAGGGCAACTAAAATGGTGCAGGGTCTGCACGGAAGACATCTGAAGAGAGACTTAAGTAGCTTAATATGTATAGCCTCGAGGAAAGGAGGGAGAGGGGGGGACATGATAGAAACTTTCAAGTACCTCAAGGGAACCAACAAAGTCCAAGAGGGTAGCATCTTTCAAAAAAAGAGGTGTGCAAGAACAAGGGAACAATTTGAAGATAGAGGGGTGGCTCAGAGGTAATTTAAGGAAGTATTTTTCACAGATAGGGTTGTGGATGCATGGAACAGCCTTCCGGAGGAGGTTGTGGAGTCAAAATCAGTGGTGGAATTCAAGCATGCATGGGACAGTCATAAGGAAATTCTAGGGGGTTGGGGTAGAAAGAAGTAGGCTGCTGGTTAACTAGGATCTGCAGCTTATCCATTAGGTAGGGAAATGGTCAGACTGGGTGGGCCAAGCGGTCCTTATCTGCCGTCAAAATCTATGTTTCTATGTAGAGGTAGAAACTTGAACTAGGACAGCTGATTGCATGACACAAGATCTAAGTAGTGTGCACCAGGTTTGTGGTCTGCAATCCAAAAGAATGAGAAGTAATGCAAAAAATATTTGCTCAATATATGAACAGTGGCAGCGCTTAAATCAATTACACAGAAATGGCTGAGAGGCAGATGCCCTGCTGGAGATGATTTATTAGCAAATTGCAAAAAAAAAAAAAAAATTCAAAATGGAAGAAATTACAGGAAGGCTGAACTTCAAGACGGAGTTGTTTAATACCAGGTGGTTGCTATCTGCTAACATAATAGAAGAAAGTGAAGGCACACCAGCATTAGAACAACTATTGTAGCGAGTTAGACAGTAGTCCCAAAAAAATAATGAGATAATGTTGGGAAACTAGCAGATACTTATTTCCTTTATATGTGTTTATGGGTAACAATAATTGGCCCTAGGTTTAAGGGGCTTTAACAATGTAACAAAATGTCAAGCTTCCAGGAAGAGATAACGCAGTGAGAGAGAGAGAGAGAGAGAGAGAGAGAGAGGATCACAAAACTTAAAAAAGACGAGCACAGCAATTATGAGATTGTTTACTCACAGACATTCACAAATGTATAGGATCAACTGAACTGTGAAAAGAGTATAATCTTTATGACAATCTGCTTGTTTCTTGTATATACCTGTTTTAAGTCTCAATAATGCACTGGAAATTAAAAAAAAATCAGGAATTCCAGGCATTGCCAGGATTACTATTTATAGAGTATTATTCCTCCTTTCTTTTGTTTTTTTCCATCTAAGTCCTAGTTTCCCATTATGATTAATAACATTTCTCATCAGTCCCTTGTGGAATATTTTTTTGCCCTATCCTTCCTTTCCTCATTCCTTTTAATTGGTAGGATATCTGTGTAGTTCCCATATCCTTTGCTCTGTCATCTCTTTTTTCCTGATCCCCACTACTCTGTCATACCATAGTTGTTGTTGTGCAAGGGTTAGATATTCCTTATATAGCACTGCATGTCTAAAATTATTATACAGAATCTTGCCACTAATGTCACTAAGGAATGAAGGAGCTGAGAAGGCAACTTTACCCAACAGTAGTTCCTGTGCTCTGGAATAGTAATTCAGCTTCCCACCCTCCGCAATGCAGCAGTCTAGTCAGTTTTTAAAGATACCTTTGGTTTTCACAATATTATGGATTCCAGCAAGTTGTTCCAAAGGTTAATAATCCATTCAAGAAGTATTTTCTTTTATTGGTTCTAAATCTATCTGCCTTTACTTGAAGTGCATGTCCACACATTTTTAAATTTATGTCCTTAAATGTGATATTTACTTCATTCATGAGGTGGGGCTCATGAACTATATTTATAGAATAACAAATCTCCTTTTTTGCATCATACCTCTAGAGTAAAGAGTTTTAATTGCTCTAATCTTTCTGTGTATGTTTTATTCTTGGTTGCCACCAGTATTTTAATAGTTTTATGCTGCACCCATTCAACAAGGTCAATGTTGACATGTGGTCTGACGTGAGATCTATATAGAGGCATAATGACATCACCTTTTCTACTTTTGATACTTCTTTTTATAGAACCTAAGACCCTGTTTGCTCGAGATGCTGTGCTAAGACTTTGTTCTTTAAAGGCTAAAGTATTGTTTATAATAATGCCAAGATCTTTCTCTTTGGTAGTGGAATGTAAAACTATATTACACAAAATGTATTGTTGCTTGGTGTTGGATTCTTCCAAAGTGAAGAACACAGCACTTATTTAAGTTAAACGCCATGTTGTTTTTGTATACCCATTTACTTATCATATTCAGATCTTCTTGAATTCTATCAGTTTGCTTAGGAGTGTTAGCTAGACCACCAAGCTGTGTGTCATCCACATATTTTGTGATATAATTTTCTAAGTTGTTGCCGAATCAGCAATAAACAACTGAAACAAAAGTGGGCCCAAGACTGATCCCCTAGGGACTCCACTCATCACACACCCCTTTTGGGACAGAAAACTGTTTATAGATACTTGCTGAGTATGATTGGTAAGCCAGTTTACTATCCATCTTATGAGAAAGCCATCAATATGTAATTTAATATGTTTTTCAGTTGTTGCCAGGTGTGGTACCATGTCAAATGCTTTGTAGAAGTCCAAGAAGATCATATCAGCTGATTTTCCCTATCTAGGATCTGACTAATCCTGTTGTAGAAACAGATGAGATGTGTGACACAGGATTGACCAGATGTAAACCCATGCTGACCCAAGTCTTCTTCATTTCTTACCTTTATGTGATACTGTAGCCTATCTTTAATTATAGATTCCAACAATTTGTCTGGGACAGATGTTAACCTCATTGGTCGGTAGTTACCAACATTCTGTTTATTTCCCTTCTTATGGATAGGAGTTCTTTTTGCAGCTCTCCAGTCCTTTTGTACTACTCCCTGGTGTAATGATTTTTCAAATAGAATTTGTAGCAGGACACAGATACTATCCTTCATTAACTTCAGCATCTGAGGGGCTGTGTTGTCCAACCCCAGACCCCCAAATAGTTTTAGTCCATCTATTTTCCTTTTTGTTTCCTCAGGTGTAATTTTGTAATCATCTCCACATTTCCTTAAACTCATTATATTTGACATTTTCTTTAGCTTCTATGTTCTCTAAACTGGATAATTGTCTAGTTCATTTAGCATTACGGCATTTACAATTCCTCACCATGTTTCCAACCTTGTAAAAATCATTCTTCTTGCTAATAGAAAAGTAAAAACATAGACATTGACAGCAGATAAGGACCGCTTGGCCCACCCAGTCTGCCCATTTTCGTACCTACTGGAAAAGCTGCAGATCCCAGTTTTACCAACAGCCTACTTCTTTCTATCTCCCACTAGAATTGCCTTATGTCTGTCACATGCATTCTTAAATTCCTCCACTGTCTTCTTCAGATTTTGAGGCAAGATTTAGAAATGTGGTCCTTACTCCCTATTTCTCTTTGGGGTAAAATTAATTTTGTTAAAATTAATGTGTTCCCTAGACTTTTTTACCCTCTTAACCTCTTAAACATTTGGTTACCCCTCTCGTGGTTTAAAAAAGTACAGTCTCCTGATTGATTTTATTTGGCCAGGTAAAAAACCTTGATTGGCTTTCCATAAACTAGCTGCTCCAAAGCCCAAGGGAGGTCTATGTCTTCCCCATATAGCACTTTATTATTGGGTCAGTCATGCCAACAAATATCTCAGGTGGCTCTCTTCTGAATCTATGCAGGAGTCTCTCCTTTATGTGCCCATCTGGCTTAAAATTTAATTATCCTGAATCTGAACTCTAGGACTTTCTCCTCTAGCTATTCTTCATACTAAGCTTAAAGCTCCCCCTACCTCTCTACACAACTCCCCAGTATATACGTCCCTTAAAATACATTCCCAACTATGTACATTCCTTAGATATAATAATATTCAGGACCTAAATCAACCCTTAAGAGGGAATCCCAATCTTAGTTTAGGAGGTAAAGTTATTTCTCCCAAGTGGCTTCCCCAATTAGGAGACTGTGTTCTTAAATATTTAAGTAAGGAAGATGGTATGTGGCTTACCTCACCTGAAATAATGGAGAAAGCAAATATTCCACAGTCCCAGATTTTTAAAGTTTTTCAATTAAGACATTCACTAGTGAAAACATTTAGGGCCTCACCTCAACAAGTTTTAGAAGCACCCTACTACTCAGACTTATTGCCTCTAACAGGTCTTCCCCATTCAGTATCTAAAATATATGCATTATTATATGACAAGATATATCCAAACTATTGAGGCCCTTCGGAAAATTGGGCTTCCTACTCCCCGAATTTACAGGTAGACTGGCCAGTTCTGTGGCAAAGCTGTCATAGGTTTGTGACTTAAGACAAGCTTCATCTAATGCAATATTATATACTTCACAACATGTACTATTCCCCACAAATGCTGGCGAGGTTCAGCTTAGCTGCCTCATCAATTTGCACAAGATATGAACAGGCAGAGGATTCCTTATTACACATTTTTTGGGAATGCCCTAAAGTACTTTCCTAATGGACTCTCATTAAACAAAGAGTGGACCCTCCGTTAGGCCTTGATGACCTGTTTACTCCTGATATTTGCCTGTTGGGTAACTTCTCAAGGATAGCAGTACGTAATCATAAATTTCACATAGCATTAATTTCCGTGTCTGTTAAAAATGTCGTGCTTAAACATGGGAAAGACAAAGAAGTTGTGTCATACACAGAGTGGCTACAAGAATTCCTTGCCAATCTGAGGACAGAAAAAAACAATTGCAAGTCTCCGTAACAATCTAGGAAGATTCAATAAGGTATGGGGATCATTGTATACATTATATACTCTGCAACCATTGTGATAACCTGAACTGTCTAAAAATGCCGCTCTTTATCTAAGTAGATGTCTTTGTGCTGTGGGGTAGGAAGGGAGGGGGGAACTGTAATGGGAAGGGGAAGGAGGGAGGAAGGGAGGGTGAGGGGTGGATCCCTTAAAATTCCTGTTTCTGTTACAGATATTGCATGCATGAAGTGGATCTGTCTTTGTATTGTAAAAATCTTGTTAATAAACTTTGAATGGAAAAAAAATTCCTCCACTATTTTTGACCTCATGACCTCCTCAGGAAGGCCGTTCCATGCATCTACCACCCTCTCCATGAAAAAATATTTCTTCATGTTGCCCGAGTCATTCCCCCTCCATCTTCAAATTGTGCCCCTCCTTGTTCTTGCAAATATAATAAAGCAGACACCACCATTTATATTCACATACTTTGTATGTAATTGGAATACTGTTTTCTTTCATAAGGAGTCCCTTGTAAATGAGCATATTTTTATACTCAATGGGTTATTTCCGTGTTCATTTTTATGAATAAAATCAGTACTACTACTATTACATTTACTTATTTTTTGACTCTTAATTTGCTGCCATTCCCTAATATTAACCATGCTAGGTCATAGTTTATTCTAGCACATTTTGTTATTTCTTTTTATTTTTTTCTTACACTTTTCCAGTAAATATATGTATAGAGCTTTACATTCATACAGCATGTAATTAATTGTGCTTTTTTTTACATTTTCTCCAGCATCTATTGTCTTGTTGTTGCTTAATTTTAGGTTTAATCATCTATCTTAGGTATGCCCTCTGAACTATTTTATATTGTATACTTTGTACTTATGTTTTAATTGATAACTTACGGATGTTTCCACATCTATATGGCCAATGTAATGCATGCTATTTTTTTTCTTTCTATTTACTTTTCCCATATATGTTCTATAATTTTATTCAATTTTACTCTTTCAATGTATTCAGCTAGTTTCTTTTGTTGGTAAGATACCAATTATCTACAGCATTACAGTATTTACAAAAGTTCTGAACCAGTCTCTTACTAAGGAGTGTGTACATATTTTGTAATCTCATTTCCTTTGAATATTTGTTTAAAAAAAATCATTTATTTGCACATACTTCCAGCTTTCTGTTATATCTTATTCAGTGGTCTTCCATTTGTTTTCTGAAGGCCTTAATGCCTTGTTCATTATATAAAATTCATATTTATTTTTATTAATTCAAAATCAATCCATCAGAATTTGTTTTTCTGCTATCTTTTATGTTGAGTTTTTCTAAAATGCCATTTGTTCCTAATAAATTATTAGTATACCCCATCAGTCTGTAAACCTTGAACCAGCATTGAATTGTGTTTTTCACTTTTTTATTACTTTTATTATTTGTCTGTATCAAGAGTTTTCTCCCATTTTTTGCTTTAAGGTTTTATGTTTCTGCATTTTTCCAGTCACATTTTCCTTCATTCATAATAATGTTGCTTTGTTTCAAATGGTACAACAAATACTGTTTTCTCATATGAGGCATATTCAGTCCCGCTATTTCTAAGGACATTTCTAACCATTTCAGTCTCTAAGTCTTTTTGAGTCCCATATCAGACATTTGATGTTTTTATTAATTTGTGAAAATATTCTCAGTCACACAGGGTGTCTCTAGTGGTTTTGCAACCAGGAGTGCCAACAGCCTCTGCATTGTGCTTCCACCCTAAAGAGCCGTGCATAAAAAAGCTGCATAGTTACTATGGTGGCTACCCCACCATACCTATGACCCAATGCAAATGGGACTGACTGATGCGAGTGGATGCAGGGGTCTGCAGCTATTAACATACTGGTTAGCATCTCTAACACAGTCCCATACCATGCTAAGAGGCCTTTGCACTGGTAGTGCCACTGGAAGTTGTTGCCCAACCCCCTATGCCTCCCACACATATTAACCCTGCTCTGGGTCTGTGCTGGCCCATATATTTGTGCAGCTGGTTGTTAACCCCAGCCCATTTCCGAGCCCCAGATCTGTCCTTAGTGCACAGTGGAACCCCCCCCCCACCAGACTCTAGCTCCATTCCTCTCAGATAGCTTCATTCATCTCAATACCCCATGATGGTCTTCATCTTTTACAAACTCCACAGAACTGTAATGCAGAGTCATGCTCCTAACACCAGTCTCATATAGTACGAAGTCAAGGGATGTCACAGAGTCTGCAACAGACTTTGCAAGGGGCCACCATGCTATGTGACTCACCCTGTTGATTATTTCCTTTGCAATCCCTTCCCCTTCTTCTCACAGTTGCAGTGGTATTACGACTGCAAAGGGAATGAGTGCAACTCATATTCTGCACTGAACAACAGTGTAAAAACTTGGGACTGTCATTAGGTAGTCATTCTGGAAATTTAGCAAAAATTCCTAGTGACTGTGTATGGCACTGACACCTTTACTTTTTATTTGTTTTATAGTTTATTTATCCAGGATAGCCCAGCTGAGATGCAGCATCTCATTTCTAGTGGAGTTCTGCTTCTACAGACTTCTGTAGCTGAGGGCACTGGAGAATAGTTAGTTTAGGTGACAGGCTCAAGGTCTCACAGTGAGTATTTGGACCTGGTGGAGCCTGTACTTGCCATCTTCCAGTTCCCAAACCACCACTCTAATTGTAAGATATTCTGTAAACAAACAAACAAAACAAATCTCTACATTGTAGATGTTGCTTAAGGCTTTATAAATGAATGTTACCTCTTGAAAGCAAGTTAAAGAAAACCAAAATAGCCTTACCTACACACATTACACACTTGAATGAAATGGCTAACAGACAGATGATATGGATGCTGAATTTGAATAATTTAATTTTAGGCATGTTTGATCTTTCTTCTTTGAGATATGTCTTTTAGTTCCTGAGTATACTGTCTAAAGGTCTCTTCAAGGTAGACTAAAGCTTACAGATCTCTGTCACTGCTATTTCTATAGTTGGCTAGAGGTCAGCTCTTCAACAGGATGTGGTCATAGTTTCGTAATATTAGGCCCCTATTTCAGAGGTTAAATTGGGAGTTTACTGGTGGTGGAACTCAAATGGGTCCTTTGTCCACAAAACCAAGTATATTATGAGAACAGCCTTTTCAAACCAGTATTATTAAATGCATAGGGCTTGTCCACAGCCACAAAGAGCTAACAAAAGTGTGATAGCAGACCTGTCCTGTTTATTTATTCACTTTCAGGTGTAAGAACTCCTGCTTTTTATTTAGAATGTGTTGGCCAGGAATGTCAGGAAAGGTCTGCTTTGGGTATGAACCGAGTGAAGGGATTACAGAAAAGGCAGAGACTCTACAGGTTACAAACCAGGAAAACAGCAGCTCCAGGAACGGCTGAGCACCTGAACAAATAATACCAAGAAACATGAAAAAATCTGAGCTCAGAGCCATATCACGTTCATTCACCAAGCCAGTGGGATCTGGGATCAGATCAGATCAGATCAGATCAGGCATTATCAGGAACTTTTAATGAAAACCTGAGGTTTGTGTACAAAAGTGGAGTTACTATTGCGGACAGGGTGATGCATAGTTTGCAACATATGAATAAAAATAGTTTTAGGTATTGGTTGCTGTCATTACCACAGGGTAACCATACATGTGGGAGATGCAAGTTTTGCCCATCTATCTTACAGGAAAAAGAGTTTTTTAACCCCTGCACTAAAAAGAGATATGGTGTATGTTTCTTTTGTAATTGTGATACCGAAAACAAATAGTGCATTTAGCCATCTGTGAAAGTGGAACTCTTTATATGGAGAAAACATTAAGACAATTTAAAATAAGGATGGCGGACATTTAACAGATATTAAGAAAGGGGCAGAGGAGAATGCGTTAGCTAGACGCATGTTAAAATATGGATCTAACCACATTTTTCTATTTTTGGGCATTGATAACATTTATAATAAGAGGAGGGGGAGATCAAAAAAGGATTTTTTAAAGAAAGAATTGATGTGGATTTTTAAATTGGATGCTATGAGGCCACCTATTGGGCTTAATGAGTGTTTTGATATATGTCCATTTTTACAACGATGGAAATAGAAGATATATATATAGTATATTGCAAAAATCTTCGTTAAAGCATCAGTTAGGGTTCTTAGTAAAGTGACAAAGGCAGGAAATTGGTGTTAGGGTTCCCCACCTAACACCCACCCCCACCCCTCACCCAACCTTACCATTCACCCCTCCCACCTTCCACACACCAACAAGCATTGGGGTATGCCTTAGAGTGGTTGGCCAAATTCCATCTGTAATGAACCTGACATGGTACACTATAGGAGAATGGTGTGAGCATTAGGATTGATGACCCTAAGGCACACCCCAACACTTGTTGCTGTGTGGAGGGTGGGGTGGGGTTGCAATGGTAGGGTTAGGTAGGGGGTTGGGTGTTAGAGTTGGAAACCCTAACACTCAATTTCCCTACCTTTGTCACTTTAGTAGGAACCCTAACTGATGCTTTAGCAAAGTTTTTTGCAATTAATTTCCTTACTTTTTCAGACAGTATAATATGTAGTAACCCCGTGTTATGGGCATTTTTTTAAATTTTTGTTCCAAATTTTCAACATGGGATTTTTTTTTTATATTTCTTTTTCTCCCCTCAGCCCCCTGGCACTGTCAGCAGACTAGACCCCGACACTACTAACCCAGAGGAATCCCCCATGGTGCCTTGGCTTACCTCCTGGTGGGAATGGAGTGGAAATGGGGGGTCCTGGCCTCTACCCCCCCATCCTGGTTCCAGTACTTCTGTGTTTCATCAGGGTCTATCTTGGGTAACAGTATCAATGGCAAGGGCCTATTGCCGACCCTCTTGTTAGTGTCACACCAGAGGCCAAGTATTTTCTAAGTATACCCCCCAGAGATACAACATGCACTGATGCCAAGGTGGAAGCCAGCGTCAATCATGTTCCTCCCCCTATGCATAGCTCAGGCATATCAGTCCTCAAGCCACTGCCAGAGGCTAGTTATGCACCAACCCAGGATCCCCCCCCGGAGAAGATGAGCAGTCCCTGGATGCTCAAGCCTACTTCCTCCAGCTGGCCCTCCAACAATCTGAGCCCATTCCCGAACTCAGGTTGCCGGCATCATGAGATGTCGTGCTACTGCTGCACCAGTGGGCCTACCCAAAATGGGCTTTTTTGGATGCCACCTCATGAATACTGGCACTGTAATTTTATAACCTGGTGTAAGAGGTGGTTTTGTGCAGGAATGATGCCATTCTGTGCCACGTGCTCAGAAACACATCTCAGGCAGCATGTGAGAAATGACAGCTGTAGCGTTCATAAGGTGATGTAAAAAAATGGATATGTTGAAAATTTGGAGTGAAAATGTAAAACACTTGCAGAGTTACTTATGTGTGTATGAATATTTCAACAAGCATGCATAAGTCAAGCGATTTTTGGTATTTTTGCTCAACATTTTCGACATGGGCATTTTGACACCCTACTGTGCCTCATGAACACTGGCACTGTCATTTCATTACAAAATCCCAAAAGGTGATATTGCACAGTGACTGTGCCATTCTATGCTACAGGTGCAAAAACACATTTTGGGCAGGATGTGAGAAATGACAGCTGTACTGTTCATGAGGTGGTGCAAAAAAATGGCTATGTTGAAAATTTGGAGTGAAAATATTATAAATTGGCAAAGTTACATGAGTGTGTAGGAAACTTTCAATGACCGCATGTAACTCGGGTGTTTTTTGATATTTTTGCACAAAACTTTCAATTCTTTCTCAAACTTTCAAAGCTTTCTGGGACCCTACCTCATTAATAGTGGCACTGTTGTTTCGTTACTCAGTTCCAAAAGGTGATTCTGCACAGCAAGTGCAAAATCACCTTTCAGGACTGAATAACAAAATGAGAGTGCCAGTGTTCATGAGGTGGGGTCCCAAAAACCTCATGTTGAAAATTTGGTGCAAAAATATAAAAAATGGTGGAGATATCAACATAAGTTCAAAATGCCATTGACAGCCATTATATAGCGCTTATCTTGATTCTTCAGTTTGCAGTTCTGCTTTGAAGAGTGCAGACATGTCCTAGTCAACAGAATAGGAGAGCGGATGACCTACAGAGGTAAGTATAGGGCAAGGGGTGTGTGGGGAGGTGGGTGCTCAGTGGGATCATCGGGATGGGGGGAAGGGGCCAGCTGCGACGACAAGGGACAGTTTTCTTTGTTGCAGGTTTTTTTTTAAATTAAAGATGTTGTTTGACCATTTTCATTTTTGCAGATAACATCTACATTTGGGGGCACTAATAGTGGGCTTCCCAGTGTATGTGGGCAGGATACAATTTTAAAATAATTTGGGGACACTGGCAGTTGGCTCCCCAGTGTCCCAGACTGCTTGGGGGAATGATAAAATTAAAATCATTTCAGGACACTAGCAGTGGGTTCCCCAGTGTCCCACAGTGCTGGGCAGTTTGGGGACAGTGGGAGTGGGCTCACCAGTTTTCAACAGTCATTCTAGGGGGGGTTGGCGGCGTGCAACTGTACCCATAAGAACTATGCTGTGGCATTAAATCCTACACTAGACAGCTGCTCTGACACAGAATCCTATGTCACTTACTAAACTTTGGCATAAATCCTATGATGGATTGCTGCCTTGACATAGAATCCTATGCCATGCAGGATATCTATTTTTTGCTCATAGAAAATAATGGAAAAAACAAACTTTAATAACTTTGGAACAGATTAATAGTTTTTCACCAGACCTTCAAAAGACACATCTGTGAGGCCAACGTTTTGTATCCTGAAAATTTCGGCCCAGAAGTTACAGGCGTTTCTGAGGTACAGGTGCACAGTTAACAGCAATAAACACAAAAATCTCTGTTTTTCAACACACTGTATCTCAGAAACCACACAAGGGATTCATACCAAATTTGGTATTTCAATAGACCTGCCCCTTCCAATGATGCATGCAAAATGTCTAGCAGATCTGTTGAACCTGCCCAAACTTATTACCCTACATAAATTGGTCTTTAACATTAAACACTCGCACTAATCCTAACTATACTGGTGCTACCCAAACAGCATCCCAAACTGAGGGTGTGCATTAAATTTAAGTTGTGTGCTCTCCCCCATGTGTTGTTTTACATAATTGCTAGGGAAAATTTCTTTTCCAACCAGATTGATGAAATAAATGTTGTTTTTCGTAAACTCTTGTGTCTGCCTTTTTTTGTATTAAAATAATTTACACAACAGCAGAAAATACTTAATTGTTATTGTTGGAGATTAAAATGTTGTGAAAACTAATTTTAAAACTTTGCTGGCAAGTGTTTTTAGTTCATATTTTGAAGATTGTGTTTAGCTCTGGGTGGTAGTTCTCATGGCAATATGCAAATGAGGGTCAGAGTTCCATGTCCAGAGTTGTGACTTTGCTCATTTGCATATTGCCATGACAGCTATGAACTGGACTTGAAAAATATTTTGAAAAATGTGAAGAAAACTGATTTGGGAGTTTTTTTTATTTCTTTTTTTTTGGTAGGGTGGGCTTAATAGTTTCTGCACTTCATGCACTCCGAGGCCAGGAATTACTGAGGACTGAGTGCTGATTTTAAGGCTAGTACAGTGTGGCTAAATGCCAGAGGGGCAGAGGAGAAGCTGGTCTGTGAAAAATTCTAGACTACTCCATACTGGTCAGAAAGGTTAGAGATTCTTGTTTTCCAGTTTTTATTTCTGTGAAGATATTTTGGTTACAGCAGTGTTTCAGCAGACTGCAGGAGGGGCTGAGGAGAAGTGGGCACATGTTTGCGATTATAACCCATGGCTTATAATGGAAAATTATAACTCACTTCTACTATGAGAAAAAATGTCCCTCAGTTATTTTATTTGTATATATTTATACCATGGGGGTGAGAGCTTTCTCAGTAGGATATCCTGTGTTATTTCCACTGCAGTGAGAATAAATCCTGAAGACATTTATCCATACTCTGCTGATGTCACCAGAGTGAGGATAACTGTATTGCAGCTTGCACTCTAAAGGAAACTGCTTCAGAAAATACTTTGGCCTAGATATTCACACTGTGCCCAAAAAGTGCGCAATAGCAGGAGCAAGCACAAGTCCATTGAGCCCATGTGCAAGAGGTGCGATATTCAAAAACTGAGCCGTCCAAGATGCGCCTACAGCCGACGACTGAATATTGCACCACCTGCGCCATAGCGCAACTAGGGAGAGGAAGCTGAGCAGATCTGATGCGCCATAGTGCAACAAGGGATGTTCAGCTGAGCAGTCCAGAGGCACCATAGCACAACCAGGGATGCCCCCCAGCAGCAGTGCAGCAATGCAACTGCACAACCAGGGATGTAGGGGCCCATCACCCATGCCACAGATGGGCAGAGGAACACACAGAAGAACATACATCGTCCCCCTACACGCCATGCACTGCACAACTGGGGGAGGGCTGAAATAACCACTGGCCCATGGAGACAAGCAACCAACCCACAGCTGGGCCATGATGCCCCATCACACCCCCTGGCAAGCTGTGACCGGCACACAAGGAGGGCTGACCACCCCATGCCACACCATCCCCCCAATGCAGAGCACACCCTGCACCATGACCCCCAGACACCCTGCCCAGGAGCAGCGTCCACCACTGCAGGAAACCCCATGCATGCCACCACCCCCACTGTGACAATGCAACCCTGTGCACCACACAACCATGCAAGGCAGCCCCACCATGAGCACCCATCAGTGAGTGGCAGCATACAGTGATGCAACAATGGCATACACAGTGCCACCACGCACTGCCCCCCTGAGGTACAGCTGAGAGACCGACCATGCGTCGGCACACAAGGTACCCCACATGTAACAGGGCATGCCCTGGACACCACCACCAGTGATACAGCACCCTGCACACCCTCCCAAGGATACACCCCAACCAAGCACTGACCACAACAGCCAGCACAGACACCCACAGTGGTGCTGGAAGCATGCACCACACCGGATGCAACACAGTGCATGGACAAACACCCACCCATACCCAAGGGAACAACAACACAGGGATGCAGTAGTGGGGCAACCAAACCCCCAGCGTGGGCCCATGGAAACCGTGTACACACAGCCTGCAGTCCTCCATGGCACAGGAGTGGCAGCCACCCTGCGCAGGCACTATGGACCTGTACGCCACCATCATTTGCCCAGAGCACAAGTCACAGACAGTGGTGCATATCCCCTGCAACACACACAAGCCACAGCATGGAGGTGGGACAACAACCGTGGAGGTCACAGTGTCACCCGAGGCAGACATGCACCACACCAGTGACAGGAGTCAACCCAGCATTGTGACAGGTACAGTGGCTGGCCTGCATGGACAGCCACCACTGACATGCCAGCAGACCATGCGGGTCACAGACATGCAAGGGTGTCAGCTGCACAGGCCATGGACGGGCTGACAGGGGCACCAAGGACACAGAGCATGCACCATGGACCACTGCACACAGTCATCCAGTGCACAGGGCACAACACACACACCACAGACACTAACTGATAGCTACTCCCACACCATAGTCACTTCCCCATGGACACACACACACATACCCATGACTGCACCACCCCTGACGCCATGCATACCACTGCAGCTGAGCACCTATAGCCTGCTGCAATCAGAGACCACCACAGTATTCATATCAAAAGATCTGTATTCAAAATATCAAAGAACTATTTACAAAACTATGTACAAATGTGGGGAGGGCCACAAACAAGGTGGGGGTGGGTAAGGGGCAGGGGTGAACAAATGGGTCAGGAAAGGAGGGGTGTGAGGGTGGGTCCAGGGGGGTAGGGGAAATCAGGGGCAGAAGGATGATCAATGGGATCCCCTCTCCCCGCTCTGGCTGCTCTGCCTCCTGTGTCTTCTCCAGACCCCAAGCCGGTCAATCCTTTGCAGGATCTCAAATGATGCCCATGCCACACTGAGTATCTCCTGCAGTGCCTCCCGTATCTCCTGCAGCCAGCAGACACCAAGGACAAGGGAGCACAGTCAATAGATGTGAATGCATAGCCCCATACAGCCCACCCACTGTGCATGGCCTACAGCCGTGGGACATGCCTCTGTGATGGTGTGTGACCACCCACAGTGATCACATCCACAAGACCTGCCCATCCAGATGTATACAGCCATGCGGACTGCTGCACACACCCATCAGCCAAGTCATGCACAGCACCACCGTGGCTGTTTAGTGACATGGCAATGTGGTGCGAAGGCAGTGGCACAGCCATGTACCCGGTGCACACATGGACCACCATCGATGCACTCCCAGACATGCAGTGCCACTGGAGAGTGCTGACTGTAAAAAGTTGTGTGCATGGCAGTGGTGTCAATGGATGGTTGCCATGCCCCACTGCCCACCCTGTTACACAGCATGCAATAGTAATCATGGAGGTATGGCACTCACCATCATCAGGCCGGTCCCTCTTGTGCTGTGGACCGTCGCTCCTCCTACCAGCCCTGTCGTCCTACTGGTGCCGCATCTCCCTGGCCAGATGCCTCGCTTCCGGCCCTGTGGTGCAAACATGGAGAGAGGAACATCAGTACAATCCTGTAGCCAAGTCCCCCTGCCCCCATGTGTGTGCACTCCCACCCAGCCAGACCCACCCACCCCACACCCTGATAACACCACCACAGCCAACACCGGACGGTCCCTCCCCCATGTTCCGGACACATACAACCATGATACCCATATGGAAGATAAAAGTGTGTGGACGTAACACCTACCTGGCCATGGCACCGTGCCCCTCCTGGCACGTGCCCACAGGCGGGCAAGCAGGTCCGGTTCCCTCCTCCTCCTCAGGTCGCCATACCTGTGGTGGCACTGCTTCACCATCCACCCCTTCCTGTGGCCTCCTCCAGGGCATTGGCCACCTCCTCCCACACCTGGCTCCTGGACCTGTCCAGGGGTGCCTCCCCAAACAGTGGGCCATAAAGTGGCTCAACAATGGTCACCAGGTTGGCAAGTTCAATTTGGGTCCACTGGGCAGCCCTCCTCTGCGCCATCTCACTTGATCAGTCGGCTCAAAATGATGCTCTGCAGCACAGCTCCACCACGTGCAGATGTTGCGTGGTACAGCGCTGCCATTCCCTATCGCGCTGTCACCGAACAGCGCTATAGTGGTGCACCCATGCCTGACGCATGGCACCTAGGGGGCAAAGGTCAGGCACAGGGTCAAGGGTCTGTGGCGCATGGACAGGCACAGCGCCATTGGAACCCAATGTGTGTAGCGTGATTGGGTGCCTGTGTGCTACCTCCAGTAGTGGTCTACCGTGCTGTTGCCCCAGTGCGCCTATGATGCCCCAGTGCCACAGCACCATATAGGTGAACATCGCTGTAGTGCCTCTGGCACAATGGTGGCTGTGCCCTGCATTGCCTAGCGTGCACAGCACGTCAGCAGTGCAGCAGATGCCTGCGTCAGCAACCCGGGCATGCGCAGTGAGGTGTGTACTGCGCATGTCACAGAACTACGCCCTTGGCTCAGCACGTTCAACACAATTGCACAGAGCGCAACAGCACGATATTCAGTCATCATATGCAAATCAGCTAATTAGCCATTCAATGGCAAGGCACTGCAATTTGCATCCACTTAAAGTTGCGCCTTGCCTCATTTGCATGGGTTGTGCTATAAAAGTGCGACATTGGGCTGCACTGGCCATAGTCGGTTACTGCAGTCTATTGGTGGGTTGCATACTGTTTGGGAGTGTGGACTGTGGATTTTGGGTCATGCATGGGACTGCACAGTCACAGGTAACAACTTTCATTCTCACAGGCTAAATAATGACCGAGCGAGTTGTGGGAGAGGAGGAACACAGTGGTGGGAGGAGGAGGAGGAGGAGGCCTAATTTCACCAAGGCCAAGACGGATGCCCTGTTTGAGGCATACCTGGATCAGGAGCCACTTCTCAGCAGATGGCAGGGAACATCACAGGCCCATGCTGCTGCATGGGAGGAGGTGGCGTGTGCAGTGAACCTGCATGGCAGCCACCAGTGCTCTGTGCAGGAGTGCAAGAAGAAGATGGGCACAGACAGGAGGAGGATAAAAGAGAAGGTGGCTGCCATCAGGGCAGCACGAGCTGCAACAGGTGGGGAACAGCCGGAGGTGCTACACCTGACCCCACAGGAGGAGAGGGTTGCTGGAAGCATGCAGCACTGTGCCATTGAGGGTGTTCTGGGTGGTGGCTTCCAGACGGGTAGTAGCCCATCACTGCATGGTAGGTCATGGTCTGTCTATTGGGGGGCAGGGTAGGTCACATGCAGTAACGCAACTTTGTTTTCCCTTACAGATCCTGAGCATCTGCATGGGTCAGTGGTGGTGGGCCTGTCCACTGAGGACAGTCAGATGGAGATGGAGGAGGGCCCATCCACCTCCACAGGTATATGCAGTGCAGTGCAACAGTGGGCCCGCCTGGCTGTCCAGACTGATGTTGTTGGAACAGGTGCGGAGGAGGCCCTGCCCGTGTCCCAGTGTGCCAGCGTCCACGGATGC
This sequence comes from Neoceratodus forsteri, assembly GCA_016271365.2. Lineage (NCBI taxonomy): Eukaryota > Metazoa > Chordata > Ceratodontiformes > Ceratodontidae > Neoceratodus > Neoceratodus forsteri. The sequence goes on along the minus strand of CM057458.1, from coordinate 116,204,373 downwards.
CAGCATGCTGTGACTCAGGCTGGTGCCGGGTCCGTCACCGATGATGATGTCGCTAACAGCATGGGCAGTGACACATGTGTGCCACGGGATGGCCACACAGCAGGTAACATCGCGGCCATGGCTGTGGGTGGTGCCGCCGTGGAGGCCTGCGTGTCATCATAGTCCCACCCTGTGCCTGTCAGCACCAGTGGGACAGCACTGGTGTGTGTCCAGGACAGTGGGACTGTTGTGGCCACTGTGGTGGCACCAGTGAGCCCTGGTGAGTGGCAGCCAGAGGGGCAGCATCAGCAGTTGGCCAATGGACTTGGGGGTACAGGGTCAGGGGGTGGCGTCAGTGCACCACCTGTGGACATGCCCAGACCTGGTCCTGGTGTGCAGCGCCCACCCTCAAGGGGTGCTGGGCATCAGGGCTGCGCACACCCTGAGGGACAGGATGCCAAGGAGGCAGATGACCTCTTGGATGAGCACACCCACATACTGCAAGCATCAGTCAACCAGCAGATGCGGCTTGCGACATAGGTGGATGCACTGCGTGCGGCTCTGGAGTGGGCAGAGGAGCATTGCAGCAGAGACACCATTCTGATCCTGACAGGGATGGACTGGTTGCGGGAGGAAGTGACCGCTGCCATTGACAGGCAGACACAGGCATTCACTGCTATCATGGCCACAATGGGCATACAGTCATGTGCCCATGTGTCGCAGACACCATGCAGTGCACTGTCCACCCCCCGTTCCCGGCGTCATGCGACACCCTCCTTGTCGACACCAGGTTTAGCTGTGGGCATCCCGAGCACGCCTGGCGCAGGCATGTTTGGTGTGCTGCAGACCTCTGTGCGAGCACGGTCGCGTTCACACAGTGGAACCCCTTGGGGACCATCGGTGCCACCCCATGAGGCCAGTGGTCAGCCTGTCTGTGCTGGCAGGTCTCGGTCGGGCCACCCATGCCTCCGTGGTGGCCGAGGCACTGTGGCACGTGACTGACCTGTCTCCCAACGTGGCTACTGTCTGGTGCTGCCCTGTGTGCATTGTGTCATTCAGCTGGCATTGCACGGGTTGGTACCTGGCCCTGAACGTGGACACACAGTACATCTGCACACCCTCCCGGCTGCTGTCCACAGTTGCATGTGCATGATGATGCCGGCATTGCGCTGTACACCAATGTGCAATGGTGCTCAGCATCTGACACACGCACAAGGACAGGCAGTGGGCGTGGTGGTCTGTGGACATGTGTGTGGCTAGGGGTGGCGTTCTGGGTCAGTGTGCCTCCTACCCTTTGTGGATGTCTGGTGTGTTTGTGTGTGTGTGTGTGTGTGTGTGTGTGTCCATCTGCGTGGCATGTTAGACCTCACCCATCCCTGGTTGTGTGTGTGGTTCCATGCCCGGCCACTTCCCTTGATGGAATGCACCCCTGGTGTGTGTCCATGCATGTTTGTGGGTTGTGCCTTAGCCACTGTTGGTTGCAGATGGCCCCATGACTTACCTGGGTTGGCTGAAGTGCTCCTCCGTGATGGTGTTCCGGTGCAGCTGTGCCAGCCGGAGCAGTCGAGGGTCCCATCGGCCAAGGGGGGGCTGCCCATCACCACTGTCACCGGCATCCTCATCGTCCCCATTGGAGTCCCCCTCTTTGACCTGTAAAGCTATCCCACATTCATTGGCCATGTTGTGCAGGATGCAACAGGCCAGGAATAGCCCGCAGGCCTTTGAGGGGCTGTACTGTAGGGCACCACCGTAGGTGTCCAGGCAATGGAAATATGCCTTCAGCATCCTGAACACCCACTCGATGACATTACGTGTGGTGGCGTGTGCCTCATTGTAGCATTACTGCGATGGGGTCGCAGGCCGCCGGTAGGGTGTGAGCAGCCAGGGACAGAGTGGGTATCCACTGTCACCTGTGTGTAGAGGGTGGAGGTTAGTTTGGTGATCAGCATCACCCTGCCCTGGGCCATGTAGGCCACTACCCATGTCACCTCTGACCATGCCCCCCCAGGCCCTATGATTGTCCATGTGGTTTGCATACTCACCCACTAGGTGGCCAGTGGGGATATCCCCACTCTTGAATCTGTGGCACAGTGCTGACTGGTGCCAGATGAAGACATCATGTGCTCCCCCAGGGTGCATGACACAGACATTGATTATGCACCCCCTGGCATCGCACACCACTTGGCAGTTGATGCTGACATAGCCCTTGCGATTTATATATGCAGCCCCCTCGGGGCCAGGTGGTGTGTGGATGGCCACATGGGTGCAGTCTATTGCCCCTAGCATGCCAGGCATGCGTGCTACCCTGTGGAACTCCTGTATGTTTGCTGTGCGCTCCGTCGGTGTGCAAGGGAAATGGATGTACTCTGCAGCATGTGGCAGCAGTGCGCTGAGGAATTGGGTGAGGTGGCATGACGTGACCAACTGGGTTATGCCTGTGTTGTCCCCAGTTGGTCTCTGGAAGGTACCCATGGTGAGCAAGCACATGCAAGCTGTCACTTTCGTCTCCACTGACAGGGCATGGCTCCGTCATGTGGGTGCCTGCATCACATCACTGCACAGCTCACAGAGCTGCCTCAGAATTGCCTGATTCAGGCAGTACTGGCCCACAATCTCAGTATCACTGTACAGCTCGAAGCTGGTGCGGGCTCGGCACTGCCAGTTGGGGGCATACTGCTGACGGGCCCTTCCACGGGCCACGACCCCCTGCTACCTGCCTTCTCACCCCCCTCATTATGGCCTCCATCTGGATGGTGGCACTGGCCATGTCCCTGGCTTATGTTCACCCCCGCCAGCAGCTGTTTCTGTATTCCCCCAGCTGTCCTGGCTGCTACTTCCCCTGCACCGGGAACACCTGCCTGTGCTGGCCTCACTGCTGTGTGGTGTACTTCCCCATTCTGCACTGTGGCTCCCCACACCTTCCCCTGTGCCTGTTGATTCCAGGTGCTCTTCCTGGCCTGCCCTGTGTGTCCCTGCTGCCCAGTGTTTCCTGCTGGACTTTGCCCTCATGTGGCTTCCCCTGTAGCTTTCTTGCGCCTCTCCCTTGATCCCTTTTATTTTGGCTCATTTCTGCTATGGTGCAACTTCCGCTGGCTCCCCTATTGTGCATGGCACATGTTGTTGAATATCGCACTGCACTATTTATGCATGGTTCCTCCCCCTTCAGTTGCGCATGCATTCATTATCATTGCGCTGTTGCTCAGCGTGATTTGGGGGGTGCAACTGCCTCCTGCTGAATATTGCAGAATGGCACATTTTCGGACTTGCGCAGGCACAACCCTATTGCGCATGGCTTAACACTTTTGAATATCTGGGCCTTTATCTTTTACCAGGAGAAAGACACACTAAGCTGAAAGCTTGTTTACAGGTGCAACCTGGGAGCACAAGAAAGTTAAGTGACTTGCTCAGGATCACACAGTATTTAAGTGAGGGCTTTGAGATTCAAACTCAGGTCTCCAGGTTTGCAGCTCAAAACCTTAACAGCCCAAAGCCTTAAACCACTGTGCTATACTGCCTCCTTAAGTTTTCTCTTATCTCTTTTCCCCTGAAGCTGCAACTTACTCAATTAGCTTTGCAAATTACTCTCACCTGTGTCCCATTGTGTTTCTGACTTTCTTAGCCCATTACTGTACTGATCTCAGCTTCAAAATAACCTGAATTCTAAGGCCCTGTCCATGCTACACCGCTTGCATCCAGTAACGGATGCAATCCATTACGGCCGCGGTGCAGTGCGTCCACACCTTGGCGATGTCCATTACGGGACCGGCACTGCCGGTCCACACATCGGGATCCAGGCTACTGTTACAGTAGCACCCAATCCCACAATGCAGCTTGCGCTGCGCTTGGTGCCCTGCAAGGGACCGTTACCGGCAGTCCACACTACCGCCCGTAACATTACCAGGGTGGGGACAGTTTCATAATCAAGCTGCTGAAACCACCTCATACGCGGTTTCAACAATGGTTATGAAAACGCCTCCTGTAACGTTACAGGTGTAAACACGACCTGTTACAGTAACGTCTTACACCCTGTGTAACGTTACAGAGGCGTAGTGTGGACAGGGCCTATATGAAACTGTTTTACAAAGCAGTTTCTGTTTCTCAGTGCTACCTGCAGCAATTTGTCTTTCTCAGTGAGCCTCTGACTCACTCAATTAGCTTTGCAAAACACTGTCAGCTGTGTTTCTCATTCCCAGTCCATTCAGAACACACGCACACATGCACACATGCTCACATGCACACACACACACTGACAGCACACACAGAATGAGCAGGAACACACAGAATCAGAAAAAATGTTCCTAAAGTTCTCACCCCTGTTGTATAAATCACACACATGATGGGCAGATCTGAGATATGGAAATATCCCTCCTCAGCCTGTGAGTTGTGTATTTTCACTGCAGCCCGGCACCCATGAGAATACAGCTCACTCTTCAGGAGGAGAATATTTTCCATATCCTACTCCTTCCCATCATGTATCCCTATTATATATATATATATATATATATATATATATATATATATATATTCATTGCAAAAAAATCCATTAATACATTCGTTAGGGTTCATATTACAGTGACAAAAGTATGACAATTCAGTGTTAGGGTTCCTACAATTGTGAAATGCAAGGCCAAACTTAATAATGCACAACTGCAATGCCATTCTGTGCCACAGGTGTGAAAACACATTTTGGACAGGATGTGAAAAATGACAGCTGTACTGTTCATGCCGTGGTGTGAAAAAATGGCTATGCTGAAAATTTGATGTCAAAATATTGAAAAGTATGAAAGTTATGCACGTGCATTGAATAAAGGCAGTGAACACACATAACTCGGGCATTTTTAGAATTGTTTCACCAAATCTTTAGCATGGCCTTTTGGCCTTTTGGGGACTTCACCTCATGAACACTCACACTCTCATTTTATTAATTGGCCCAGAAAGGTGATTTCACGCAGCATACATGTCATTCTGCGCCACAGGAGTGAAAATATGTTTCAGGCAGGATATGAAAAATGACAGTTATACTGTTCATGAGGTGATGTGAAGTAATGGCAATGTTGAAGATTTGGAGTGAAAATATTAAAAATTGCCAAAGTTATGCACGTGCGTAATGAAATTTCAATGACTGCACATAACTCGGGCATTTTTGGTAGGTTTGCACCACATTTTCAACATGGACTTTTTGGGACCCCGCCTCATGAGCACTGGCCCCACCTCATGAGCACTGGCACTGTCATTTTGTTAACTGGTTGCAAAAGGTGATTTCACACGGTGACCACAAAATCACCTTTTGGGACCGAGTAACAAAACAACAGTGCCACTGTTCATAAGGTGTGGTCCCAAAAGGCCCATGTTGAAAATGTGGTGAAAAAATAATGAAAATTGGCCAAGTTATCAACATAAGTTCAAACATTCCTGCACTTTAGGTTCATTAAGTGGGATGCTACTTCATATCTCGACATACGAAGCAAGATCCTACTTCCTATGGCTCATGAAGTAGGATCCTACTTCGTATCTCAACATATGAAGCAAGATCCTACTTTGTATGGCTCACAAAGTAGGATCCTACTTTGTATCTCAGTGTATGAAGCAGGATCCTACAGTGCTTCATATGACGTCGACACAAACAAAAAATTGAAATGTTAAATAAAACACATTTTAAGGGCATTTTTGAGCAATGAAGTGCAGAATGCATATAAGGGGTCCCAATAAGCAAGCTACATGCTGGTTCCTCCCCAGAATATAATTTCTGGAAGTTTCTAAATTTGAATTTTTCAGGCAAAACTGAAAACAGGATGGCGGCCATACGAAGTAGGAATTTTCCCATATGAAGCAGGAGTCCTACTTCATTTCATACAGCTATCTTGAAGTGCTTACTGAGCATGCTCAGAAATGATTTTCTCAATTTTTTTAATTGTTATAACTTGAGAACTGCTTTTCATTTTTTCATCAGACTAGCAAAATGCAAATCTGTGGGGTAATCCTTTTCTGCCCTGAAATTTCAGACTGTGGACTGTAGGCAAATTAAAAAAAAATCCCAGCAAAGTCAATGAGCAAAAACATGTCTTTTTTTCACCTTCCCATAACTCGGAGACCACACATCTGATTGGAATGTAACTTGCCACATCAAGAGATCTACCCCACAGGATGGTGCATACTGTATTTTGTGCAAATCCATTGATCAGTTGCAAAGTTATTATAGTGCAAAAGTTTTAATTTAACACTGAGCTGCCTATAGGGGCACGGTTGCACCACTATAATACATATATCTATATCTATAGATTATCTATAGATATAGATTTATATATATATATAATGCATATACATTGATTTTTGTATTATAATTTTTTTGAACTGCTTTTTAATTGTGCATATTTTATTTGCCTAGACAACTCTTCATGTGTGCCATTGTAAAGTGAGAGATCTTACTCAACATACGAACATGACAAATTGCCATGGAACCTTTAAAGTCTAGAGAGGTACTTTTGAATAGATGGATATAGCCTTGAACCCCATCAGAGACATGGTAAATCTCTACTCCATGTGAACTACCTATGGGCACAATTTAATTATTTTTTTTTTAAATCAAGATATGTCAATAATTTTGAGATGTGTACTATTTCCTTATTGTAGTCTGTGTTGGATATAAGATGCTGCATATATGAACATGGCGATGCACAGTTATGGCAATTCTAAACTTAGTTCATGCGGACTGCAATTTTAGGATTAAGCTTTAAAACGAGAGGATATATTATAGGCTTTTTACTCAATAGATTTATTAATATATTGCTGGTTTAGAATCACCACAGCTGTGTGATTAGTCTGAGGGTTCAGGGGAAAGTAGTGAAAATTTGTAAATTGTTATGATATGAAGCACTTTATCTGTTGAAGGCTATTTACATTTAGGGAAAGGGCTAGTTTCATGTCCTGTTTATTTATTTTTTTGCCTCCCACCCCTCCTGCTAGAGGGTTCAGCCTCCAGCCCACTTGCTGCCCCCCATGCCCAGGCTTCTCTCCCCAGATGGGGCCATGGGAGTGGGACCCCCCTGGTGGGCATCAGTCTCAATGGAAGCAGCAGCGAAGGTGGGGGCCATCATGAATTGAGCCAGCATTTTTTAGTAGACTGAATCCCTGGAGGCAAAGACATACAGTAATATGCCCTGCCCCCAAACGTGTGGTGCCAGCAGTGGTGGTACCCCCAGCCTCTGCCAGAGGTCCACAGTGCACTAGACACTCTTCACCCTCCCCCTGGAGAAGGAGAGCAGTCCCAGGGATGCTCAATCCTTCTCCCTTGGTGCTGACCCTCTGACTCCTGAGTCCATCACTGAACATGGGATGTTGGCGCTGCAAGCGGACGCCTTTCCACTTTGCTGGTGGAATGGCTTTCATGTTCTGTTTTTATTATACATTCTTATGCTGTATGAATGAACAAATTTCAGACTGGTGATAAAAAGATATACTGTCGTAAGTACATTGTTAGTATAAGGGGGCAACATGTGATTATAATCAATATATAATGTATGTTAGAACGCTGTTAACCTTAGGAAATCATCATTTCCTAAGGTTGTTAACCTATCGATGTGACGTAGATATTTTGTTAACCTATCGATCCTACGTCACATCGATAGGTTAACAACAGCGAGTGGTCTGCGCATGTGCGCTTTTTCTGGCGGGAACGACTGAGGAAACCGACGGGAAGGACTGAAGGGCGCGGCGGTGACTTTTAAAAAACGTAAGCCATTTAATTTTTGATAGTGGGACCATACACTATAAAAAATAATGTATGGTCCCTCTATCGGCAACCGGTCAATTTTAACCGTCTCGAGGTTGCCATGGCGACGTAAACCTCTCCAGCTTTGCTCTCGAGGTTTACATGGTCGCCCTGGCAACCTCTCGACTGTTAACTGACCGGTTAACAATAGAGGACCATACATTATCCTCTATATGTATTAGGTTACAGGAGGATTTGCATGAAGCACAATTAGTTGCTAAGTAACGGGGAATGTGTTTTTCATTGGATTTTAATTACTGATACTATATAAGAACCTCCATTAGTTATTAGTGTTTAGCCTTGAAAAGGCATGTATTAACATGAAACAATCATTGGCTATAATACTGTGTGCTGATGTCTGTAAGTTTTTTAATGTAGACAATAAGTTGTAGCATTAAATTAATAAAGTGTTTTAAAACTTTTCACAGGCTTGAAGAATGAATGTAGTGTGGCTGTGAGCACAGATTTTTTCATGTTACTTGAAAATCCACAGGCCCCTGCCTCCGTGATACACACATGCGAGGGTCTGTAACAGGAGGGAGAATGAGACGGAGATCAAGCAGGGTCTGTAGTGATACTGTAGAAAGGGGAAAATGGGCAAACTAGGTGGGCCAAGCGGTTCTTATCTACCATCATATTCATAATCTATGTTTCTTTACTGGGGTACTCTGAGGGTGGAGTGGGGCCAGACCAGGTCAATGATGTAGTGGATTACCTGTGTTATGTGGAGCAGGGAATTGGGGGACAAATTATTTTAGAAAGGGCCACTCTGCACCTCCCATCCCTACAAGCCATGTCTGAGAGCCAGGGGCAACAGGTAGGATGGTCATTCAGGCCCCACAACAATCCTGGAGGCTGTGCTGGTGGCCCCATAAGCATTTCGAGAGGGGTCCCTCTGGCATAGCATTCTCAACCTTCTTCAGCCCTCTGCACTCCACAAACTGTGATGCAGGTTGTCACAGAGTGGTATCACACTCCCTGTGCACTTTGACCTGAACCCCTACGTACTGAAGTGGGTGGCGTAGGATCGAGAGGAAGAGAGCAGACCCATCTGTTTGTGGCTGCCACAGAGTGCTCCACATGTGTAGAGGGGGGCACTCTATGTCCACAAGCAGCCCATTGCACTTGCAGTTGGCTTCAGAAATCTTTTGTGGATCAAACCTTTAGTTCAGATTTTTTTTCAGCAGAATAATCTCATCAGATGCAGCATCTCATTTTCATAAGGGTCTTAGGTAGGGTTGACCAAAGTTGACTTATGCAAACTTTACAAACATTGCAGTTTTGCTTAAATGAATATAAAACAATGACCATCTTTCCAATATTCATGATAAGATCCATCATGCAAAAACAGGGTTTTTTGTGCCATTTGCTTGTGGTAAAAAAAAAACATTGACCAGCCCTAGTCCTGGGGGATGGCAGTATGCAATAACTTGTTAGAACACTGACTGTCAGCTTGGGCTGTGCAAACCTCTTAACATTTGAGTTTTTAATGCTAACACAGTCTAAGAAATTCATTTTGGTTCAGCTCTGTTTGATCCCTCCCAAACAAAAAAAAATAAAAGAAAAAAGCTGTAGTCAATTTGTATTTATTTTCACTGGTTCTAAACCACCAATAAAAACACTTGTGACACAGTGTTCTAGACTATGTAAGGGGATCATGTGTCAACTGCCATGAACTATGGGTGGTTTGGGAATGTGTTTTGGCAGGACTGTTTTTCATGCACTGACATTTTAGTCTTCTAAATGAGAACGTGATGGAGTGTTCAAACAATCAAATGAGATACCCAAGGGAGAGATTTTAACTGGCCTGCACTGAATATTCAATACAGTAGGTTATATTTCCCAGTTTGGTATTAGGTTTAAGGCCAGGATCTAGGAATAAACAGAAATGTTCACTGTGTGTGATACTTCCCAACAAGTGTACTGTAAAGCCCCTGAACAAGGAGGGTACTGTGGCATCACCCAAGGACTAATGGGGGTGTCCATTTGTCTATGCTGGTGCTCTAGGCAGGGCCTTGATATTAAAAGGGACACTGGCCCAGGATCACAGTGTGGGGGCTCATCCAGGATTTACTGGTAACTTTTTCGGGGGCGGGGAGAGTGTGGCAGAGCACTATGTAACACCAGATGCACAAACTCTGCATTGAGTAGCCTCAAATATAAAATAATATATGGAGCGGTGTGTGTAACAAGCATATAATAACTGGCTTTCCCTTTTTCCCATAGGGAAACCGTGGCGTAATTTGCCGTTATAAAGGAGTGTTTATAACGGCAAACACCTTCTGATTTCCCTTATATCTTGTACTCACGCGGCAGTGCCACCACTCAAGACCAGACGACGCTTCCATCTCTCCCGAAACAGTACCGGGACTGACAGAAGAACTCGGTGGTAAGTTCTTTTTTTTTTTTCCCTACACAGTAAAAACCTCACAAACCAGGGCAAAAAAAGGCTTTAAAATATACCGATTCAAATCAGTACCTCAGAAGCCACACCGCGAATGCATCGGAAGCTTTTTATTTTATATAATTGTTGAGGTGAAAAAGGGAAACCCAGCAATTATATAAAATAAAATATGGGTCGGGATGTGTGTCAAACTCGATTTCACACACACCCTCATTATGGGATGCTTTTCACAAACCCCTCGGGCTTCACCCTCCAGGTTTATGTAGCATCCCACAACTCGGGTGTGTGTAAAATCTTGTTACACACCCCGACCCATACTTCATTCTCTATGTTACACACACCTGAGGTGTTGGATGCTACAGAAACCCCAACAGCAGAGCTTGAGTGGTTTTTCTAAGTATCCAGCACTGAGGGTGTATCTAAAATTTCAGTTTAAACACAGCACCCCATATTTTATTTTATATAATTGCTGGTTAGGGTTTTTTCACCACAGCAATTATATAAAATGGAACCATTCCTGTTTGGTTGCAGAGTTCAGCAATGTGTCAGTGTATAATAAAACTACTGCATGTACAGAAACAGTCTAAGGAATCTGAATAAAAACTTAGTGGCATTAAATCCTCCCTTGAAAGACTCCTCAGCTTAAGGCAAACTGGTGCTATCCAGTTTCTCAGATGCAAACATCAGTTATGGTTTAAATGAGTATTTTCAAACAATGAGAATTATTTCTGTTTTTTTTATGCATGATCTGGGTGTTACAGTATGTTATTTTCTGGGTAACTGTCATAAACTTGTGAGGAAGGACTTGGTTTGTCCAAAAGCTAAAGCACTTTGTTCTTTATCTAGCATCTTTGTTGTTCCAGTAAAAGGTATCAAACCATTTGTTTCTGGATCTATTCTTACAAGGACCAATACGGCAACTAAACAATTTGTTTGTCAGAGAGAGAGAAATAGAGAAAGACAGAGATACACCGACCCACCAGCTAGCTATGCCTGTTAGTCTCTCTCCATTTTAGACATTGTTTTCTTTTTTCCTTGTTATTTGCTTTTTTCTGTTGCACTGTGAAGCTCCCAGGACCGCAGTGAGAGTAGTCAGTTACTGAGATCCGTTCACGATCTAGGACGCTGTCTCCCAATGCAGCAAGCAAGTCCTAACAACAGCAGGATCAGCTGGAGAGATTTTTGTGTAGAGGCAGGATTAACCAGCTAAATCATAAGAAACAATTAATAACTTGCCTGTGTGGATGGTGAAAGGCAAACTTGTACGTCTGGAGAACTGGTGCAGTCCTTGGAAACAGAACTTCCATATTTTTTAGGTGTGTGGCCCACCCACAGACAACGACATAGAAACATAGAATTTGATGGCAGATGATAAGGACTGCTTAGCCCACCCAGTCTGCCCATTTCCCTACCTAATGGATAAGCTGCAGATCCTAGTTAATCAGCAACCTACTTCTTTCTACCCCCACCCCCTAGAATTGCCTTATGGCTGTCCATGCATGCTTGAATTTAGTCACTGTTTTTGACTCCACAACCTCCTCCGGAAGGCCATTCCATGCATCCACAACCCTCTCTGTGAAAAAATACTTCCTTACATTACCTCTGAGCCCCCCCATCTTCAAATTGCGCCCCTTGTTCTTTCACATCTCTTTTTTTGAAAGATGCTACCCTCTTGGACTTTGTTGATTCCCTTGAGGTACTTGAAAGTTTCTATCATGTCCCCCTCTCCCTCCTTTCCTCGAGGCTATACATATTAAGCTCCTTTAGTCTCTCTTCATATGTCTTCTGGTGCAGATCCTGCACTATTTTAGTTGCCCTCCTCTGGACAGCTTCCATCTTGTCTATGTCCTTGCGGAGATTGGGTCTCCAGAACTGCACACAGTGCTCCAGATGGGGTCTCACCAGCTGTCTGTACAGAGGGATAACAACTTCCTGTTTTCTACTGGTGATGCCTCTCCTATGCATCCCAGTATCCCCCAACCCTCCTTACTGCCCTCTCACATTGCTTGCCCACCTTTAAGTAATCTGATATGACTACCCCCAGGTCCCTTTCCATTTTTGTCATTGTTAGTATCTCACCCCCCATTGTGTACTCTTCCCCTGAGTTTTTGTTTCCCAGGTGCATTACCTTGCACTTCTTAGCATTAAATCTAAGCTGCCACACATTTGACCATTCCTCTAACCTTGACAAGTCCCTTCTCATCCTTTCCACCCCACCTTGTGCATCAACTCTATTGCAGATCTTTGTGTCATCTGCAAAGAGACATACTTTTCCTTCCAGTCCGTCTGCAATGCCGCTTACAAAGACATTGAAGAGGACTGGTCCTAATTCTGAACCCTGCGGCACCCCACTATGAACCCCCTTTCTTCAGAGTGGACTCCATTTACTATTACCCTCTGTGTCCTATTCTCCAGCCAATTCTTTACCCAGGCTATCATCTTGGGACCCACTCCCAGGCTGGCTAACTTGTATATTAATCTTTTGTGTGGGACTGAGTCAAATGCCTTGCTAAAAGTCTAGGTAGGCCATGTTCACAGCCCTCCTGATCTACTACTTTGGTCACCCAGTCAAAAATCTATTAGATTTGTCTGGCATGACCTTCCCACTGTGAATCCATGCTGCCTTGGGTCCTGTGCCCCTCTGGCCTCTAGGTACTCGACAATTCTTTCCTTCAGAAGTGATTCCATCATTTTCCCTATCACTGAGGTTAAACTAACTGGTCTGTAGTTTCCCGCTTCTGCCCTGCTCCCACTTTTGTGAAGGGAGATCACATCGGCCCTCCTCCAGTCCTCAGGTACCACCCCATCCTCCCATGATTTGTTAAAGAGGGTAGTCAGTGGTGTCACTAGTTCTACCCTTAGTTCTTTTAGAATTCTGGGATGAATCCCATCAGGCCCCATGGCTTTGTCCACCTTCAGTTTTAGAGTTCTTTCAAGACCCTTTCTTCTGTAAATGGGCTGGTATCAACTTCTGTATCCAGAGTGTTTCTATTGTTTGATTTGGTACCTCCCCTCTTTATTTGTAAATACTGAGCAAAAATATTTGTTTAGTATCTCTGCCTTTCACAGTCACCTCTGCCCACCCCTCCCTTTATTAAGCCTCACTATCCCTCCCTTAGTCTTCCTTCGCTCCCTGATGTACCTAAAAAAGGTTTTATCCCCCTTCTTAACTGAGTTGGCTATCTTTTCCTCAGTTTGGGCCTTTGCTGTTCTGACTGCCTTCCCAGCTTCCTTTTGCTTTAACTGATACACATCGAGTGGTAAAAAAAAGTTTAGGGAATGCTGTAATAACCAGTTCTATGGATTTGAAAAATGACACGTGTCATGTTCATGAGGTGGAGATAACACAAAGGATATGTTGAATATTAGGGGCCAAAATCTGCAAAAATAAAGTTATGAGTAACTGTTGGAACAATTCAATGTTTCTTCATGACTTTGTTATTCACATTTTGAACCCACATTTTCAACATAGTCCTTTTATAATCCCTCCTTCCAAACATGACAGGTGTCATTTATAAAATACTGTCCAAAATGTAATTTCATGTCACAAGTGTGAAAACACATTTTAGCCAGGGTTTGAAAAATGACACCTGTCACGTTCGTGAGGGTGTGTGATGAAATGGGGCCAAAATTTGGAAAATTATAACCCTGGTAGGTGAAAATTTTCAAATCCTTCCTGAAAGGTGATTTTGTGGAGTGACTGCAAAATCACCTTTTGGGCCCAATTTAAAAAGTTCCACCTATCTTGTTCATGAGGTGACATCCCAAAGAGGCCATGTTGGAAATTTGGGGGACAATATTAAACAAGCATTTGTCAATGCCAAATGTTTGCTTGCTGATATTAGCATTAGAAGTGCAGGAGTTAGACAGATGTAGAATAAGAATGGTAGTGAAGTATTGAACTCACGCCAACTCCACCTCCACCCCCACCCTGCAGAGATGGACAGACATTGGTAGTGCCTTTGGGTCATCACCCATAACACTCATGCCATGTCACGTCACCCTATCCTGCAGACACTGAAAAGTGTTGAGGTATGACTTGGGGTGTTGGGCTTTACAGTCACCCCATTCCATAAGGACATACGCTGAAATGGGTGCAGTATAGGAGAACGGGGTGAACTCTGGGGCCAAAGAGTCCAAGGCACACCTTGATGCCTACCACTGGCTTTGGAGTTGGGGTGAAATGTTGTGAGCATTACAGCCGCAGTCCAAAGGCACACCCCTAACACCTGTCAATTTATACAGGGTGGGACATTATGGTTAGAAACCCTAACGCCCTGGGTGTTTGTTGGTATATGCACTACAAATTTTCAACATGGCCTTTTTGTGACCCCACCTCATGAAAGCATTTGGGACCTCTGTTCATGAACAGTGGCAGTGTAATTTTGTGACTCTGTCCCGGACGTTGATTTCCCACACCAACTATGCCATTCCGTACCAGATTGCGAAAACACAGTTTGGGCAGTATGTGAAAAATAACAGCTGTACCATTCATAGGGAAGTGAGAAGTGATGGCAATGTTGAAAATCTGGAGTGAAAATATTAAAAAAGTTTGAACTTACGAGTGTATGTGGAAACTGCACAATGCACGCTTGTAACACAGTCATTTAGTGGAATTATTTCACCAAATTTTCAACATAGGCATTTTGCAACCACTGCTCATGAACAGTGGCAGTGTGATTTTGTGACTCTGTCCTGAACATTGACTTCCCACAGAGACCGTGCCATTGTGTGCCAGATGTGTAAAAACACATTTTGGGCAGGGTGTGAAAAATGACAGCTGTACGGTGCATAAGGAGGTATGCAAAGATGACACTGTTGAAAATCTTGAGTGAAAATACTACAAATTCTCGAACTTATGAATGTGTGTGGAAACTGCACAATGCACGCTCGTAACATAATCATTTTATGGTCTTTTGTTACCAAATTTTCAACATAGGCATTTCAGGACCTCTGCTTATGAACAGTGTCACTGTGATTTTCTTAATCTGTCCCAAACACTGATTTCCCACAGTGACTGCGCTATTGTGCACTGGATGTGCGAAAATACATTTCGGCCAGGATGTGAAAAATGACAGCTATGCTGTTCATTAGGAGGTATGAAAAAATGCCAGTGTTGAAAATCTAGAGTGAAAATATTATAAATTCACAAATTTATGAGTGTGCATGGAAACTGCATAATGCAGGCTTGTAACACAGTCATTTTTGAGAATTTTTTCACCAGAACATAGGCTGTTTGGGAGCCCAACTCATGAACAGTGACACTGTCATTTTGTTAATTGATCCTTAAAGGTGATTCCGTGCAGTGACCACCAAATCACCTTTCGGGAATAACCAGATGACAGTAACTGAATTCATGAGGTGGGGTCCCAAGAACCCTATGTTGAAAATTTGGTGCCAAAATTTGCAAAAATGGCTGAGATATCCACCTAAGTTTAAAAAAAAACATTTTTGCCATTATACAGCTTACCGGCATTTCTTCAGTTTGCAGTCAGATTTGAAGACTGCAGATGTGTTCCCGCTCCACCGAAGATCATCGTGCTGGGTTCTGGAGGCATGTATGGGGTGAGGGTGTGTGTGGGTAGGTCGAGTGCACAGAGGGTGGGTTCAGGTTGATGGAGGGAGCACCAGAGACAATGAGGGACCATTGTTTTCTTTTACAGGTTAGGAAAAAAAAAACATTGCAGGAACATTTTTCCTTTACAGGTTTGTTTTTGGCATGCTGGGGTGGGCTCCCAGTGTGCCAGCTGTATTTTTTGGGGAGGGGGACTGAAGCCGATGGGGATTGGGCCCCCCATTGGCACAGAAAATGGATCTGTGTTTGGGGGGTGCATGATGCCAAGGGGGATTGGGCACCCCCTCAGCATATAAAACTATTAAATGGGGGACATTATGCCAATGGGGATCGGGCTACCCTGTTGGCAAATTAACTGGGGAGGCAGCATGCCAACAGGAGGATTTGGCACCCTTGTTGGCTTCTATGGGGACTGTGAGAGGTGAATGGCAAGAGCCATCGTCATGTTTATTGAAATGGGACATCAGACAAGGTACGCAGTGATTCACCGCTGCAATCAGGGACTTCCCTAGCAGCAAAAACAGCTGATTGTTAAATGACAGGGCATTCCCTGATTTCAGCAGCAAATTTCTTTCAAGTTGGTGGCATGCTACAATACTGCTGTCAGCATGTTCCTCTACTGGCACCACAGAGACCAGCCCCAAATGGACTGTTGGCATTGGACACAATGCTGCCACACCTCCACAACTTGTTTCTACAGCAAGCTGCCACAATATGTTTCTTGAGCATGTACTCAAGCAAACATAAAAATGACCAAATTATAAGTACAAGTTCAAAACACATTGAAATGCATTGACCACACCTTACCTGATTTCCTCAGTTCATGGTCTGGTGTTGAAGAGTGAAGACATGTCTCCAATCCAGAGAGGATTACAGTGCTGGGCCCCCAGTAGGTAAGTAAGAGGTGGTGGTGGGGAGGGGGGCATGGCATGGTGTGTGCTTACTGGGGTGGTTGAGTGGGGGGAGATAATGTTGGCAGGGGCTGGCAGAAGTAACAGACATTGATGGACCATTTTCTCCTTTACAGGGTATAAGAAAAGAAAAAAAGACTGAGGGACAGTTTTCTTGATTTCAGGTAACAAAATATTGCAGCACACTATGACAGAAGATAACAACAACAACAAAAAATATTATCATTTAAACCATTTAAACAGCATAACTTGAACTTGTGAGCCAAAGTAAGCTGCAACTATGATGCATTTCCACAAAGGAGTTGGAAATTTATTAAGTGGAAAAAAGACAAGTCCTAGCAACATTATCATTATTTTTATGCTTTTCTCAGTCTATGCATGAATGGCTTGGCCCATACTGTAGCTGCATGGTCAGACCTTATTTCTTCGATTTATTAAAAATGTGTTGATAGGTTTGTTAACCATGGGTCCCAGAGCTTGTATCCAGTCAAGACTAGTTTTTTTAAAAGTGAGATACCCAGATTTATTGTTAAACTGTAATTAAGTAGAATGATTCTTATGGGGTGATTTTCAGCTTGCCTTGTTCTGTCAGATACTGCAGGAGCCTTTAAAGATGCTGTTAATTTATCATTTAACCTGGATAATCCTGTCATAGAGGGTGATTCTCACATAACTGCTCAACCTGCATGAATTATTGCCCAGTTTTGTAAGTAAGCTGTAGAAGGTATCAATTAATAGGACTCCCAGACGGGGTGATTTTTAACTCATTATTCTTTGGAGAATTCTACACAAATTTCACAGTTCACCTTCATCAATATGTGGTTCTTCCTGCTCTTACTTTTCACCCCACGGTGGGTATGCTGTCTTTGTGTGAAGACAGGGCACCAGATATGATATGTAATATCCTGACTAATCTGAGCTACACTGTTTCTTGGCTGCAGGTATGGTCTCCTGACACTATCAAGCTGGCAAGATATCTGATTAGCTATAATTCTCTGACCTACAAGCCCTCAACTTTGTTTTTTTTAGTTTGTTAGCTAACCTGCTTTATACTGAAGTTCACATATCCTCACAAAGCATAGTAAATACCAGACATAGCAAGCATATATACAAAAAGGTCATATATTTAAGTAAACAATTCCTTATTTCTTAGCTATTACTACTACTCTGTTCACGAAACAGTGAACTAAATCCTGTCCCCATATCTTTAAACATTACATCTTCTGACTTTGCTATGTCAAATAGGCTAAATGTTATGGTTATCAGCATTCATAGTATGCAAACCAAATTCAAATTTGGATGTGCTTCTGCTAACTGAAATGTGGCTTAACACATCCATTGACACTAATGTGATCTCCATTCCAGAGTATGGTGAATACATGCAGGACCTCTCAACATGTGGTGGAGGTATTGTTCTTTATGCAAAAATAGACATCCTCCATAACTGCTACTCTATCTAAACTAACTGAATTCTAATGTATTGCGATTTCTATATCCATCTCAAAAGCAGAACCAATTAATGTAATTGGCTGCTATTGACCTCCGACAGGTGGATCTTATATTCTACATTAACTGTCTAAAATTGTTAATGATAATAAAGAAACCTTTATTATGGGGGACCTAAACTTTGACTGGCTAACTTCAACTTTAAATGACCTAAAGAGGTTATGTGATAAATCTGGTTATGTGCAGCTGGTTTTAAACCCTACCAGATCCAACCAAAAAAATCCCTCAGACTCATCTATCTTAGATATTATTCTTATATCTCAGAATATCACACTTGCAGCTGTCTTTGACAATACTTTGGTGACCATAACATGGTAGTTTGTGCTAGAGGGGTAAAATGGTTGTATAGCAAGCCCTCATTTATTTACCAACATTTATTTACTCATTTCACAGAACAAGAATATCTCTGCCAATTGGCTACTATAAACTGGCAGAACTTCTACCTAGCACCCTCAATACATGTTGCGTATGACATTTTCACTCAATGTGCTGAAAGTTATAAACCAGCTTGCTCCCATTATACAATGTAGTACAAAAAAAGAGAAACTTCCCTTGGTTTACTAGTAAAATTAAACAAGCCCTAAGGGATAACACTCTGTACTGGGCAATAAGTAGAACAACCAAGCTCTCATTTCTGCAGCTGGAAGGAAGACCAAATCCAAGGAATGACCGAGATTATGAGTAGCTAGCCTGAGGAAACAACCTGAGTGAAGCCCAGTGATAACATCATCTGGAGGAAGTGCTGACCAAATGAAGAGAGTTTGTCATCGACCCAGGCATTGAAGTCACCCTGGACCATCACTCTGGGTGACTCCAATGCCATGTCGGCGGTGAACTCTACCATTTCCTGCAAGAATTGCTTCTCATCCCCGGGTGATGGTAGACAAGAGCTATCCTGCACCCCACTCCAGCTACCATGGTACATTCAAAAGATTTAGTCTCCTCAGCTGGAACATCCGTGAGGCCCAATTCAGCCTTGAAACAGACTGCTACCCCCCTCTGTGGTCCAATCTCGGGTGGTGAATCACTGAGTACCCGACAGGAATTACTGCCTCCAAAATGGGACCAGCATTTTCATCAAGCCAGGTCTCGGTGATGCATGCCGGATCAGCAGTTCCAACAAAATCTGCAATAATGGCAGTTTTGTTCTTGATAGATCTGGCATTGCATAACACCACCTGAGCTGGCGGGGATCTCGAGTCGTCCCAACTAAATGCCCATCTAAAGAGATGGTGCCCTTGGGTATGGGGACTAGACATGTATCACCACGTTCCAGGCTCCATTTCGCCCCAGGGTGTCTCCTGCTCCTAATCACCTCTAGGCGAGAACTCCCCTCATTCGACCTCCAATGTCCACGCCCTCCACCACGCCCACTTCCCCTTCTCCTACAAACAATGCCCAACACCCAACAGTGTTGATAAATAACAAAGGACAGAGGAGAGGGGGAGAACGGGCGGAGTAGATGGAGAGAGGAGGCCAAATAGCGTAAGACCGAGGGGGCCGGCAGGCACATTCCACCACTCTAAGAACCAAATTAAACAGCAAAATCCCAGAAAATTACCCAAATCAAGCTGCAATAAACCACAAACTTTTAAAAACCAAAAAATACAAATATTACATTAAATAAACATTAAAACAGCATTTCCCCAACCCAGAATACTTTCACTGCTCAGGGGAGGAGAAAAAAAAAACAGCTATTATAATTCCTGATAGTTCTCTCACTACTACACAGGATAGTTAAAAAAGGCCCTCAGGAGCACCCCTGGGCAACAGTCTTTCCAACAATAATAATAGAAGTCCTGAGTAATGGTGCAGTTAAGTCCCAAGCATATATAACATTCTTCCTGTACTATATTATATATAATATCACGTTTGGTAATGTTACCTATCCTAAGCAGGACCTCCTTGTAAATGAACATTGCTTAATGGGGCCTTTTTCCTGATAAAAAGAATAAATATAAACACAAAATTGCCAACAGATGCATTACAAGACCAATTAATGCTTCATATATATCTAAAGAAGACTTTTTAAACTTAACATTAACATCTGACTGGGAATGAATTTTATACAAGGGAGAGGAGACGTAGATTATTATGATGGAAACATTGGTATGTGCAAGATGGGCAGTTACTAAAAAACATGTAATATAAGACAGGGAACTAGAATAACAAAAATCACATATACAGTAAGAACAGCTAAGGAAAAATAGGAAGGTTGGGTAAGTAAATATCGAATCTGTAACCTTCTGGATCAAGGATTGTCATCCTACCAGTATTCCTATGGAAAACATATACAAAAATATGAAGGAGCCAGCAGAAGAAAGGCATTTGGTCTCTCAAGTCTGCTGGTATTACAGGATCTCAAGCTTATGCTACAGGCCCTGCCCCCAGTCCCATCCCCAAGCAAAACTTTAATCAATGGTAGTTCCAGGAACAGATAACTAAAGAACTAAAAAAAAAAAAAATAATTAGAAACAAACCATCTGAATTTTAGTCCGTACAGGTTGGTCATATCTCTAAATATAGTGCATTTAACTTCAAAGGAAGAGAGCTATTTCCATTTTGTTGTTCAAAGTGGGAACAATTTGGCTCCAAAA
Organism: Neoceratodus forsteri; assembly: GCA_016271365.2. Lineage (NCBI taxonomy): Eukaryota > Metazoa > Chordata > Ceratodontiformes > Ceratodontidae > Neoceratodus > Neoceratodus forsteri. The sequence continues at coordinate 116,183,633 of CM057458.1, read as the reverse complement.
AAGTATATTCAAAAGTGGTTAATGCGCTGTCTATGGCAGATGTTCAGAGACAGCGAGCGAGCAGGATGGGGGGTTAACTTGTACTGGACCAGTGATGAGATTCAGGAGATTCATGGAGTGCCAGTCTGCACACAGAGGGAAAGAGTGGGAGTAGGGTTAATTTGTACCAGTGATGATGGGATTCTAAACTGAGGGCAGGATTGCACACAGAGGGAGTGAGCAGGAGGGGAGTTAATTTGTACCAGCAGAGATGAGATTTGGAATAGATGGCAGGACTGCATGCAGAGGGATTAAGCAGGATGGGGGTTAATGTCTACCAGACCGATGATGGGATTTGGGAACTGAGGGTGGGACTGCAGGGACTGCAGGCAGAGAGAGTAAGCAGAAAAGGGATTAACTTGTATTGGACTGGTGATGGAATTTGGGAACTGAGGATGGGACTGCAGGCAGAGGGAGTAAGCAGGAGGGGTGCTAATGTGTACCAGCAGGGATGGGATTCAGAATAGAGGGTGGGACAGCACAAAGAGTGAGCAAGCAGGAAGGGGTTAACTTGGACTGGCGGAGATGAGATTTGGCATGGAGGGTGGGACTGCACACAAAAGGAGTGAGTGTGGGGGGGGTTAACTTGTACCAGACTGGTGATGGGATTTGGGAATGGAGGGTGGGACTGCATGCAGAGGGAGTGAGTGGGAAGGGGGTTAATTTGAACCAGTGGGGATGGGGTTTGGAACAAAGAGTGGGAGACCACACAGAGGGGGCGAATGTGTGTGTGGGGGTGAAATTGTTCTGGCAGGGACAGGATTCAGATTGGAGAGATGGACACCCATAACTTAATCATTGGGGTGGGGGTGTAAAGAAGCAGACTGAGCATGATGTCACTCAGCCACCTGCTGGGTGACTTCATGCAGATGAAAGCACTGAGCTGTCTTCTCATAGGAGTACTTTGGTCCTTTCAACTATATGAAGTTTCCTCCCACAAGCATTGATCAGTATCGGGGTCAGCATGGATGATCATTGGCCTATCACTATCAAGCCCACTGTAACTTTAGCCACATTGGACCAGACAATGACACACCTCGGAAATGGGGTTCTTTGTAACAAAATGTTTGCTATGCACACATACAAACATAAAAATAGCCAGATGGAATTTTACACTCAAAGGGTTGGTAGATTGTGGAATGCTCTGACAGACAGGATTATGGAGGACGAAAAGTTTAAAATCTTTAAGAAAAAATTAGCTAACTAAATCTTAATAAAGTGACTGAATGGGATCACTAATATGGAAGACAAGCTAGATGGGCAAACAGTGTACTTGTCTTAACAACCAAGTATTAAACTAAGAATTGCTGTTGACTAGAACTTGGGTGAGTCCAAACAATCCAGACCCACACTCAATGGACCTTTCCCATTGCTGTCCCAATGGATGACTCTCAAGTGTTAGAGTGGTGGACAACCCCCCCCCACAACCCATATGATTGTGGTCTACCAGATTTGCTAACCTTGTGCCCACTTCCATGCCAAATGTTGTCACCACACCTGGATGGCTTGCATTGCTTTCATTCGCAAGTTGTTATGGGGCATGCACTTGATTCTTGCCACTGGGTCAGCACCCCATAGCAAAAAGGTATTGCCACATGGGACTCTCGTCATCTTTCTGACAACAACATAGCAACAGGGGACCAGCCTACCTCTTCAGTGCAAGACTTTACTTGTGAATAAGGGCTGTTACATGACAGCACTAGCGGCTACCGCACTTATCCAGCGACACTGTCCCAACTCAATTCACAGTGACCATTTTCTCCTCAAGCTCTACACATGTTGGCTATATAATCATCAACCTATCCTCAACATGTGCTGTTCAGAAGGTTATTCCCCTGCAAAACTCCTGACCACTTGGGTGCTGGTATGCAAATTAGAGTGCTGTCCTTTCATGCAGGACACTGTCTCAGCTCCTTTTCACAGCTTTTCAAGTAAATGCACCACAGCCAGCTGTCATCTAGGCTTTCAATTTAATATACCAAGCTGCCATCTCTCTAGCATAATCATAAAATCACTTTTAGACCATTCTGACTAAATGGTAGTCACCACAGAAGAAGGCCATCACAGTATATTGAGGCTACTCAATGCAGAGCTCATGTATCTGGTGTTACATTGTACTCTGCCATGCCTCCTCCCCTGAAAAAATTACTAGTAAATCCTGGATGAACTCCCACACTGTGATCCTGGGTTGAGGCCAGTGTCCCTCCTAATATCAAGGCCCAGCCTAGAACACCAGCACAGACAAATGGACACCTTCATTAGTCCTTGGCTGATGTCCTGGAACCTTCCCTGTTCAGAGGGTTTACCCTTAATGAGAGGTATCACTTATGGCAAACATTTCTGTTTATTCCTGTATCCTGGCTTTAAACCCAGCACTAAACTGGACAATATGACCTGCAGTATTGGACACTTGTGTGTGGGTAGATAAAATCTCTTCCTCATTTATCACATGTAATTGTTTAAATGAACACTCCATCACAGGCTTCCGCATTTGGAAGATTAAAATTAGAAGCATGTCACTGCATCAGAAACAGCCCTGCCCAGTCACAGTCCCAAACCACCCATAGTCCATGGCAGCCAACACATGACCCCCTTACATAGTCTAGAACACTGTGTCACAGTGTTTTGCCTCTGTTTTAGGAACAAAACGTGAAAATAAATACAAATTCACTATAGTCTTTTTTTTTTTTTACTTTTTGTTTGGGGGGGGGGAGCAAACGGAGCTGACCCAAATGTAACTTTTTAGACTTTGTCTTGACTTATGATCTGCATCAAAGAAGTCAAACCTTGAGAGGTTTGCACAGACCAAGTTGAGAATCTGTGTTCTAACAAGTTATCATATACTGCCATCCCCTAGGACTAGAGCTGGTCAGATTTTTCACAAGCAAATGGCACATAAAACCCTGTCTTTGCACAATGGGTCTTATGAATATTGGAAAGATGGTAATTTTTTATATTTCTTTATGCAAATATTGCAGTTTTTGTAAAGTTTTATTACTTCACAAGAAAAATGTTTATGAATATACACAAGTCGACTTCACTCAACCCTATCTAAACCCCTCACGAAAATGAGTTGTTACATCTGATTTATTTATTTAGTTATTTATTTAAATGTTTTTACCAGGACAGGCATACTGAGCAGGGCTACTCATTTAGAGATGCATTCCTGGGGGAGGGGAAGAGGGAGTATACAAAATCAATATAGTGAACCAACCGGCAATGCATTACAGTAAAATATAATGAATAATCTTGCAGGACATACATAGAAGGCAATAAAAAGTGCAATAAACAGTGCAAATTACAACATGACAAAACAATGCTGAAGAGTGATAAGTGTTGCCTTACAGCACGATCAAAGACCACAACAGAGAGGGGTGCAGGAAGTTAGGTGCTGAGGCCCTACAGAAAAGGGGGGATTAGAAGCAGGAGCATGAAGGAGAGGTACGGCTCTGGAGGAGGGAGGAGAGAGAGCTAGGGGGAGTGGCTGAGCAGGTAGCAAGAGGGAGGTCATCCCAAAGCTTGGGGAAATGGTAAGAGAAGGCTGGCTGGCTGGCTGGCCAGTGGAGGAGAACCTGGAAGGGAAGGCAAAGGTATGATGCCCAAGGCTATGAAGGGACTAGAAAGATGAGCAGGAAGGACAGAGGATAGTGGTTAGGTAAGAGGGCAAGGATCTGAACCAGTACTTGATGAAATTATTCTCCTGAAAAAAATCTGAACTAAAGGTCTGGTCTGCAAAAGATTCCTGAAGGCCACTGCAAGTGCCATGTGCTGCTCCTTCTGAGCATAGAGTGCCTGCTCTGCACACGTGGAACACTTTGTGGCAGCCACGGGCTGGCGGGTCTGCTGTCTGCCTCCCTCCCGATTCTACTCTGCCTGCTTCAGTATGCAGGAGTTCAGGTTAAGGAGTGCAGGGGGTGGGGTAGTAATCTGTAACGACCCACAGCACAGTTTGCACAGTGCAGAGGACTGAAGGAGGGTGATGATGCTATGCCAGAGGGACCTCTGTCCTAACACTTATGGGGCTACCAGCACAACAGTTGAGGGGCTTGAGCACCCATCTATGTTGTTCCCCTGGCCCTCTGACATGGCTTGTAGGGATGAGAAGCACAGAGTGCCCCTTTCTAAAAAAGAATTGGCCCCCAATCCACTGCTCCACATAAAGCAGGTGATCCACTCCACCACTGAACTGGTACGGCCCCATTCCACCCCCAGTATTCCTCTGTACAGACCTCAGCATGTGTGTCTCAGCAAGGCAGGGGCTGTAGATTTTCTGCCTTTTCTGTAATCACCTCACTCCGTTCATACCTGCAACAGAGCCTTGGTTCAGTGTGGCTTTCCTGGTAACCAGACTCCTAACAAGTAGCAGGAGTCCTTATAATTCGGCTTCAGTGTATTGCATTTTGACAAGTTTGTCATCAAGTGAAAGTGAATGAGTAAACTGGACAGACCTGTTGCCACACTTTTGATAGCTCTATGTGGCTATGGATGAGCTGCATGCATTTGATGGTACTGATTGGAAAAAACTGTCAACAGAAATCCTTGGCTTTCAGGAAAAAGGGCCCATTTGAGTTCTGCTGCTTTAACCTCCTAATTTAACTGCTGAGTTAGTGGGCCAAAATTACTAAAGTATGACCACAGCCTGCAGAAGAGCTGACCTCTAGCTAACTATAGAAATAGCAGACAGAGATCTGTAAGTACTAGTCTACACTGAAGGGATCTTTATACAATATATTCAGGAAGTACATGAAATATCTCAAAGAAGAAAGAGTGAACATGCCTAAAATGAAATAATTCAAACTCGGCATCTGTGTTATCTGTCTGATAGCCATTTTGTCCAAGTGTGTAGTGATGAGTGGTAAGGCTGTTTATTTTTCTTTAACTTGCTTTCAAGATATAGCATTCATTTATAAGGCTATAAGCAACATCTGCAATGTGGAGAATATTTTTTTTACATTATCTTACAATTGGGGCAGTGGCTGGGGAACTGGGAGATGGCAGCTTCAAGCCCCTCCAGATCCAAATGCTCACTGCGTGACCCTGAGCAAGTCACCTAAGCTCTCTATTCCCCAGTGCACTCAGCTACAGAAGTCTGTAGAAGCAGAACTCCACTAGAAATGAAATGCTGCATCTCAGCTGGGCTATCCTGGGTAAATAACTTGTAAAATAAACAAAAAATAAAGATGTCTGTGCTGTACACAGTCACTAGGGATTTTTCCTAAATTTCCACAATGACCACCTAATGACAGTTCCTAATTTTTACACCATTGTTCAACGCAGCAAATGAGTTGCCCACCTTCCCCATGCAGTAGATAATACCACTGCACCTATGAGTAGATGGGGAAGGGATTGCCAAGTCAATGGTCAACAGAATCATCCACAAAGCATGGTGACCCCTTGCAAAGTCTGTTGCAGAGTTTTGGGACTACTGTATGTACAGTAAAACAGGCTCTGAGGGGAACAACTCTGTGTCAGAGTTTTGTGGAGCTAGCAAAAGGATGGAGGCTGGCATGGAGGTATGGAGGTGAATGGAGCCACTTAGGGAGAATGGATCTAGTGCGTGGGGGGGGGTCCACTGGGCACCAGGGACAAATTTGGGGTTGGGATGTGGGTTGGGTTTCACATTGAACTGCACAACTATCTGGACCAGCACAGACCCAAAAGAAAGTCAACATGTATGGGAGGAATGAGTGGTAGGGGCAACGACTTCTAGTGGCACTCCTGGTGCAAAAGCCTAAGCGTGGCATAATGCTATTAAATGAGCACAATGCCATGCTGGGATGATGTTGGAGTTGCTAACCAGAATGTTAGCAGCTGCAAATCCCCGCACCCACTTGCATCTGTCAGTCCCATTTTCATTTAACATACTGTAGGTACATGGGCAAATCTTCACCACCCCCACCCCAGTGACTATGCAACTTTTTTGCACACAGCTCTTTACAGAGGCAGCACAATGCAGAGGCTGTTGGCATTGCTTTTGGTACAGCCACCTTATAGTACTGAGAATATATTTGCACATTGACTAAAATATCAGATACCTGGTAAAGAAATAAAAAAAAACACTAGAATGAGCTGGCCTGGTGGCAGAGAGGACTGAGGTGCTATACATCTTACTGCACATCATGCCAATAACTCGGGTTTGGGAACAAGCTCGGGCCATTACAGAGCCAGCATAGGGGCAAGGGAACAGGACTGAGAAGCCAAAAGACAGCTCTCCTTGCCCGGGGAGGCACCCTGTTGCCCACCATAGTTCCAATTCCTCCAGATGGAGGTCCAAAGGTAGTGTAGGTGGGTGAGTGGTAAGTAGCAGGAGGGTATCCCAGTATTGCAGTGTGCCCGTGTCTCCACACACATGCATGGCTGGGACAAGGGCTGGGAGAAAAACATAGGGAAAACATCAGGATAAAATATATATATATATAGATATAGACCTAGAATGAGACTGAAAGGGTTAGAAATGTCCCTAGTTAAAGATGAGCTAAATATATATCTAATAGAGCCTTTGCAACTAATGTGAGGCATTCCCTGCATGATGCCTAACATCTGTGCTAAGGGCATAAGACATACAAAAGCACATGCTACGGCCATGGGGCATGCATATAGGGTGTCAAGAGACATGCAAACATGTCCCACACATACTACTGTCATGGCAGACCTACACATGTATGGAGGGGTGTGTCCGCATAATGGCATGCACCCCCATACATGCATTCATGAAGTGCAATATGACACCACAACATCTGGTGCCACGTAGCCATAAAATGCAGGCACACAGGATCAGCATACAGGGCAGGAGAACATCGGTGTCACAAATGCACTCTGCAGGTCATGCCCTCTGCTCCCACACTGCAAACCTTTGAGTGCAATAGTGTGAAAAGGTGACAAACAAGGTAACCCTCCTGTCTGTTTTGGGCCTGAATCACCTACTAGGCTCGAATTCTGGAGAGAGTCAAAATGTGAACCTTATGCTCGCATACCCAATTAACAGGCTCTGATATGTACCTTCTTCGGGAATGCAGTACAATCCTTCACCCAGGGGCACCAAGCCAAGTTTCAAAAATGTACCCTTACAATTGTAAATGAGACCTAGGTATATTTTATTCTATTTATTTTATTTATTGGACTATTTAACCAGGAGGGCACACTGAACAAGTTGCTCATCTCACGGTGTGACCTGGGGGAAGGGGGTTACATAGGGTTGTGAAGGATGATCAGTTATAATAGTATGTGGGTAGTACAAACAATACAACATTGTAAGATTGTGTGACAGTTGGAACACAAGGTATTGTACAATAAACAGTAGTGAAACAATGGGCAAATTATAATACATGTCCAAAATAATACAAAAGAACATATAAATGAACAAAACAGTAATAATGTGATAGAACCATTTATAATGAATGAGTGTACCATGAGCAGACTCAAGGTAGTACTCAAGTGCTGTTGGAGTACAAAGGGTGGGGTAGGTTGTGCACACTTGTGACTCAGAAGAGTAGGTGGAGAAGAGAGGGGCAGAGGCAAGAACTGACTATGAGGAGAAGGGGGAGCCATTTCCTGATTTCCCCCTTCAGGATGTTGAGAACCCTGTCAGGGGTGGTCATGGTAGGAAGGCAGAAACTGGGGATAGGTATTAAGGAGGGTTATATATTCTTACATTTAAGCAAGTTTAGTAACACAGTCAAGCACTTAACAGCTGTCAGACTTAAACACAGGTTCAGCATCACATGCAAAAGAAAACTGAGAAGACACAGGCAGTATGTTAAAGAAAATGTTGTTTATTAAAAAACAGTTGTAAAACAGGTAAAATCAAACACAGAACAATTATATCATTATATCATTAACTTACAGTCACAATCAAAAAAATGGGAAGTTACAGAACACAAACTTCCACCACAAATACTTAAGTTCTTTCCTATCTAGTTGTTACCATTAAGTGCTTTCAAGTACGGAGATTTAAGTCTCTCTTTGAGTCCAGAAGAATATGCACTGTTTTCCTCTGATGTATGTTAATTTCAAATTCCATCTCCCCACCCCTTTTGGTGAGGTCACCATTAGATCCTCCCTTAGATTTTATTTTTTTTCTGGGGAAATCAACAGTCAAAACCATAGAGAAAAGCCGCTCCACCTGGCAGTGTGTGCTAGTGAGAGCAACAACTAACCAAACAGAAAACTCCAACACCACCCACTGCAGTTTGGATAAATATGACCCATTCACAAAATATTAAACAAGCTGTAATGCATGTTAAAATGTTTCTTACTTTATTCAGTATGTTCATATATAAAAAAGCAGCCAAAAAGCACCTATAGCCTTCTAAAATGAGAGCTCACAGTGAGACCCACAAACCTCCATCAACAGCAATTTTTAAAATGTGAGTCTTTCATTAAAACATCTCCTTTGATGTTTTACAACCCCACACTCCTGTCACTAATTCTTGGCTAGGTGAGAAAACCAAGAGGAATCAGCCAATTTACTTCCCTTCCTGCTGTGTCTTAAATGCATACATGGGAACCAACTTCAAAAGCAGAACAGGTTATAAAAGGTAATAAACTGTCCCTCTGGAAGGATGTCTTTGATTAGTAGTCTCCCTGATCTGATCATCGCATCCTGCAGCTTCCCACACTGACACTTGAGGTCAAAGGTCAGCTTACTTGTTGACTGGAGTGTCAGGCAGACAATCACATAACACATACCATTTATTTATAATACAGTAGAAGCCACTTAAGTGGGATGGCAGGGTGGAAATGTAACATCCCGCTTAAGCGACTGTCCTGGATAAACAAAGTTTGCGATCCGGGCTTGTCTAACTGAAATCAGGCTGTGACCTGACCATAGTCCCTTAATAAAGTACTGTACAGTACATAGTGTAGTGTTTCTGTGCTTTAGTTTGTTGGTGCGTGTGGTGCTTGTGGCAATTTTTTTTTAAAAGGTTGTGCACTACACTGTGCAATACATTGTGTTTTTTTTTTTGGTTTTTCATTGTGTCATGGGGGGTGCACTGCTACATTACTTTATTAGCATTTTGTAATTTAGAGCACAGTGTAAATTTTAGCCACTGATTCTTCTTTATCCTCTTCTGGGATGCTGTGCGGTTCCTCAAACAATAATGAAGCAGCTTTAGTCACATATGAGAACCAAGAGTGTGCATCACTTGATGATGCAGTTGGTGGCATTATTTGGTAGAAAGCAGGTCTTGGTGGCAATGGTTGCAAGATCGTAGCTTCAGTTGGATGGAAGAAGTCAGTGATGCTTCTTTGTTTCCTCTCGATTAGTGCAGCAGCCTGTATGGAGCACTCAACATCAAACAGTTACTCCCATGCTACAGTATACCTGCGCTGCTGGCACCACTCCATAGCCAATCTGACCCCCCCGAGAAAGCATCCATCATTGTGACAGCACGGACAACATTGGCTTCACCATCAGTGTTTTCTTATTCTGTATCGGTAACTTTATCCATCCGGCCTGGCTTTTTGAGATCTTAAATTCAGCAGCAACAGAGGATAGTGAGCGGCTTAGGATGTTTAGCACTTCCACAACTTGAACTCTGTCAGCCAAAGTAGGTCAGGATTGGTGAATTCCTCTCGTCATCTCTACCAATCCACTCTGGAGTACCCCAAGGTTCTATCCTGGGTCCCTTGTTATTCAGCATATTCCTGAACAATCTCCCTGCCTCCTGCCATGACAGAATGTTACTGTATGCAGATGATGCAGTAATCTTCACTTGCCACACCGACCCCACCTCCCTTCAGTCTCAACTACAGAAAAGTTTCACAGAAGTGGAAGACTGGTTTTGCTCACATAAACTCATCCTTAACCACAAAAAAACTAAAACAATGTTGGTCCATGGAACCTACAACAAGTACAAGGACCATGAGCTCATAATTAACAACCACGAAGGCGTCACTCTTGAGCAGGTGGATATGTTTAAATATCTGGGCCTGACCCTTGACTGCTCCCTCTCATATACCAAACACATTGACAATATCGCTAAAACTGTGAACTCCCGGTAAGATACTATACAAGCATAAACATTGCCTAACGGCTGAAGCCTTGAACCTCGCTATCCAGAGCTCTGTTATCTCAACTATTGACTATGGGCTCGTTATCTATGGATCTGCTACTGATACTGCACTCCGGCGCATAGCTGTAGCCCTTAATAAGGCATGTAGACTCCTTATTTCAGCTGCCCGCCTTTCTCACACGTGTGACATTTACGAGCAGGCTAACTGGCTCCAGCTATCCGGCAGGCTAAAGTACCAGACCTGCATCCTAGCTAAGAAGACATCACTGGGCCTTATGCCTCTGGAGTCCAATCAATATTGACCCCGCGGCGTGTCACCGCTAACTAGAAGATCGGACAATCTAACTTTACAATACCTCGCTGTCGGACCTCTCAAGGTCAGCGTTCTCACCTTGTCAGAGCCTCCACCTGGTTCAACTTGCTGCAGAAATCTCCAACATTACACACATTGGTGCTTTAAGTGTAAACTGCGTCAACATCTGTGGCTAGTGCCTTCTCTGTGATTGCTTCTTATAATCCCCTCCAGGCAGACTACACTCAAGCATCCCTCCTCACTGCCTCAGCTCCTCCTCCTCCTCTCTACCCCCATTACTGGGTATAGGATGAATCTGTCTCCTTTTCATCCCACCTTTCCTCCTCCCTTGCTGTTTCCCATCTACCACATACCCAACGCGATGCCCTCCCCATTTCTCCCCTCCTGCCTCTCTCTCTCCCATACCACCTCCTCACCACCATTCTTCTTTCTCTTTTTCCACTAACCCACTCCTAACAAAGCTTCACTAAGCTGCCTATGACTTGTACTGTATAATTAACTCACAACACAATTCCTTGACAATGCCTTTGGCTGCTATTATTGTAACCTTATGTGTCTTTTTTTTTGTAAGTTCCATTGTAATGATCATGTTATGTTTTGTACCTTATTGTCTTGACGTGGAACCTTTGTAAAAGAGCCCTCGGCTCAAAGGTGTCATCCGAAATACAAATAAATAAATAAATAAAATAAATAAAGTAAGCTCATTCCTTGGCAAAGACATGGCAGGCAGAAAAGGTTTAACACTCAGAAACAGCCAACAGCGACATCAAACAGGGCAGCTCTAAAAAGTAGAAAAGAACAGGTGATTGAGAAGGTGCTTACAGTAATTTAGAGCCCAACTGACAGGTGTTTTACAGCACAGAAAAGGTCAGAATAATTAGGCAAAGTGCCCCAATTAAGCAACTTTATGTAAATCTGGTGTCCCACTTAAGCAATATTAGATGCATGCACTTTGCACTGAGCACAATCGGTTCCCACTGAAATGTCCCACTTAATCGGGCATCCCGCTTATCCGCGTTCCGTTAATGTGGCTTATACTGTACAAACATTATACAATAGCCATAAGCAGGGGGCAGAGTCACAATCGGTTGTGTATGGGCCTTGGACACATGACTGCATGAATCACCACTGCGGGTGACCCATAGTAATATGTAAGTCTGAAACTGTCTGGATATTGTAGGGAAATTAATCCATTTTCAAATATTAAATAATTACTACTTTAACTCCTCAAAATTGGAATCAATTGGTCTTCTTCAAGAATAACTTTGCTGAAAATATAAGTCTCTTCACACATCTTTATAACACATACTCTGATTTTGTCCAAAGATTTTTAAATAGCGGGTTTCTATTTTTTGGAAAAATCTGCCCCGCCCCAAACATACAATATAGCTTACCTGGCCCCAAGTGTAATCCAGTATAAATTCTGATTTTTCTGGTGCCAGTGTTTGGGGGGAGGGGGGGATAGTATTTTTGCTCCATGGAGCAGAGAGCCCGATCCCTTATACTTCCCTATTCAGAGACATGCCCCTGCGCTAGCACATTTTGTGATATCAGTTCAGGGAGAGCGTGGAGACACACTCCAAAGGGTTCAATAGGAATGTTTTGAATTGCTTTTTGGTGTAATTTAGAGTTCTGATTTTGACAAATCAACGCCACCTCTCAACTAACAAGTACCCTAATAGTTGAGCGGTGGCCTTGATTTGTCAAAATTGGAACTCTAAATTATATTAAAAAGCAGTTAAAAAATGTCCCTGTTGAACTCTGTGGAGTGTGCTCTTGTGAGCTCCCTGAACTGATATCACAAAACATGCTAATGCAGGGGCATGTCTTTGAATAGGAAAGGGGAAGTGATCAGACTTTTGGCTCCACAGAGCCAAAATATGATTCCTTTACTCCCTAAACACTGGCACCAGAAAATTTAAATTTATACTGAATTACATTTGGGGCCAGGTAAGCTACATTATATCATTTGGGGGCAGAAGCTTCAAAAAGCATAAACTTGGTGCTTGATTTACTGCCCATCCCAGGACTAAGTTTCACAGCGACTCTGCAATGGCCACTGTGGACTGAGATCTCCGCAACCACAGAATTCCATATTTTCAGCTGGTGCAGCTGGGTGGCTGTTACACCATGTATCACCAGGCATAACTTTTCCTCGCAGCTGCACCTAACAATTGGCCACAAGCTACTGAAAATTGGGGAGTCAGTCATAAATTGGCTTCAACTTTGAAAATACTGCAGCTGCAGGCAGGAAAAACTGTGGCCCGCAAATGGAGACCTACTTGCACCAGTTTTTTTCTGCAGCCGTGGGACTGACAGGGGCTTTGAACACTTAGCTTCAGCTCTTTAAGGGCTGGGGGTACTAAAAGAATTGTGTATAACAATTACAAAAGTACACATTCCAGTAGACCCAGAAATCTAGATCTTAAAGTCATTATTCCAAGGTTCCTCAAATAGGAAATAGCCAGAAATCCTGGTTGCAGTTGGCTGCTCTGAGCCTTAAGAAAATAATATTGAAGAACTGGGAAACAGATTCTAATTCCCTTATAGAAGAACAGTTGCCACACAGAAGTATTTGTGCAGCAAATGAGTTAGTTATAATATTGTTGGAAAACCTGAGGTCTTTCTGGAAATATGGCAATCTTTTTTAAACTACATCAATAAGAACCATTGATCATACCACCAAAACAGCTATTATCAGTCTCAACCTTTTTTGATAATTCTGGGCCCCATGAACGATGCCCACGCACTGCGGAAAATGGGCACATAGGCATGGATACGTGTGAATGCCACGCAGCGGGATCCCGCAGACCTCTGGTGGCACTCACAAATGGCGCACAAGTCAGGTACACATCAGATCCCCCGGCTGCACTGACAGCAATGCGCAGGGGTTGGGCAGGCGGCATGTCGGGGTTCTGCCCGCATGATGTGCCATTCACTAAGGCACATAGTGCTGTGCACTAGGGGGCATAGAAGGCCATTGGTCACACCAGGGGAGGCCCTGCTCTAACAGCTACACGTGCCCAGCCTCGCACACACAGCACTCTGTCCCCATTGTCCAGAATGCAACCCCCACAACATATGACAGCCCAGTCCCCGAGTGATGTAAGACACCCCTCACCCCACCACATGCCAGCCTGGTCCCTGTTGTAAGAAGAGGAAACCTGCCCAACATATGCAAGCCCCTTTCTCATAGTATGCAATGCACACAACCCCATCAGATGACAGGCCCTGCCCAGTAGTGAAAAGCATAACTGCCCCCACCACCACAAATCAGCCCTGACCCAGATAGTGTGAAGTAACCCCCAACAGCACACAGACCTGCCCCAGCAATTGTACCCTGACCCCTGATCCCAGTGCCCCTGCAGCTACATTGGTGGTAAGTGGACCCCACCCACCCACAGCACTAAAAACTTTCCTCCCCCAACCCCCATACCTACAAGTCGGTGCCATAGCCCTGGACAGCCAGCAGCACAGCCATCCACACATCTCCACAGCTGCAGGTCATCCAAGTGATGCTGGGAGCACATTGTCATATATAGGCGACATGCTCCCAGCATCACTTCAACGGCCAGTGGCCGTGGAGGTGTGTGGAGGGCTGTGTCACTGGCCATCAGGGGCTGCAGCACTGTTTGACAGGTATGAGGCTGGGGGGAGAGGGGTTGTCGGTGCTGTGGGTGGGTGGTTCCACTGACCACCGATGTAACTGCAGGAGCACTGGGATTGAGAGTTGGGGTATAGTTGCCGGGGAACCTCTGTGTACGGGGGGTTGCTTTACACTATCAGGGCGGGGCTGACTTTTGTAGTAGAGAACTATGATGACTCGTCGCCGCTGGGGACAGGGCTGTCAGTAGGTGGTGGGGGGACTGATTTGTACACACCAAGGCCAGGGTTGTCAAGTGGTGGGGGGGGATAGATTTGCACACACTGGGGCTGGGGCTGTCATCTGTTGGGTGTGTGTGCTTTACATACTACTAGGAGAGGGCTTGCATATGTTGGTGGGCTGGGGTTGCTCTTCTTACAACAGGGACCGGGCTGATGTGTGTTGGGATTAGGAGTGTCTTACGGCACCCTGGGTCTGGGATGGCATATGTTAGGGGGTTTTCATTCCATGCAATGGAAATGGGGCTGATGTGTGCATGTGGGGGGCAGTCAGGCATCAGGTTGTGGTGGTGCAGCTGGGGGGGACAACTGAGTATCTGGCTGCGCAGCCTCAGGGGTGGGTGTCAGCCAGGGGGATCCACTGGACACAGTGGCATGACAGTGCAGGTCTGGATGCATGTGGGTACTATTCACTCACCCTGCCCATGCTCTACAATGCAAGTGAACCACTCAGGGACCCAGGACAGGCATCCGATTGGATGCCTGCCTGGGTCTGCAACTCTGCCCCCAGCCACCCTGTGGAGTCCTGTGCACTGAGCAGGCTGAGCCACAGACAGGTGGCAGCCATTAGTGCATACATGCACCTGTCTGCAGGTGCAGAGCTATGTGGGTGCGGTACACGCCTCTGGCGCATATTTTCCACCAGTTCGTGCTTAGCCCCCTCTTGTTGTTTATTTATTTCAATTTTGACATTACATATTAATTGTACTGCATGTTACTCCATATCACTGATTAATTCTTTTATATATAGAGCTATTACTTATCTACCGGTCCACCAGGTGACCTTCCAACATTGGTCCATGGCTTCATTACTACCAGTCTTGAGTACTGCAATGTCCTCTACCTAGGACTGTCTGGAGTTGATACTCGCCGCTTGCAGCTAGTGCAAAACACTGTGGCCAGGCTGTTGACTGGTACTTCAAGGACCCATCACATTACACCTGTGCTGCGCAGACTGCACTTGCTGCCAGTTCAGTGGTGGATCACCTGTAAGGTAGGCTTGCTTACCTTTAAAGCCCTACACAAACAGGGACCCGACTACCTGAAAGATCTCCTGATCCCCTACTCCTCCAATATCCTCTCTGATCCATCGATGAGGGATTGCTAGAGATTCCTAGGGTTCGTTTAAAAACTTCTGGAGCTCACGCTTTTTCATTTGCAGCACCAATCTTGTGGAATTCTCTACCTCGTCAGTTAAGAGAATGCCTGACCATCAGTAGTTTTAAAATGGTGTTGAAAACGTATTTATTTTCTTTGGCTTTTCCAGAGTAATTTAAAATAATTTACTCTGCTGTTTGTTGTTAAATTTTATATTTATGTTGTGTACAGTGCCTTGATTTTGAAAGGTGCTTTATAAATAAAGCATTGATTGACTGATTGATTGATTGATCTTTTTTCAGCATTATCCTACCATACCATATAGGTGTTGTTTTATTAAGTTTTGTTTAATAATTGCTATTTATAGAATTTGATAGCTGTTTTTCATATTGTTCTCTGTATTGTTTTTAATAATTTTAATAAAAATAATAATTTCAAAAAAATAACAGTTGGATGGGATGGATGAAAATAACTGCAGTTCACCAGTCTCTGTGCCCACACTGGGCTCCCTGGAATTACCACCATAGTGAATACATGCATGCACTTACATTTTTTTTTTACTTTTGGATTTACCAACAGTTGTACTCACCCGAACTGATGCAGCTTGCCCAAAAGAAAAAAAGATTAATAAAAACTCATGACCACATAAAACAGTCTGACAGCTGAAAACAATGTTGTCCCTGCTGTTCATGGTAGCCAGCTATTTTGCCCATACCATTCATGTAGCAGCAGCACCACCTGTTGGGCAAACTTAATACTTCATAACTTCAACAGTACTACTTTTTTTACTTCATGTCATTTTTTCCCTTTTTTCCTACTAATTTAAATTAAAAAATGCATTTGAGTAAGTAATTTATTTACTAAGATTGACTAGTTTCATATTTGCAATAAGGCATTCCAAGGATTGCGCTATGCTAGGGTAACAGCACTTCTTGGGTGGTGGAAGGACTTGACCTTCAGCCACATGCTTCAGCCCACCCAAGACATGCTGTTATCCCCGCACAATGCACCCCCATCATGCCTTATTGCTTAAAGTCTAAGAGAACAACTCAAATAAGATGTTAATTAAAAAAGAGTGAGAGAAGGAAGAATAGGGCAAAAATATTCCACAAGGGACTGATGGGAAATGTTATTAAATATAATGGGAAACCAGGGCTTTGATGGAAAAACAAAAGGAATGGAGAATGAATACTCTATAAATTGTGATCCTAGTAATGCCTGGAATCCCGCATGATTCTTAATACACATTGTCAAACTGCCCCAAAGTGACAGAGACCACAAGTGCTTTCCACAAGTTGGATATATTGGAGAACCTGTGGAGAACCTCTGTCATTCTGGTAACATAACTTAAATGAAAGTTCTTTCATACTTTGCAATGCTGTAAAATTCTGCATATAAAGACAGTGAATCCAATTATTTGATGCAAATGTTTATGATGAAAAACAGGTGCAAAGTACCCCCCATTCAGCCAGCATAATAACCTATTATGTATTTATTTGTTAACCAGATTGGCACACTGATCCAAAGGACTGTTCTCAGGCATGACCCAGGCCATACAGATGGCACATACAAAAGGTAGTCACACATTACAATTTCAGTTACATAGGTCAAGTGCAATAAGACACAGGTTATGGTACAATTACAGATTAAGGCACATTTACATACTGAAAGTCCGAGGACTGGTGTGCTCAGCAGTGCAGATCCTGGTGCTGAGAAGGAGTAGCAAGTCTCAATACATTCAGAGTATCCAAGTTAATCAGAGCACTCACTGATACGAAGGTCAAACATGTCAGGTCCAAGTAATCACAATCACAAAAGTTGCAAGTTCAGTGGGTTTTATTCCAGGGCTGAAGTTACTGTAGTTTAACACAACAGCGTATAGCTACAATTAGCCACCCCAACCCTGTGCTTCGATCATGGGTCTTCCTTGGGGGGTACTGTGGTAATGGCTTTGCAGTCCCCTTTTATACACAGTCTTAATCAGTATTGTACTGCCACTCAGTGTTAATTACTTTGTAACAACATACAGCAGTAGCTCTAAGGGGATTAGAACCTGTGAATACTAAGTTTAACATTTTAAAGTAAAAAAGTAATACAATCAATAATAGAAAATAAATGAAACAGCGGCATTATGTATTCAAACATATAAACCACCTTAAACAGCTAAATTGCTGTAACATTTAAGGTTTTATCATAGTTATAACAAATTGTCTTTATTATGGCTGTTGTCGAGATTTTAACCACAAATTTAGGGTTCTTACAAAAGACTGAGTTGAAAGAATGCATATAAATGAAGGTAAGTGGTACAGAAAATCTGGTTATGTGATCACTCCATGGTGTTCCATGGTTTCAGTTTCCAGGGGATCCACAAAGGCCCAAACTTCAATGTCCGCATGGCAAGGTTAGCCTTGAACAGAAGAGAAGAGAAGAGAAAGAAAGTTTAGAGTATAATTCAAATGATTTTAATCATTATTTCTTCAGAAAAGGTTTCAAGTCCCATTCAGAGTTTAGGTCTCTGGGCTACAAACTACCTAAGTGAAAGATCCAGAAGCTCTCTCTCTCTGCAAAAGTGTGTTTGCTCTGTCTCCACCTCTTGGGTTTCTAGGTACATTTTCAAGTGCCATAAACTTGGTGCCAATTGGATTGCTTTCATGGGTTTTCATATAATGTCTAACCAGGGGGTTGTTAAATAGTTCAGCTCTAATATATATATTTTTTCCAATTCTGTTTCCCTCCATCAACAGCCACACTGGGATCTCCCTCAGATGTACCCCCCAGGGAACCAGTCATTTCTACAGCCCGCCCGAGATCCCCCACACACCAGACCGCCCCCCCCCCGAGCTCCTACCATCTCTTGGCCAGCTGACCCCCTGGCTTGCATATCCCCAGAGGTGGGGCCACTGCTTCTCTTCAGTACCCTTTCTCAGAATTTGGTTTGTGGCCAGAGTGTAGGAGGAACTGTGGGCCCTGGTGCACGCAGGGTCTACCGATGGGTGTGGGGGCTGGCTGTAGGGTCCATCATCATCCTCCCAGTGGCCGGTGTTTTTCCATTGTTCTGGTGTTCCCTCCCTGAAGACACAGACATGTAGTGACATCAGCGTGCGACAGGCATGCTCCCGTACCCGTCCGCTGACATCTTCACTCCAACACAAATCCCCATGGAGTGTAGCACCTTCAGTCTCCATTGGGAGTCGTTACTTGACCGGGAATCCCGACCAACCCTCTCCAGGAGAGGATACCAGTCCTCCGGATGGTCAATCCTCTCCTTCCCAGCCGACCTCTGGCTCCCCAAGTACGCTTCCTCCCAAACCCGGGTCGCCAGCATGGCATGAGGTAAGGCGGATGCCTTAGCCCTCAGTGCCATCAGGCCATTCAGCTCTCATATTGTGAACATGTTTTTGGATTCTCTGTTTTAATGGTATAACTATTTTACTTACATACAGTAGTTGACATGGGCACCAAATTCTGTAGACAACGCAGTTGAGAAAGCTCTGCTCTCAACAGTTCTTTGGTGATTCTCAAGGGCCAATTTATTGCCTTGGAAAACAAGATTACAAACATTGTATTTCCCACATCTCAACACCCCCTTTGGGGAGGGAGTAACCATTGCCTAAATGGTGCCTCAGGGCCAGCCCGGTGGCACTGAGGGTCGAAGCGCTGGAAGCACACCTTGCTCCACACCGGCGAACCAGGTTCAGGAATGAGCCCGGGTCGTTGGGGGTCGGCAGGGGAGGACTAGGATCGAGCATCTGATGACAGCTTTCCTAGTCCTAGGGAAAGGGGTGGGTGCACACCACACTCTGGCGGTCCCTGGGGATGCCTGGAGAAACTGCAGTGGCATGGGTGCTCAGTGGGGGGGAGCACGGCAGACATCTGCATGTTGTGCGCGGATGTCATTGCACGTCCGTGCTCCCATTGGGAAAAAAAGGGTAAAGGCAGCGTGGTCCACTGCAGCTTGATGGCCGCTCACTTCACCGGCTGACGATGCCTGAAATGGGCGTATGCCGGTAATGGATCCTCGCCGGGTATAGGGGGCTGAAGGGGAAGCCCCTCTCGACAGTCGTAGCTGCATATGCCAGCTGGGCACATCAGCTTTGGGGTAGGAGGTGAAGGTAGGACTGTGGCTGCAAGGTGAGAAAAATAGAGCAGTGATTTAAAAAAAAAAATGGTGCCTCAGGTGTATTTGGTGTACATCTACTGTGTACTGATTTGTCTTTGAGGTTTTCGGCTCTGGAAAATGTAATTCTTGGGCTGTTTTGAATTTCGTGAGCCAGATTGGAATCACTCAAAAGTATGGGTCAACATTTCTTGATAATGTTGTCAATTTGGCCAGCTGCCCTATTGTATTGTGTTACAAAAGTAACCTGTTCTCCTTCTCCAGTGTTATTTTTTTGTTTGAGTAGATTTTCCCTATCTATGCATGCTATCTTTTCAAGTGCAGTATCCAAAACTGTGGTTTCATATCCTCTATTCAGAAACCTTTGGTATAGTTCCTTTGGTTGCTTCTCGAAATCTTCATTTTTAGAACAGTTTCTTTTGATCCTTAGGAACTGACTAAATGGTATAGAATTGACCAAGTGTTTTGGATGTGATCTGTCCACTCTCAAAAGACTGTTTGTAGCAGTGAACTTCCTAAATGTCATAGAGTGTACCCTATTTGCCTCCGAGAATAAAGTCACATCTAAAAAGTCAATTCATTCTTTGTTCATTTTGAAAGTAAAATGTAAATTTAGATTGTTTGCACTAGCCCATTCCAAAAATTCAACAATCTTTTCATTTGGTCCATCCCATATACAAATGGCATTGTCAATAAAGCTATGCCATTTGTGTATGTACTTGAAAAAGGGGTAGTTTGCCTCATTAAGGATATGTGTTTCTTCCCACATCCCTAGGAAGATGTTAACATAACTTGGGGCCATTGCCACCCCCATTGCATTGCTCTGGAATTGTAGACAGTACTTACTGTTAAATTCAAAGTAGCTGTGTGTTAACACAAACTGAAGGGCTTCTACAATGAATGGCATTGGAATGTCTGTTTTGTGCAACTTTGCTAGAAAATGTCTGCAGGTCCTAATACCCAAATCATGGGGAATACTGATGTAAGGTGACTCTATGTCAGTACTTAACGAAACATAGCACTGCTCCCAGTTGAAGTCCTGAAATTTGTCCAGTAGATCCATTGTATCTCTTAGATATGCATCTAGACTTTTCAAACACTTTTTAAGATGGAAATCTAGAAATTTGTTAAGGTTATCAGTCACGGATCCCATTCCAGATACAATTGGTCTCTCAGGTTGTTTTTCCGGCCTCTTATGAATTTTGGGAAGCACATAAAATGTTGGGATGACAGGGCAACCAATTCAAAGAAAATTGAATTCATTATCTGATATGAGTTTTTTAGTTCTTCATCATTCTAAAATGTCAAGCGGTTCTGTTATGAAACTATCAGTTGGGTTCCCTGCTAATTTTCTATAGTTTTTCTTATTTAAAAGCAAGTCATTTACACATTCCACATAATCTACAGCATCCATTACCACTACATCACCCCCCCTTGTCAGCTGATTTTATGACAATTTATTTCGTGTCTAGTAATTCCTTTAATGCTAGCTTTTCTTGAGGGGTAAGATTGTTACAATTGAATGGGGGCATCCTGTCCAAAAGTTGGTTAACCTCATTTACTACTACATTCTCATAGGTTCTAATGAACTGGTTAGATGTGTTTGGACAGAATAAATAGTTTTTTTTAATTTTGAACCTTACCTTCTCATACTTTCAGTATTTTCCCTTGTCTCCACATCTGAATCACACCCTTCTGTGGTTACCAGCAAATCTTCATTCTCAGATAGTAAGTTCTCAAGTGCAGAAATGTTATCCATGTCTATGTTTTTGTGTTCCTCACTATCCATAATACTTATACCTTGGACTGTAGAAAAGATTATGGGGGGGGGGGGGGGGGGGACTAATCTGGTGAAGCAGTGGGAATAGACTCATCTAAGCTTGCTAACATAGCAGCCCAACTTTCAGTGTTCTGGCTCACAATGTCCTCCCCTGCACTTTCAATACTTAGCTCCAGCATTGCCCTTTTCTTAATTCCAAAGTATTCCTTTAAACAAGTTTTTCTAAACAGTTTGAACAGGTTAACATTAATTTCAAACCTGTTAAAGTTACTTGTAGGAGCAAAATGAAGTCCCTTTTGAGTAAATTTTCCTGAGTGCTTGAAAGTTCAACCTTGTAGATATTTATAATCCTCAGGGCCCCCATATTCAAAGCAGATGCATGGCGCATCCCAGCACAGAACAGGTATGTGCTGCACATGCCAAACAATGCAACAACATTTGCTATTCAAAAGGGGGGGGGGGGGACTGCACCACTCAAAGGTGAATGGGTCATGGCCCAAACATAATGTATGTGGTGCATGTAGAGGGGACCATCCCATGAATGTGCTGCGGCTGGGCATATTCAGTGGGAATGTGCCCCACAAAAGCCAGAAATGTGCCGTGCAAAGAAAAGCTAAAAAAAAAGCATGCCTAAATTGGCTGGCCACCCACAGGCAGGCTGTGGAAGTGTAGACAGGTGCACAGCAGCCTGCCAGTCCCAGTAGTATAGTGGTACCCCCCATGCATGCCTGATGCCCGCACAAAGGAAAATGGTCCCCCAACCCATCACCATAGTGTAGGGCACCCCCCCAACCCCCATCGCAACTGTAAACATCCCTGATCATTCAAGAAAACATCCCTGAACCTGCAGCCCTGTACGATGTATAAAACATCCCCGAGCAATTTCCATAGTGTAGGGAACCCCACCCATACCTGATCGCAACATACAGCATCCCCTAATGGTTTCCATAGTGTAGGGACCCTCCCACCCATCCCATATCACAGATTTTCAACATTGCCATTTTTCCATACCTCCTCATGAACAGCACAGCTGTAATTTTTCACATCTTGCCCAAAATGTGTTTCCGCACCTGTGGCACTGAAAGGCTCAGTTGCTGTGTGAAATGATAGTGCCACTGTTCATGAGGTGGGGTTCCAAAAAGCTTATGTTAAAAATTTGGAGTGAAAATACCAACAAACACCCGAGGCATTAGGGTTTCCAACTGTAACACCCACCCTGTAGAGATTGACAAGCATTGGGGGGTGTGACTTGGGTTCATCGGCCATAATGCTCACAGCATCCCACCCCCACCCTGCAGCCACTGACAGGCATCAAGGTGTGCCTTGGGGTCTTTGGTCCTAACATTCACCCCATTCTCCTATACTACACCCATCTCAACTTATTTCCTTATGGAATAGGGTGAGCACAAGGGTCAAAGACCCCAAAGCACACTGCGACACCTGCAGGTGGGGTAAGGTAGAATGGCATAAGCGTTATGGCCGATGACCCAAATGCACACCCCCAACACCTTTCACTCTCTGCAGGGTGGCGGTTGGCGTTAGTACAATACTTCACTGCCATTCCTATTATATGCACCTCTCTAACAGCTGCCAATGCCAGCAAGCAAACATTTGGCATTGACAAATGCTCGTTAAAACCTTGTCCTCATGACATTCTGGTTTCTTTTTAAGTACTACAGACAATTCTTTAAACAGAGCTGTGGTTTTATATTTGCTTAAGTCTTTTTGTACTTCGGATATTTCTTCTTTCAATTTCTTGT
Organism: Neoceratodus forsteri; assembly: GCA_016271365.2. Lineage (NCBI taxonomy): Eukaryota > Metazoa > Chordata > Ceratodontiformes > Ceratodontidae > Neoceratodus > Neoceratodus forsteri. The sequence continues at coordinate 116,160,628 of CM057458.1, read as the reverse complement.
TTTTACAAGAATCTTCTGCAATCAACAGTGCAATATAAATTTTAATGCAGTCAGCAAAGGCTTTCTTCCTGTCTGCCCTTCTAGAGAAATTCTCAATACTACATGAGTTTTTTTTAATTCATAACCCCCTAAGAGTTTGGCCCTTCTCTAGATATTTTTCAAGCATTATTATGCTATACTTTGTGTTAATTTCAGTGAAGCTATGTCTCTAATATGGTGAGCAGTTTCTTAATTGTTCCAGTTTCAGAGTTATTCTCGGCAGCTGTATTTGTGGAAAAAAGTCCTTTTGTGTGGTTATGTTATTAAAGTGATCTTCCGACTTAGCTGAAAGCAGCTACCACTCACACATTGTGGTAGCTGACCTCAGTGTTAATTATTACAGCCTGGTTTAATGAATAAATAGTTCCTCATACCGTATTTTTTTTTTAACTTGTAATTTTGCAAATCACTATGCAACCTGATCCATTCTGAGTGCCCCGGTGCTTCTGACATACTCCCACACTCAGGCACGTAATGACGTGTGACCAGGAAGATTGCGGGGGTGCACCCCACTAAAATGAATGGGGCTGGATTTCACATTCATTTTTAAGATCAAGAATGGCCACTTACAGATTAATGAAGGACACCGCTCGACTACCATGACCCTTGTTAGTCGAGCGGTATCCTTCATTAATCTGTAAGTGGCCATTCTTGACCTTAAAAGTTATTTCAATGGGGCATACCCCTGTGCTCTCCCTGGTCGCACATCATTACATGCATGAGTGTGGGGGCATGTCAGAAGCACCTGGCCACTCAGAATGGATCGGGCTGCATAGTGATTTGCAAAATTACTAGTAAAAAACTAAGGTATGAGGAAATATTTATTTGTTAAACCAGGCTGGAAGAATTAATGCTGAGGGCAGTTACCACAATATGTGAGTAGATTCCCTATATCGGAAACTTCCTTTAATGTTCTCCAGGCAGCTGTAGTCACTCTCCAGTGAAGACTCTCTGGCGTCTCTGGTGTCCATGTTCATTTTCCATTTCAAAAGATCCAAAGGGCGTGTCTAGCTGATGATTATTTGCAACACGCTTCAGTCAGTGATTTACAACGTTTCACTGTTTACAACTGAAACATTCAGCAGCATTGTGGCCATCACTGAAACCTGGTGTAATGATAACCACGACTGGGAGATGGCCATACCTGGCTACAACATATTCAGAAGAGGCAGAGCAGGCAGCAAGGGAGGAGGAGTGGCACTGTATGTAAAAAATGACATAAGGGCCACAGAGATCCAGGAGGAACAAAATGGGGGAGAGATACTGTGGGTTAAGCTGGAAAGGAAAATGGGACAGCCATCCGCACAGGTGTGGTCTATAGACCACCAGCCCAGGAGGAAGAAACAGATAGGAGTTGATGCTAGCCATCCAAAGGATGGCAGACAAAGTGAGGTAGTACTGGTTGGAGACTTCAATATTCCAGACCTGGACTGGAGCATCCCAGCAGCAGCATCAACTAGGAGCAGATTTATCCTGGACTCCCTTCAGGGTTACTTCCTCAAGCAACTGGTCATGGAACCAACTCAGCCGAAGGCAATACTGGACCTTGTGCTCACAAACAGGGACAGTGTGATGGGGGTAACAGTGGAGGAGCACCTGGGGAACAGTGACCACCAGTCATTGTGGTTTGAAATCACAGAAAGAGCAGAACCAAACCACACAAAAACACGTATCCTGGATTTTAGGAGGGCAGACTTTAGGAAAATGGGGAGATACTTGAAAGAGGCATTAAGGTGAATGGGACAGGAATCAGGGGTTGAGGAACGGTGGGCAGTATTTAAAATGGGGATTACAAGAACAACAGAATTATGCATTAAGCAGGTTAGCAAAAGGAAAAGGACCATTATGATTTTCCAAAGAGGTAGCAAAGAAAGCGAAAGCCAAAAAGATTGCATTCAGGCAATACAAAAAGACACAGGCAGAAGGGGATAGGGAGAAGTACCAGGAGAAGCAAAGGGAGGCAGGGAGGTCTGCAAGGGAAGCCATAGCTCAGACAGAAGAACACATTGCAAAATCAGTGGGTAGAGACAAAACCTTTACAGGTACATAAGGAAAAAGAAGACAAAGGGAGGGATAGTGAGACTGAAGGGGAGGATGGGGCCGTGGAGGATGACAACAGTAAAGCTGACATATTGAACAGGTATTTCTGCTCAGTCTTTACTGAGGAAGAGGAGGGTAATGGGTCTGAATGGAGTACAAGGGGTGAGAATGGTGCAGAAATGGACACCAGTCCCTTTACATGAGAAAGGGTCCTGAAGGAACTGGAAGTAATAAGAGTTGATAAAGCAATGGGGCCAGATGGGGTGCACCCCAGGGTCCTTAAAGAACTAAGAGAGGTGGTGACTGAACCTCTGGCTATCCTGTTTAGCCAACCACTGGAAACAGGGGAGGTACCCAAAGACTGGAGGACAGCAGATGTAGTCCCCTTATACAAAAGAGGAACAAAGAGGAAGCAGGGAACTACAGACCAGTTAGCCTCACCTCGGTAGTGGGGAAGATCATGGAAGCACTACTGAAGGAGAGATTGGTGGAACATCTAGTTGTCAATGGACTACAGGACCAAGGCAGCATGGTTTCCTCAGGGGAGGTCATGTCAGACCAACCTTGTTGAATTTTTGACTGGGTGACTAGGGAGGTGGATCAGGGGAGGGCAGTGGACATGGCCTATCTGGACTTCAGCAAGGCCTTTGACACTGTGCCATATAGAAGACTATTACACAAACTGGGGAATATGGGTGTGGGAAGGACAGTAGTATGGTGGGTAGGTAACTGGCTGGGTGGCAGGACACAGATGGTGGTGGTAAATGGCTGTCACTCCACAGAGGGAAGAGTGACCAGTGGGGTACCACAGGGATCAGTGCTGGGACCGGTCCTATTCAACATCTTCATCAGTGACATTACACAGGACCTAGAAGGCAGAATTTCACTGTTCGCTGATGACACAAAGCTCTGTAACAGAGTAGATACACCAGAGGGTGTAGACAGAATGAGAAGGGACCTGCAGAAACTCGAAGAATGGTCAGGGGTTTGGCAGTTGAAATTCAATGCAAAGAAGTGCAAGATAATGCATATGGGGCACAAAAACCCTGGCACAATATATCAGTTTGGGGGTGAGGATATAGCATGCACCAAGCAGGAAAGGGATCTTGGGGTTATCATCTCTGATGACCTCAAGGTAGGAAAACAGTGTGGCAAGACAGCAGGTAAAGCAAATAGGATGTTGGGATGTATAGACAGGGGCATCACCAGCAGGAAAATTCCGCTATACAAGACACTAGTGAGGCCCCACCTGGAGTACAGTGTACAGTTCTGGAGACCATACCTATGTAAGGACATAGACAGGGTAGAGAAAGTTCAGAGGAGGGCAACAAAGATGGTGCATGGATTGCATCACAAGTCCTATGAAGACAGGTTAAAGGAACTGAACATGTACTCCCTGGAGGAGAGGAGGGAGAGGGATATGATAGAGACATACAAGTATCTCACAGGGAGGACCAGGGTGCAGGAATACACTATTTTTAAGTGAAAAAGATGTTCCAGGACTAGAGGGCATGGGATGAAGTTGGAGGGAGGACGATTCAGAGGAAACATGAGGAAGAATTTCTTCACAGAACGGATGGTGGACAAGTGGAACACCCTGCCAGAGGAAGTGGTGGGGGCTGAAACAATCACAGGATTTAGAATGCATGGGATAGACATAAAGGAATTCTGGAGGTCAGGGGTAAGGGGCAACAGACTTCTAGGAAAACATAAACTGAACTTACAAGCTCAAATGGGCAGACTGGGTGGGCCATAGGCCCTTATCTGCCGACACTGTCTATGTATCTATGTATATCAGTATAAGGATCCAATGGCAGATTACTGCCTCCTGTGGCTACACTATAAAGCATTCAACTGAAAGTCAGAGAACTGGTGTGCTCAGCAGTGCAGATCCCGGTGCTGAAAAGGGGTAGCAAGCTCCAATACATTCAGAGTATCCAACTTAATCAGAACACTCACTGGTATGTAGGTCAAACATGTCAGGTCCAAATGATCACAATCACAAAAGTTGCAGGTTCAATGGATTTTATTCCAGGGCTGAAGTTAGTTCGACAGTTCGACACAACAGCTTGTAGCTACAATTAGCCACACCACTCTAGCACTTTGACCATGGGTCTTCCTGAGGTGGCACTGTGGTAATGACTTTGAAGTCCTCTATTATATACAGTCTTAATCAGTGTTGTACTGCCACCCAGTGTTAATTACTTGTAACAACATACAGCAGTGTTTAGAAAAACAGTGGCTCTAAGATTAGAACCAGTGAATACTAAGTTCAACATTTTAAAGTAAAATAATGAATGCAGCCAATAACTAACTTCAGCCCTGTTTGACCTTCATACCAATGAGTGCTCTGATTACCTGGATACTCTGCTTTTACATAGTGATCTGTTACAGCAGGCAGTGACTGCAAAGCAATACACGAGACAACAATCCAAAGATTAAGTCACCCCTTGGGGCAAGTACACTTTGCTGCTGCCTCCATGGAGATTTTATAATGGGACTGGAAAGTCATATGTGAGTCAAGGGAGCAGAGGGAGATATCGAGATCATTTCATAACTTGGGCACTGTGACGGAGAAAGCACTACCACCCTGGTTTGTGTATATTCTGGGTACTTCCAGGGGGGACGCTAGAGCTTCCTAGGGAGTGGGACAATGTCTCTTGTTGAGTAGGGAGAAATAGCGGGATAGGTCACCTTCTCTGATGGCTTTGTCCACTATACATCCGAGAAAGTGGCTGCATCATGCCTGAAAGGGGAACCATGTCAGGGCCTGGTAAAGTGAGCAGTGGTGGGTTGAACAGGGAGCCATTTGGGTGCATCTACAGATACTGTTGTACAGTAGGTGGTGGTGAGTCTGTTTATTAGTTTAGAAGAGGTGTGGGTGAAAATGGGGGCACAGTATTCAAGGAGGGGGAGGAGAGTTCCTTGAGCTATGGCTAATCAGGCTGCAGGAGTCAGATGATGACGAAGGCAGTAGCCCTTCACCAATGTCTGGTATACTCATTGTATAGTGGTGTTAATGTGCACCGAGTATGTCAGGGAGGGACTGAGGGTGACATCCAGGTATTTGAAGGTAGTCACATTCTTGAGGGGTGTGCCATCCAGGGCAAGGATAGTTAGAGGAGATGAGTTGTTTGCTAGATTGGTTAACTTACCCCTTCCCTTCCCTTCCTCTTCTAGCTCTTCCCCCAACTCTTACTCTGTAATTCTCTCTCTCTCTCTCCCTCTCCACTCTCAGACTTGTATAAGCTAGTCAGTACTGTGAACCTGTATTGGAGCACTTGCCTCTAATGTACAACTTACCTTATGCTGCACTAGGATCCTTCACCCTCATGGACCCCATCACTGTCCTGTGCATATGCCTCTAACTGAACATATTACCTGTTAGAGTACCTGGATTCCTGCACCCTCATGGACTTCTGATACAAGCCTCTGGACCCCTCACTGCCTATTCTGGAACTTCACGCTACAATGGAAGAAATAGATGTTCTTTTCTCTCCACCTTCAACTACTTACTGTTTTTTATACTGCCTTTGTGATCAAATGTCTCCTTATGGTATTTTTTGCAATGTTTACAGGTTTTTGTGTTGTAATCTACTCGTGGAATTGCTTCCCTTGGTCGCCCCTGCAAAAGGAACATGACCGTCTCAGTGGGCTTGCCCAGTTATCAAAATTCAAAAAGGTAAATAAATAAATAAACTTTGGCTTAGACCCCAGGAGCATGGTTTTAGTTTTCTTGGCATTTACCAGTAGCCTGTTTCCAAGGAACCAGTTGTGTACAGCTTGGTAGTTGAGGGTTAGCTGGGAAGAAAGGTTCGCTAAGGACTTGGCACTATGGTATAAAACCAAGTCATTGGTGTAGAGGATGGCTTTACATGTAAGGCTTTCCTTGGGTAGGTGGTTTATAAACAGGGAGAAGAGGAGTGGGCACAGGATGGATCCCTGAGGTACTCCAGTGGTCACTGCCTTAGCTGCAGAGGTTGCACCATTTACTGTGACCATCTGGTGGCTGGAGGTAATTACTCAGCCAGGTTGTCATCCCTTCTGAACACCCAGGGCTCTCTAATCAGTCATGCAGCAGCTGGAGGTTGACAAGGTCAAAAGCCTTGATCAGATCAATGAATACGGCACCTGTGAGATTACCTGTATCCATGTTTTTGGCAACATGGTCAGTTACTAGGGCCAGAGCTGACATTGTGTTGTGGTATTTTCTGAAGCCATGTTGGTTAGGGCAGAGGAGACTGTGTTTGTTTATGTGCTCCATGAGTTGGTGACGGATATTTTTTTCCAGCAGCTTACTCAGGTGCGGTAGAATCGAGATGGGGCTATATTTTTCAAGGGAATGGGGGTCTTCTGCTTTGAAGATGGGTACTACTCCAGCCAGTTTCCATATAGATGGCACCAATTAAGTGGTTAGAGCAAGGTTAAATATCATGGTTAGAGGTCTGGTGATGTGGGGAGCAATGAGCTTCAGAAAACGGGGGCAGAGCCCATTGCTGCCTGGGCTACCTTGATTTGGAAGGCTCCTAAGCAGCTTTAGAGTATCTATTACGAGATGGCATTGAAGTGAAAAGGGGGTGTGAATGAGCTCAACTTAGGTGTTCATGCATCAGGGTGGGATTTAGTAGTGCCTATGGAAAGGAGTAACTTGTTTAGGTAGGCAGACAGGTTAGTTAATTTGTCATTAAGAGCATTTGCAACTTCTACAGGATCCATGAGGAGACCTGCTGCAGTTTGGAGGTGGAGGGTAAGATGATTAACTTTAGGCGCCATCACGGAACTAACTGTTGACCAAAATCTTCTAGGGTTGCTGAGATTTTCAGATTGCAGTTTTTGGTAGTAGTTTATCTTATTGGTTTTAATTTGTTGTTTACATAAATTTCTCATCCTCCTGTACTCATTCCATGTGGCAGCAGAGGGGAAGCTTTATAGGTGGCCCATAGAGTGCCTTTATTCTTCATTAGTGATAGGATGTTTCTGGTGATCCAATGAGTGCAGTCACCATGCACCCTGCTCACTGTGAGGGGAAAGTGTTTGTTCAGTTGGCATGCAAGGATGTCGGTGAAGTAACCTACGACTGACTCTATGTTGGAGAGGTAGTATAAGGTATGCCACTTTAATACTTTAATATCTTTGATTAGGTGGGTGAGATCATAATGCATGAACTCTCTAAAGGTTAATTATTGGGGGGGGTGAATTTTGATGACCAGATGATGTAAGTAGGAGATGGTCTCTAATAGCATCTGAAAGTGTACCTGCATGAAGGATCCTTTCCTCCCAGTTAGTTATGATCCAGTCTAATAAGGAGTGGTTTTGTGTTTTGTTGTTATTCCTAATGGGAAGGGTGATAAGTTGCAAGAGATTATGCTGCTTTAGGAGGTTGTTGTACTCAGGCTGCATAGGGCTTGGCCAATTTAAGTTGACATCACCAAGTACAATGCTTTCCCTGTGTGGGGGGAGCTGTCCTAGTCCCTCAAAGAAGTTGGTTAGGCCCTCAATACCTCTTGCGGTTGGTTATAGCAGTACCCTATAGCAAGTTTCTTATGTGCCCCAAGCATGAGTTCTGCAAGGAGCCACTTGCTGAGGGAGTCTGGGTCAGAGTGGAGGGCCAGAGTGGCAGTAAAGGAATTTTTGAGGTACAAAAGCACCCCCTCCTTTTTTGTACCTGGTCTGTCATGTCTAATTAGAGAGCAGTCTGAGAGTTGGATGGTGGCGTCATTGATGTGGGGTTTGAGCTACATTTCAGTGATGGCAAGAATGTGTGGTTTTTAAAGGTAGACCTATGCCTCTAGCTTTGCCAGCTGAGCCAGGAGACTGAAGATGTTGAGATGTGCAATCTTGAGGCCAGGGTGGGTTGTCCATGCTTGTGTGGATACTGAGAAACAAGTATCAGCGAGGGGGCTGACCCCTGCACAGATACATATATTTAAATTAGAGTGCCTGGATGTTACCGTGTGAAAATATGGTGTGAACACTGCAATGACGCTGATTACCACCCCACACAAAGATGCACATGGCATAGTGCCATGCACAAACATTTGTTTGTTGTACCTCCAGTACCGACCTTCCCCTACTGTACCACACCATACCTTTAGTCTACTTCAGGCCATCCATAGATGTCCAGATGAATGTCCCACGATTATTTCCCTGGTGGTCAAATGGCCTCAAAAAACCATGCAGCAACAAACATTTATTGCTGGTAATCTAGTGACCCCCCCCCCCCGCCATAGCCCCAACAGGCAACATGCTGTGACAACAAAGCAGTCCCATGACGATCTCACTACAATGTCGGGGCACAGCTGGTGCACTTCAGTGTTCTCCTACTGTCAGTTTTTCCTGCCTTTATTTAGGGGCCATTGCATAGTTCTACACTGGGTGCGGTGGTGGTAGTTTGTAATGTGAATGGCACTGCATGTGTTTATATGCCAGCTTTGCCCCTTTTCTGCACATCATCGCACTGTGCTGTGTGCTGCATGGAAGTAGTCTATAGCCCCCTTTAGGATAGCTCAGGGGACCACAAGCCGTGAACCACCACAAACTCATGGTCTCTCTGAGTTTGTGACAGTCCCTTGTGACATGGAAATGGGACCAAATTAAGTCACATTAAATGACTTTCAATGTGAATCTTTTTTCCTTATACTTTATGACCTCATCCTATCTTGGTGCTGGCAGGGTGCACCTTAATCAATGGCACCTCTTACCTGCTCACATTTGTCCTTCATGGCACCTTGGTTTGTATTCCAGGCAGGGTCGGGGTGAAGGGGGATTTACTCTTGAGATGTTTGCTGCATCAAGATATTGTATATTGTGCTGGAGATATGGAGCTCAGATATACCAGAATCTGTCATCGCTGCAGCTGTGGCCACATTCTTCAGTTTTTTTTTCCATCTAGGTTACCAGCACACTAGGGGGACAGTGCAGAGCTTGCAAAATGGCACACTGGCCATACACCAGGCCAGTGTTTTCCTTCCCAGTCTGTCTACCACTGCACTGCCACCTGTGGTCTCCCAGCTGGCAGCACTGTAATAAAAGCAGTGATGGTCTCTCCCCCCAGCGAGTAAAGCATCCTCTGGGACACTCAGTTGTCCTCCCAGCTGGCCTTCCACCTACCCAAGCTTGTACCTGAATCTGGGTCGCCAGCCTCATGAGTGGTAGTTCTTTTGTTTTTAAACTTTTTATTTATAGATTTTATGAACTTGCAGTAGATGCTGTAAACACATATAAAAAGGTATGAGGTACACAGACCTCCACACTCCATGTAACAAACATACACAATAATGTAAGATCAATCAGCAAGGAATGATATTTCCATGTAGCATAGGGGAACTGTCCAACAGTTAATTGTGGAGTAAAGTCCGAGTAGATTAAAATGTAGGACGTTTAATTAATGCTTTCTATTAATGTATTTGTCTTCCTGACGAGGAGCCTTTGTAAACAAGTCTCTGACTCAAAAGGTTGTAATTCTGATTACTTTTTAAAATCAAAAAAATAAATTTATACTCTCACCAAAATCAACTCCTTCATATAAAATAAGGCACCATGTTATCTACTCCCTAGCAGAATTAAGATTAGTGGGTGGGCTGAAGTGTCTAGGAGTCATGGGCTACAAAACATGCAGATGTCCCGGTCTCAATTACGGTACGCTGCATTGTTAAACCTACACATCTAGGTATGGCCTACACCCACCCGGCAGGTAATCAGGATCTTTTACAGTACTGTCTTTAAAGCTCGCAAACTGAGAAGTGTATGAGCACACTATCGATTATCTCCCCATATCTCCTAAACTTAAACCACTTCCATTTTACAAGATTGCTTTAATAAGGCAGCATATGACTAACAATAGAATGTATAACAGGGTTTCTGCACTGGTGCATAAAGCCAAAAGGGAATTTTATAAACATGAACTTCAGTCCAGTTGGTCTAATTCCAAAACATTTTGGGAAAATATAAAGTTGTTGCTTTCTCCTCAATGTAGTTCTGTAGTAAAAAAATGTATTGGTAGATGAGTATGATGCTGTTGATCCAGTTAAAATTGTTAATCTTTTGAATAACAAATTATCTGATTTATCTGACTATTGCAGAATTATGACTCAGACTAGTACAGGGGACCTAAATCATGCCTTTCCTGTTCTTGACAGACCACAGTTTAAGTTTAGGAAGGTGTCTGAGTTGGATGTATTTAAATTATTGAGTGCTCTTCCTAATTGGTATAGTAATTGTGCGTGTGTGTGTGTGGGGGGGGGGGTTGAATGGGAGATTTTTAAGGGTTGCCCTACATTTCATAATTAAACCCTTTGTTATCTTTTTAATTTTTCTTTGTAATTTTGCCAGTTTCCAACTGATTGGAAATTAACCAGAGTTATCCCGATTCCCAAAAAACCCACGTAGTATTGCTAGAGGATTTTTGTTCAATCTCTATTTTCAGTCCTTTGAGCAAAATGCTAGAAAAGGTTGTGACTAGTCAGATAAATGATTATCTTTCTTGTTATGGATTGCTTTCTTCGCAGAAACATGGTTTTCATAAGAATTGTTGAACTGGGACTGTCTTGGTCAGGTTCACAGACACCGTTCTAATAGGCTTTGAAAAAGGCCAAATGACAGGGGCAGTATTTGTAGACCTGACCAAGGCATTTGATCTTATTTAGCATAGCTTGGTATGTCCCAAGCTGAGTGCCTAGGTTTTTGTGATGAAGTTGTATCCTGGGTGGAGAGCTATCTTTCAAATCGTACACAGTTTGTTAGTATAGGTTCTGATGTGTCTGAAGCATCTTTGGTCTCCGCTGGTGTTCCTCAGGGGTCAGTTTTGGGCCCTTTGTTGTTTACTATTTTTGTTAATGAATTGCCTTCTTTTTGCAGTACTTATGACACAATCCTTTATGCGGATGACTGGATTCTTTTTTCTCAAAGTAGTTCCATATCTGGTTTAACTGCAGCTATAAATTGTGATTTTGAAAGAATATGTAAGTGGTTTCAGGAAAATTCATTGGTCCCAAATACAAAAACACCAAATCAAAGATTTTTGGGACTAAATTCAAACTTAATGATAATCCGACTTTGAATGTGTGTGATTTGAAAGGACAAGGTATTGAACAGGTAAATCAATTTAAATACCTTGGGGTCCTTTTGGACCCTGGGTTGTCTTTTTCATTATGGATCCAAGCTGTAACGTGTGCTATTAATCAAAGACTAGGATTGTTGTATAAATTAAAAAAAAAATGTTCTTGATGTATGAAAATTGATTGCAATTGGATCATTGTTACCACACTTTGATTATATTTTGTAAATTTACTTTAATTTTGGCAGTAAGGAACTACAGTCTTTAAAAGTTGTGTACAATAACATTTGCCATTTTGTTCTCTTGGTGCCACCTCATACTCATCACTGTGTACTGTACTCTCGGTTGGGATGGCTGGATCCAATGGTTAGAATAGAATATTGTTTTGACTGTGTCATCTATAAATGTGTTTCCTCAAATTCTCCGTTTCCATTATCTGATCTTGTTAAGCTGCGAAACACCTTACTTAGTTTACAATGATCAGATGGTATTGTGTTAGATACAATAATTTCAAAAATAAAAATAGCTGCTTAAGCTTTCTTTATAGCAAGCCCAGCGTACTGGAATACAGTACCTTTAATAATATGGCAGGTTTTATCCTTGATAGGTTTTAAGGCAGAGTTAAAAAAATAATTTATTGCTGAAATGTTCATGTAATTGTTTTGGATAATTTGTTTTATTATGTATATGTATGTGATGTATTTCTGTGATTTTTTGTCTGGGTTGGGCCTGAAAAAGGGCCCTTTGGCCCTGTGCCCTTACCTGGTTAACAAATGAATAAATAAAAAATAAATAAAAATAGAATGTATAAATTGAGAACGATAAGTGTTATTCAATTCTGCCCTTAAAACAGTATTAAATGGTTAGCGTTTTTAAATTCTCTAAACCAGCTGAACTAATATGGTCATAATCAGCGACCCCACCTCTCCTTAGGGGCGAGCCATCAACAGCATTAAAATAATGTGGAATGAAAATGTTATTTGATTGTTCCAAGTCAGATGTAAAAACTGGGTCATCAGCCATCTTCATTGTCTGATGCTTCCTCTGCTGGATGCACCTTTTCAATCAATATCTCAACATATTCGGCTGCCTGTTTTGGGTCCACAGAGATATGAACTCTGGACTTGTGTCTAACCTGCAGCCTCGCAGGATACGTTAGTTGCGCGTGGAATCCATTTTTCAAAAGTTCCTTTTTTATGCTCTGTATCTCCTTCTTATGGCTTTGGGTCTGGGCAGATAGATTTGGGAAGTGGGCCACATGGTTGCCCTCCCATACAATGTCATCCTTGGCCCGAGATTCTTGCAAGAGGGGGATATATGCTTCCGGGGAGGATAAGGTGGCAATCACCGTCAAAGGCCTCTGAAATATGTCCCTACGAGGGTGTGGCCATTTCAGGATGGTGAATGCTTTAATTATAGTCACCTCGGATTCCGGTGGCAAGAGCTTTAGGTCATTAAAGATCATTTTTGTTGGTGTACTTATGAGTTCGGCTCATCCTGTAAGCCATGACGGAAAGCCCACCAGCTGCACATTGGCCTGACGCTGTGAGTTTTCCAAAGACTCAGGTTTCCTTTTCAAGAAATGGAAGTCCCGAATAAAGGCGGTATTGCAGTCCGCCTGCTGTGTATTAGCCTTGTTCAGTTCATTGATCACTGAAGAGTGTTCTTTAAGGGTGTCATCGCTTTCATTCAACTTGGCCTCTACAGCCAACAGCCTTTTGTTTATTTCCTCTCCATTAGCCTGAATTTTCATCAGGAGAGCCATAATCTGCACTGCTGGCAGTTCTGATGTTACCAGGCCACTAGACAAGCTGGACCCCAAGCCTGTCGGAGAGCCCACTGGAGAAAGGAATGAATCCATGCCATGGGACCTGTGTTTTCCATCTTTCTTGGGTTCCATTATGTTCTATTGTGTATCCACCAGATATTCTAGTAGGTAGATGCCATTATGCTGGGGATAACCACCGATAATCAGTTAGTTGTTAATTCTTCGAATGTTGCCACCATGATGCTGCTCCACAGCACCCCCCTATGAGTGGTGGTTCTACTGCTCCAAAAATGGGCTGGCTTTCAGTCTGAATCTTAATATAAACTTGCCAAAAAATTCAGTTTTCCACTTGACACAAGGGAGAAGTAAAGTATGCAACCCACACATACCAGGATCTGACAGTAACATTAATTAGACTTAAACTTACATATTTATCAAAGAATATAAAAAAAAACTCCACCGGCGTGGTGGCATAGAGGGCTGAGGCACTGGACGCCTTACCTCATGCTATGCCGGCAACCTGTGTTCGGGAACGAGCATGGGCCGTCGGGGGTCGGCAGGGAGGAGAAGGACTGAGCATCCGAGGGACTGCTCTTCGTCTCCGGGGAAGGGGGACTTCAGTTGTCAGCGCTCCACTGGCCCCTAGCAGCTGCTGGGTGGCAGTGTGCGAAGCTGCAGCTAAAGGAAGAGATAGGACTGATACTTGGTGACAGCGCTGCAAGTGAAGTAGGCATTCATAGGCTGCCATTGCATGCCCCTACCTCCACACATAAGGAGTAAATGGAAAATAGCCCTAGATGTATGAAGCTGTCCCTGCAGTGCCTCCCCTGAGAAGGCACCTCCTTGGCAATGGTCCATTTAGGATAGGTCGAGTTGCTCCCCACCACCCTGCCTTGAAGGGTAAGTCATGGGTGCTCAAGGGAAGGGGTCTGTCTTTCGGGGGTTGGTGCTGGGGTGATAGCTGAAAGCAGGAGTGCTACCAGAGCTCCGGAAGAAATACCATAACACAAAAAAGAAAAAAAGAATCTAAAAAACCTCAAAGGAACATCGATCATGGTATCTCTGTAAATTCCAACAGGTAACTGAACAGAGATTCAGATCTGTAATTTATTGGTAACCTTCTCATACCATCATTGTGGAGATGCCTGTTTTAAGAGAAAGAAAAATAGAAGCTAGTAAGCAAAACAGATATTTAAAATAAGGAAGTGTTTAGATTATGACTCAAAAGTTTATTTGTTTAAGTTTCCTATGAAGAGAAAGCTTGTGAAAAAAATATTGGGAGAGAAGAAGCTTACTGTGGATATTAATTAGTTCAGTGCCCATTCCTTCTGTCTGTTAAGGATGCAGATTCACTAGCAGCATTTGCCACTTTTGCATGAATGAATTCACAAAACTGTCTCACATCAAAAAAACACCTTTACCTTTCAGGGTAACTTTGCAGCTTCAGAGATATTCTAATTTAATTTCTCCTTCAATCTCTATAATATCAGATCTAGAAAGCAAAAATCTCACTCTGTGATCTTGTGTCACTTGACAAATGTCAGAATAAACAGAGATTTTATTCCTTTTCAGAAAGTAAGGGTTCCATTCTTCTTTACTATTTTCATGACATTGCCTTAATCATGAAAATGAAGGAGGAGTTTGTGGAGTTGGAGAGGGGCCTTAGACAAGTAGCACACACGGTAACCTTCTTGGAGGTGCTGCCTGTCTATGGCATAGGTGAGGCTAGGGTGCTCTGCACCATGGGATTCAATCAATGGTTGAAAAACTGGTGCAGAGCTCAGGGTTTTGGCTTCATTGAGGACTGAGGGTCCACCTGGAAGGATGAAGGTCTATAGTGGCACGATGGTCTGCATCTGTCCAGGAGGGGAGCCAACATCCTAGGTGATAGGTTTAAATGTTTCATTGGCAATCATTTAAACTAGCCAGGGGGGGGCACGCTAAAAAGGTGCAGGGAAATCCTAGCCCCCCCCCCAAAAAATAGGGTAGTTAGTGTGGTAAACACCAAGATAGAGATGTCATTAGGGAGAAGAGTAGGGGTAAATGGAGAAAAAGGCAAAGGCAGTAAGGACAGGGATGGGGAAAAAGGGGTAAGGTCATCAAAAAATGGAGGGTAATGAGTACCAACACCCATAGTCTAGGTAACAAGCTCCCTGAACTGGTGGCCTTGATGGAAGAGGGATGCCTGGATATTGTGGCAGTGACAAAAACATGGTACACAGAGAACCATGACTGGGATGTTAACATACCAAAGTACACAATCTACAGGAGGGACAGAGAGGGTAGTAGAGGAGGAGGAGGAGGAGTAGCTCTCTATGTAAGGGAAGGGTTTAAAGCAATGGAGCTAAAGGGTAAACAGGGAGGAGAGGAGGCACTGTGGGTGACCCTGGAGACTGGAAATGGCACCATAATCTGCACAGAAGTTGTATACAGACCCCCATCTCAGGGCGAGGAAATGGACAAGGATATGATAGAGGGCCTCCTTAGGATGGCAGAGAAAGGGGATATATTGTTGATGGGGGACCTGAACATGCCTGATGTTAACTAGAGCACCTTTGCTGTAGCCATATTCAAGAGCAGGGCTATTCTCAATGCCTCAGACAGCTAGTGTTGGAACCCACTCAGGAGGGAGCAATCTTAGACCTGGTACTCTCAAATGGGGTTGGAGAGAGGATCTCAGATCTAGAAGTGGGTAGCCATCTGGGAACAAGTGACCACCAAACAGTGTGGTTCATGATAAACTCAGCTGCAGAGTCACGCCATACAAAAGTGGGGGTACTGGACTTCAGGACGGTTGACTTTGTCAAAATGGGAGAGTGCCTCAGAAATGCACTAGCAAACAGGCAAGAAGGAGGGGTTGGAGTAACAATGGGAAAACATCAAAACTACCATCACAGAGGCAACAAGCCTTTTTGTGAAGCAAATAAACAAAGCAAAATGAAAGAAAAAAAACACTATGGTTCTCAAAGGAGGTGTCAGGGAAGGTTTGGGAGAAAAAGATAGCATTTATAAAGTATAAGGAAACACAGAAGGAGCAGGACAGAGAACTGTACCAGTTAAGGCAGAAGGAAGCAGGGAAGGCAGTCAGAATAGCAAAGGCCCAAACTGAGGAAAAGATAGCCAGCTTGGTTAAGAAGGGGGATAACATCTTTTATAGGCACATTAGGGAAGATAGAAAGACAAAGGGAGGGATAGTAAGTCTGAATAAAGGGGGTGATGGGTGGGCAGAGAGGGACAGTGAAAAAGCAGGGATACTGAATTAATATTTCTGCTCAGTATTCATGAAAGAAGAGGAGGAAGAGGTACCTAATCTAACCAGTAGAAGCACCCTGGATAGGGGGGTCGATATCAGTCCTTTCACAGAAAAAAGGGTTCTGAAAGAACTCCTAAAACTGAAGGTGGACAAAGCAATGAGGCCTGAAGGGATTCACCCCAGAATTCTAAAAGAATTAGGGGAGAACTAGTGACACCACTGACTACCCTTTTTAACAAATCGTGGGAGGATGGTGTGGTACCTGAGGACTGGAGGAGGGCAGATGTGATTCTTCTTCACAAAAGTTGGAGCAAGACAGAGGCAGGAAACTACAGACCTGTCAGTTTGACCTCTCTGGTAGGGAAAACGATGGAATCACTTCTAAAGGAAAGAATTGTTGAGTACTTAGAGGCCAGTGGGGCACAGGATCCAAGGCAGCATGGATTCACAGCAGGAAGATCACGTCAGATGAATCTAATCGATTTCTTTGACTGGTTGACCAAAGTAGTAGACCGGGTAGGGGCTGTGGATGTGGCCTACCCAGACTTCTGCAAGGCATTTGATACAGTCCCACACAAAAGATTAATAAACAAATTAGCAAGCCTGGGAGTGAGTCCCAAGGTGGTAGCCTGGATAAAACATTAGCTGGACAACAGGACACAGAAGGTAATAGCAAACGGAGTCCACTCTGAAGAAAGGGGGGTTACCAGTGGGGTACCGCAGGGTTCAGTTCTGGATCCGGTCCTTTTTAATGTCTTTATAAGTGACATTGCAGAGGGGCTGGAAGAAAGAGTATGCCTTTTTGCAGATGACACAAAGATCTGCAACAGGGTTGATGCACAATTGGGGTGGAAAGGATGAGAAGGGACTTGGCAAGGTTGGAGGAATGGTCAGAAGTATGGCAGTTTGGATTCAATGCAAAGAAGTGCAAAGTATTGCATCTGGGAAACAAAAACCAAGGGGAAGATTACACAATAGGGGGGGTAACAATAACAAAAATGGAAAAGAACCTTGGGGTAATCATATCAGATGACCTTAAGGTTAGTAAGCAATGTGAGAAGGCAGTAGGGAGGGCTGGGGGCATACTGGGATGTATAGGGAGAGGCACCACCAGTAAAAAACAGGAAGTTGTTATCCCTCTGTACAGACAGTTGGTGAGACCCTATCTGGAGTACTGCATCCAGTTCTGGAGACCTCCCCATCTCTGCAAGGACATAGACAGGATGGAGCCAATCCAGAGGAGGGCAACTAAAATGGCGCTGGGTCTCCAACAGAAGCCATATGAGGAGAAACTAAAGGATCTTAATATGTATACCCTTGACGAAAGGAGAGAGAGGGGGGATGTGATATAAACTTTTAAGTACCTCAATGGAATCAACAAAGTCCAAGAGGGTAGCATCTTTCAGAAAAAGAGACGTGCAAGAACAAGGGACACAGTTTGAAGATAGAGGGGGAAGGGCAATGTGAGGAAGCATGTTTTCACAGAGAGGGTGGTGGATGCATGGAACCGCCTTCCTGAGGAGGTTGTGGGGTCTGCAACTGTGGGAGAATTCAAGAATGCATGGGACAAACATAAGGCAATTCTTATGGGGGGTGGGAAGAAATAGGATGTTGGTTAACTAGGATCTGCAGCTCATCCATTAGGTAGGGAAATGGGCAGACTATGTGGGCCAAGCGGTCCTTATCTGCCATCAAAGTCTATGTTTCTATGGTTCTATGAAAACAAGCCAAAGTGGGAATAATAGCTGGAGTTTTAATTCACTGATTTTCAAATGTCAGATTGAATAAGACTAAAAATAAATGTGCAAAAACGTCTTTACTGAAATAGCTTTCCTCCAAAATAAATTTAAGAAATCTACATAGAAAACTATTACAGTGACTTTTGTCTATAAATAATATGACGTTTGTTGTTTAAAAGGGCAGAAAATATGCCTCTCACCCATTCCAAAATGTGAGCTTACACTACCCCAAGACTGGGCAACCTGCATTTCTCACAGACTATGTGTCCTCCCCCACTTGATACCCTACATCCTTTTCTGAAATGTGCACCCCATGTCTCACTTGAAATTTGCACCTGACATTCTGCCCAAAATGTGGTAAACTACAGTTACTGAAAGTTGTACATCAGCACCATGCCTAAATGCACCCCTATCCCTTTCCAAATTTTTCTCCAGGCCTCATCAGAAATTTGGACCCACACCACTTGCAAAGTTTGCATCCATGCAGGTTCCATAATTTTTACCTGGTACAGTTCCTGAAATTTGCCCCGCTACCCTCCCATAATTTTCTTCTGTACTCTTCCCAATATTTGTGTGCTCCTTCTACCAAAATGTTCAACCCATTCCCTCCCATGTAACCCTCCCCAAATCTGCACCCATTCCCTCCAAAAATATACACCTTGCATATTCAGTGAAATGTTCACCTGCACCCCTTCTAAAATGTGTGCCTGCACCACTCTTGAAATATGCATTCCCACAAGGTGCCTGATGAACAGCCTTACCATCATAGGGAAATTCTGGTTCAAAACTCTCCCTTACTACCTCAACTCATGTCTCTCTCCAGTAAACAACTCTGAGTACTCCCTCCGATCATGGGATACCCATACATTCTCCCTTCCTCTCCCTCGCACTTGTTCAGGCAAATCAGCCTTCTCCTACCACCTCACTCACCTATGGAACAATCTCCCTTGTGCCACCCATCATGCCCCCACATTCTTGGACCTCAAGTCTCTGCTTTGAGCTGCTTTCTCTGCTCCCTGCACCTGTCCTTCCTTCCCCTGCAGTGGTCCTTCCTTCCCCACCACCTCCCCCCTACCTCTCATCCATACCACCCTATGGTTCAGCACTCTTATCCCCTTAATGGTGCCACCATACCAAAATGAAGGACATCTTTAGTACTCTCTCTGTACCAAACTTGTATATATGGGCTGGAATATTCAGAGCAGTTGCACCATGAGCAACAGGGATGCGCCGGCGCAAGTTCGGCAATGTGCAGGAGAGCGATATTTAACAGCAGGAAATGCGCAACGCAGTTTCCAGTGTGCCATTGCGCAATGCAAATGAATGCACTTGCAAATGCAGGGGGCATAGCCATGAATATGTGGCGTACTGCGATATTCAACTGCAGGTGAACGGCGCAAGCATGGAGCAAACGGGAAATGCGCAGAGCGGACTTAAGCACATAAAAAGAGGAAGCAAGTGAGGGAAGGAGGCTTGCACCACAGGGAAGCCAGACTGAGGGAGTGCGAAGGGGCTGGCACACAGCCATAGGGGTGCCACAGAGTATGAGGCAGGCAGACAGAGGCACAGAGAGGGGCCCAGGAAGCCTGTCAGGGCCAGGCACTGGCCTGGGGAGTGTGTGTGTGAGTGAGAGTGTGTGTGTGTGTGTATATGTGTGTGTGTGTGTGTGTGTGTGCATGTCTGCCTGAGTGGGTGCGAGACAGGGAGCAAGGCAACCCACAGTGAGCGGGAATGACACCCAGCACAGGAGGGGCAGCACAGAGGCACTGTGAGGTGGGAGGCGTAGGCCACAGGCTGCAGGCCAGACAACCCCAAACAGGGGACCAACAGCAGCCAACTGCCGGGGGTGCCAGGAGAGACAGCCACCCAGGGGGGAAGGCACACAGCACAAGCCATGGCCAGTGCCACATTTCAGATGGAGGCGATAATGAGGGGTATGAGGAGGCAGGCTGCAGACCAGCACGGCCATGGGAGGGCCCGTCGGCGGTATGACCGGAATAGGTGGTACCATGCCCACATCAGCTTCAAACAGTACAGTGATACAGAGATCGTGGGCTGGTACCGCCTGAACTGGGCCATACTGAGGCAGCTCTGTGAGCTGTGCAGTGAGGAGATGCAGGCACCCACAAGACAGAGCCACAGCCTGTCCATGGAGACCAAGGTTACGGCCGTCATGTGCCTGCTCATCACAGGCACCTTCTAGATACCAACAGGGGACACCACAGGCATAACCCAGTCAGCCACGTCAAGGCTCCTCACAAAATTCCTCCGTGAACTGCTGTCACATGCTGCGGAGTACATCCATTTCCCCAGCACACAGGCAGAGTGTACAGCAAACATGCAGGACTTTCACAGGATGGCACGGTTGCCTGGCATTCTAGGGGCCATCGACTGCACCCATGTTGGCATCCATATACCACCTGGCCCAGAGGGGAAGGCCTACATGAACAGGAAGGGCTACCCCAGTGTCAATTGTCAGGTGGTGTGTAATGCCAGGGGGCGCATAATCAATGTCTGCGCCACACACCCTGGTGGAGCACGCAATGCCTTCATCTGGCACCAGTCAGCACTGTGCCAGAGGTTCGAGAGTGGGGACATCCCCACTGGCCACCTAGTCAGTGAGTATGCTGTGGATGTGTAATGCTGGGTACAGCAGGGCAGGGTGTGTGGGATGCCAAGGCATGGGTGCCTCAGGGTGTGGCTGGGATGGGGGGGCAAGGACACATACAGCCATGCTAACCAGACATCTCTCCACACAAGTGACAGTGGCTACCCACTCCGGCCATGGCTGCTCAACCCATACCAGCACCTGTCGACCCCAGCACAGGAGCACTACAATGAGGCACACGCCAGCACATGGAACATAATAGAGTGGGTGTTTGGCAAATGAAGGCTCGGTTCTGTTGTATGAACAGGTCCGGCAGTGCCCTACAGTACAGCACCTCAAATGCCTGTGACCTATTCCTGGCCTGCTGTGTACTAAACAACATGGTCACCAACAGTGGGATAGCTGTAGAGGTCGAGGAGGGGGACAGCAGTGGGGATGACGAGGCCACTGGTCCTGGTAGTGGGCAGCCCCCCCCCGGGCGAAGGGATCCCCAGCTGATGAGATTGGCTCAGCAACACAGGGACACAATCACTGAGGAGCACTATGGAGTGCACAGGTGGGTAGACATGGCCACAGGCAAGGGCCAGGTCCCAGGCCACAGTGAGCAGGCAGGCATGGGCAGGCCCCATGCCATAGTTGGTGGAAGTGGGGTGTGGAGAGGTGTGAGGCATAGACACCCATGCAGCACATGGCTTGGACATGCATGCCACACACACACACACACAGTCACACACACACACAGGACCCATGACACCACCGCCCCGTGGTGGGCACCGGGTGGGTGTCAGACGCAGAGGGGCACTGCACAGTGGCTGGCAGCGCAGTGCTGGCATCATCACACACATGCCATGGTGGCCAGTGGCCGGGTGGGTGGGCACATGTGCCATGTGCGGGGCACCATGCATGCCACGGACATGGGACGCAAATGCACATGCCTCAGCAATGTGCACACAGGGCAGCAGCAGATGGTGGATGCAGAGGATGGCGGTTCAGGACTGCTGCACAGTAGCTCATCCACTGCAGACACATGGATAGCCCCGCCGAGAATGCTCAGTGGGTGCAGGCTGAGCATCTGCCACAGGGGGTGTCACACATGGTCCCCAAGGGGTGCCACTGCAGGACCATGACCGGGTTCTCTCAAGGGTCTGCAGGCCCCCAAACATGCCTGCACAAGGCATGAATGGAATGCCCACAGCAGACCCTGGCATTGACACTGAAGGGGGTCACCCTATGTTGGGTCTGAGGGGTGGGGGTTGCACTCCGCAGGGTAGTTGGCAGTTGGCCATGCAGCAGGGTGACCAGTGGTGCCAGACCAGCCATGACTGCAGTGGTCAGGTGATCCAAGGCTGTGGCCATGTCCACCGACATCCTTGTGGTCTCCACCAGGAGCAGGGCGCTGTCCCTGTCCCACTGCCCAGCTGCCAGGTGCAGCTCTGTGTGGAGTGCATGCACCCCTGTCATGAGCTGCAGCTGCTGCTCAACAGAGTCCTGGAGCAGATGGGTGTGCTCATCCAAGGGGTCGGCACCCGGGGCCACAGGGGCACTCTGCCAACCCACAGCTCTATCCTGACCCTGTAGCCCAGTGCCCCGTGATGGTGGGCACTGCACAGCGGGTCCCTCCTGGAGCTGGTTGCCATGTGGTGGCCCGGTGGCTGGCACTGTCCCGGGGCCCACTCTCAACGCTGTCCTGCCGCCACCGCTGCCCATCCGGCCGCTGTGCGCAGGGTACCACCAGCAGGGCTGCACTGCCACCAGCACCAATGCCACCACTGCAAGCCATAGCAGCACCTGTTGCAGCCACAGCTACACCTGCCGCGGTGGCCAGTGTGCGGGCAGCCACCTCTGGGCCACCGTCGACATCACCAGGGTGATCAGTGGTATGGGTGTCTCTCTCCTGTGTCCCCGACACCGCTGCCTGGGATGCAGGTCACATCTTCATTGGAACCAGATCTTGCCCCAATCTGCATCTCCACACACAGGACACCATGCCTGGGCCTCATCTGGCACAGTGCCACCGGCATCAGGATGGACAGTGGTGCCAGGCTGCACTCGATCCAGGCCCTGGTGTCCAGTGGAGGTGGAAGAACGGTCCTCTGGGTCTGGGTCAGCCCCCATGGTGGACACCTCCACCACTGCCGCTGGCTGCTGGCACTCAGGAGATGAAAGGGAACACAGGCGCATTAGTGCTGCTGCCACTCACACCTGCCCCCGGCCCACTGCCCCTGTGTTCCCAACGCAACCTCGCCTACCATGCAGTGATTGCTGCCTCCTGTCTGGAATCCTCCGCCAAGCATGCCCTCAACCGCGCTGTGCAGCATAGTGGCTGCCACCATCTCCTCATGTGGTGTAAGGGTGGGCAGGGTGGGCTGGCCCCCACCTATAGCAGCTCACGCTGCCTGGATGGCCACCACCTTCTCCTTGATGCACCGCCGGTCTGTGACGACCTTCTTTTTGCACTCCTGCACAGACCATTGGTGGCTGCCCTGCTGGCTCACTGCATGGGCCACACCCTCCCATGTAGTCACCCGGGCATGTGGTGTGCCTGTGAACCCGCTCAGAAGTGGCTCCTGGTCCAGGTATGCCTGAAATAGGGCGTCTGACTCCGCCCTGGTGAAGTTGGGCCTGCGCTTCCGAGCAGGCCCACGTTCCTCAGTCTCCTCATAATCGGTCATGCTTCATCCTGTGGGGACAGATGTGTGTTAGTATGGGCTGGTTAGTCTGCACCCACCCACCCATGCCACTGCCTGTCTGTCTCGCAGTGTGTTTCTCACCTGTTAGGGATGCAATACCGGTCCTACCCTGTACATTCCCCTGGCGCCTTTATACCGCATATGAGGGTTTGCACAACTATAATGACATGCAAATGCAGCTGCTGCACCACGGATAGGATAATCAGCTGATTTGTATATGGCGGCTGAATATCGTGTGGCTGCACATTGCACAATGGTGTTGCCCATGCTCAGCTCAGGGCACAACCCTGTGCCATGTGCAATATGCCGTGCCGCACTGTGCCCATCACGTATGCCAGTAGCCACCATTCGCTATGTGAATGACAGGCAGTACAGTGCCTATCCACTATTGCATAGGTGGCGCTCGTGCACTGTGTGGTCTACAGTGCCAGGGCACCACATGGCCGATGGCGCTGTGGCACCATGCCATCGATGGCGCTCCTTGCACAATGGGGCTGTGTATGATGGCTCACACATGGCCCTACTGCGCAGCATGCCTGCAGTGCCCAATGGCGCTGTGGCACATGGTGTGCGGGCTGACCCTTGACCCCAGGGGTGCCCTTGACCTTGAGGGCGGTTCATGGACACGTGGCAGTGACACTGCACTGGATCGCGACACCAATGCGCTCGCACACAATGGCTGATGACAGCATCAGCGCAGTCCAGTGCATGGCTCCAGCACGGTGGCACGCGGTGCTGCCGGTGGCATTTGACTACACCAGAGTGTTGGAACCATGCCGCGCAGGTCAACACCCAGGGCACAGATATGGTCACAGGTTGAGTTGGTCAACCTGGTGGCCCTTGTGGAACCACATGCTGGCTCCCTGTATGGTCAGGTGCCACTCAACAGGCCTCGGTCTGAGGTGTGGCAGGAGGTGTCAGATGCACTGGAGGAGGCCACAGGTGCACAGCGCACTGCTGAGCAGTGCAGACACCACTATGGAGACCTGCAGCAGAAGGATCTGGACCAGCTATGAGCTTTTCAGGCACGCGTCCAGAGGGGCGCCGTGCCATGGCCAGGTAAGTGCACAGCACATATGCCCATTCACATCTGGGGGGCAATGATGTGGAGCCGTTGGAGCACCCTGCTAGGGGGTGGCTGGGGCTGCATGCCCTGTTGGGGGTGGTACCCTGTGCCTGCCATGTGCCACCTTGCCACAGGCACGCTGCGCAGGGGGTCACACCGTGCCAGGGGGCCGGGGACTGTGCTGTGCCCTGGTTCTGATGCGTCCTTCTCCATTACCTTTGTCTAGGCCCTGAGGATAGGAGGCTGGTGTGCCTTGCTGGCACTGTGGCTGGGCCAGGACGGGCCACCACAAGGGGTGGTGCACCATCGGTGGGAGGCACGGGCATGGCGACTGGACAGGCACTGGGTGCGCCTCTATGTGCAGGTAGGCACTTGTTCTTGTTTCCTCGTTGTGCAGGGTGGTCAACGTGGGTGGGGGTGGAACCCGGATGTCTGTGCGCATGGCACCCTCTGGCTGTGCACTGCCTGTGGTGCCCATTGCACTGCACCATGGCTAGTGCACATGTAGGTGGCCACTGCAGGTGGGCTGTGGGTGCACCTAGGCCCTGGCTGTGTCACTACCGACTGCCTGCAAGGCCATGTCACCTGCCTGCCATGGCGGTGGTGTGCTGCACATGGGCAGTGCCAGTGTGCTGTGTTCAGCATAGCTTTGGGTCCCTAGGTGGGTGGCACGTGTGGGCGCACTCACTGCGGATGGTGGCGTGCCAGCCCAGGGGTGCATGTCACCGATGCTTGCTGGGTATGGTGGGTGTGCTGTGGCCTTCTGGACATCCACTCATTCCGTGTTCCCTCCTTTGTCCTAGGTGTCGGGCCCCGTGATGTGCACGCATGGCTCCTGAGACAGATACTGCATGTCATCACTGCCACACTCCAGATAGTTCAGCAGCTGATGCAGGGCCAGCGCAGATGGAGGTGCCAACGCCAGCATCAACCGCCAGTGGGCTGTGGCTATCCTTAGGACTCGTGTGCCAGACAGTTTCCCCTACCCTGTGCATCCTCCCTTGTCTTTCCTTGTCCCCTTCCATTGCCTTTGCACACGATCCCTGCCTCCCTTCCCTGACCTCCCTGTCTGTGGGTGGTCCCTCCTTTCCCTGACTGTTGTTGTTTCTGCAAATATTCTATATGTGCCTGTTTCAATACATTACTTTTGGTTACCTGCCTGTGTCCATGTCTGCTTTGTGGCTGACGTGAGGAGCCATGCTGCAATGGTGTGCATGGCTGCTGCGTGTTCCGTCTGGGTTGGACGGGGGGTTTGTACCTGGTAGTGTTCCACCTTGGGTTGTGTGTGGTGGGGTGGCTGTGGCCTGTCTCTTCAGGCCCTGTGGTTGGTGCCTTGTGTGCTGGTTGCCTGTGTGTGTTCTCCTTGACTTGTTCCTCTGCGCATCCCTGGATGCACTATGGTGCCTCTTGCATTGTTCCCTGGTGCATCCTTGGTTGCACTATGGCGCATCCGTGCGATATTTAGCCACATTGCGCAGGTGCATCCTGCCATGTGCAGCCTTTGAATATCACACCTGTTGTGCCATGGCGCACCGTTTTTGAGCTGCGCATCTCTTGTGCCTCCTTCAGGTGCATTTCTGAATATCAAGGCCATGGTGTATTGTCCTGTACATATTTCTTGAGTTATCACTGGGAAGCGTACCTTGTACTTAATGTCTTACTGTTATCTTATTTTTTATTGCTGCTATATACTCATTTAATCACTCTTTTGTTTACTCCACCCTGGTTGTTATGTACTGGGCATGCATCTAGACTGCCACCTCAATTCTGAATCCCACATCAATCAGGTTATTAAGAAAGCCCACCAATGGCTTGGCCTGTTATACAGGGTAAAACCTTTCCTCAACCCTGAATCCATGATGCTCCTTTCTTCCAGTTTCTTACTCCCCTTATTTGACTATGGTGCTCTAATCTTCTTTCCCTCCCTCTCCCAAAGGTATTTCAACAGGCTTCAGGGCACCTATCATAACGCTATCCATTTTGTCTCTGACCTCCCTAGACACACCCACCACTTCGACATATACAGACTCACTAACTGGCTCCCCCTTGAAGACAGGCTCAATAGCAAAATTGTTACCTTTTTTCACATACTTTAACTTGGACTCCTTCCTAACAGCATCATGTCACTCTTCCCTAAGACTGCCCCCTCCCAGACTACTAGACGGTCCTCCACCCTCTTCTTCTCCCTCCCGTTCTGTCTCATCATCCAGGACCAAAACACCCTCTCCTACAAGGGCACGAAACTCTTCAACAATCTCCCCCCAGCTCTAATCCAGTGTCCCTCTACTGCTTCCTTTAAGCACAACCTTAGAAAACACCTTTCCCAGTCCTTTAATTGTAACTGCCCTCGGCCCTGACTGTCTCACTCTGGCTTCTCATCCTGTTCTCCTACTAAAATAATGGCATGTTGCCTCCCTTCCCCTTGTTGGGCAGGTTTACCCCATGTCCCCAGGTCTGATGCATTTATGCATACCTGAGATTTCAAAAAAGCCAAGCACCCACCACGTCTCATTACACAGACACCTTCAGTATTAAAATTACATATTTTATTACAGTACCCACCACTTATAGCACCCACGGCTTATGCAGGCAGTCAGTTTTACAGAGCAGACTGCATCTGCCACTTGTCGCATGCATACAGCGCAATGTAAAAAATGATGGTTATAACGTTCTATGCCTGCCTTCTATTTCGGTCAGATTTTGGCTACATGTTTAAACTTCTCCATTGCTACAGTGTGCAAGAACATTAGCCAACAGCTAATCTGCCCGGAATAGTAGGCGGGCATAGAGTGCTAACTAGTGCTAACTAGCTGCTGATCACTGCTAATCACTTCAGAGAGCTTGAGGGAGCAGTATGTAATAGCCGAGAACTAGAGTTATTAAAAAGCACAAAACGCCTGACATGTTTCAGATCAAATACAATCCTTTTTCAAAGGTTAATTACACTGATACTGAACACCATTTGAATAGTGAGCCCAGCACTAGTTTAACTGTAGCACCACCAACCCTCTGCGAGACTTTACTAAGTAAATGATTTATGTATACCTCAAGTCAATTTGGCACTTTATCCCAGTCTCTGCACTTGCTTTTTATCTGATTCTGCGTTTTTGTTTCTTGGTTTTGAAATTAATGTAATCTGAGTTATTGTCCGCCTGTATAGTATTTCCTCATACATTCTATTCCTTCAGGTTTTGTTTGTTCAAAACTGGATGCTTGTGAAAATGGGCAACTTTTGCTCACATCTTTCCAGTATAATAAATAAACTGAAACTGAAATGATCTTTGATGTTTCTGATTGTGTCCCACAACCTTGCATATGTATAACCCCCCACCCCGAGTTACACCTCGAAAAGAGCCTCTGCTCAGTGGTGCCTTTCCTGGTTAACAACTTTTAAATAAATAAATAAATAAATTCCTCACATCAATGTTTTTGCCATTAAGACTTTTCTCCAGTGGTTGAGGCAGGCTGGCTTTTCAGCCCTGTCCTTGGCTCTGCCTTCTGGGAATCTATCTCCCCCCAACTCACCTTACCTGCATTTGCCCATGGATTCTTCCCCATGACTGGTCTGAGAGGGGAGGACCATCTTCCCCTCACCTGGTGCCTCTCGTTCAGAAATAGGGTTGGTGGTGCTGGTGGCAATGTGGGGATGGGAGTAGACAGGCAGGGTTTCCTTTAGTTGGCACCACCAACACTTTTATGTTTTCTCCCTGTGGTCCCCAGCCATGGTGGCACATAAGCATGTGTGTGAGGAGGCATACATGCACTACAGAACCATGGACCCTCCCTTACACGCTGCTCGCAATTCCTGCACCATCACCCAGCCTCCACCAGGTGGCAGACAAAGACTGAGATGTCATGCCTCCCTACTGTGGGAGTGGAGAGCTGTCCAACGGATGTTCAGTCCTCTCC
Organism: Neoceratodus forsteri; assembly: GCA_016271365.2. NCBI lineage: Eukaryota > Metazoa > Chordata > Ceratodontiformes > Ceratodontidae > Neoceratodus > Neoceratodus forsteri. The sequence goes on along the minus strand of CM057458.1, from coordinate 116,132,461 downwards.
CCCCCTCCCAAGCTAACCCATGGTAACCTGGTCTTGTTTCCAAACATTCGTCACCAGCATGGTAGGAGGTAAGATGTAGAGCATCTTAATCTTTCACGCCACTGGGACAGCCCTTTCTCACATCATTTATGGGTTCAATGCTCCCAAAATTTGGTCTCTCACCCATGCCACATATTTTGCTCACACCTCTCAAAAAAGTGTGCCCCAACCCTTTTGAATTTTGTACTCCACATTGTTCCTAAAATTAGAAGTTAAAACACTTTCAAAAATTGCCACCCACACCTCAGCAAACACTCTAACTCTACACCCCCTCGCAGTTTTAAGTAGGAAAAAAAGTGCAACCACATCCCACATATACTTGAATTTATACTATACTCCTCCCCCTGAAACATGTGCCTGCATTGTTCTGCAAATGTACCCAGTCCCCTTCCACTGATTCCAGTGCAGAGTCATCAGATGTCAGCTTGTGGCATACAAACAGCAAAGGAAAGTGATAAGGGCAGATAGTGAAATTTGGGTAAATTGTCATGTTCTCCAAAAATACCATCACAACTCAGAACTCTTTCAGTACACTATCATCAACCAGACTGCTCACTGTTCACAATCCATTTTACAATTTCATTTAAATATGAAATACTCTTTTTTTTATTGCAAAGTGAGAGTTTCCTATGAATGCACAATGCCCCGGGAACTGCACTTTCCGTATCAAGTACACAGTTCATTGTGAATAAACCTCCTACCATTTGCAGAGTATCTGTTTTCTACCTGAACCTAACTGGAGAGCATTGGAAGATAAGGGTGTATAGGGGATGTAGAAAATGAAAACTGGGCCACTGAAAAGAACTGCTGTGCTGGCGTATAACAAAAAATTCACTGCGCAAAAAAATAAATAAAAGACAAAATGAAGCATTCACAGAAGCCATATTCAGGACAGTTATTGATTACTGAGGATATCCGAGAATGTTCAAAGCACCTTTAGTCATCAAAAAAGTGCAAGGTGCAAGCAAAACAGGATAAACTGCTGGCTTTCTGGATATCATGGGCATCATTATCTGTCCTGAATACGGGTTCAGCGAACACACCATTCTTTCATGTTGGGAGTGGGGTATTTATTTATTAGTTTACTTGTTTGAAAATATATATACAAGAAAGCTCTTGAATCCTGGAGGCTTGTTTACAATATGATTCTGGTCAAGATCGCTAATATTTACGCACATTCTGATACAATAACAGATTACTGTGCATATTACAGAAGAATTCAGTCGTACAAGATATTTCATATTTCCATGTGCAGACATACCTCATTTTCAGTTGCAAAAATGTCATAAGGTAGTCACAAATGCCTCCTGGGAGTTAACATCTTGTTTGTCTGTCTACAAGGGCTGCTGCAGGCACATGAGAATGGCCGTGGAGGTCACAGTGTGATTGACCCAATAGGCTATCAACAGTGCAATGTAGTTCTTGTAGGCTTGCTTGCACTCTACTGAGCCCTTTCCAGTAATGCGTGCTAAAACCCAGCTGTAATGAGTCCATAGTCTAGTGAGCTGAAGCAACCGGCATCCACACTGGTGTGGAGTTGGGCTGCACTGGGGGTAACCAGTAGGCTGCCAGGGAAGGTCTTAAGCTCAGATAAGGGGAGAGGGGAACCAGTGGCCCATTAAAATGATGGCCCTCAGGGAAGTAGGAGTGAGAACAATGGAGAACCAGGGCTATTCCTTTTAGGTGGTTAGGGACAGGGATATTGGGATACTCAAGAAACCATCAACAGGAGAATCGTGACATGCGCCAGGCATGCAGAAGCAACATAGTACATTGTACAGACAGATTAGTGGATGCATACTGGTATATTAGCTACTGCAGAGCCAATTTGCTTTCTCGTGTCACACAACACAATAGTGCCAATGCACAAGGTGGACCATGTATGCGAGATAGGCATGTTCCTGGTCCACGAACATCCATACCCACAGACAGGCATATGGGGCATGGCATTCAGCACTGATGGACACCACAGGGTGCCTGTCGTGGCCCCATCCCCCCGTGGTCTATTGGTGCACAGGGGGAAGATTGGCTGACATAAGTGAGCATCCAGTTGGTTCAAAAGTGGATTCCCTTCTCCATACAGAGCAGAGGATCGAGGGACAAAGCACATCCTAGGAATTTTTACAAAAAGGGTGATTGCCCCAATGGCTGCCCCCAGCCCTCTCTGCTGAACTTGATTTCTATTGGGCACAGCAGCTATGGCAGGGATCCTGCGCCCCACCTAGCCTAGCAATCCACACCTTAGAGAATGGCTTGGAGTGTGAGCATGCCCACGGGGCACTCCCTTGGACCATTTGCACATGTAGCAGCATGAATGGCTGGGGGATTGGGTGCAGAAGAGGTGTACACCCCTTTCATGCATGCTGTGGGGGGTTGCAAGATCCCTGATGGGCAGCCCTTGCGCATAGGGTTGCCTAAGTGCCACAGATATGTGGTGCATAGGCTTTGCACCCCTATGTGCATAGTGGCCATTGTGTGCTGCATAGATTTGCAATATGCGTTTTAGGAATATACACTCAATAACCCACAATGGGCTGGGAATTAAGTTATATACTGCATGCGTGGGTGCCCTCTGTGGTCTCAGCCCATCAACCCTCTGGGAAGAGTGGCAATTATAGTTTAATGCACACACTGGCATGTGGGTCTTTAACAAAGAAATTATGTATTAAGAAACCAAATCCCGGTTGCCAAGATGGCAGTCTTAGATCCTCGATAGGAGATTAACTTTGATGGATTGCGGATGGCTTGCTTCCCATGCTTTCTAAGGCTCAGAAGGTAAGCACAGACTAGGCAGTGTTGCGGCACTCGGAGGGAGGGGAGACCAGGAAGAACTGATAGATCATACTTCCCTTGCACAGTGAAGAATGGCCTTTGCTGCACCTGTCCAATCCCTCCCCTAGGAGGCTTCTCAAGCTGGTGTCTCTCACATGACTCGAATTACTGTTTAAGCCAAACCAGCTTCAGACTGGGATGTTTTTGATGCAGAAAAATAACTGTAACTTTTGCCACCTCATTTTCCACTCAACACTGCATTTGCTGCCACATACAGGCTACTTAGAAGCTGACATGCCAGTCCAGGGGGTGCATGTTTTTTTAAACCTGATGCCATTTCATGCATTGATCTGACTGGAATAACAAGGCAGACCCTCACCCCCACCCCTCCTGTCTAGGGGTTTGATGGAATCCAGTCTCAGGGAGGGAGGTGATCTGACCCTGTGGGTCCTTTAATACTGTAAGCAGTGCATTTAGGTGGTTACTGACTGTGTGATGATTCGGGTTTGACTTTTGGCAGCTGGAGACCATCAACACAGAACAAGCTCCACACTGTACCTCAGACCTCACTGACCAGTTGATTTCCACAGGCCTGAAAAACATGGGGTTAGGGGACCACAAGCATGCAGTTCTTTTAAAAAATTTGAATTCTAAACAACTGTTGGATGCAAAACTGGCAAGCCATTTATTTTTTGATAAAAAGTCTAAAGCCATATTTTCCCCAAGGTAACATATTCACACAGTGCACTTTTTATGAGCTCAAATGGTCAGACTACAACACTTGTTATGGCACATCTTATTGTGGAAGGGGGAATTGAACCTCCAACCATATGTTACTGGTGGCTTAACTCAGCATACACATAGCTAACCTTTAACGCATAGCAGGGGGTTAGTTTGTTGCTGATTCCCAATTCTATTTTCCTTTAAACGCTGGCTGACTTCCATGCTAGTTTCCCTGTCATTGAGAAGCACTGAGGAACTTACTCCCACTTTCTGGAATTTCTACTAAAGAAACTGGATATTTCCCCACCAGTGGGGCTGGTAGTAATCTTTTCCACATTGTGGCACGTCTTTAAGTCTTGGAGAAGCTTAAATACACCCCAGTTACATGTACAGTCTATAAGGCTGCACTGCAACCAGCCCCAACAAGAGGACATCGGGGAAGGCCTACCTTTCAAACAGTTAGCAACACTGCAGGAGAAAAAAACAGTTTGGACAACCTTTATCTGGTGGACATAAGAGAGCGAAAAGGATAAAAGTTGCCACCGGAATGTCTGGGCCCCCTTCTGGCAACCACTATGACTCTTGCCAAGCTGAGGAGATGAGTCTGTCATCCTGATTCTCTTCAGAATTGTTATCCTTCACTCTGGTCCTGCCCCACTGATGGACGGTGGAAAACTGCTCTTTCTGTCATACTTTGGGAAGGGGGCTATCTATCCCCTCCTACCACAGGCCTCACCGGCCTTGACATGCTGGGCCACCGGATGCCACACTTAACCGCCAAGCTGCTCCCTCTTACACACTCCTCCATGACTATCCTCTGACTCTCAACTGCCAGTCCCCTCGTACCTGATAGGTGCAAATGTAACTGCTAGGTGGTGCTATCCCAAGGGCTACTACCCCTGTCTGTATGGCTAGTAACAGGTTAAGGGGCCTAGGGCTTATGACGGGTGCCTCCACCCAGAGGTCGGGGTCAGTAGTGGTTAAACTAGCTTGGGCACAGCCCTCTGGGAAACTGTGACCCCCTTACTTCCCACTAGTGGCTCTTTTGACCCACAGGAGAAACTTTTCCAATCCCCTGAATACATAACCCAATCACTCATATAGACACCACTTACCCTCAGGACTGGTTCTTACAGCACGTCTCTGAGGACCCCCTGTAAAACAAGGTTAGGCAATATACACATACACAATGCAATGCTGGTTCTATATGTACTGACACCACAGACAGTATATAATACAATAACAACAGATCTGATTTATTCAGGAGACAATAACACGGGAGGGGTCAATCAGGTTGATTTGGTCTGGCAATATTCAAATCACAGTACTTTGCATACACATAGGGTCCAAAATGTCACACTCTCTGGGTACCTAGGATGGGGGGAGGTGGGGCTAGCCAGGTCCATTGCCTGGGATTGGCCGGCTGGTGCAGATGGATAAGGCCCTGAAGGAAGAAAATATATGCACAACACACACTTGTAATCCGGAGCCAGATGGCTTAGTCGTAGAAGGAAAACACAAAGCAATCAGATGGCACACTAGTGATTAAATAAAATGTGCAGGGAGCTACCCTGATTTGTACTCACAATACCCCAAGCAGAGAACCAGATGGAGGATGGTCGCTCTGGATTGCCAGAAAAGCAGGACAGGGGGACAAGACCCTCATGACAGGGCCCAACTGCCTTTGACTGCAGGTGGATTCGGTCCAGATCAAGAAGGATGCTGCTTCCAGCTTCTGTCCACAACTCACAGCAAGGGGAAGTAAAAATCATGATTCCCCACAAGCAAGAAGCACATTTTGTACTGTACCAGGCCAGTTGCTACATGAACCTCGATCACAAAACACTGCAAAACCCAGGAGCACTCACAGCAGCTTCAGTTCCTGACAGGTCGATCGCACTTCAGCAAAACTTCTGTCTTCTACAGGGCAAGCCTGGTTCTACACTCCTTCTTCCTCTTCCGAAACTCAGGTTCAGCCTGATGCACACTCTCTAACAACTGCAGGCCAACTTTAGGGCCCCCTTCGCGCTTCCCGCGTGAACTACACGCTGCAACAGCACAGAGCTCCTTCTCCTCTCACAGTCACCTTGCATCTGGCTTGCCATCAACAGTTCAGGGCATTTCCTTTGGATTTCCATCAGTCCAGTTGGCTGGTTCGACTGTCAATCACAGCAGGGCTCCCTCTGTTGTTGCAAAAAGACACCAAGGTCCACACTACAATTCCCAGAGGTACCTGCCATACAGCCCCTTTATGGCAGGCTTCAGATGAGAGTCCCAGTTCTGGTAGGCCCAAGCAGTCTCCATTTTAGGGCTCCCCTAACCCGATTGGTCCCTGCTCAGCAGTTCAGAACCAAAATGGAGGGGCTTCACAGAAACAGTTCGTGCTGCAAAAGAGCAGGTTAGACAAACTACATTCTCACTAACACTCTAAATAATTTCTGGCAAACAGTTACATCTTTCCATTAGGCTCCCTCTGCGCATATAGCTACCACAGAAACGGAGCGATTCGTTAGTAGCTCGAGTAGGACTCGAGCAGGAAACACACAGTCCCCCCTTACAAACGAATTAAGCCTGCGAGCAGGCAGCTCTTAAAGAAACAGTACGTAGAAGCTCTGAAAGCACTCACAGTGCCCACATTTAAGCGGCATTTCACCAGACACCAGCTAGGCAGGGAGCACTTTGACAAGCTCCGGGAAAGCTTCTAGGAATGCCCATTTGCATGGGGGTTACACAAAAATCCTAACATGTGTGCACACACGCCCAGCAGTTGTGTACACTCACTTGGTGTCTTAAAGGCACCCTTTAGCAACTCCCTGCAATGGCGGGGGGGGGGAGGGTTACATAATGAATGTTTAAAAAATGGTCTTAGAAATCCATGGGCATGTATCAGACAACAGAGCCCACGGTACAACAAGTACCACTACCAACCGACCGCATAACAACACTCAAGAGGCCAGTTAATTTTCCATATTGCTTAACGAGTGAGTTGGCAGCCACCAAACCTCTACTTTCCGAAGTCTGGTTTATGAATATATTTATTTTTAAAATAAATATAGTATGCACACATAAAGAAAGCAAAATAAAAAAATACGGTCCAATCAGGACAATCTCTCTTTGAGCAGCAGTGAGAGAGAGCACGCACTATGTCTGGTAGCACAGCTCTGTATGAAAGCACCAGTATTTTCTTCATTTTCCGTACTGCACATAGATGTCCATCTGCAGTACAGATAATGAAGAATGTACTTCTCGTGTCACGCACTGTAGTGCTACCAAACATTGTGCTCATAGCTGGAAATCAGTAGTGTCATTTTTTTTTTAAGTCTCAGGACCTTTCATTCTGAGCTGGCTTAACTCACACTTTCTTCAATCCATAGCACAGAAGGCTTGATTGCCAGCAGAGAAGTCCAAGAGCAGCCCGTGTTCCTGCTACCAGCCCACTCTATCTTCTGATCATCACAAATAGTGGTAGTTTCCAGATCTGATCTCCAAGGCTCCATTCACTGCCGCTCAGCCCAACTGTGTGCTTCTGACTGCATTTTAAAAATAAAAGGAAACAAACTGAAACAGCCCTCAAACCACTGAAATTTTATTTTATTATTTTAATGTGTACCACTTATGATAGGTGACTTCTTATTGATGGCTAGATTGTGGTCGGGACAAGACGGTGACAATCCTGAAAGTGCCCCATTTAATACAATCACGATGCTGAAGCAGGTAATAATCACTAATGATTCTTAGAATTGTGATTAGCGGAGCAAGTGTAATTCTACAAATAACTGTCTTTGCAAATGTTAAAAATAGTCCCTGTCTCAATGAAGCACTGTGTGTGTGTGTGTGTGTGTGTGTGTGTGTGTGTGTGTGTGAGGGGCATCACTAATGGTTCTGACAATTGTAATTAGCTAGCTTATAAAAACAGCATTGTAATGCAGGTGGAGGAACTACTTTACTACAAAATAAATGAAACACTTAGTTTTAACATTTAAACATAAAAAATATATAATTTTCAAACATATGTAGATTAGAACAGTTGGCCCATTTTCTAAGTGCAATAATACCCTCCAGGGTGGGAGGTATGGGCTATACTGGACCTTTCAGGGGCTGTAAGGCCCTTCACCTCTGGCATCGGGCTTCATTACGCCTCTGGGTGGTCTGGTATAGCCCAATACCACCCACTCTGTCGAGTATTATTGCTTACTTAGAAGACCCACTGGCCTGTTACCATGAGGCTTGCTTATTTTATTTAGTGCTTGTCACAGACACATTTAAAAAGTTCTGAAAGAGAAAAAAAAGGAAAAAGAGAGATGCCAAGCTCAATAATGCAACTTATTAGTGATTAAGTGCATGGGAGAGTGGCAACTGGGGTGAGTTAAGTAAATGAAGGGCTCTCTCAGTGCTACCTAACTCATAGATGTATGGCTGGGGAAAGGGGGAGAGTTTTGAACGGGGGGAAGATAAATGTCACATTTTATAAATTACCTCTTCCCAGGCAGTGCTTAAAAGAAATCTACACCCTCAGATCTTCTAAATTGTATTTGTTTCCATGTCAACAGACAACTTTTTTCATGTAGCAGTTACAGATGCATGCAACTCACTTAGCTCATTACTTCCAGTAGCCTCATATGAAGTCTGAACTATCCATTGTTTACTGGACACAAAATGGCCTCCCAGATAATAATGAGTCCGTTTGTTTTCGCACTTCATACTAGGCCCTGTAACTGACCTGTAAGGCTCCATTTGGTGGTTGTTGAAATCTCATTGTCCCTGAGAGCTGCATTAGTATATGACAACATGATACGTAATCAACCTTTCAACTCCCCAGTATGCCTGTCCACTTAATTAGACTTCAAAGAAACAAGCTGCAAGAAGGTAAGAAATAGGGACGTCAGAACTAGTTTGAATAAGATTGGAACCCATCTCAAACTCTGGTGTTCGAGTTCTAATGTAGAACTCGAACACTAGAGGGTTCGCAAAAAGGTTCGAATCTTTGTAAAAATCCAAGTCTTACTGCTGGTATGCAAAACTGTCAGCTCCCAAGAGCCCCGATCTTCCCAAAGCTGCAGTTACTGTTGTTGTGTGTGTGTGTGTGTGTGTGTGTGGGGGGCATTGTGATGAGAATGCACGGCTACGTCTGCGCACTCCTGATCGTAGTCACCATCACCACCTGACCAACTGCTCTGCAGTCATGTGGTGCGGTCAGACCAGCACAGTAGTCACGCGTTGCTACATAGTATATTCTTCACATTCAGTCTCTGAGATGGAAGGAGCTCTGCTGAGCCTGCTAGCGTTGCGACTTGCGAGCCGAGTTGTGAACTTTTTTTAAACAGTTAACTGATGACTTGCTTTGTCTCCAGCTAGAGTAAAAAAAAAATAAAGCAAAAGTGTGGGTGGGGAATGGGGTGAAAAGGTGGAGGGGGGATGGGGGACCAAGGAAAGAAAGGGTGGGTAGGAGAAAACGGCTTGGTCCACTCTCTCAGGTGGGACATAGAGAGGGATCTACAGCTGACTGCCTGCATTAATTTGGACTCAGAGTGCTGCTAAGTCTTAGTCGCTAACTTGCTAGTATAACTTGCCTTTGCCTCCTGAGCTGTTTAAGAAAGATTAACTAGTCCAGTACTAGTACTCATCTCTGTCTGGTGGAATATGTCTGGAGACACAAAGCACCCTGACTGGGGGAGGGGTGAAGAAAATAATCAGATTTTGACACAAAACAAAGTAAAAAAAAACAATGTGTGAATGAATGAACAGATAAACTTTTATTGAACTGAATTGTTTAAATCCTACAACAAGTATCAGGAGGGAGGACCCTGCTGTGTTCCCTTCCCTTTGACTGCAGTGACTGTACCCTAATTACTGTATTACTGCCCAGCCAATGTGAGTCTTATGACCAGCCGGTCAGTTGTGGAGACCAAGGAACACCTGACTAGGCTGGGTGACAAACTATCATCTATTTCATCCGGCATCTCCTTCTCTGAGATCCTGCCAGTCTGGGAGAGGGGAGCAGATGGACGGAAGGTCAGAGAAGGGGAGATAGGGGAGCTAAACACGTGGCTCAAGGACTGGTGCCAGGAAAAAGGACACAGATTTGTAGGGAACTGGCAACAGTTCTGGGAGCGAAAGTTCTTTAAATTTGATGGACTTTATCTGACTAAAGAGGGAGTCAGTGCATTGGGACAGAAGTTTGACGTCTTTGCAGAATATTTAAACTAGCAAATGGGGAGAGGGGTGCAGCACCCCATACGTCGAATGGGAAGAACACCCCTCCCCCCTCAGCTAGTGGTCAAACAGGAATTCAGCATGTTTGCCGTTCATTTGCATCACCAGGTAAGAAAAAAGGTTTGTCTCCCCATACGACGCACAGGGTAATGCCAAACTCACCCAACAACTAACACACCAAAATCTGGCCAATGGAAAATCATGTACACAATGCTCACAGCCTGGGAAATAAGATCCCAGACCTGCAGGCACAATGTCAGAGGCTAAACTGGACATAGTAGCACTAGTGAGACGTGGTTTACCAGTAACCACACTTGGGAGACTCAGTACCTGGCTATGTATTGTTCAGAAGAGACCGAGGTGCAAAAGGGGGGAGGAGTGGCCCTGTGTGTTAATGAAAATATCAAAGCTACAGAAATTCAGAATACACATAAGGAGCCAGAAGAACTGTGGGTCACCCTGGAAACAGGAAATGGGACAGCTTATAAGAACTGGGGTTGTCTACAGGCCTCCAGATCAGAGGGAGGACATAGACACATTACTGTTAGAAGATATACAAAACATGACAGCTAAAGGAGAGGTTCTGATAATGGGAGACTTCAACATGCCGGATACAGACTGGTCAATACCAGCAGGAACATCTGCCAGAACTAGACTCATAGTGGATTCCCAGGAGGGCCTCAAACAACTGGGTACAGCAACCCACAAGAGACAGGGCTATCCTAGATCTAGTACTGACTAACAAAGAAGGGATCACAGATCTCCAGGTAGAAGGTCACCTGGGGGCCAGTGACCATCACATGGTATGGTTCAATTTGGCTACTACATCTAAATCATCCCATTCCAAGGCAAAAATATGGGACTTCAGAGGAGCTGACTTTGATAAGATGGCCAACAGAGTTAAGCTAGCCCTGGCAAAAAGAAACACAGGTGAGGGGGTACAGGCAAAGTGGGCAAGCATTAAGGATGCAATACTTGAAGCAACATCCCATTGTGTTAGACAGAAAAGAAAGTGCAAAAGAAGAAGGAAGCCACTTTGGTTCTCAAATACAGTAGCAGAAAAGGTCAGAGCCAAAAGGCTGGCCTTCAGGAAATATAAGGGAACACAGCGGGATGAAGATAGGGAGGCATACCAAACTGCCCAAGGAAGCAGGTAAGGCAGTAAGGCAGGCAAAGTCCCAAACTGAGGAAACACTAGCACTAACAGTAAAGAAGGTGACAAGACTTTCTATAGATACATTAGTGAAAGGAGAAAAGTCCAGAGGGGGTATTGCTAGCTTTAATGGAGAAAAGGGAGCATGAGGAGGAGGACCTGTAAAGGCATCTATCCTAAATAGATACTTTTGCTCAGTATTTACTGAAGAGAAGGTAGGGCAGGCCCACAGCTCAGCATCATGGACACAGGGGAGGGAGGTGAGCACTACCCTTCACAAAAGAAAGGGTCCTACAAGATTGCTAAGCTCAGGGTGGATAAGGCAATGGGACCTGATGGCATACATCCCAGAGTACTTAAGGAGCTAAAGGAGGAACTAGCAGAGCCATTAACAGAATTGTTTAGTGAGTCTCTGAGCACAGGAGAGGTCCCAGAAGACTGGAGAAGGGTTTCATGTGATCCCGCCTCCACAAGAGTGGTAGTAGGGAGGAGGCGGGAACTACAGACCGTCAGTCTTACCTCAGTAGTGGCAAGATTATGGAGGCACTTAAGGAAAGGATAGTGCAACACCTGGAATCCATAGGGCACAGGATCCAAGACAGCATGGGTTTACAAAGGAAAGTCCTGTCAAACTAATCTCATAGATTTCTTTGACTGGGTAACCAGAGTGGTGGACCAAAGGGGAGCAGTTGATGTCGCTTACCTTGACTTCAGCAAAGCTTTGACACTGTTCCACATAGAAGATTGATAAATAAGCTGGGTAGGCTCGGGTGGGCGAAGTTGGTCAACTGGGTGGCAAACTGGTTGACGGGCAGAAACAGAGAGTGGTGGTAAATGGTATACAGTCAGAAGAGATGCAAGTTACAAGTGGTGTACCTCAGGGATCAGTCCTGGGGCCAGTCCTTTCAACATCTTCATTAGTGACCTTGCAGATGGACTAGAGGGTAAGGCTTGTCTGTTTGCAGATGACACCAAGATCTGCAACAGAGTAGATGATCCAGATGGGTGGCAGAATGAGAAGAGATCTGGATAAGCTAGCAGAATGGTCAGAAGAGTGGCAACTGGGATTTAATGCAAGAAGTGCAAAATCATGCACATAGGGAAGAGAAACCCTGAAGCCACCCATAGGCTGGGAGGAGTTGCTAGCAGTCACAAAGGAAGAAAGAGACTTGGGCATCATCATCACTGATGACCTAAAATCATCCAAGCAGACCTCTAAAGCAGTAGGTAAGGCTAGGATGTTAGGGCATTAGTAGGGGTATCACAAGTCGAAGAGGGAGGTAATAATCCTTCTGTACAAGACACTGATTAGGCCCCATCTGGAGTACTGCAGTATTGGAGGCCACACCTTCACAAGGACATTAACCAAATTGAGGCAGTCCAGAGAAGGCAACCAAAATGGTGCAGAGACTGCATCAGAAGACATATGAGGACAGATTAACGGAGCTCAATATGTATACCCTTGAGCAAAGGAGGAGAGAGGTGATATGATCAAGGCATTCAAACACCTTAAGGGCATAAACAAGATGAAAGAGTCTAACATGTTTAAATATAAGAAAAATAGCAGGACAAGAGGACACAGCATGAGATTAGAGGGAGGCCAATTAAGGGGAATGTGAGGAAATTCTTTTCACAGAAAGGGTGGTGGATGCATGGAATGGCTTACCACAAGAAGTGGTGGCTATGAATACAGTGCAGGCTTCAAACAGGCATGGGATAGGCATAAGGGAGCAATACAAATGACTATGAATAGATAGACCACTGACAGAGCAAAGGCCGATGGCACATTTATAAGGTAGAAAAAGAAATGGGCAGACTGGATGGGCCTTGCGGTCCTTATCTGCCGACAACTTCTATGTTTCTATGTACTACTGGGAGGGGAGAGAGCATCTCCTGTGGGCAGCCCATCACCCTGCTGCTGCTAAATACATGACAGAAACCTAAAAATATATTTCCCTGATGAGAGACAGAAAAATCTCTTTCTTCGGTTAGTGTATGTAACTCCGTCTCTTGTGGTCAGCCCATCACCCTGCTACTGTGTGTCCCCTTGACTGCACTGTACCTTACCCAGTGTGTGCTACTGTGTGAAGTCCAGTGGCCAGTTGTGTGGTGGCATTATCCTTAAATACATGACAGAAGCCTAAAAATATATTTCCCCATTGGGAGGAGAGACAGAAAAATCTTTCCTCGGTTTGTGTGTGTAACTCCATTTCTTGTAGTCAACCCATCACCCTGCTGCTGTGTGCCCCTTGACTGCTATGTGTATGCCTATGCCCAGCAACCCAATCATTCTGTAAGCCTTGAACCTGAGATCCTTTAGTTGCAAACCGTCATATTCTTCAATTACTTTCAGTCCTCTGCATCACAGATCACTTTGCTTTCTTACACAGGAATTGTGTGGGTGTGGGTGTGTTCACTGCAGTATACTGGTACTGTTATGGCTGACACCAACATAGATGAAGCATCTGGTGCTGGTGTTGGAGCAGGTGTTGATGGTAGTAGTAATCCTGGTGCTAGCAGAAATAACCAAAATGTTTCATGTGATAAAAATTCAACAAACAGCAAAAGAGCAACAGCAAAGTGTGCTAAAGGGTCACCATTTAAGAAAACCTGTGCAGCTGCTGGGATCACATGGAGAGGCACCATAAGGTATGCCGTTCATCCTGTTAAAATCCCTGTGACTAGCAGTAATAATGCAAATGACAGGGAGTCCCTCTTTGACTCAGACTCAGACAGTAGCTCTTTGTCTCAGTCTGACACTGTTTGTCTTGCGACGTATCATTAGTTCCTCAACAAAGTGAAATGAGCAAGTCTGCTGACAATGAATCAGGTGGTGCACTTGCAAATACATCCAGCACTGTTGGCAATGAAAAAGGACATATCCATTGAATCCCCCACTTCTGTGTCAGCCAGCAATGAAAATCCATCAGAGTCTTCTGCCCACTCTTCTAGCACTTAGGAGCATGTCCCGGGTTCTTTTAGGACAGGTGAAAAGACGCAAACAGTCTTTAGCTATCTTCCTAGCACTCAAACAAAATCTGTCACATCTGAGATGTGGAATTATTTCTCTGTCAGTAAAACTGATCCATGCAGAGCAATTTGTTCCCTGTGTAAACAGAGTGTAAGCCGTGGCAAAGTTGCGTCATGCCTTGGCACTACAGCTCTTAAACGTCAACTGAAAAAGCATTCAGTTTTGCTTGATCGTCCAAAACCCATGTCCTCCATCTTCCGGACAGCACGTGAGAAGGATCAGGAATCTGAAATGGATACTGAATTGTCTGAACTTGATGTGGACAGAACCACTGCCAGCCCTAGGATCACTGTTACCACCAATACCAGCATCATTAGTACCGGTTGCACATCCAGTGATGGCACTGAATGTATAAGTCCTAGTCCACCATCCCAGTAATCCATCTGCCCATTGAAGCATGGTATATAATAAACCAGCAGGGACATGTTGAAAACAGCTAACACTGTCTCAGGCATTTGAAAGGAAGAATACCTTTACTAAAATTTATCCAAAGACCCTTCATCTTAATCACAGAATTGGTGAACTGTTAGCTGGAGCCCTTCTCCCATACTCTTTGGTAGATCATGAGGATTTTCAGGAGCTCTTGAAACTAGTAGAGCCTTGTTACAAAGTTCCTCATTGAAGGTACTTTCCTATGTTGAAATACCAAACATTTATCAGGCTTTAAAAGCGACAGTGATGCTTGCACTTAAAACTGCAGAGGATGGGGTTATTCACGTCACAACAGATATGTGGACCAGCACTCAAAACATAGATTACATGTCCCTTACCGCTCATTGGGTCATGTTTTCTTGTGCTTCTTCAAAAACAAAGACACCCCAGAAGATGGTGCTGCTGCATATAAAGAAGTTTGGGCAAAGTCATACAGCTGCAAACATTTTGCAGGAACTAAATGACCTCCTTGATGAATGGGTTTATTCTCATGGTCTAAGATGTGGCTTCATAGTAAGTGACAGTGGAGCCAACATCTTGAAAACAGTACAGGATGGAGGATTTATGCATGCTTCTTGCTTTCACATTGCTTACATTTAATTGTCATGGGATTTCTCAGCAATGAAACACAAGTGGATGGTATGATTGCTGTTTGCAAAAAAATTGTGACTTACTTTTCACATTCAACCAATGCTATACAGTCATTGTCCGAACTGCAAAAAAAACACAAGCTGCCCCAGCGAATGCTGATTCAAAATGTTTCCACTCATTGAAACTCAACGCTTTACATGTTGCAGCACCTCTTGGAGCAAAAGCAACCTGTACATGAGTATTGCTCCAGTTACATTATTGGAGATGGCATTATGCTGTCTGTGCTGCAGTGGAAACTAATGGAGACAGTGTGCTGCATCCTAGCTCTTTTTGAGACAGCCACAAGGGACATGTCTTCTGAAGGCACATCTGTGAGTCAGGTTATCCCACTCATAATGCTGATTTCATATCATCCTACTGTTCTAAATCTACAAATAGAAAAAGATCTGAAGCTCAGACAACATGTCGGCTGTATCATGGGACTCTCGTAAAGAAAATGAGTGAGCGCTTCAAAACCAATGACAAATTAGTTGCAATGACGAAATCAAAACACTACATCCTTGCAACTCTCTTAGATCCCAGGTTCAGGGCTATACATCTTCCAAAACCAGGTTATACAGAGCAGTACAAATGTCTGTTGCTAGATGAGCTGCAGCTCTCACAGGTGTCAAACACAGACACGCACAGTACCCTCAGGTTGTCATCCCCACAACGTGCAGGTTCATCTTCACAAAGGGATACAAAACTGGAAAAGTCACCAAACATTAACAGTAGTTGTTCCACAATTGCCACTTCTTCAACTCTTAGTGGCAAACTAAATCTGTGGCAAAACCTTTCCCAAATTGCTGCCATACCAGCTTATACTGATTCCTCTTCTGAGAGGTCTCTGTCCATCATGGTAGACAGTTACCTGCAAGAACTGCCTATTCCTATTGATGCATGCCCTTTTGAATACCGGAGATCAAAAAAGTCAATTTGGACAGACATGTATGATGAAGCCTATAAATATCTTGGTTGTCCTGCAACAAGTGTCTCTTCAGAACAGCTGGCAATATTGTGACAGACACCAGAAATAGGTTGCTGCCAGAAAATGTACACACGTTAACTTTTATTAAAGTTAATAAGTCAAGATTTTCACATCCCTACAAGAGTACAAACTGATTCTGAAGTGACTGATGTTGTGGATGTTGATGGTGATGACAACTCGGTGGTGGCTGGTAAATACTGCGTGGGACAGAGTCTCTCTGCACCAAAAAGGAAACTTTTACAGACTGTGATGACTTTGGTTGTCTCTCTTCTTTCTCGATCTACTACCTAGGACTATATACTCCACAAAACTTTCACCATTTCATGGCAAACTGCTTTGTAGCTAGGGTCTAAAGTCAACAAGTTTTATATACAGGGCAATTTTAACATCGGTGGGAACAGGCTCAAATTTGGCATAAAAGGGACACTGTCATGTCAATCATTTCTGTATCATATTATTTATAGTTACAGTGCAAACATATATTTTTGGGTTTACCTTCTGTGACTGTGTGGTACATCAGTATGGGCTGGGACCGGGGGCGGTCTATTTTTCAATTTTAAAGAGGACAAAACAATGAGTTCTAATTGGTAGCTGTTTATTATTTTTCAGTTACAGAAATTTTAGCCATAAACCAAAATGATCCATATGTAACTTACCTTACTGAATAGAAATTATGGGAAAAACTGTATTTTGAATTGTTATGTTTCTGTGGGCAGTATCATGTTACAAGTCTCTTCCGGGAAACAGAGTCATCTGGAGTTTTACCTATGTCATGGTTGAGCACATATTCTGTAAGCATAGGTCACATACAACAATAGCTCGTGTTTAACATTCTGTTGTACATAGACCATGGCATAATAGCAACAACTCTCAAATTACTGGTTCCATGAAGAGGACTGTACAGAATGTTGTCCATAAGAAGAAAACAATTGAAAAGACAGTTTTTCACATACGTGTTGTTTATTAAGGAACAGTTAAGTATGGCTCATTTGGAGGCAAGAGTTTCATTTTTCTTAGTAAGCACGTGGTAGTTTTAGCATTTGAGAGGGGGAGGAGGGTAGAATGGATGCTGGAGGGTGGGAAAGGGCAGGAGGTTGGTTTAACATGGATGCATGAGGGAGAAAGATGGCATGGATGCTAGTGCATGGGTGAGGGTTGGGGGTTGGTTTTAACATGGATGCAGGAGGGAGAAAGATGGCATAGTTGTTAGTACATGGGTGATGGTTGGGGGAGTGGGTTTTAACATGGGTGAGGGATGGAGAAGGGTGACATGAACGGTAGTTCATGACGAAGTGTGGGGGTAGTTTAAACATTTGGGTGAGGGAGGAGGGTGGAATATGTGCTTGAGAGGGGTTAAGGTTGTGGGTTGGTTTTAACACATGGGTGTAAGGGTGGTATGGGTGCTACTGCATAGATGAGCGTGATAGAAGAAAAGTGGAATGGGTGCTGGGGTGAAAGGTGGGTGTTGTTTTAGTCCTTTCGTTTACAGATTCGTGATCGACTGGGGATGGTGAGGAAAAAGATGATGACAGACCAATGGTATGGGAGGGCTACACCAATTGCCCACTGTGGAATCAACTATAGATATTATATATATATATATATATTCTCTTCTTAAATACATTACAAACTACTGCCACGTAGCACAAGTGTCCTGTCCCCTTTAAAAAAAAAAAAAAAGAATAAAGGAATCAGAAATAAAAACACCACATGCCAACTGCTGCAGCTACATTAAATGTTCCTTAAGTTAGTATGTGGTGAGGAAACCACTTTTTTTATTTATGTGACTGAAATACAGATTTTACTGATGTATCAGCTGGAAAAATGCATCACCTTAGAAAGTTGTATGTATCACTTCAATTTGCCAACAAGAATGTTGGTATATGTATGCATTATCTTAGAAAACTGCATGAATTTTTTGCCAGCAACAATGACTGGCATATTTTTTTTTTCAAATGTCTTGACTGACTACGTTATGACATAATATGTTTTGCAACAGCTCCATGTGCTGCGGCTGCAGTACTTTGGCTTGACTTTGTTATAAAAGCTTTCTTTTAAACATAGCAACTTTTGATTTACTCATTTAAAACACAAAGCAGCAAATAGCTGAAATTAGGTAATATCAGTTATTTTTACTAATAATTCATGGACGATGAGTATATATAACTGAGTACATAAATGGCTAATGTGCCTCTTTCTTTCACTAAGCAACTATGATGCAGCTGCAGCAGGAAAACTTTTAACATATGGGTGGGTGGTGGGCCTGTTACGTATTAAGTTGCTGGCTTTAGCAAACAGAAGAAACCATTGATAAACCTAGTTGTATTCCTATCAGTGTCACACATGATCATTTCTCTCCCCCTTGTATTAAACAGTTTTTCCTTTACATGCATTTCATTACTATCTTCATTACTGGCTGCACAATTAAAAAATAGGGTTTGAGTTCTAAAAAGTTCTAAAAAAGATTAGAACCCTAAAACGTTTTCAAAAGTTCTAGACTAGAACTAGAAGCCAGAATGTCAGAGGGGTCTGACAACTCTAGCGTACGGTTTGCGCTGAGACACTGTTTAATTGCAGAGACAAACCTGCTCCCCGGGAGCCTTCTGGGTCGAGAAGGCAACCGAGCAGCCCTCCCCCACAGCCGACTGACTCTTCCCAAGCCTCACGCTGATCGCCCCCTGCAAAAGGCGTGGAATTCAAACCAAAAAATCTGTACAGGTAAAGGAGACCAGGACTTTATTTGCAGTCGCCACACGAGTGCTGATTGTTTTTTTCCCCTCAGTTTTTCTCCCTGTATACTTGTGAATTGTAAGGAACAGCAGAGCACTTTAATGGTGAAACATCAAATGCCATAGAAAGCTTGTTCTGTGACCATGACCTTTATTTTAAACTGAATCAGTGAAACTTGTAGTGCCAGAGAAAATATTTTTTTTGATTACCCAAGTTGCTAAACTTCTACTGCCTTTGCACCTTTTAACCTTTGCAAACCCCAGTGCCTGCAAAAACTGCTTTGTTTCCAACTGAGCCCTCTGTTTAGAAAGTCCAATAATGAGCTTAACCGGTGCTGGGCTAAAATAACCTTAACTGCATTGAATATGCGATCACCACCCCCAATGCTCCTTTAGTCTGCTGCTTTGTGTAGGATCTTAACCCATCGGGTGACTTTTCCATTTGCAGGTTATCACAGCTGTCCTCCAGTGGCCGCTATAACAAAAGAAGCTTCTGGCTAATGTGCCCAATACAAAACTCCAATACTCCCTCTAGTGGTGTTTAGCCATCACTGCACCTGTTTTCTCTAATCCCAACCTTTTTGCACCACCTGCAAATTATTGTGCAACTCGGGAAGTATCTCTGTCTCTCCCTACCAAATTGCCTGCTACCCACAAAACTGCCAGTTGTATCATAAACTAGATAGCCAGAAATTAATTTATAATACCAAGCATGCTGCTGGGCATACTCCTGGGGAGAGGCTATATCTTTCTTACACTATATATAGACCACCTAATGTTAAACTCCGAGATGAATTATAGTCTTCCACCTGGCCTCATACTAACTCATTATCCCTGTGTCTATCCTCAGTTAAGCCACTACCCTAGCCTGCTTATTCTGAACAGTATCAGGAATAATGGTCGTTGCTACGCCTGTGCAACACTCCTCAAATTAAAGAAACGCCTATCTTCACAACGCCCATCCAAGGCGTTCCTGAAGGTATGGCTTCTCCTAAAGCTCCTGCTAGCAGGGGATATTGAAACAAACCCAGGTTCGCCCTGCACAAATATCCCAAATGTAACTCCCTCTCTACCCTGCTGGACCAACATTAAAGGGCTGAAACTGGTGCATATCAGTATTAATAGTCTCAGACCTAAACTGCAAGAGCTTGAAGCCTGGGCAGACCTACACTTCCCTGACGTATTTGCCATCTCTGAAACATGGCTCAAACCCATGATCTTAGCACACAAGATTAGGATCCCTGGATTCAAAACCTTTTGAAAAGATAGAATAGGAAAAAAGGGTGGAGGGGTTATCATATATACTAAGGAATCACTAACGGTGTCCTTAGCAGAGATTCCAGCAAAGGCGGATGAGGGCTGCAAAACACTATTTGTAAAAGTACTATTGGGGGGTACAAAGCCACTACTAATAGGATGTGTTTACCACCCTCCTAAGATTGCAACGGAAACACTAAAGGCCCTTACTAAGCTTATCCCTGACCTGCCTCCCCATGAGAAAATAATAATGGGTGACTATAATCTTCTCTGGGGCCCCTCAACTAAGACTGACATTAAGTCCAGCTTGCTAGAGGCCAAGCTTACACAACTGATCCATGAACCAACAAGGCTGAATTCAAAATCCGGAAACCACACCACCCTTGATTGGCTACTGGTGTCTAACCCCAATAGATTCAAGCTGGCCGATACTTTTGCCGACTCCTTAAGTGACCACGCCCCCATCTTTGCTATACGGAAAAATAGCTATCCAACTCCACCTCCCCGTACATTTCTGGCACACGACTACTCCAATTTTGATGCTATGTCCTTCCGGGATACCCTGTCAGGAATTGACTGGGCTCAAATTAATCTTGCCCCCAGCCTGGACTCTGCCCTGGCCTTTTTCACCAATAATTTCCTCTCGGCCACCAACAGATATGCCCCTCTAAACAAATGAGAGTAAAAGGACAACAGTCTAGGTGGCTGACACATGATCTAAAAAAACTAATGAGGGAAAGGGACAGGGCCTGGGGCAGGTACAAGTCCACTAATTTAACCAATGACTGGGTCCGTTACCGAATGCTCAGAAACTCATGTAAAAAAGATTTAAAACAGGCCAAGCGACAGTACCCTAAGAACCTAGAAACAAAAAATCTCTCTACCCTGAGAAATTCTGGTCCCAAATAAATGTGCTCCTGAAAGGCCACCACACTCAAAATGCCTGTGACATTGTTGTGGGAGATGTCCACCACACGAACCTGCAAGACGCTGCAAATGCCTTTAATGAATTCCTCACTGACCTTGGCAAGTACAGGGTTCATCCCTGCAGCCCAAAACAGCCATCTTCGGATGACTCATTGAATCTCCCCTCATCACCTAATTTTCACCTTAGGTTAACATAAAAAACGGAGGTCCAAAAGCTCATTAGGAGCATTAAGACAAATGGTTCTCCAGGCTATAACAAGGTTGAACCCAGGTTACTCAGATACTCAGACTGGCTGACCAAGAAATTGCTATGCCAGTCATGTTGTTGTTCAATAGTTCACTGATGGAAGGCAAAGTCCCCTCAGCTTGGAAAACAGCTTTGGTTACCCTGATCCCTAAGGGAGGACCCAGTGAGCTAGTTGAAAACTATAGACCGATTTCTATTCTCTGCACACTAAATAAAATGCTTGAGAGAATTGCATACCAACAAGTCCAGACTTATGCTGAACAACATAGCCTCCTCACTCCATGACAACATGGATTCAGAAAACAACATGGTACTGATACTGCCCTGGTGAGTCTAACATCCGACATCCTTGCTGCCCAAGACAAGGGCGAACTTACTGGTGCGGTCTTCATAGACCTTACCAAGGCCTTTGATCTAGTAGACCATACATTGCTCATCCAGCAGCTTAGCTCTCTCGGACTGGACAACCACTCAACGCAGTGGTTTAAAGATTACATGCAAGACAGATCTCAGACAATCAGATGGCAGGGGGTGGGGTCAGGCAAGCGCTCCATTGCTGAGGTGTCCCCAAGATTCAATACTGGGGCCCTTCTGTTCTCCCTGTTTATCAACAACCTACCAAAGCACTGCGGCGGAGCGAAAGTGACCCTCTATGCAGATGATGCAGTATTATACAGATCTGCTTCAAATGCTGTACAGCTAAAGCCAACTCCTGAACCACGATCTCTCCCTACTGGAAACCTGGTTCCTCACAAATAGGCTAGTTCTAAATGAGAAAAAAAACAAAGCCATCCTATTCGGACCCAGTAAATTGGACCCCGACAGAACATGTCTACTATCCCTGTATCTGTCCAGTGGCCATCCTATTGAGGTGGTGGATTGCATCAAATACCTGGGAGTCTATATCGATCAAGACTGCTCTTTCAAGGTTCATGTTGAACAATTAACCAAGGAGCTAAATCAAAAGCTTGGGCTCATGTACCATCTAACCCCTTTTCTCACTCAGGCATCCAGGCTAAAGATAGCCATGGGCATGCTCCTGCCCACCTTATTTTATGGTGCCCTAGTGCTACATTCAATGCAAAACACAGAGATGCAAAAGCTAGGAAAATTGTACCACAGAATAGGACGCTTTGCCCTGGGAGCTCAGCCACTAGAACACCATTGTAATATACTCGACTCACTGAATCAGCCCTCCCTGGAGGGCAGACTGGCTTACACTTCCCTATGCTTGGCTTTCAAGCTTCAATAAACAGATGCTTGCCCCAGCCTGAGTCATACCTTAGTACTCAAGCAGCCTAAAAGAACACTTAGATCCTTGTGTCGTTGACTGCTCCATGTCCCAAAAGTCCGAACAAGCCAAGGTCTTCAGTCGTTCGAAAATTACATCCCATACCTATGGAATGGCCTACCTAGTAATCTTCAAGACTGCAGCTCCTTTGGGGGTTTTAAAAAAGGCCTAAAGACATACCTTCTAGAGCTAAGCCTCTGTTCATGCCACCGCTGAGGATAGAAAACAGCACTCCACCTCTGATACTAAAAACCTGCCACCTAACAGGTTGGTATCCTATTTCAGTTGAATCGTATCACTTCTGAAACACTTGAAATTGTAACCCGTAAAACTGACCTGTTAAAAGAACCTTATGTAACTGCCACTCTTGTGAAACTAGTGTTTACCCCATGTTATTCTAAACATTACCCACCCTGCCTGTGACTGTACTTTATGTTCTGATTTTAATGTCTGTATATGCGCACTTTCCCTTGAATTGTTCCTACTTCTTATTGTACTGTTGACTGTAATTAACCCTGGGTCACCCCTGAAAAAGGGACCATTACAGTCTCAGTGGGCCTACCCAGTCATCAAAATTTAAATAAATTAAAATAATTGCAACTGGACTATCATCAGATCTGTGGTACCTAAGCCGGCCCGCCGGCGCAGCGGTTGGATTTCCGCTTGCAATGCCAGCGATCTGGGTTCAGGAACGAGCCCGGAAAGCTGGAGGGCCAGCTGGGGGGAGAGGACTTGAGCATCCTAGGGACTGCTCATCCTCTCCGGGGGGAGGGGGGAAACAAAGCTCGGCTCTTGTCTGGCCCCGGGTGGAGACCCGAGGTACAGCAAGCCCGATGCTTAGCGCCTTGACGTCTGGGGACATGGCACGCTGAGAGAACATGGAAAAAGAACTGTGCAGCCTCTCAGTAGACGGAGCACCAGGCCCCCACCTTCAATGCCCCTACTGGCCTGGGGACAGCATCCCGACGAAATATAGATGCATCGGGGTGTAAGGGCCCCACCCGTACCACGCCTGGGAGGTATAACTATATATTCATGGGATGGATTTGCATCTGCACCAGGTAGGTGAGTGAGGGCTGAAAAGGCCGTAGGTGTCTCCCGAAGAGGGGAGAGCGGCGAGGAGAGGGGAGTAAAAAAAAGAAAAGAACTGTGGTACCGAACTATTTTTACTATAATTGCGCTGAATGTGTAGTGTGGGTCGAGATTTGGTTCCCCACATCTTTGAATGTGTCTTGCTAGCTGGAAGCTGCATTCAGCATCTAACTGGACTAAAATCCAAATCATTCACCTGGTCTTGGCCTCACCATCTCAGCCTAGATTGCTGCTCATGCTGCAGAGATTCATCCGACTAAAGACCTGCTCAGAGATTCAGCTCCCTGCTCAGTACCATCGAACAGGAGCAACCACTACGGTGCGTCGTGTGGGCCCTGCTTCCCCTGGCAAACCGGCATACCATCCTGAGGTCTTCATCTCCCCAGTCCTACCTCCTGGTCTGAGTAGCATGAGTAAACATCAGGGTAGCTCCCTGCAACAAAGCTCAAATCAATGTGCGTCATCAATTTAATTGTTTTGGTTGATCATTGCGAACTGAGCCATCTGGCTCCAGAATACAAATTGTGGGTTAAAGTGCATTTTGTGTTTTCTTTCCTAAGGTCCCCAATAACAGCTGCAATGCTGGCCTACCCCGGGCAAC
Source organism: Neoceratodus forsteri (assembly GCA_016271365.2). Classification (NCBI taxonomy): domain Eukaryota; kingdom Metazoa; phylum Chordata; order Ceratodontiformes; family Ceratodontidae; genus Neoceratodus; species Neoceratodus forsteri. Next base: position 116,108,336 of record CM057458.1, on the reverse strand, counting down.
GCTTCGGACTAGCCTGCATAACAACTGGGTACCCAGAGTGTGTGTGTGTGTGTGTGTGACTCTGCTAGAGGGACTCTTAGTGCATGCATGTTTAACCTGACTAAATCAGATCTGAAAACAAACACTAGATTGCTGCCCCACCCTTGTTCACATCCCCTGAAGAAACAGATCCAATTCTTTCTGCACTTAACCTGGCTATTGTGTACCTTTGTGGAGTGGATACTGTATTGCTATTGCCTTTCTCCATTGCAGGTCTTGTTTTGCAGGGGTTCTCCAGGGCCAGTGCAGCTGATCCAGCCCTGGTGGTAAGTATGCCAAGAGTGGGTTCAATATTGTATTCTGATATTAACTGTGATGGTTTATCTACTGACCAATGTAGGCCACTAGAGGGGTTGGAGGGGGTATCAATGTCCCAGAGAGCTGTACCCAGAGCAGCTACTCTACTCTTAACCTTTCCCTCCAAGTAGAGGCACCCATTCAGTAAGCTCAGACCCCTCAACCTGGGCCTTGTCACGCAGGCAGGGGTAGTATTCCTTGGGATAGTGCCGCCTAGAGGTTACACCTACCCTTGTGTGCAAGGCTGCTGTGGCAGTCTGCTCTACCAATTTGCTATATTCAGTGCTATATTCAGTGCTGGACAATCTCTGCACAGCGCTTTGGGCTGTGCCTTGTGCACTTGCCAATGTGCCCTATATTCAGTGCTATGCCTTTGAATATCACATGCTATACTATGGCCCTTGCACAAGTACAAACTGCCAGAATGCAAACTTTGCATATGGGCAAGTTTTTGGATTTTCAGGCCCCTGGTGTTTTATAATTTAAATCTTTTTGAAATAGTTTCTAAAAGCAAAGAGGGCAGACAAAGTACAGTTTTAAATACTTAAAAAAGTGTAGTGATTGTTATATTTGCTTGCATGCATGTGCAAGAAACATAGTTCCATCATCTGAGTTTTTGTAGGTGTGCCACCCTGTCTTCCAATTCAGTCAGTGTGCTTGCAGGCGTGGCCACAGTTCACCAATGAATGCTGCAGCTGTCTATGACAGCAGTTGAAAATGCAGTGCCCTGCAGTTGAAAAGGAGAGCTCCGCTTCAGTGAGCAGCGATAAGATAGTGCTGATTAGCATATTGCTGGCAATCCTGCTTGTCCGTCGGCTCAATTAACCCCCCCAAAAAGAAACAGACTTCCAGTTGCCACGTTGGGAGCCCATCCCAGCATGGCACACATCTGCATGGCTGATGGGGGTGCCCAATCCCCCGTCAGCTCCACTGCCCCTCCCAAAAAATCATCCAGCTGCCACGCTGGCAGCCCACCCCACTAGTCCTGCGTCATCCTCCTAAAAAGGAAAATACCTGAAAAGAAAAACACGGCCCCTCATTGATTGTCTTGCCCCCAACCGCACCCACCTCTGCACATCCACCTCCCTCCACCTCACCCCATACTTACCTCCGGAGCCCAGCGAGATGATCTTCGGTAGACTGGGAACATGTCTGTACGCTTCAAAGCCGACCGCCAACTGAAGAAATGCCGGTAAGCTGTATAATGGAATAAATAGAATTTTTTCAACTTTGATGCATATCTCAGGCATTGTTTGGAATTTTGGCACCAGATTTTCAACATGGGGTTTTTGGGACCCCTCCTCATGAATACTGGCACTGTCATGGTGTCAATCAGCCCCGAAAAGTGATTTCGCAGTCACTGTGTGGAACCATCTTTCAGGACCGATTTACAAAATGACAGTGTCACAGTTCATGAGGTAGGCCCCCAAAAACCCTATGTTGAAAATTTGGTGAAAAAATTCCCAAAACTGACTGATTTACAAGCATGCGTTGCGCAGTTCCTATGCACACTCGTAAGTTGGCAAATTTTTAATATTTTCACTACAGATTTTCAACATTGCCATTTTATCACACCTCCTTATGAGCAGTAGAGCTGTTATTTTTCACATCTCACCCAAAATGTGTTTTCGCGAATGTAGCGCACAATGGCGCAGTCGGTGTGCAAAATCAATGTTCGGGACAGATTAAGAAAATCACAGTGGCACTGTTCATGAGCAGAGGTCTTAAAATTGCTATGTTAAAAATTTGGTGACAAAAGTCCATAAAATGACTGTGTTAAGAGCGAGCATTGTGCAGTCTGGACACACCCTCGTAAGTTCATGAATTTGTAATATTTTCAGTCCAGATTTTCACCACTGGCATTTTTCCACACTTCCTCAAGAACAGTACAGCTGTCATTTTTCACACCATGGCCGAAATGTGTTTTCGCACTTCCAGCACAGAAATGCGTGGTCACTGTGGGAAATCACTGTTCGAGACAGATTAAGAAAATCACAGTGACACTGTTCATGAGCGGAGGTCCCAAAATGCCTATGTTGACAATCTGTTGTAAAAAATCCCCAAACTAATTACGGTACGGGTGTGCGTTGCACAGTTTCTATGCATGCTCGTGACTTCAGCAGTTGTTTTAATATTTTCAGTGCAGATTTTCAACATTGCCATTTTTTACACCGCCCCATGAACAATACAACTGTCATTTTTCACATCCTGTTCGAAATGTGTTTTTGCACCTGTGGTACCAAATGGCGTACTCGCTGTACAAAAGCAGCTTTCGGCTAACGAACTGATATTGCCACTGTTCATGAGGTGAGGGTCATAAAAAAAAATGTTGAAAATTTGGAGTGAAATACCAACAAATGCCTGAGGTGTTAGGGTTTCTAACCATAACACCCCACCCTGTAGAGAATGACAAGCATCAGGGGTGTGACTTGGGATTGTCGCCTGTAATGCTCATACCATTCCACCCCCACCCACACTCTGCAGCCAGTTAGAGGCATTGAGGTGTGCCTTGGACTCTTCGGTCCCAAAGTTCACCCCATTCTCCTATACAGCACCCATCTCACTGTATTTCCTGATGGAATGGGGAGAACATAAGGGCCAAAGACCCCACGAACATCGTAACACCTGTTGGTGTCTGCAGGGTAGGGTGTGGTGAAATGGAGTGGCCATTATGCCTGATGACCCAAGGGCACACCCCAATGCCTGTCAATATCTGCAGGGTGGTAGTGGGGTTGGCTTCAGTTCAATACTTCACTGCCATTCCTATTATGCAGCTCTGTAACTCCTACACTACCAATGCCAATGCCAGCAAGCAAACATTCGGCATTGACAAATGAAACATAGAAACATAGAATTTGATGGCAGATAAGGACTGCTTGACCCACCGAGTCTGCCAATTTCCCTACCTAATGGATAAGCTGCAGATCCTAGTTAACCAGCAGCCTACTTCTTTCTACCCCCAACCCCTAGAATTGCCTTATGACTGTCCCATGCATGCTTGAATTCAACCACTGTTTTTGACTCCACAACCTCCTCCAGAAGGCTGTTCCATGCATCCACAACCCTCTCTGTGAAAAATACTTCCTTATGTTACCTCTGAGCAACCCCCCCATCTTCAAATTGTGCCCCCTTGTTCTTGCACACCTCTTTTTTTTGAAAGATGCTACCCTCTTGGACTTTGTTGATTCCCTTGAGGTACTTGAAAGTTGCTATTATGTCCCCCCTCTCCCTCCTTTCCTCGAGGCTTGTTTGTTTTATGCATCTGTGGGCTGGCACCTGATGCATGAGTATTGGGCAGATTTATCCATGGCCAGACATGCATCCTGACCAATGAAAATGTAGTATTTGAGGCAGCCATGGTATAATACTGCATTTTACATACCTCGTTCACAGAATATCTACAGTGCTATGAAAAACAGATGCCATCTTTTTTGTCTGAATGCATTTTGGGAAATGTTCCAGCTAATACCAAACAAAAACAATTATTTTGAATGCAAATAATTTTTTCTGCTGGTATCTATAATCAAAATAAAATACCCAATAACCAACAACTCAGAGGAGGGATTCCACGATTGAGCTGGGTACCCATAACTGAAAGTTTATTTTGTTGATGAGACAAGGAGGACAAGGAAACTGTTAAGATTTTCAATAACTGGGGCCTATTCATCCCTTTTCCCCATTACCTTTTCAACTATTGGCTTGATCAGTTTGAATAAGCCTGTTGTATTTGGGTATGCTTAATATGATTTAGGTACTAAATCCCGCCGACTGTTTTCCCGACATTTGAAATCCCGCCCTCTAATTCCCGAAAAAAGAATTGCCTGAACGCCGATATTCCCGTTAGTGAAATTCCTGACACAATTCAAAATCTCTCAAAAGAAAGATGCCTTCACTGTTTACAGATAGTGTGCTCACCATTGTATGTTCCTTGTGACCATTACATGTAACTAAGTCTGTAAATTTCAGGACGGAGTCCCCCAGAACCACAATATCTCGGTGATTTGTTTTATTTATCCTTAAACCTTTATTCCCTCCACTATTTTCTGTGTGCTTTGTTAATGTTTTAACCATAGGAACTTGAGATGGCTGGGTTAAGGGCTAAGTGGTGTTTAGGATGCTGCAGTTAAAATCCTTCCCTCTCCCTGTTCTATTGCTATCAGCATGGGTACTTACACCTCCTCTTGTCGTACTGTCTGTCTCAGTGATAAGGGAAATCATCTTAGAATTGCTTGTCCCAATTCTTGTTTCCTCCACCTCCTATATGGGCAATGTATTGATTATGCAGTACCAATTGGTCTACCTACACAGATTTACTCTTTTTTCACTTGGAAGTAGAGGTAATTCCATTGTTGAAGTAAGTACAACTGGAGTTTTTTTTTTTTTTTTTAAACATACAGATGTCTAAATGTTTTACTGGAGCGGGAGTGAAGAGGAGGCAAGTCAGGGAGACAGTTCATTATGAATAGCGCTGCACATGCAGCGTACTAGCACTACTAATTTAAGAAGAAAAGCTTTTTCTATTATTTCTGTGGGAGAACTGTGACAAAAGTGGCAGAGTGTGTGCCCCCTCAGTATGTAGGGTGTCATTGTGATTTGTGTTTAATGTCCACTAGTGCGTGGGGTACCAAGAGGGTGTACGAGATGGCTATTTCCGCCTGTTTTATGTGTTTCAGTGAGGTGCCCAGTGTATGGCAAGTAGGAATTGTGTGATCACAGGAGGCGGGAAATTATGCTTTGGGATTTTAATCAATCGGGATTTAGCAATTTTGGCATTTTGGTCTCGGGATTTTGGTCGACGGGCAATTGGTCGGCGGGAATTAGTACAGATACCCTTAAGATATACTGCAGATTTTCTTTGAAGTTGTGATCACAATGATTTCTACGTGTTTGCATCAGTTGCTTAAAACTGCTTGTATTTAAGCTGCAGTGTTGAACTGTGTACACGCCCCCAATAAAGCATCATTCCAAATACTCAGGTGCATACTACAGTGTGTTCCTCCTTGGTCAAGGGGCTCCCAGCTCTCCATGCCAAGGAATGGGACTGTAGGTGGCCAATACCTATTTGTTGGGGCTAAAACAGGCCGCAGAAGAGGCTACACCAGGGGTTAATTAGCACATATGGCTGCCTTCTCCAGGGTAGGTGTTTTTTTGTCAGCTCCTTTTCTCCCCTCCTACATTTTGTGGCCACTCACCTGTCCTTCCTTCAGATGCTGCAGTACCTGCTCTCAGCCTGCAAAGCCACCCATGACCCATAATCCTGGTGCCTCTGGGCAACTGGGAACCCACCAGGATGTTCCTCCTTGGTGTTATCCCCTCCCCCGAGATTAGGGTCACCTTCCGCTCTGTGGTGGTACTGTGCTACCTGTCTGGTCACCATTACCAGTGCTATTCCAGAGCTACCCAGGCCTGTCACAACCAAACCAATAAGAAAGTTAATGCACTCTCCAAAGGTCTCAAAGTAAAGCTATTTTTTCAGCTTTATGCATTTCAGCAGATTTCAGAACAGTAACATGAACACCCCTACGTATCACCTAGGAAAAGCATCATCAGGGGATGTTGTCACCAAGTAACAAGCAGGTATTTAAAGAGAATATCGTGCATATTCAAGTGATCCATTAACATATTTTATAATGAACACCTAACTGTGACCATTTTGAGTGAATTTAGAGTGTATTAGAAAAAGTGCATTCAAACAACAGGTAGTTTAGTGCATAAGATTATTTATAAAACCCAGCACATTTAATTCCATTACCACTTCAAAACCAGTTCTATTGAGATGGACCTCCCTGTGACAATCGGAAGACTAAGGGGATTTAAAATTGCACCTACTCTATCTCAGGCCTGATCAGTTCAGTTAGCTCTGAATCACAAGATGGTGGGATTCACTGATGGAATAAATTCTCCTTGAAATAGACATAGAGAGTAGTGCATGGGCAACCACGAACAAGGCTGTGTTTCCATCGAGGGGCTGAGATAACATCATAGGAACCTCGAGAGTGAAGCACAAGAGTTCCCTGATATCATCTCAGCCCTGAGATGGAAACATGTCCCTTGTTGTGTATGGTTGCCCATATACTGCTTCACATAGTATATGGTTTAAAAAATTTAAGTTAAAAAAGATACAGAGTTTAGTTTTCAACAGTGGAGTTCTTAGATGGCCGTCAGTGTGTACTGGCTCAATGCTGGCCCCCCTTCCCCTTTTCTGCCTTTATTCTGCACAGATTTCATTTTATCACACTTCTATTGCTAAATAGGAAAAGTCTTTTTTACATTCGCTTGGGAACGTTTTGGGACAGTACAGACTTTTGGAGGTGTGTGACTCTCCTGTCTAATGCAGTGGTCTGTGTTGTAGGCACATCCGTACCACACCAATGGATGCGTGAGCTGTCTATGACAGCAGTTCGACTGCAGTGGTCTTCAGTTCAAAGAAAACCACCGCTGCAGTCGGCAGTGGTAATGTGTGTCTATTTAGCATGTTGATGTCAACCTTGTTATTTGTAAGGTTACCCTGTCCCCTGTTTGGGCCAAGATGCGATTAGTGCTAGTATTCACCCTCAGATAATCCAGGGGTTCCTATCCATGAATGGTACTGCTGCTAACTTTGATCTACATGGTTTACGTGTTTCAATAAAACATTTACCGCTTAAATGAACTGTATCGCTGACCCACCATTACCGCATGGCGGGGAATATAGTGTAGGCGCATCAATGTAAAGTTGTGGTTTGAAGGGGTTATAACTTATTATCAGGGAGGGGCTGTGGACATGGCCTACCTAGACTTTAGCAAGGTATTTGACACAGTCCCACACAAAAGATTAATATACAAGTTAGCCAGCCTGGGAGTGGGTCCCAAGATGATAGCCTGGGTAAAGAATTGGCTGTAGAATAGGTCACAGAGAGTAATAGTTAATGGAGTCCACTCTGAAGAAAGGAGGGTTTACTAGTGGGGTACTGCAGGGTTCAGTATTAGGACCAGTCCTCTTCAATGTCTTTATAAGTGACACTGCAGAGGGACTAGAAGGAAAAGTATGTCTCTTTGCAGATGACACAAAGATCTGCAACAGAGTTGATGCACAAGGTAGGGTGGAAAGGATGAGAATGAACTTGGTAAGGTTAGAGGAATGGTCAAATGTATGGCAGCTTAGATTCAATGCTAAGAAGTGCAAGGTAATGCACCTGGGAAATGAAAACCCAGAGGAAGAGTGCACAATGGGGGGTGAGATACTAACAAAAACAACAATGGAAAGGGACCTGGGGGAAGTCATATCAGATGACTTAAAGGTGGGCAAGTAATGTGAGAGGGCAGCAAGGAGGGCTGGGGGATACTGGGATGCATAGGGAGAGACATCACCAGTAGAAAACAGGAAGTTGTTATCCCTCTGTACAGACAGTTGGTGAGACCCCATCTGGAGTACTGTGTGCAGTTCTGGAGACCCAGTCTCCGCAAGGACATAGACAGGATGGAAGCTGTCCAGAGGAGGGCAACTAAAATGGTGCAGGGTCTGCACTGGAAGACATATGAAGAGAGACTAAAGGAGCTTAATATGTATAGCCTCGAGGAAAGGAGGGAGAGGGGGGACATGTTAGAAACTTTCAAGTACCTCAAGGGAATCAACAAAGTCCAAGAGAGTAGCATCTTTCAAAAAAAGAGGTGTACAAAAACAAAGGGTCACAATTTGAAGATGGGGGGGCTCAGAGGTAATGTAAGGAAGTATTTTTCACAGCAAGGGTTGTGGATGCATGGAACGGCCTCCCGGAGAAGGTTGTGGAGTCAAAAACAGTGGTTGAATTTAAGCATGCATGGGACAGTCATAAGGCAATTCTAGGGGGTGGGGGTAGGAAGAAGTAGGCTGCTGGTTAACTAGGATCTGCAGCTTATCCATTAGGTAGGGAAATGGGCAGACTGGGTGGGCCAAGTGGTCCTTATCTGCCATCACATTCTATGTTTCTATGTCATTATTTTATAGATTTACCCCCACTGGTGGCTGCAGTATGGCTCTGTCATTGAGTTGTAGAATTATTACCCCTCCCTGGGCCGTGGGGGCAGTTGTTGACCTCCCCCCAGTGCTGTGTGCATATGAGGGGGTTACAGTCACTCACCGCCAGTCTGGTTGGTCCGCTCCATCACAGTCCTCACATTCGCTTTGAAGTTCTGCTGCCAGCCGATCTGTTTCTGTGGCTCTCTGTCCCAGTAATCCTGACCCTCCTTGTCCTTCATCCACAGCACCTGGGGCACGAACTGCTGCTTCACACTGTCGTAATAAGTGATTTACTCCTCATCCACATAACCTATGACCACAGACTCGGAGAACTACAGGAGGGCTTCTGACACCCCCATGTAGAAATATCGCAGTGAGTGGCTCCTACCCGTAAACAGAGTAAGAGACAGTGGGGTTAGTGCTGCTGGTCAACATATTAACAATCAGAATTAAGATTACATGTTGTAATGTTTCAGTTGTGGATGTTTCTGCTGGGTTAATTTATTAGTACAGCACTGACTCAGAACCCAGCAGTGCAGCCCCTCCCCTGCCGGCCTCCTGCAGCAAGGGTTGGAGACACAACTCCAGCTCAGCAATAAATACCATATTATTTATTGCACTACATCCATTGCCTAGTGCACTGGAGACATGTACTGCATTAAACCCAGCTCTTCCATTTAACTTTACTCTTCACAGTCCTGACATCAGTTCACCCCCCCCACCACACACGCACACATGCACACATATGCACACACACGCACACACACACACACACACACACACACGCACAGCCCCACCTGTTACTTTTTGTGGCAATGGAAAAACAGATATGTTGCAGGTGATACCTTTTCCTAGACAAACAAAATTATTTCTGAGAGTAGCTTTGGAGAGATAATATTCCCTTTTTCAGGAAAAGAGTATTATCTCCGGAAAAGTAGTCTCAGAAATAATTTTATCTGATAAAAGATATCACCTGCAACATATCTGTTGTTTTTTCCTCTACATTGTCAACTGGACTTACATGGCTACTACATGTCTTTTTTACGTTTGCTTCCATGCTTGCTCAAGGAACATTTTGGGACAGTACAACTTTTTGGAGGTGTGTGACCCTCCTGTCCAATGCAGTGCTCCATGTAGCAGGCACGACCGTACTGCACCAATGGATGCGCGAGCTGTCTATGACAGCAGTTTGGCTGCAGTGGCCCTCAGTTCAAAGAAAACCACCGCTGCAATCAGTGGTGGTAACATGTGTCTATTTAGCATATTGACGTCGCCCTTGTCTCCAGCACTTGCGGAAGACAGTAGCAGAGATAGAGCTGTGGCCTTAGGGTTACCACCTACCCGGTATTTTTCTGGATCATCCAGAACTCAGGGCTCTTCTCTGGTTACCTGTTTTTCTCCCTTCAAAGTCTGGTAATGCAGCCAGGTGGACCATATGGCAGCAGCTGGCATTTTTTTTAACTCGTTGAAGCAGCTGCGTGGTCGCCGAGTGCCAACGATCCTCCTAAAGCTCCTAATTGTGTTCCCTGCCTGTACTTAGGCTACTACAACTAACAGACTAGATAGCACAGTAGCAAAATAAAAAAAAATTTGAAGCAGTACATTTGTTTGACTCACACACACATATCGGGACCTCGTTCTCTCCAGTCTCATCTGTTCTTCTAGTTCTTCCAGTCCTGGATCTCCATCCACTGACTCCTGAGTCCTGCCCAAATTTAATTATGCCTTGCAGCCTCGGTCCAGACCACCATGCCACCAGCCAAGTTCCTGGTTGCCTTCAGTGCTTTTAACAGTCCGGTCCCCACGCATACAGTTGGCACCCCCCCAAATGGGGACAGACTCTCTCTCTCCTCTCCAAGTCCATGGCTGCTGACATGTGATTCTGTTGGGAGCAAATGCGACCAAAGAGGCTGAGCAGAGAGCATTAAAATATCTAAAGGCGTAAGGACCATAGCCAATCAGGAGCTGTATTTGCTGGCTAGCGTTTAGTGACAAATCAGTAGTAGGCACAGCCAACGAGTGCTAATTGGTGCACTAGTGACCAGCAATTGGTCCGCTAGGAGGACCAATCATTCTGGTCATTTCACGTAGTGTTGCAGCGGGAAAAAGAAACAAAAACATCAAAGAGGGTATTGCCATATATTATCCCATGGCTGCTAGGGTAGGGCACAGCGTTGGATTAGTTGTGGGCAAAATCAAGACAGAGAGACAAAACTTGAAAGCAGGAACTGATTGCCATTGGGATTGGAGGACTTCCAGCAGTCAGGGAGTGAAGAGAGAGAGCATACCCAAGCAGGGAACCTGGAGATCGGTCTGATTTGGGGTAAATATCCAGCAGCAATCTGACAGCTTCAGTCAGCACTCAGCAGCTGAGCAAAGGCAAGGGGAATCAGACTCCCACTGTCACCGAGCTGACTCATCAGCACAGCAACCATACTGTTCTCGTTCCTGAGACCAGCAAGTGTAAGGTAGGCTGGCTGTCTTATTGTGTTTAAAGTACGTTTTTATGCTGTCTTAAGTCTCAGAGGCTGTCATTATTTAGCCCTTACAATAAAACTGTCAGATTAATTCACTCAGTATTTTTCTGCTACAGTATATGCTTGCTCTACTGACAGTCTGATTTAATTACTTTTACTTAATGTTTGTCATTTTTTGTTATTGTGTGTGATATTCACAGCAGTGCTTGGCAGCAACAGAGCTGTACAGTGTATTATGTATGTTAGGCTCAGTGGGTTGACAGTCTGTTATTACTTATATATTATGTTTGTTATGTCATTTATTAATGTCACTTACTAATTTATTATGTGTGATTCACTGCCTTGCTTAGCAGCAACAGAGCTGTGCAATGTATTAATTATGTTAGGCTCGGTGGGCTGACAGTGTGATGCTATTATTCAATGTTTATTATGTATGTGTGTGAGTGTCTGATTATGCCTTAGCAGTAACAATATAGTTGTCAGGAATTATACTAGGCTTACTGTCTGAATAAGCCATTTGTTATGAAGATCATGATTATATTGTAGCATTATTTTTGTCCTTGCCACTGCATTTAAAAACCATGTTCTATGATTTCCTCGATATGTGCACACCCCATTAAATGAATGCTTTGCTGCTTTGTTTCATTATATTGCAGTATAGGAAGCAGTGAAATGTAGTGGTTAAGGGCACTGAGGTGCAGACCTGGAAACCTGAGTTTGAATCCCATCAGCCGGATCCCCTTGCTTACTTGTGTGGCCTCGAGCAAGTCACTTGACTTTCTTGTGCACCAAGGTCAAACCTGGAAACAACCTTCAGTTTAGTGTGCCTCTACCTCTCCTGGTTAAACAGAGTCTTCACCCCCCAGTTTCCTTAAGATTGTAACAGTGGAGACCGGCAGGGCCACCAGCTCTTCAGCCAGGAGCCCGGGTGAGAGATTAACCAGGATTCCACTCTTGGAATTTGTGGCTGTTGCTGCCCATCCCCCTATGTCCTTGGGACCCTCCAGTGTTCCTGAGGCTGAGGCAGGGGGCATAAAAGTGCTAAACACCACTGCAAATACCTGCAAGCAAATGTTTGGCATTGACAAATGCTTATTTTTACAGTGACGTCCTAATCGGAGCCACCATGATTGTGATTTTCATTTAGCAGCTTGTCTGAGTATGTGTTGTGTAAGCAAGAAAAAATCTTGCAGGTGCTGGTCACGGGGATATAGAGGCATGTGGTAGTTTGAGGCAGAAAGGTTGTTGCAGAATTGCTGCAACATCAAAACAATACTACAACAACTTTTCGTGACCTTTGAACTGTCCTACAACAAGAAGATGAAGTGTATGGAATGCCCAACGCAATAAGAGATAATCATATACTATCATTTGTTATATGTACCCCTACAGTTCACAACAAAATGGGTATGAAAAATTCAGTGATATGATTGGTCAACAACTGTCCAGATGTGTGCGATACTTGACCAAAAGCCACATGGGTCTATAAAGTACCTTGCAAGTCTTGGAACTTGTTTGCTAGAGTGGCCTAACTGCATAGCAATTTCGGTACGCTGCTTTGGAAAATTCTCAAAAACTATGATAATTTGAAAAACCAAAAAAATTCCTCTGAATGTTTTTGGTCTGCTTGAAGAATCTATGGAATTAGGACTACATTCTCTGTGCTGCATGTTAACTTACAGAAGATGAAAAAATAAAATATTAATTCTGACATTGCTGTTTCTAGTTATGTTATTTGTAGGCCATTTTGCAAGTACAGTAACATATTTCAGGAAGTGTGGTTAGTGGGCAATTACCATATGCCCACATCCCCCATTGAAGCGCACTTGACTGGCGCCTCATGCCACCAACCCAGGTGTGTGTGTGTGTGTGTGTGTGTGTATGCGGTAATTACCCAATACCCACATGCCCTATCGTGTGTTATTACTTAAGATCTGCTGTTGAGTCCTTTGCTGATGTCACAATCCTCTGTTTGTGACATCATTCATAATCATTTCCACAGAAGGATGAAATAGCAGAAGCAGATGAACTCTAGGTGACAAGGATGCTATTTCCATGCAAATCAACTTAGCATAGTAATGAAGGTCCCAAGGAACCAATCATACATACAATCTAGGGAAAGGGGAAATTGTTTAACCAGGAAAGACACATCAAGCTGGAGCTTGTTTCCAGGTGTGAACTGGGAGCACAAGGAAGTTAAATGACTTGCTCAGGGTCACACAGTATGCAAGTGGGGGCTATGGGATTCAAACTTAGGTCTCTAGGTTTGCAGCTCAGTGCCTTTAACCACTGAACTATACTGCTTCCAATCTATCAGATATAAGCTAAATTATATCCACTCTAAATACTATGTTTTTTAAAGTGTTCTCAAAATTGATAAAGTAACTTTAAAGGGATATCACAATGACCTTTTTTGTCTCCTCCTATACATACAGAACTGCATGTTGTTACCAAAACAAAAGCTTAATAAACATGATCTTTAAGAGGCAGCAGGTTTGAAGTAGTGCTGCATACAGTAACTATTCATCTACCTGCTTGATATTGCAGTTCATGTAGTCCATGTGTTTTCCAGCAGGGTAGAGGGCTTGTTCTATTAGATCACATTTTTGGTATTAATGCAGAGAGCTGCCTTTAATATCACTTTCAGTTTGCTCACATCTGTGCCTCAAGGACCAATAGTTGGCGCGGATTTCAAATAAAGCAAACTCTAATGAGGAAGCTTGACTGTTGCTGAAGGTAAAGCTGCAGAGAAAGGTGAAGGAAGTCAGACTGCACTGAAGCATGGCTGGATTGAAATTTTGGGTTCTGTTGCGTGGACTCTATCTCAGTATCTGGGTCTCTTATTTGCAGAAAGGTAAGGAATTCTAATGGTAGAAACTATTCTAGGAGAGAAAGAAATGTTTACATTTTGCAAAACTGTTCAGAGAAAATGTGCAGCCCCATGGAAAACATTTTTTTGTTATTTTGTAATTAATTCTAGGAAATGTTTCAGCATTCACAAATTAAAATATAATATTTTTAAACAAATATTTTTCTGTGGGAGTCTTAAATCCAAGTATCCAGCAACCTCTGACCCATGAGCAGGGATCCATTCATAACTCTGGGTGCCAAAAAGTTACATGTATACATTCAAAGCTACAACCTGTGGATTCCCAACTTTCTTTCCTCCTGCTGAGGTATTAATCTGGAAGGTACTTGTACTGTGTGATTAATTTATACAGTTCAATGTGTCCGAGAGATTCTTCTCATGCTTCTGCAAGCAGGGAAATGGTTGCCATAAAAATAGTGTTCTTCTAAGGGTATCATTTAAAGTTAAATTACAGAACAGAGCTGTTATAAAAATATACAGTTTCAACACATTTTTGCTGGAGAGATTGGTGCAAATATCAAGTAACCAGAAAATATAGAGAAACAGGTTTGTAAGGGAAGGAAACAGGGGAGGTATTGAGCACACGATGGCAGTGGAGTGCAGCCACTGAACAAGATTAATAAGTATGTGCCTGTGATTGTAATTAGGACCTCATTAATGCTAGAAACTGTGGATCACAGTTAAATAATACATTCTACCAAGAGAAACCAGACTGGTTAAGCAATTACCATGAAGCAATGGAAAGCCTATGAATGCCTTAGGTGTTTTGGTGTCATCAAGGATTGAGTGGACATATGACATCATACATAAAAGTTAAGACAGCAGCCGTGTTTACAATGCCGATTTTTCAGGGCATCAACCTATGCACATGGGTTGATGCTCGGCAAAGTCGGCAGTGTAAACACTCTCCAGAGCACCTTAAGCCCCCTTAGGATCCTTTTTTTGATCCGACTCCATTGGGGGGGGGATCAACAGCATAGCGAGCGGTTTACGCGGTGGTGTGAATGCTTTGCTGCACTCGCTCCACTGCAAAGGCCATCTTCCCTCCATCTTTCGGAAAATTCATGGCCCCTCCTCAGAGTGACTTGCAGCGCTGTGAGGGTGGGCTGTGCAAATGGTGAATTACTGGAGGAGTAGGGAGTACAGTGTGAAGGGAGCAGAACAGATGCCGGATTGCTGCTGCTGTGTAAACATGGTTTAATAATAACCCAGGGCCCAATACATAATCACAGTGGTGGATGGCGCATTCTTTGAGGGTGCACAGAGACTCCTCCACTGTCAGCCCTATAAACTGCTATACACAAAGGCCAGGCACACTGTTTTTTCACAGTAGTGGAGACAGAATCACATAATCCCACATGCTGGGCAGATTTTCCAAAGTCCCAATGGCACAAACAGAACTTGTATTTGATCATGGAATTCTGTTGTCACTGCACAGCTCTTATTAGAACTTCCTACCACTGCTGGAAGGCTCTGTCAAACTTCTTCCCACTGCCACCAAGCGTTGCTTCCTTTTTTTAACTACAGAGACACTGGGAGACCCTGAGAGACTGACCCTGCTGACTGGACTTAATGTCTGAGAAATGCTGTAAGGTAAAATAATGGTGTTGCAGAGGGAGGAGCTGGCTGTGTGTGTAGGGGGAGTGAGGGGAGAGAGCTGTGTGTGTGCATGGATGAGGGGGCTGGAGTGGAGTGGGCTGTGTTGGGGGTGAAGTAAATTGTCTTCACATCCTGCCCTCTTCCTGAGTGTAGCACAGCTGAACCCTTTTGTTCCCAGGTGGCCCAACCTATTCCAGAGTGCTGACTTCTGCATTTGTGCATTATCAGCTCTGAGCAACTGATGCCTGAAGCTGATTTAATATGTAACTATTGTAATTGCATAGTTAGCCAGAGAATCCATTCCAGGAGCAGCACGTTGACGCAGAGACACCTCCTCCTGTGAATGCAAAGCCTTACTCAGTCACAGTCATATGAGATTAGGCATGTTGGTGGGCTGAAGGGACTGGCGGAGTTTGGTAGGTAAGGTGAGCAGACTGTGTTCGGTGGATAGGGGGAGTGGACAGTGTTTTTTGGGTGGGGGAGCAGACTGTGTTTAGTGGGTAGGGGGATAGGTCTGTGCTTGGTGGGTAGGAGAAATGGACTGTCTTGGGTGGGTTTGGGTTGAAGGAGCAGACTGTGTTTGGTAGGTGAGAGGAGCTGACCGTGTTTGGGGGTGGGATGAGTGGACTATGTTGGGTGGGTGGGAGTGAGTGAACTGTGTTTGGTGGCAAAGTGAGCAGATTGTGTTGGGGCCAGGGTTAGGAAAAGTGGAGCTGGCTGTACTGGTGAGGGTGAGGTGGCTGTGCATGTGGGGTGAGGGAGCTGGCTGTGTAGGAGGGGCTGGCCATGTGTGTAGGGTGCAGAAACTGGCCATCTGTTGGGGCTAGGGTTAGGGGAACCAGAACTGGCTGTGTTAGAGGGGGAGAGTTGGCTCTGCATGTTGATGGGGGGGCTGGCTGTGCATGTATGGTCAGGGGAGCTGGCAGTATTTCCCTTGGGGCTCTTAGTGCAAGGGTGGCCTTTGTTGTGGCTTCAGGCAGGGTAACTAGCCAAGTTTGCTAGGATAGGGTGGGGGAGACTGGCAGTGTTGATGCATGGTTGGTCTGTGTTGCTGCTGGGGTCTTGCAGTGTTTGTTTCAGAGGAGCTGGCCTTATGAGCTGGGGTCAAAGTGCCTTAAAAGGCACCCTACCACTTCTGCATGGCTTCTGACCTCTGAACTGTGTACTACTGCTGCATGGCTTCTAACTACCAAACTTCCTAGCACTGCTGTGTGTGTCTAACCACCAAACTTCCTACCCCTGCTGCATTGGTCAATGTCAGTGGCTCAGCAGGTAGCCCACTCTCCTCTGAGGCTGGGAGATCAGTAGGCTGTGGGTTCTATCCCCACACCAGGCACTTGGGTTACCAATACTGACACTATAGTGCATCATGAGGGGGATGCTGCACCCTTGAGGTGCCGTCTTTCAGATGAGACATTAAACTGAGGTCCCATCTGCCTGTTCAGGTGGTTGTTAAAGATCCCATGGCGTTTCTCAAAAAAAGCAGGGGAATTTCCCCAGCGCAATGGCCAAATTTCCTCCATTCACGAAAAATACCACCAACAGTTTAATCTGGTTGAAGGTCAGTTGGCATTCATCTGTATCCCCCTTCCCGGGTCATGCCTGAAAATAGGCAGGATTTGTCTAGTGCACTTACGCGGTCAACAAAAACTAAATAAATAAATGTGTCTAACCACCAAACTTCCTACCACTGCTGCGTGGCTTCTAACTACTGAACTTATGTGTGCTGCTTTCCTTTTGTTACCCACTTTTGACCCTCTAGAGAACCTGACTGAGCCAAAAAGTAATTGTTTTGACTACTTTTTTAAAAATAAGGGGTGCTAGAGAACTAGGTAGCCTACAGGAAATGGACAAGAGATATCTTTGGTGTTAATATTCTTTGCAGATGACACAAAGATCTGCAACAGAGTTGATGCACAAGGTGGGGTGGAAAGGATGGGAAGGGACTTGGCAAGGTTAGAGGAATGGTCAGAAGTATGGCAGCTTGGATTCAATGTAAAGAAGTGCAAAATAATGCACCTGGGAAACAAAAACCCAGGGGAAGATTACTCAATGGGGGGGAGGTAGTAACAACAACAAAAATGGAAAGGGACCTGGGAGTAATCATATCAGATTACCTTAAGGTTAGCAAGCAATGTGAGAAGGCAGTAGGGAGGGCTGGGTGGATGCTGGGATGTATAGGGAGAGGCATCACTAGCAGAAAACAGGAAGTTGTTATCCCTCTGTACAGACAGTTGGTGAGTCCTCATCTGGAATACTGCGCCCAGTTCTGGAGACCCCATCTCCAGAAGGACATAGACAGGATGGAAGCAGTCCAGAGGAGGACAACTAAAATGGTGCAGGGTCTGCAAGAGAAGCCATACGAGGACAGACTAAAGGATCATAATATGTATACCCTTGAGGAAAGGGGGGGGCATGATAGAAACTCTTAAGTACCTCAGTGGAATCAACAAAGTCCAAGAGGGTAGCATCTTTCAGAAAAAGAGATGTGCAAGAACAAGGATACACAATTTGAAGATTGAGGGGGACGGCTCAGGGGCAATGTGAGGAAGTATTTTTTCACAGAGAGGGTGGTGGATGCATGGAACAGCCTTCCTGAGGAGGTTGTGGAGTCTAAAACTGAGAGAATTCAAGAATGCATGGTACAGATATGAGGCAATTCTTGTGGGGGGTAGGAAGAAATAGGCTTTTGTTTAACTAGGGTCTGCAGCTTATCCTGTAGGTAGGGAAATGGGCAGACTAAGTTGGCCAAGCGGTCCTTATCTGCCATTAAAGTCTATGTTTTTATGTCTCTAAGATGAATATTTTGCCCAGAATTTTTTGCCCCTTAAATATGCTGAACTCATGGCTCCCCCAGAGCTGGTTTAAGAAAGTCCACTCTAAGGTCATGGATTTCCTCTGGATGGGTAAACCCCCAAGGCTTTCTCCAAGTTAGCTGCCCCGAAAAACAATGGTGGGTTACGTTTACCACACTTTGGGCTGTATTACTTGGCTTGCCATGCTTGTAAATACCTGAAATTTATCCCAAGTATGGCTGAATTACATGTCTCCTCCTATATACCTACATGGTTAATGCTGGAAAAGGAACTAACTGCGCAAGCCGGTACCCTCCTTGAAGCACTCCTACACATCTCACTAACGGATCTCCCTCGGACCCTGCAGAACATCCCCATTGCTATCTCAATTAAAGTACACAGCCAACTCTGCTCTTTCCTAAAATACAAGCACACAAGGGATGTGACCCAGCCCCTTCTAGGTAACCGTAACTTTAAAATAGGTTGGAGAATCATCCCCACCCAATGGATTCCCTAGCTACAAGGAGCTAAACTCAGTGAACTCCTAACAGGTGGGGCCTGTGGCATGGTTGTGACCATACTCCATAGATTTGCTATCAAGCCTAAGCACACCTTCAAAGTTTTCCAAATGTGGCATTTGGTAACTTGAGCAAAGGATATGAGCTCCGATGATAAGGCCACTGTGGACAATTTTAAGACCCTCACTCTTGCCATTCTATTACCACATGCGGTCTCAAGGATCTATAGTTTTCTGCTTGACAGGGCCCTGTCAATTCTGATGGAATACTTGATACTGGAATGAGCAGTTTCCGTCCTTGGGGTTATTGGATAGCATATGGAAAGGTACTTATAAGTATATTACCCAGGATCGGTTCAGATTAACCCAATTCCAATTTTTAAATAGCATGTTCTGGAACCCCTTCCGACTGTTTAAATTGGGCAAGGTCTTGTCGCCTAATTATAATAGATGCTAGATGGTGCCTGGCACCCTGGCACATATCTTCTGGGACTGTCCTATCTTGTCCCTCTGGGACACAATTTAGACCAAAGCTGACCCTCTACTTGGGATCTCTTATTGTTTTACACATGAAATATGTCTGGTAGGGCACTTTAATAGCATACCTGTTAGACAGTGTAGATACAATATGGCTTTGATTTCTCTGTCCCTCAAGAAACTGATTCTCCACTACTGGAAGGACACTAACCCAATCACTTATATAGAGTGGCTTCAAGAATTGCTTTTCAACTTTTCAACTCGAGGGCTGAGCAGTTTCTTGGCAGCCTACGAGACTCTCTTAGCCCTTACAAAAAGTTTTGGGAGGGTATGCACACATTATATTTAGCTCAAGTAGAGTTCAGGGGACCCTGAAGACTGGGTGTCACATTAAATATGCCCTCATTAGCCCCAGGTCTCCGAAAGATTTATCTTAAGCAGATGTCACCTAAGTGGCAACCGTACAGGTTGCCCCTGGCCAAAGCCTTGGGGGGGGGATTTAGAGCTGCAGAAAGGGAGGGGGAGGAGGGTGGACATGAAACCTCATTACCACACGGTGTACCATGTATTCGGTTGACCTTCACAGTTTCATGTCTGGTCATAAATTCAATAAAGATGTTTAATTAAAAAAAAAGAAAAGACACAGGTGTGGAGAACTGTGAAATTACTGCAGTAACGGGGCACTGGAGCAAAGAAAATTGCTGATCAAACTGGTCTGCATCTTCCGGTGGAGTGGAGGAACAGTGGCCAAACATCTGTTGCCAACAGCAAGAAGTGGAGCTCAATCCTTGCTCCTAAAACTGGAAACTTGGACTTGGATTGAGAAACAGACTGAAAACACTTGCAGCCCCGCAACAGCAAATAACCTGTCAGACACTGGTACATCTAGTGGCACGGTGCCATCTATGTTGAACACTGCAACCTTCAGTCACAACCTATTCAACTTCAATGCTTCAGCAAGTTTCAATGCTCTTGTGCATTTCATTAACATGGGCAAATTAATTTTATTTTTTTCCAAACACTGTTACAGAGGTGTAACACATGGCTTAACAGCATTTTAGTTAATTTAATTCCTAAAAAAAATGCTGTTTTACACCACCCCGAAAGTTAAGGAACTAT
The DNA here is from genome assembly GCA_016271365.2 of Neoceratodus forsteri. Taxonomy (NCBI): domain Eukaryota; kingdom Metazoa; phylum Chordata; order Ceratodontiformes; family Ceratodontidae; genus Neoceratodus; species Neoceratodus forsteri. Next base: position 116,088,169 of record CM057458.1, on the reverse strand, counting down.
TTTTTCATCAGAAAGAATATTTAAAGAGATACATTGTTATTTATATTTAAAAATCTTGTCAGTGTCTTTCTTCATCAAATGATATAGATCCATTTTATAAGTGCAGTAAGATACTCCAGGATGTGCATTAACTAGATCTGACTGTACTTCCGGGGGCTGAGGTACCGTGCCTGCGGCCTTGTGCCTTACTATGCCCCTGGGTGTGTGGTCATGTCTATTCAGTGCACCCCCTTCATTTTTTATTACTTACTTAACAGGGCTGGGTCAGAACTGGGTTTCTTGAAAATCTAGACTTGGTCATTACACTGAACTAGGTCATTTCAGAGTTGAGTCGCAAATGATTCTGATTTCCACAGATGGGTTAAGGCAGGCCATTGGGGGGCGGGGGCTGATCTGACAGGGAGCTGGTCCTCCCATTCCTACACCCCACCACCTTGATGTAGGATCCTCCTCTCTATGTTCTTCCTCAAGCAAGTTTTCTTGTTCTCACAATTGTTGAATGTATTTTGCTCTCTGAATTGATGAAAGTATGTTGCCTAAATGTCTATTAACTGCTCCCACCCATCCTTGAGAGGATGGCAACTACTAAATGCATGTTTCTTTTCACTGGCTATCCCAGATCGGATATCAGATGGGTTTGTTATATTATTGCTCTGTACTTCAACTTTGTCTAGTTCCATTAACTGTATATTGCAACACTATCTGGTTCCGTTAACTGTATATTGTACTCTCCCAGGTCATGCTTGAAAATAGGCAGGGTTTTTGCCTAACGCACCTGCCCGGTCAACAAAAGTGAAATAAATAAAATAAAATATCTGACAGTAGTTTGGGGATACGTTTCCTCATTGTATGTTGCATTTTTAAACGTTATCAGTTGCATGCCTTTAGAGGGCTTAGAGAGCTACATTTTACACAGGAACAATCATTCCTATTTTTGCTCCTGAGACATCAGTCAGACTTTTAATTTCACTCCAGGAACAAAGTTCCTCAGGATTACCCTCATTTCTTCCACATTACTAGTGCCCTAGAAACAGGCCCCACCTAGAGAAAAAATTGTTCTACCAGGACTTTTTCAGTTGATATCACTGTACAAGTCTTAGTGGGAAAAGCTTCAACCCACTTAGAGAAGAGGTCAGTAACCACAAGTGCATACTTGTTGTTTCTGCTGGTATTGGTCAAGAGACCAATAATTTATCTCATTGCCTCCACAGGAGTTCTCTGAAGGTGCACCACTTGTCTCCTGTATACTGTTAACAGTGAATCCTGGGCCTTTCTAAGCAAAATCAAGCCATAGTCAGCATGGGGCAAACAAATGCTACTAGCTCAAGAACCATAAGTGCTAGACATAAAGTATGAGTGGCAAAGTTATTCAGCACAAAATTACCCTTCAATGGTGGTATAAAAATAATAATAAGTAATTTAGTTTTTTCTATGCTGGTTGAAATATCAAAAAAAAATATATATATATATTTGTTTCACTTAGAAAGGCAACATAAGCCATTTTTTTGTTGGAAAATATGTTACATATCAACACCAAATTAAGCATCCAGACATTAGATGTAGTTTTAATATTATGTTTGTAAAAAAAGCTATCTTTGTAGCATAAAACATCATTTTCCCCCCATTTAGTCAAGGTGCTCTGGTGAGGTTTGAGGAATGAATCTCAACCATATATACCATAACATAAACAAATGCATATAACTCCTCAAATATACATGATACACACAACATATCAGCGGCAAAGTTGTTCAGCACAAAATTACCTTTCCAACAGTGCTATGTAATCAATTGTAATCAGTTTGGCTTTAGTTTATATTGGCTGAGATACCCAAAAAGTGTATTTTGTTTAAAGTGCTTAGGTAATGGACATAATGTCAACCATATACACCATACCATAAACAAATGCAAATAACTCCTAAAGTATACATGATACACATAAAATATCGGTGGCAAAGTTGTTTAGCACAAAATTACTTTTCCAATGGTGCTATTCAATCAAATATATATTATATTATATTATATTATATTATATTATATTATATTATATTATATTATATTATATTATATTATATTATATATTAAAATACATAAGTGATATCTCCAGATGTTGCCAGGGCACACAGCAAGTCAGTAGCTGACTTCTGTAGTCATCCTCGGACACACCAGTGCATTTTATTGCTGATTACAGGTGTTTACCAGGAGACAATAAGATAAAGTCAATTTGTATGGCATGCCAAGGGCCAGAATGTCTCTGTGATAGTAAGTTGGCATTACATTTGGTTGGTATTGGGTTATTTTGTGCACAAATCAGACACTTGTCAATATAATGTCTGACATCATTGGTGATGCCAGACCACCAACCAACAGTTTTGAGTCTCTGGAATGTATTTTATACTCCTTCATGTCCACCAGTGGGGGTGTCATGTACCTGGAGGAGAAATTCAGATCTCAATGTTTGGGGGACCACCCACAATTTGTAGTGCAAGTCCTCTGGTTGATACAGATCAGTTTGCCATCTTGTGACAAATGCAACCTACTCATATGTCTCTTGTATGGACTGTGGATAGGTGGGTCTTGTTCAGTTCCTTTGTCAAGGTGCCAGAACACATCTTTTAGTTGGGAATCTGTGTGTTGTGCTGTGGACAAGTCCAGTGACTCAAACAGTTTAATAGCTGCTATTTGGACAGCTGCCAGAGCATTGGGATGATCCATCATCCTTGTGTCCCCCTAGAGGATCCTCTTTTGCAAGAGTATCTGTTCAGTCATTTAAGGAATGGTAAGGGTTGGTTTTAGAATGAGCTTTAACCTTGTGAATGAAAGGCTTGTGTTTAAAATGTTGTGCCAGTTCATGAATATAAATCACAAGTGCTTTATATTTCCCTGAGATGCCATCAGAAGATGCAAAGGAGTTCTTCTGCCAGAATGGTAAGAATTCAGTGAGAGGGTAGCAAACCCAATTGGAGTCTGCAAAATGATGGTGTCCTTGGTACCATGTTTTATGAACTCGAGGGTGCAGGCCACAGCTGCCAGTTCTGCATACTGTGAAGTTGCAACACTGCAATGCTTGGAAATTTCAACAGTGTTGCCATTGGGATACACGATGAGCACCCCAAACCCAGCTACCTGTTTTCCTTGGTGATATGAGGCAGAGCCATCTGTAAAGACATGACACAGGGAAGTGTCTGCAAGGAGCTTTGGAATAGCTGGGAGAAGTGGTCCTGAATCAGGCAAGTCAGGGGGTTGTAGTGCACAATCGTGTGGCTATCCTTGATAAAGGAGACCATGGGCCAGAATGGAAGGCATTTTGGCAGTGTGGACCTGGATGTTATTGTCCTGGAGAAGAAGAGATCAGTGAGTCAGTCTGGTGTTGGATACTGGATCATCTTTCACTCTGTCTGATAGCAAGAAGGTTGTGGGGATGTGGTTTGTGTTTATAATGATAGGTGAGTACCCAATGATATACAAAAAATGTTTGACAGCCCAGTAGGTAGACAGAAGGTTCTTTTCACAAAGGCTGTACTAGTGCTCTACTGGAGACAACATTTGGGATGCATATGCAATAGGTTTCAAAGTACCATTAACTTTCTGAGTGAGGACTGTAGACATAGCAACGTCTGAGGTAGCTGATTCCAGATGGAAGGGCAATGCAGGATTTGAGTTCACTAAGGCTGGAACAGAGGCCAAGGCCTGCTTCAGTGATGTCACAGCCTGAGTGTGTATGAGGCTCAAAGTGCAATGGATGTCCTTTTTCAGAAGCTCATACAGAGGGGCAGCCTTCTGGGGAAAGTCTCAAAAGAAGTCCCTGGAGCAGTTGACTATTCCCAGGAAACATCCGAGTGTTGCCACACTGTTGGGTAGTGGCAAGTCTTGCAGGCCTTGGATCTTCTTCCAGGCCAGGATTCTGCATTTTTCTGTTCTGTGTAAGCCAAGGAAAATGACTTCTATCTGGCAGAGTTGGGCCTTTGTGGGGTTGCATTTGAGGCCTGCCCTCTGTAGGAGGGTCAGTAGTTCATCCAAGAGGTCAAAGTGTTGTTCCTTGGTGGCAGTTACCAACAGTAGGTCATCCACATTCTACAGAATACACTGTGGGGCAGAGAAGCCCTCCAGGGCGTCCATCATGTGTTGATGGAAGAGGTAGGGGCTGTGGTGGAACCCCTGGGGTAAACAGGTCCATGTGTACTGTTGACCTTCAAAGGTTAAGGCAAATTTGTATTGACTTTTCAGGGCCAGTGGTAGTGACCAGAAACCATTGGAGATATCAAGAGTGCTGGACCAGTTATGATCAGGGATCAGCAATTCAAGCACATCAGGTGCTGAGGCTACTGCAGGTGAGCAGCTTGGAGTGACTTGGTTAAGCCTCCTATAGTCAATTGGTGAGTCTTCAAGATCCTGTGGGGTTTCTTCACAGGCTAAACAGGTGAATTGGCAGTGGAGACACAAGTCCTGATTACACCTTGTTTGAGAAGTAACTGAATGGTTTCTCTGAGTGATGGTAGGGCCTCAGCAGGAAAAGGGTATTGCCTTTGCCTTTCATATGCTGGGCCTGGGATTCTGATGATGGTTTGCATCCTACCACAGTCATGTTTGTGTGTGGCGAAAGCATCCAAATGCTTCTTCAGGATGGGAAGGAGTCTTTTGAAAAACTCATGGTTTGGGAATAGAGCAATGATGTCATATTCCTTGTCATTGTTGGTTGTAGCTGCAACAACGTGCAAATCAGAAATCATGACAGTATGATATTGTTCTCTGATTTGGATCAATAGCTTATTGGCCAGATTCACCACAAAGCCGTGTGATGCAAGAAAATCAATCCCCAAGATACTGGGATGATCACGTAACACCATAAGCTCAAAGGTATGGTGTGCCTTCAGGTTGTCTATAGTCTGAAATTTAATCAACTTTATTAATTTTAAGAAGGAAAATACAAACAATCCACAAACAGTACCAAGTAACAACTGGAACCAGAAAAAGAGAAAAAAATCCCAACCTGCCTCTTATCCCCCACCCACAGAGTGTGCCTGGTGACCCCAAAAACACTAGACCTGAGAAGTATAGTTGAACAAGGAAGGGGAAAATAAGGAAAAAATGAGTTATGGAAACTCTGGATAGGGAGTTTAGAGAGCATCTGAGAAGTCAGGTTAAGTATAAGGCATGAAGTTTACCCCATTTCTTATTAAATATGGGCAGGCAATGATGAAGACTAGCAATCATACATTAAGTTTGAAGGGAAAAGGAAAGTTTCTGTAACCTGTATGAAATGCTAGCTTGGTCTAGCCAATGTCTAAGGATAGTTTTCTTGACCACCATGGAGATGAGAGCCATATGAAATCTTCTTTCCTTGACAGGGATCAATGAGAAGTTACCCAAAACACAGATTTCAGGAGAGAAGAACAATGGGTCACTTTGCTTCTCAATTTGTGCCCAAAGGGAAGACACCTTCTCACAGGTCCAAATAATGTGCAAGAGGGTGCCTTCAGCTTTACCACATCTTGTGCAAATAAAGGAGGGGAGGGGAGGTGGCCCATCTTAGCTAGCCTGATGGGGGGTGTAATACATATTTAAAATCTGATATTGTGAAAGCCTTAAACGATCTTGAGAGATAGGTGTGAAGATCTTTCCACAACTTTAACCAGTTAATATTCGTCTCTGGGAGCAAAGTCTCCTAAACTTTGGAACCCTTTGGGGAGAGAGGTGGATGAGCAGTAAGTAACCACAAATATAGTTTCGATGTACTGTACCATGCAGTTTACATGCCCAATCCAGTAACTGCGAATGGAGTTCTACAAACCTAGAAGGTTTTGGAATGGTCTCAAACTGCAGCAGGAACAGGAGTTGAAGTTGATAAACCTTAAAGATGTTAACTGGATGTAATTGAAACTTATCCAATATCTGTCTCTGAGGATGTGAGAAGGGACGGCTGGGAATAGTATTCAGCAACAGTAATGTTCTCTGGTAGGGGGAGCCACCTGCAGGGATAGGGTGATCCCCAATCTTAATATTTGGGTTAGAAAAGATCGGTTGTGTATGATCCATTGCTAAGGGAATTTTCAAATAGATGCAAATTTGAGAGAGAACCTTAAGAGAAACACCAATTGGAGAAGCAGAAAGTTGAGCCAGGAGGACTTTCCATGGAATATATAGTAGTAGCAGGTGGTAGGTTATGTAATGTAAAGAGATGAAGTTCTGTTTGTAGCCAGATAGGAGCATATTCAGATTCAGGAGTGTCATGAAAGATGGATAACCACTTCCCACATTTATAAAGGTGGCTAGCCCAATAATAGAACAAGAGATTAGGAAGACGAAGGCCCTTGAATTCCTTGGGACGCCCCAGTTTCAGGTAAGATTGCTGAGGTGCCTTGTCCCTCCAAATGAAGGAAGTGATTAAAGAGTGAATCCATTTAAAAAAAGAAAGGGGAAGCATGTTGTTAAGCATACTTAGGGGCTAAAACAGTCTAGGAAGAATATTCATTTTGATTATATTTATCCTCCCCCATAGGGAAATAGGAAGATCCTTCCATCTGGCTAAGTCTTGTCAGATAACCACCAAAAGATCCTTCAAATTCAGTTTTACCAGAAAGGAAGAATCAGAGGTAAGAAAGATACCAAGATATTTAAGAGCATGAGGAGCCCACCTAATCTTCTCTAGGACAAAATCCAAGCTAGGAGTAAAATGATTGAGAGGATGGATTTCAGTTTTACTGAGGTTAAGTTTGTAGTTGGAGTATCTACTGAATTGGTCTATCTCAGTTAAGGCCTCAGTAAGGGACAGAACTGGATCAGAAAGATGAAGAAGAATATCATCGGCATAAACTGAAATCGAAGGAGATAGATCTTCAAAGGGAATGCCTTTGATGTTAGGAGAGGACTTTAACCATCTGATAAGTGGTTCAAGATACAAGTTAAAAAGGAAGGGAGAAAGTGGGCAGCCCTGGCATATGCCAGAATGTAGGGGAAAAGCAGAGGAAAAAAAAACATTACAGTAGATCTTGGCTGATGGAAATGAGTAAATTATTGGAAGCTACTGGAGAAATGAATCTGGAAAACCCATCTTTTGGAGGGTAAGCCAGAGGAAGGACCACTCCACCCTGTCGAATGCCTTCTCTGCATCAAGTGAAACTAAGGCCATTTTGCAGGGCGAGTCTTGGGCTATCTGAAACAAGTGACTGAGTTTATGCAGGTGGTCCACTGTAGACCTCCCGGGTACAAACCCAACTTGTTCCGGGCTTAGAAGTTCAGACCAAACTTTCCTAATCCTTGCGGCTAGGAGTTTGGAGAGGATTTTCATATCATAATTTAATAAGGAAATAAGATGGTAGCTCGATGGATTAAGAGGAGGCTCATCTGGTTTGAGGAGAAGAACAATAGTGGCCTCAAGAAGTGAGGGATCCAGCTCTTTCACCAAGAACAAGAATTGGTAGAGACAGAGTAGCATGGGGGATAAATCTTTGATGAAGGTTTTGTAAAAGTTGGAGGAGAAACCATCAGGGCTGGGTGCTTTATCTAGGGTAAGGCTATTTATAGTGGCTTCAATCTCTGCAATAGAGATGGGAGCAGAGAGGAGAGCACGATGTGATTCCGTAAGGAGGGTAGAGAGGCAGTGTCTAAGTAGGATGACATCTCCAAGGTAGATGATGGAGAAGAGTATTTACCATACAAGGTGGAGTAGAAACTCTCAAAAACAGAGGCCATCTCTCTTGGAGTAGATTTTATAGAACCGCCTGGTGCAGAGATTGAGGGGATGGCCCTTGAGGTCTCCAGCTGCCGAAGCCGAAGGGCAAGTAAGCGATCTGCCTTTTCATCCTGCTCAATGTATTAAGATCTAGTTTTGAGAATAGAGTATTCCACTTTCTCCTGAAGGAGAATGGAATACTTGTCTTGAAGCGATAATAACTTAGTTAAAGTTACCGGAGAATCTGAGGAATAAAGGGAATTTTCTAGTGAGCGAATTTGGGCCAGGATTGCCAAGGCCTCTGCCCCCCTTCGACATTTTCAAGTTGATGTTAGTTGAATAAATTTGCTTCTTAAAAAATATTTCAGAGCACACCATTAATGATACTTTCTTTTAATGGTGTGCTGATTTGTAGTGACAAAAGATTGAATAAGTTTTGAAACAGTGGAGACCACATGGTCCTCCTTTAAAAGCTGGGTGTTAAGCCTCCAGGAGGGGTCCCGTTTTTGGTTAGAGCCTGAATTGAGAAGCAATCAGACTGCAGCATGGTCAGAGAGAACAATGGGCTCAAGACCAGTATTGCAAAGGCCTGGGAATAAGGAAAGACTAACAAGAACAAAGTCAATCTTAGAAGATGTGTGATGAACCATGAAATAGTAGGAATGGGTGTGAGAGAGAGGGTTGAGGATTCTTCATGGGTCACATAGCTCTGTCAATTCCATGAATTCTCTCAAGGCAATTTGAGCTGCAGAGAGAGGCTTAAGGGGAGCAGAAGACTGATCAAGATCCTGAGTAGGGGGAACGTTCCAATCTCCTCCTAGAATGAGGGGGAGGTGAAGAAAAGGTAAGAGTTTGTCTGCTAGTTCCATAAAGAAGCCTGGGTTACCTCCCACAGGTCCATATATATACTACCCACAATTTGTAAGTTTTGCTATTGTTTTTTAAACTACAGGAGAGAAGGATTAATTAATTCTACGTGCTGTTGATGGAGTTAATGTATAGAGGATTTTTGTAAGTTTTGATATTGTTTTATTTTCTTTTTAATTTAGCTTAAAGTAGAATTTAGCTTAAAGGCTTCTGTGGCTGGAGTGACTGTAAAAGCCCTACCACCCACCCCTTCCACCAGCTTTTCTTAAATACTGAAATACCACTAGGGGTTGGGTTTGAAGGCTGTGAGGGATGAGCTTGGGGAGCTGCAAACTGATCTGAGCCCTCAGAACAGGCCAGGAAGGAGGAAACAAGGAACAGCTATATGAGCTAAGTCTTAAGGACATATAAATATACAAAACATGTGAGTAGATCTATAGTCCTTATGAGTAGGATTGTGGTTTCCAGTTAGTACTGTAGTTGACTGTCTTATGCTGCATGCAAGGGCATTTAGGATAACCATTTCTGTTAGAGGCTGGGCTAGGATTAGTTAATTCTACTTGCTGTAGGGAGAGTGGTGTGGAGAGGCTGTATAGGTGGTGTGGACCATGAGTAGGATTGTAGGGTGCAATGGCGGTGTGGAAAAGCAATGCAGATGAACATACTGTGGAGGCTGGGAGGGTGTCCAATATGCCACAGGCTAAGGAGGCTTGAGGAAGAGGTTTAGTGGCTTGGCAGGGAGCTGGGGAGGTTAAGGGAGGAGGAGAGGATTGCATCGGTAGGAGGGCTGACATCTGAGAGTATTGTGGGGGCACCACAGAGAAGGAACACTGGGGCAAGGGAGAGGTCGGGGGAGAACGCACAGTAGACAGGAAGCCAGTTGATGAAGGGTGGACTCTAGTAGGACCTAGAAAAAGAGGAGCAGCAGTAGGCAGGAGGGAGGAGGAAACACACAGTAAGGCAAAGGGAGGAGGGAACATGTTTGCTGTACTAGCAACACATGGGAAAGAGGACGCAGGAGGAGATTGCACAAGGGATAGTACTCACAAAGAGAAGGGAGAGAGGGGCATTACAAGTGGAGAGACTGAGTATGGCATGGCAGGGGGAGGGATAATACTCGGAGAGGTGAGGAGGAAGCGGAAGGTTGGGAGTCAAACAGGAAGAGGAGGGGGAGGAGTCTCAATTGAGAAGGGCAGGGGGCAAGACAGTGGGACACACTGTAAAAACACTGTCTTGAGTGGCCCCAGAAATGAGAACCTGGGTGGGGGGATGGCGACGGGCACAAGGAAAGAGGAGGGAGGTGTACTAGTGTTGGAGGACTCCATACTCAAGGGGATCAGATGGGGCAGCAAGGGGGAGAGGCACAGTCAGATATGGGTGGAGTCCATACCAGGATTAAAGGCAGACAAGGCAGGACAGGCAATCCTAAGGTGTGTAAGGAGGGGTAGGAGGAAACCAGACATTGTGGTACATGTGGGGAAAATGACCTAGTGGGGGAAACGGTTGCGGTAACAAAGGAGAGGATTGAGGAAGTGGGAAGGTTGTGTTGAGGAGACTGGGGAGTCTGTGGCATTCTCTGAAGTGCTCCCAGTACCCTGCGCAAGCACAGTGAGAAAGGAGAGGATTAGGGAGTTGAACACATGGTTTGTAGAATGGTGTCAAACTAAGGGATATGGTGTTGTGGGTGGGTGGCTGGGGCAGTACCTGGGATAATAACAATCTGTTTGCAAGGGATAGGCTGCACCTGAGTGGGGAGGGGAAGGAAGTATTAAAGCAAAGACTGGGCAGCTATATTGCAACAAAGGTGGATTTAAACTAGATGGGGGGGTGGCAAGTGGACAGCAGGTAGGCAGGGATCTGATAGAGTGGAACCTACCCCCCCAGGCTAGCAGGGAAGGACTCGGGGTGGCCAAAAAAGGAGGGAGTAGAAGGAAGGAAAAGGAGGCCAATGAAAGGAAGGGGGCAGGATGGAGGGTGGTCTCGCTGAATGCAAGAAGCTTAGGCAACAAATCTGCTGAGCTACAGGCACTCTTAGCAGTGTGGAGGATGGGTATTGCAGCTGTCACAGAAACGTGGGTAACTGAGCACCGGGACTGGGATCTGGCAATCTCAGGATACAAAGTATACAGGAAGGACCATAAGGAAGGGATGGGGCAGTGGGGCGGCAGTCTATGTGAGAGATGGGATCAAATGCACAAGGGACAAGGGGAAGAAAGGAGTACAGAGGCAATCTGGCTGCAGCTCTTAGACTCAAGGGGCAGGAAACTGAGGTTTGGGGTGGTATACAGGCCACCGTCCCAGTCTGAGGAGCTTGACAGGTAATTAGCAGGACAAATCAGAAAGGTATGTAGAAAAGGGAAGGTGGTCATCGTGGGGGATTTCAACTTGCCGGGGGTTGACTGGAGCATTCCAGTCACCTCCAGTGCTAGGGTGCAAGTGCTCCTGGACGCAATCCAGGAGGGTCTCTTGACATAGTTGGTTAGTGTACCTACTAGGCTAAAGAACACTTTAGATCTGGTGTTGTCGAATGGGGAGGCAGTAAGGGAAATAAAGGTGGAGGACCCACTAGCCAACAGAGATCACCAAACGGTGTGGTTTAATATCACGGTGTGTGGGGAACCAGAGAAATCAGTTACTCAGGTAGTCAACTTCAGAGGGGCAGACTTTGGGAGGATGCAGGACGTACTGAAAGGGATACTAGAAGGCATAAAGCAGGAGATGGATGCAGATCAGAAATGGGATATTATTAAAAAGAGGATTACAGATGCAACAGAAGCCTGCACCAAGACACAGAATAAGAGGAGCAGAGCAAGAAAACCATGCTGGTTGAACAGCGAGGTAGTGGAGGTGGTGAGAGCAAAATGAGAGGTGCACCAGAAGTATAGGAGGACGGGGAAGGAAGTGGACAGGGAGAAGTATGCAAGATGGTCTAGAGAGGTGACCAGAAAAGTGAGAGAAACCAAGGCCCAGAGGGAGCTGAGATTAGCTCAGGGAATTAATGGGGGCGGGGAGAAAGACTTTTTCAGATACATCAGGGAGAAAAGGAAGTGCAAGGAGACAATAGTGAGGATAAAAAGGGGTGGCGAGTGGACAGAAAAGGGTGAGGAGCAGGCAGAAGCACTGAATGAATACTTTTGCTCAGTGTTCATGGAAGAAAAGAGGGGACTGCTACCACCATGGGCAGGGAGGGTGGGGACAGGGGAGAGGAGGCAACAGATGGAAGAATTGAGGCAAGTAGCGTGCTAGAGGGACTGAGGGCACTGAGGGTAGACAAGGCACCAGGGCTGGATGATATCCACCCCAGGGTGCTGAGGGAGATGGCGGAGGTGTTGGTGGAGCCACTGGCAGATCTGTCCAGCACCTCACTGGAGTTGGGATGTGTGCCACTGGACTGGAGGATGGCACATATAGTACCATTACACAAGAGCGGACCAAGGGATGAACCGGGTGATTATCACCCGGTAAGTCTCACCTCCATAGTGTGCAAACTCTTGGAGACAATACTAAAGGAAAGACTGGTGTCGTACCTGGAGGACAATGGCCTCCAGGATGTGAGGCAGCATGGGTTTGTTTCAGGGAAGTCTTGTCAAACCAACCTGATACAATATTATGACTGGATGACAGGTGAGCTGGATAAGGGTCATGCAGTGGATGTTCTTTACTTGAACTTCAGCAAGGCCTTCAATTCTGTGCCTCATGGGCAGCTTGTGGGGAAGCTAACTGCTGTAGGGATAGGGGAAAAAATGATGAACTGGATTACAAGCTGGCTGAGTGGGAGGCTGCAACAGGTGGTGGTGAGAGGGGGGCTCTCAACTTCAAGGTCGGTGATGAGTGGGGTGCCATAGGGCTCTGTGTTGGGGCCAGTATTGTTCAGGCTCTTCATATCAGACATTGCACATAGGGTGGTGAGCAAGATAAGTCTGTTCGTTGACGACACCAAAATCAGAGCAGAGTTAATGGAGAGGAGGGATGGAAGCAGCTGCAGGGGGACCTAAGCAAGCTAGAGGAGTGGTCAGAGAGGTGGCAGCTGGGGTTCAATGCAAAGAAGTGTAAGGTTATGCACTTTGGGGTGAAGAACCCAAAGAGAGAATACCGGCTGGGAAGGGTTAAGCTGGGGATCACTGAGGAGGAGGAGGAGGAGAAGGACCTAGGGGTAATGATAACCGGGACCATGGACAACACTGCCCAGTGCAGGAGAGTGGCTGCAAAAGTGAACAAAATGCTAGGGTGCATAGCGAGGGGTTTTTCATCCAGATGAAGAGAGGTGATCTTGCCCCTATACAGGTCGCTGGTAAGGCCATGCTTAGAGTATTGTATGCAGTTTTGGAGGCCATACCTAAAGCGTGATATCAGGCTACTGGAGGGGGTGCAGAGGAGGACAACAAAGATGATATGTGGAATGGAAAGGACAGACTATGACAGCAGGCTGAGAGACCTGAATATGTACACCCTGGAGGATAGAAGGGATGGGGGGACATGATAGAGGCATTCAAGTATCTGAGAGGAACCAATAAGGATGGGGCAGATGGGGTCTTTAAGTTAAGAAGGGGAGGGTCACTAGGGGCATGCGCTAAGAATAGAGGGGAAGATTTAGGAAGGAAATGAGGAGACACTATTTCACAGAGAGGTGGTAGCAAAATGGAATGCCCTACCAGAATGGGTGGTATCATGTTAATCTGTGAACAATTTCAAAAGAGCATGGGACAGGGAACAGGGGAGAGTGAGGGTGGGAGAGGTGGGGGGTGGCAGTGGGATAACAAATGGGAGTGGGGGTGGGGCAGCTGCAAACTAGGAGTGCTAGCTGCACACTCGAGCAGACTTAGACAGGGTGGTCTGTTTCTGCTGGCACATTCGTTATGTTCATAACTCCTGATGGTCAAGAGTACCAGTAACAAATACTGTATGTAGCAACCTTGGGGATCTGAAATGGTATGGGCCATTTGAAACACTACTGTATGCCCAATTAGGATGCCTACTCCCTTGCTGGAGGTTGAGACTCCCGAAGTGAATACTTGGCCAATGCCTTGTCTACGAAGCTTGTTAGCTTCTTGTGTAAGGAGATGAGTTTTCTGAGGGAAACTAATTTGGGAGTGGAGAATAGAGGTATGTTTAAGGACCTGATACCTCTTAAGTATATCCCTGAGCCTCCGAACATTCCAGGACACAAATTTGTAGCGGTTATTAGCCATAGTCAAAATAGTGAAATAACGCATGGTAGAAATTATCCAGGCAGAGGCACACTCCAACCCACCTCCTCCCCCACATGAACTGGAAAATTAGGTAAATGAGATAACAGTCCGTACATAACATATATAAAGGCATAGTAAGATCAGCCCATCCATCTCCCAATACCCCACCTCACAATGATTGAAAACCAGAATTGAACAAAACCAGAGAACGTCAATCATCCAATACAGTAGTAAAGTCAACATGAGAATGCAATCAAAAACTATGCATTTGCAAGCATACAAACACAACAATTGAGGGTACCCCCACCCCATCCCTCCCCAACCTCGAGTCATGACGATAGTCCAACAAATATGTTAACAGATTAACATAAAACCAAATAGCTTCTCATGAACCCCTTTCCCCTCCCCCCAGGTAATCCCAGGCCAACCCCCACCCCATAACTTCCCCCTTAACAAGAACTATATACATAGGACCCCAATGCCATTGAATGATGCTAGACCTAAAGCAATATAAAGTTAAGAGGAGCTGTAACCCTGGGGTCCTGGAACTACTGTTAACTATAAAATAAGGTTGACTAAAACTTGACCCCGCGAAGGTAGTACAGTTGAGAAAACAGAATCCAGCAAAGGGCCAGGACTTACTCACAGGGCAAAAAGTGCCATATATGAGCATAACCAGGGGAAGCAGAATAACAGCAGTACACAGCCCCCCCATAGGCGCCGGGTTGTATGGGTCCATGGGGCATAAGCCCCAGCAATATTTTGTAATATGGGCAGAGCCCCACCAATATTTTTTGTAATCTATTTTTTTTTCTCTTTATTCTGTGGCTGGGCGCATGACCTGGGAGCACCCTCTGAAAATAACCGTGGCACGCCTCTGCCCCCACCTAAATTCTCATCCTGGTGATGAGTGATCCCGAGTCCGACCCTCATCTCAGGAAATTATTGGTAGTCACCGATGGCATTTTAAAAATTTTGTGCTGAATCCCTGATGCGCCTAACGTCAGAGAGCAGACATCCTGATTGGGCAGCAAGAGGGCTTACACTGAGGTGGGCGACGAAGGGGCAGCAAAGCGATGTAGCTAGGAAGGGTGTGCTGTTCGGTAATTTTTCTGTCGACCACGCCGGTCAGGGAGAGCAGTGCCAGAGAGAAGCGAGAGTGAGGAAAAACAAAAGCAGCAACAGTCAGCAAACTGAAGGTGATGAGGGTCTCTGGACTGGACTGGAGACTCAGCAGGCCAGCAGAGAGCGACAGTAGAGGAAGTGGGAGCGGGTCAGACCAGGCCAAGAGGGGGGAGTGTGTGCCATCCCAGCCAGCCAGCCAGCCAGCCAGCACGCATGAGTCAGTGGGCCATGAGCGGTGGATTGTTGGGCGGGCAGTCAACCAACACTAAAGAAGAGGATGAGGAGCAGCCAACCCAGGGCCACAGAGAGGTCTCATCGACTTTGAAGTAAGCCCCTAAGTCTTCCCAGCACTAACCAGGTAGGGTGTGGTGGGGACAGGATGCATTGGGGAAGACTTAGGCTAGCCAAGCCAAAGAGAAGACTAGAAGAGGGATTCAACAAGGGAAGGAATGGAAAGGACATGCAAGTAATGGATTGCCCATCCCAGGTCCTGGAACAGGAGTTGACCAAATGAAAGTTAAAAAATAAATGAATACAAATGTTTTGCAGTAATGTTTGGTCGGACTTTTGAACTAGATAGTCTGAGATGCTAAACTAAAACATTTCAGTGCATGAGAAGGGTTAAAATATAAAAAGAAGCAACTATACACCGTTCTACATGTGCTTCCTACCACCAATGCTAGCGTGAAAAAGTGTTTTTCATTTTTTTACTTTTTTTATTTATGAATTTTCAAATACCAACCTGTCTACTGCACTGAGCAAACAGAAACTGCATGTGCATTTCTCTCAGCTTGTCATAATAATTATTTAAACAGAGATTAGTTTATTGAAAGAAAAAAATATAGATGGCTTATAAGGAGCATCAAGAAAGACCAAACATTCAGGGAGGATCCATTTTTGTCAGGAGGATGGGCAAGGAATTATGAAGGGAAAGGGACTGCAGTCTGCAGAGATGGTGGAATCGTACCTCATCTTTCCCTCTTTCTGTACAGTTTCATGGCCAGTTTGACTGTGTGGTGGGCAGCTGGGTGGGTGCAGGTGATGCCTTGAGGTATGGGTGAGTCATCTTTCACAGCAGCTTCATCCATTCCCTCCTTCCTCATCCTCATGTTGAACTTGTCCCTGAAGGTATGATGTGGTGACCTTAATGTGCTGCACGGGTTTTACTTTGCATCTCTTCTCTTATGTACCCATGTTGAAAAAAGTATATTTCAAAAGTTAACGGAGAGAATAAAAGTGTTGGTACTATCTATGGTCTCTAACCTGATATGGCAAAGTAAGCAGTGAAATGAGACACTACCTCACTCCTCATTATGCCACACTCTCTCCTGACCTCTGCGAAACCCATAGAGGCAGGGGGTGCTCAGAAATTATATGTGACCTGATGTGGGACCTGGGGGGGAGGCTTTCCTGATCTCTGTACTAACCTACAGATTACAATAGCAGGTGTTTCCTGCTGTGTTTTGGACTTTTGTATTCACTGATTAATTGAGTGCCCAGCCCCCAGGTAAAGCAAAGCAACTGAACTATCTGTGATTTTGTAGTCAGGGGCAGAGTCCAGTGAGGTGCAAATACAAGTGGTTGTGGGCCTTGTGGCCAAACAGGGGATGTCCCTGCAGCATTATCTGGTGCTGCATGGGGCAGGTATGGGTATACCCAGCAGGGTGTGTAGGCGTTTCAGCAGGACTCTTCTTATTGCACCATGCCTGGTTAAATGCCACCTTGTAAGTTTGGGGGCCGGGGCACCACTGGGCCACAGCTGTTTTTGATCCTGAGGGACATCAAGGGTTGGGTAATCACAGGGGGACAGTAAATTAAAGTATCTGGAGGGATTTTCTCTGTTGCTGCTTATCCTGACACATGCTTCCAAAGCTCTTAGTTGGGACTTGCCTGATATGGTGGAGAGGGGGAGAGAAACCCTCTGGGCTATCACCTTCTCTCTGATCCTGGTTGTGCGTGTGTTATGGAGACATTACATAGACCCCATGGTGTTTGTACAATATTATTTTTGGCAGGCTGGCAGCAGCAGATGTGGGTAGTTTTGGGGGGTCTTGTTTCACTTTACCATCTCATGGCCTTTTCTGCTGGATGGTTCAGCACTACAGGATTGGAGACTTGGGCTTAGATCCAGTCTTGCTGCTTCAGTGCTGACTTGCTGGAACAGTCCTAAAATGTTTTATTTATTTATTTTTTTGCTTTCTCTTTATACTCCCCCCCCCAGGCCTGCAGCACTCCACTCTTTGGGAGTTGCCATCTGCCTTCAGTCCCCGCTCTCCTACCTGTTCCCAGAGCAGTCCATCCCCAACAGAGCCTTGGTTCTACCCCCAAAGCAGGGCTGAGGTGGGGGCCCGTACACCCCGTATTCCTAGTTTCGTCGGGATGCCAGTTCTGAGGCAGGCAGAAGGCACTGGGGATTGGTGCTGGCGCTCCGTCTACCAGAGGTGCCGCTAGCCATTTTCTCCCCATGTGGTGTGCACCCTGATGTCAAGGCGCTGAGCGCCGATGTCCACCACTCGGCATCCTTACTACTGGCTGGGCTTGCCGTACCTCAAGTCTCCACCCTGGGTCAGCCAAGCGCCGAGCCTTGGTCCCACCCCCTTCCCACCCGGAGAAGGTGAGCAGTTCCTGGGATGCTCAAACCTTCTCCCCTGGCCAGCCCTCCAGCTTCCCAGGCTCATTCCAGAACCGGGTCGCTCGCATCATGAGTGGTAGTGCTACCACTGTGCCGATGGGCCAGCACGGTCCTAAAAGTTTTAAGAGGTGTGGTGGTGGAAGTTGGGAATAGAGTTCTGGTGGGCTCATGCCTAATTTAACCCCTGTAGTGAACACTAACAGCCAGGGTTGGACTGAGGTGGGGTGGGGCCTGGACAGTTGATACGGGCTCGCCCATTATGGATTCCTGGAAAATCAAGAGGGGAGGGCCCAAGGTGACAGACTCATCACAGGCCAGCACAGCACATGCGCAGATGTTCTACCAGACCCTTTGTGATTGTTGGGGAATGGGTGGGCATGGTGTCGGTGCCACTGCTGGGAAGGGGGGAACACCAACCACCACCGAGGGACAGGTGGACATAAATAAGGTAGAAGAGGGTACCATATTGGGGTCATGATATAAGGCTGGAGGGTAATGTGAGGAAGTATTTTTTCACATAAAGGGTGGTGGATTTATGGAACAGCCCCTCAGCAAAGGTGGGTAGTAGGGACAGAAATGGTAGGGGAATTCAAGAATGCATGGAATACACACAAGGGAACTCTAGCAATAGGAAAGAGGGGGTACAAGCCAGAGATCAAGTAAGTCTGCAGTATTGCAGTAGGTAGGGAAAATGCCAAAATAGGCAGAATGTGGCCCAAGCATTCCTTATCTGCCATCAGTTTATATGTTTGTCTTCTTGCTTGTACTGAAGTAAAGAAAGTTAGTAGTGATGTAAAGCAGCAGAAGAGTAAAAACAAAGTCAAATCGTTGTATTTGCAGTTCAGTGGATCCCTCTCTTGCTGTTTTCTGCCCCTCCGATCCCACCCCTCTAAATGCAAAGTGTTCCCTTCCCTGGTGTCCAGTGATGCTGTCCCACACCCATGATCCCACCCCTCTAAATGCAAAGTGTTCCCTTCCCTGGTATCCAGTGATTCGCCCCACACCCATGCCCCAGGTAGTATGTATTACTCCCTGGAGTGTAATGGTCCCTCCCCCCACTTAATACCTGACCCAGTAGGGATGAAAGCTCCTCCCCCCAGCTCCCACACCCATGGCGACAGCTTGAGCCATCCTGCCACAGCCGTGTGGGGATCCACTTGCAAGAAGTCCCCCCCCCAACAACAATGCACTGGCCCTGTACATACCCCAACTGTGATTTGTGCCACCCCTGCCCATTCATTGGTGATGGTTAGTGTCTCCCCCCCTCCAGCCACGGCATTGACAACACACACTACCACACTGCAGAGTGCTCCACTCCCGTAGAGCCTTGCGGGAGGGGGGGTTTACCTCACACCCCTGCGAGGGGGGTGACCTCTGACCCCTTGGCCAGTGGGCGGGGCCTTGATCCCAACCCCTGAGCCCCAGCAAAAATTTTACAAACCCGGCTCCTATGCACCCCCCCCCCCATAATCCAGGACACGATGAATAACAACCAATAGCAATTACTCACCCTGGTCCCACGCATCCATCCTATACAGCTTAACCACCCAGTGAATAAGTGAACCTTTATACATTGGAAATGTAGAGTTGAACGATCCTACCTGAGAGCAGTCTCTTGGGGGGAGGCTGAAGGTCTGTCCCAGTTAGGGTATCCTGATGCAGAAATCTCCCCGAGAGCCAGAGGGATAAGAAAAGCAAGGTATAGGGAGAGGTTAGCCATAGCAGACAACATGGAAGGATAAGGAATGAAGCAGAAAAAGAAGTATATATAGGGGTTAGTATTAGTCTTGACCCCCTCGAGCTCAGGAGAAGCTTCCTAAGAGTTAGCCATAAGAAGGAACAGGCCACCGATCCATGGGGAGAGCCGCACTGGATAGGACAAACCAAATCGTAGGGGAACCCTTATGGTTAAACCAGATCCCTTGGCCATATGTCAGAGGTTAGAAAAAGTAGGGAGAGACCCCCTGGTAGGATTAAGGACAGAAAAAAGGTCAAGTCATGCCTCTGTGGTGAACTGCAGGTGCCCCCCCAAAAAATGAAGGGAAAACCTCACAAATGGAACACTCCGATTATTTAGAGGGAACCAAAACTTAAGCGGACCTGAACCCATAAAAAATCATCCCCCCCCCGGAAACATGAGGCCAAGAATACTGTTCCCCATTAGGGCTATGATCTAATTGATCCAGACAAGCAGTCCTAGTGAAGTGCAAGTCCTTCCTGAGTGACATCCATTGCTACGGTCTTTCAGAGGCAGTCACCAGTAAGGTCTTCATTCCAGAGGTGATTGCAGGAGGCACTGGCCTGAATTCACAGGTCGGATTCCTAGTCCTTCAAGAAACCAAACAAACACACCACATCCAAGTGTAACCCCGAGGTGGCGCTATCCCACGGGCTACTACCCCTGCCTGCTTGGCTAGTAGCAGGTTAAGGAGCCTAGGTTCTGCAACGGGTGCCTCCACCCAGAGGTCAGGGTTGGTAGTGGTCAAACTAACCTGGGCACAGCCCTCCGGGACACTGTAACCCCGCTCTTTTCCTTCTAGTGGCCTGTGCAATATATGATAATCACTTTCACAGTACCCCTTGTACACCATACAAGTACCCACACTGTTTCCACTTACCACCAGGGCTGGTTCCTCTGGCTCAACCCTGGGGAACCCCTGTAAAACAAGGTTATGCACAGCAAATAGCAACAGTACAGTACTCTTGGCACAAACTGGAACCACAGTCAGGTTAAATGCAGAAAAGTCAGATCTGATTTATTCAGGGACTTGAACAATGAAGGGCGAATCAGGTTGATTGGCTTAAAGGCTATATTAATCAAACAGTTATGCATGTGCTTTTAAGTCCCCACACAGTCACACCTCTGGGTACCCAGGTAGGGGGAGACGATGGGCTAGCCAGGAACGTTGCAGCTGGTTGGGGCCCTGTGATGGAAGAAAGCAACATGCACAACACACACTATTTGTAATCCGGAGCCAGAGGGCTCAGTTCTTGAAAGAAAAAGCAACCAGACAATCAGATAACAACACTTTAGATTTAGCTGTTGTTCCAGGGAGCTACCCTAATGTTTACTCACGATACCCGTTACTGGACACAGGCAGGATGAAATCGAGACTGCAGGTTATTGAGCTGGAGTGCCCGGAGAAGTGGGGCGCACATGAATCACCAAGGCGTCATTCCTGTTCAAGCATTGAGCATGGGGCTGATCCCCAGGCAGGTCTCTTGTCGATGGCTTTTTCTGTGCAGCGGGTAGTTGGGCTGGGCCAGCGTGGCAAGGCCCAGACCCAATGGAGATGATTTTGGATTCAGTCCGTGGGGCTGGATGCAGCTTCCAGCAAGCAGAATACAGTTCAAACCACAGTGGGGAACCAAATTGTGACCCACTAACAGCACACAGCACATTTACACGTAAGGAAATTCTAATGCAGCTTCCAGCAAGCAGAACACAATTTAAACCACAGTGGGGAACCAAATCACGACCCACTATAAGTACACAACACATTCACATGTAAGGAAATTCCACTGTACCAGGCAAAAGGCTCTCCAGTCGCAATTACAGAGTCTCTGCACAATCTGGGAGTTCAGAGGCGGCTGGAGGTCCAGACAGGCCGATCGCAGCAAATCTTCGGTCTTCTTCAGGTAGGAGCCTGGTCACAATTCAGTAGCTTACTTCGCTCTCCAAATTTGGGCTCAGTCCGAAAAACGCACAAGTTCTCTCAGGGACAGCAGGCAGGCATGCAGGCCAAAACTCAGGCCTTTCCACAGTTCTCCTACTACGCGAATCCACTATGGATTGCTGCTCGAACTACCTTGAGCTGTTACGTCTTCACTTCCCAACTTAGATCTAACTGAAATTGCAAGCAGTTTGGGACTTTCCCAAAATCCAAAAGGTTTGGTTGGCTGATTTGTCTGTTAATCACAACAAGGGCTCCCCTTCCAGGTTATTTTAGGCGCCAAAATGCAAAAACTACAATTCCTACAAGTTTTGACCCCACCAAGCCCCTGTAGGCAGGCTCTATTTTAGAGTCCCAAATGTACTGATTGGCCCATTTCAACAGTCCAGGGCCAAGATGATGGAAACAAACAGAACTGTCCATACTGCAAAGAAGGCAGGTTAGAACAAACTGCAATATTATTACTACTCTAAAAAAATGATCAGCAAACAAGCACAGCTTCTAACAGAGCTCCCTTTTAGATTAATTATGACTGCAATCCAGGCAGCTCTTAAACCGACAGTACACAGAGGCTATATAGGCAACATAGGCAGAGGACTCTCTGGCAACCACATTTAAACTGTAAAAACGCAGGACACCAGCCTGGCAGAGAGCATTTAGACAAGCTCAAGGAAGACTTTTTGGGAACCCCCATTTGTAGGGGGGTTACACAAGTAAGTCCCTTCTAAGAACCAGGCTGCTTTCCTGATGTAGCAGGCAGAAATAAAGGGGCCTTGAACAGTTATGGAAGATGAGCGGATAACTCTTGCAATGTTTGGGTAGGGGTATTGAAGGATAGCCTGGAGCTGCCATTGCAGGGTTGAAGGCAGATTGGGTAGGCCATCTTAAACTTTAAACTTGCCTTGATGAGCTTAGTAACAACAGGGTGGAAGGCAGCTCTTTTCTGTCTTATTTCTAACGGCAGGTCCTGTGTTCCCGGAGTTGTTTCCCCTCCCACAAGATCACCTTCAGCTCTTTAGTTTTTGCCAATACATGCTGCTTTTTGATGTAATTTATTAATTTGGCAATTATGAGTCTGGGGGGTGCAGAGCCGGCAGGGCGAGGACGCAAGAACAGTGGGCCCATTCGAGCTGGTATACCGGATTGCAAGGAGACGGGCCTGCTATTTTAGCCAATAATTTTTGTAGAAAGGTGATTGTTGATGAGCCTTGCTCTCCTTCAGGAATACCAAAGATTAGGATGTTGTTGCATCGTGAGTGTCCTTCCAAATCTTCGGTCTTGAGATGTAGCTTTTACACAAGCTGTCACAATTGAACTAGCTCAGGCTCTGCGCACTCTTCCCAACCTTCCAGGGAGAAGACTCATGCTTTGGTATCCCTGACTCTTCTACCGAGGTCTCCCAGGTCAGCACGAGGTGATTTAAGCTCCGATGTAATTTCAGCCAGAGTTTCTCTGAAGGGTGCCAGCTCCTGGAAAAATCCATCCTCCATTAGAGGTATAGGGGCTGCCGAGGCAGCAGATGGCTTATTCGAATGTGTAGACTGCCCCTTATTCTTTTTTGAGGCCTTCTCCAGAGTTGTCGGTGGAGTGTGCTTCAGAGGGGCCCATCTGATATCCATCTCCATCACGGCGAGTATCGCCAAAAATGATGCAACGCAGATTGATAAGTTGTCTCAGCAGGTGTACAGGTAGTAGAATGATAAAATTTGTTAGAGGTTGGAGCTCTGGAAATTGGAAAATCGATGAGTGGGTTGAGGGGAGGGAACTCCAAGAACTAGCTGCTAGCTGGCCGCAGACATCACGTAATCTCTAAGGTTGCCTATAGTCACTGACAGCACTATTGGTTGATATTATTTAATAGCTTTGCGCCATCCACACCTGATGTATTGGTCCGCAGTCCAGTAGACCAAGGAAAGTTTGCCAGATCTTCATTATGTAATACAGCCACAGCTGTGCCTGTATCTAATAGCATTGTCAAATGGTGGCCCCCAACCATGTCCTTTTGTGCAAGGCCTTCTGTTTGTGTCTAATGCCAGCTTGTTTACAATATGGGCTGGGGCTTGTAGTTGTCAATCCATAACGCCAGTAGCAGGGTGCTTCTGGAGGAACATCTAGGCCTGTTCTTGTCGGCCTCAGCCCTGTGCTGGATGGCTGCTACAAAGGGAGTGGCTTCACGGTTCAGGCCTGTTGCTGCCTGGTGCCCTGCAGTTCTGGAATCCCCGTGGCCTGTTGAGGCCTGCTGTCCTAGGCCCATGGCTGTGAGGACGCATGTCAGGATTGCATCTGCTACAGACTGGACCTGACCGAGGAGGTTCCAGAGATTTCTGTTTTCCTTTGTGATCTCTCTGTATGAGGGGCCTAATTGATTGTTCAGATTGCTCCAATTGGAATTAGAATTCCAATTGCATTTGTTTTTGTTGTGGTTCTGGTTCCCACCTCTGGACTGGTGATTCTGTTGGTTGTTTGAACATGCAGGCTTCTTTTCTTGGGCCTTGTCCTCCACTGTATAGTGGATTGTGGACTCTTCAGTAGATTGTACTCCGACCACCTTTTTTTCAACTGGATCCAAAGTCTCAGATGTAGAGCTGGTAAACCCACTCCGTTTTCTGAAGGACATCTACAGAATTGTCTGTAGTGGGGAAAATTGTTGGTTTTACCTTTTCACGGATGGCTGGGAGCATGTTCCAGAGGAACAAGTTTTTGTATTCTATGAGGTCGGGATCTGCAATCTCTCCTGCAAAGTGTTTGCCTGCATGGTAGGTCATCCACAATCTCTAATGGAATGTCACAGGGCTTTCTTCTCAGTTCTGTTTTACAGGGTGAGCTAACATTACCCTAACCACGCTTGGGCTGTATGCGGCAATAAGTTCAGTTCATCTGCGATTTGATCAAAAGTCACTCAGGTGTCCCGTCGGGCTACGTCTGGGAGTTTCACCCACAGGCCAGGGTCAATAGTCTGTCAGAGGATCTGTACTTGGTAGTCCTCTGCTAGGCTGAGCATCTCACATTTGGAATGTACTTTCTCCAAATGACAGCTGAGGTTGTCAGTGGGGCACATGCGGCCTATGCTGTTAGCGATCTGCTGGACAGAGTGCGCCATCTGTAGGGGATTACTGAGGACACGATTACGAGTAAGGGCATCTCATGCACTGCGAAGGGCAGCCTCCGCTATGGCATCGGTCACAGTTTGGACCATAGAATCCTGAGTAGTAATCTCTTTCAGCATTTGTTTCATCAGTGCCTTGAAGGCCTGCTTGCTTTTCTTAGGTAAATCTGAATCGCGCAAAGTGCTTTCAATCATTTTCTCAATCTCTTGCCTGTTGCTCCCAGTCAGAGCGGCAATCAGAGTGGCCGTTGGTTGGCCTAGAGAGGATGGTGGTAGGCCTAGGCCTCTCCCCATATCATGGGGGTCACAGCTGATAATCATCACGTTGATGACATAGGGATGTGCCATCGTAGCATGAGGATCCGCCATTTTGTGAATGGCGGGTCGGGGTTACTGGACCACATTAAGGGTGTGACTGGGCATTGTATTGGGATATGTTGTCATCAGACTCATCATTTCCAGATGACGTGAAGTTGAGGGGTGCGTAACCACCCATCGCCTTAACATGACTAGCCAAAACCTCTCACTGATGGTGCAGCTTTGCCATCTTGTCTTTACAATCTTCATGACTAACTTTTGCAATGTTCTGTTCTACACCTTTCACAACATCTTTCTGTAACAACCTATATGAGGTGCTCAAAGCCCTATGTTCCCTATTTAACTCATCACATACCTGTTTCAAGTTGTCTCAGAGGTCATCCAAATCCTCTCGCATTTGATTGTTAGTTTTACTGAACATATCATTTATTTGTAACACATGTCTCTTATCCTGTCTCAAACTTTCACATTCATCTCTCAACATACAAATTGGGTGTCAAACAGATGAGGCATATGAGTCCTGGTAGGACGAAACACGTGTCTATGTCTTCTGTTAGCACGCTTTGCAAACTGTGTGAGAGGCCTTTTGGCACCATGCAATTCTGCTTAAAGTTGGACCAGCATAACATTCTGTGGTGATTTGCATATGCAGCCCATGGTGCTTTGCATTGTGGGGGCATGTGTGATTTTGTATTTTCTTGAAACTTGGCTTCCCAACCAAATGCCCTTTGGTGTAACCCTTGTCTCAGTGTTTATGCACAGAGGTTCTTTATCTTATACAAATTTCTGTCTGATCACCTTCACCAGAACAGTGCAAAAGAGTCTCTTTCTCATTTCGCAACAACTGAAGTTCAGTCTCCAATTGTTGCTCTTTTCTCAAACTTTCAGATGCCTGTAATCCCATCTGGGACGAGAACTGCAGTTCGAGGGAATGAAACATAGAAACATAGAAGTAGTTGACGGCAGATAAGGACCTCAAGGCCCATCCAGTCTGCCCATTTCTTTTTGTGCCTTATGAATGTGCCATCGTCCTTTGCTCTGTCAATGGCCTATCTATTCATACTCATCTGTATTGCTCCCTTATGTTTATCCCATGCCTGTTTGAAGCCCTGCACTGTATTCATATCCACAACTTCCTGAGGTAGGCCGTTCCATGCATCCACCACCCTTTCTGTGAAAAAGAACTTCCTCACATTACCCCTTAATCAGCCTCCCTCTAATCTCATGCTGTATCCTCTTTTCCTGCTATTTTTCTTATATTGAAACATGTTAGACTCTTTCACCTTGTTAATGCCCATTAAGGTGTTTGAATGTTTCGATCATATCACCTCTCTCCCTCCTTTGCTCTAGGGTATACATATTGAGCTCCGTTAATCTGTCCTCATATGTTTTCTGATGCAGTCCCTGCACCATTTTGGTTGCCATTCTATGGACTGCCTCAATTTGGTTAATGTTCTTGTGAAGGTGTGGAGTCCAGTACTACATGCAGTACTCCAGATGGGGCCTAACCAGTGTCTTGTAAAGAGGGATTATTACCTCTCTCTCTCTCTCTCTCTCTCTTATGACTTGTGATACCCCTACTAATACTCCCCAACATCCCCCTAGCATTACCTACTGCTTTAGTGGTCTCCTTGGATGATTTCAGGTAATCTGTGATGATGATGCCCAAGTCTGTTTCTTCCCTTGTGACTGCCAGCAACTCCCCTCCCAACCTATAAGTGGCTTCAGACTTTCTGTTCCCTATATGCATGATCTTGCACTTCTTTGCATTAAACCCCAGTAGCCACTCTTCCGACCATTTTGCTAGTTTATCCAGATCTCTTCTCATTCTGCCCACCCCATCTGGATCATCTACTCTGTTGCAGATCTTGGTGTGATCTGCAAACTGACAAACCTTACCCTCCAGTCCATCTGCAATGTCACTGACGAAGATATTGAAGAGGACTGGCCCGAGGACTGATCCCTGAGGTACCCCACTTATGACCTGCATCTCTTCAGACTGTATACCATTTACCACCACTCTCTGTTTTCTGCCCGTCAACTAGTTTGCCACCCAGTTGACCAACTTCTGACCCACCCTGAGCCTACCCAGCTTATTAATCAATCTTCTATGTGGAACAGTATAGAAAGCTTTGCTGAAGTCAAGGTAGGTGACATCAACTGCACCCTCTTGGTCCACCACTCTGGTTACTCAGTCAAAGAAATCTATGAGATTAGTATGACAGGACCATCCTGTTGTAAACCCATGCTGCCTTAGATCCTGTGCTCCTATGGATTCCAGGTGTTACACTGTCCTTTCCTTAAGGAGTGCCTCCATAATCTTGCCCACTACTGAGGTAAGACTGACAGGTTTGGAGTTCCCTGCCTCCTCCCTGCTACCACTCGTGTGGAGCGGGATCACATGAGCCCTTCTCCAGTCTTCTGGGTCCTCTCCTGTTCTCACTCACTAGTTCTGATAATGGCTCTGCTAGTTCCACCCTTAGCTCCTTTAGTAGTCTGGGATGTATGCCATCAGGTCCTATTGCCTTGTTCACCCTGAGCTTATTGAGCACTTGTAGAACCCTTTCTTTTGTGAAGGGACTAGTGCCCACCTCCCTCCCCCGTGTCCATGGTGCTGAGCTGTGGGCACTGCCCTACTTTCTCCTCAGTAAATACTGAGCAGAAATATCTAGTTAGAATAGATGCTTTTACCTTGATTCAGAGGCTTCTAAAACAGCAAAGAGAGCTGTGACCAACAACCCTTTAACCTCACACTTTTTGGCTGCTTGTCTCATCTCCGAGTACTGGGTTGAAATCCCCAGCACAGGGTTTTCTGATTGAATCCCATCCAGTGCAAAGTCAGTTCATCCTCCATGGGAAGCAAGGAAGCTAGAGATGTCTAGTCTCAAGTCTGTGCATATGTTTGACGTCATGGCAATCATGGTACCAGTAAAGATTATCGGGGGAACTCAAAATCATAACCCCTAAGAGGTTACCGTGTCATGTATTGATCCACAACAGGCAAAACCAGCAGACGGACGGGCTATTGTACTCACGTAGTCTTGCAATTCAAAACTGCCATTGGGCGCAGTGAGTCAGCATCGACCCTGCCCAGTAAGCAGCCAGACTCTGCAAGTTGCTACGGAGGTAAAAGTAATGGGAGAGGTGATGCAGGAGTGCACACCTACTTTACCCGTAGGGAAAGGAAATTTTCTTAAGCAACGAGTGAAACTTTGCACCATCTAAATCGCCTACACCCGGCTGTCAGTTTGTTAGGGTGTCTGTCCCTGATCAGGTTCTTGGCGATAATTAGAGATGCAAATGAGTCACAGACAAGTTACATATCAGTAATAAAACTTGTTTATTACTCCAAAAGGAAATCACAATTGTCCTAAGCAGTTCTTACCATAAGACACAGGGAGCCAAGCCTAGTGTTCCCCAATACTCCAAGGAGTGAGAAGGTCTCCGAGTGGAATACCTAATACATTACATTATATACCGTGATAATCACTATGGTAACCATTAGTAAGAAACATTATTAGCTACATGGGGTGGGCCCTATTGGTCCTATTGGCCAAAAGTTAGGCGACTCCACAGCGTTATCTAGTCCTATACAATATTCGCTAAGTCAGCTATGTCTTAAAACAATGAGAGTATACATGGTACGTAGAAAATACAGGATGTGGTGCAATTATACATAAAGCCAAAAGATGGCAGTGCAGACTATGTAATATAAGAAGATGACAAAGACATGAATGTCTTGGCTTACTATGTGCAGTTTCCATGCAAAGAGAAAGTAAAGTAGATTACAATTATTATATAACCTGATCCTCACTCTTGTATGGTAAGTGTCTATGCCCTACATGTTAGTATAGCTTATACATATTATATGTAACAGAGAAGTCTGTCTAAGGTGTACAGAGGGATGCCAATTAGGTTGTAGGGACCTCACATAACAATATACTGTGTTCAAGAAGGACGGGGAGGGAAGAAAGGTGGTGGAGTGGCTTTTTATGCGAGGGATATCATAATTAAGCAACGGAGATACAGGGAATGGGGGGGCGGAGGTACTGTTGGTCACCTTAGAGATGGGGAATGGAGGCCGCCCTGGTGAAACTGTAGGTTCAGGTGCTGGTTACTACACCTTGCACCATGCTGGTGACCTGTGTTCAGGAACTGGTCCGGGCTGCTAGGGTTCGGCAGGGGAGAGAGAGGATTGAGCATCCGGAGGACTGCTCTCCTGTCTCAGGGAGGAAGGGTTTGCATCCCACTTGTCGATCATCTTCTGGCATCAGCCAGAGGGAGATGCGAGCTGGGAGGCATGTTGCTGACGTACGTCATTGGTGGGAGGGGCGGAGAAAACTTAGAGGAGAAGGAGCTGGCAGGCTCCATGATGGCTGCACCAGTGCCCCGTCCAGCCCCCAATGTCTAGATTTCGCTCTGGCGGTGGGGGAAAGCCAGTGCCCCTTCGCCCGGCCCTGCCATGGAGAAGGGGGGACCCATGGGGGATTTAGGGGGTTTTGGGTGGGGGAACTGTGTGACTGATGACTGAGTTCCCCTAAGGGGGGGACTAGAGCCACCTGCCAGGCTTAGGAGAATAAACAGATAACAGAAAAATAAGATGCAACCCCCCTATAAATGGGGGTTCCTAAAAGCCTCCTAGGAGCTGCCTAAGTGTTCCCCCCTGGTGATTAGTGATCGATGCTTAAGCCATTTGAAATGGCTCGGTGAGTGCTTGTACAGCCTCCATGTACTGTCTCTTTAAAAGCTGTCTGCTTTCAGACAAAATCATTGTTTATGAAGGGGTCTGTGTGTTTCCTTGCTTGAGCCCCACTCGAGCTGTACTGTAATTGCCCCTTTTTGTGGTCGCTGAAAGCGCCAGGGGAGCCCCCTTGATAGATGTAACTATTTGCCTGAAATCATTTAGAGTGATAGTGAAAATGCAGTTTTGTTTAACCTGCCTTTGTTGCAGATGGGACTCTGTGTGCTGTGCCCCTCCATCTTGGACCAGGACAGTTCGAGGGGTCCAATAGGAGTGAGGGGGTATCTAATCTGGAGTAAAACAGCAGTAGACCAGAAACCAGGACTCTAGATGGAACCGGCTGACAAATGGGGACACAGCTTGTAATTCTGGGAAGTGGCATTCTGGGCCATGGTGCCGTTTTGCACCAATGAGGGCAGTAATAAGTGACTGGCATCTGCAGCCCTCCAATGGGATCGGGTGGCACCTAAATAGACAGACTTGCCCCAACTGCCAAAGGGCAGAGACGCTGTGGCTGTGAGCGAGGAAGGAGCCCTGGGCTTCTGCGCTATTAAGTCTTCGCGCAGGGAGCGCGCGTGTGTGTGGTGAAGGCCAATTTCCGGCAGCTCGGTCGCCATTATATTTGGACTAAATCCGCGGGGCAGCGGTCAGAGGAGGGTGTGCAGGAGCGCAGCTACCTACCAGGCTCACCCTATAGAGGACTGGAAAATCTGCTGAATCGCGCTCGGTCTGTCAGGACAGTGAAGCTGCAGTGAGATGCCCACATAGCTGTGAGTTCAGTCGGGACCTAGGAGCAGCAGCCTGGTATGATACCCCTCTGTTGTTGTCCATATAAATGTGTGAGGAGGCCTTTGAAGCTCAGGCTCAGCCCTGCAAGTGGTGAAAGAGTAGTTCTCTGCTGGAGTAGTGAGTACTGAATCAGGGTAGCTCCCTGTTAAAGCTTACAAACAAAGGCAAAATCGTTTTGTTGTATTGCTGACTGCACTAATTGAGCTTTCTGGTTCCATCTGATCTGCTCAGGAATTAAATGCTCGCTTGTGTCAGGGACCCAACCAGCTGCATCGAGGAACTAGCCATTAGGGCTTGGGTACCCATAGACAGTAATTAATAGATTAGGCCTGTGCACAGAGCCATAGGTAGATTTTCATATACTGTAATGGTAAGCTAATCAACCTGATTCCCCCTAGTCCTTGTTATCTCCCCTCAAATAAATCAGATTGCTTGTTTTGCAAAAGTACACTGGCTAGTCTGTGTATTAATGGTGAAATACTGCACAGTGAATGTGGTGTAATTGTACCTTACTTTCCAGGGGGTCCCTAGAGTGAGCTGACCGGTTCGAGCTGGGGGGTAAGTGTATATGGTAAGGACACTGAAACTGCGTGGGCCACTAGTGGGAAGAAAGGGGGGTTGCAGCAACCCAGAGGGCTGTGGCCTAGTCAACCCTCGACTGTTCTAACCCCGACCTCTGGGTGGAGGCACCCGCCAGCGAATCTAGGCCCCTCACCTGCTACAGTTAGGGCGAGCAGTGGTAGTAGCCCTTAGGATGGCCCTCCGGGGTTACAAAGAGATGGTGAATGGAGCCGTTATTTGCACTGGCATGATCTACAGAGTTCCAGCAAGGGGTGGGGGTGGGAGGGGCGAGATGGATAAGATTCTGGTAGAAGATATCCAAAACATGGCAAATAAGGGGAGGTACTGCTGGTGGGGATTTCAATCTGCCAGATGTAGGTTGAGCATCCCAGCTGCAGTTTCAGCTAGGAGTAGGGACATCCTTGACTCTCTGCAGGGGGTATTCATCAGGCAACTAGTAAGGGAAGCCACTCGTGAGGAAGCAATATTGGACCTTGTACTCACCAATGGGGACAGTATTGCAGACGTCATGGTGGGTGGCACCCTGGTGACCAGTGATCACTATACCATGTGTTTTAATATAAGAACTGTGACAGAAGAGAACCATGCAAAGGTTAGGGTCCTGGATTTCAGGAGGGCCAATTTTGCAAAGATAGGAGGAATGCCTCAGGGATGCCATGGCAGAGAGAGAGGACTTGGGTGGAGTGGAGGAACAGTGGCCAACACTAAAAGCAGGAATAGTGAAGGCAACAAATCTCTGTGTTGAGCTAGTAAGCAAAAGAAAGAGCAAAATGTGACCACTACAATTCTCAAGGGAGGTGGCTGGGAAGGTAAGGGCAAAAAAGTTTGCATTCAGGAGGTATAGGGAGACACAGAGGGAGGAAGAGGATAGGGAGGAGTATCAGGAATAATAAAGGGAGGTGGAGAAAGCCATCAGGAGGAGCACATGGAGAATAAAAAAGCTCAGGCATTAAAAAAAGGGGACAATACGTTTTTCAAATACAGTATGTAAGCAAAAGGAGAAAGATCAAGGGAGGGAATGTAAGGCTAAGGAGGGAAGGGGGGATATGTGGAAGAGGACAAGGAAAAAGCAGACATCCTGAATGAATACTTATGTTCAGTGTTCACAGAGGAAAGGGAAGGAGAGGGATTACAGATAAGTGTCAGGGACATCAAAGGAAGGGAGGGAGGAGAACACTAGTCCATTTACAGAGGAGAGATTCCAGAAGGCACTCACAACTCTGAAAGTGGACAAGGCAATGGGGCCAGATGGGATACACCCAAGGATATGCCGGAAGCACAGAGAGGTGCTGGCTGCACCTCTGACAGTCCTGTTCAACCACTCACTGCAGATGAGAGTGGTCCCAGAGAACTGGAGGTGGGCAAATGTAGTCCTGCTTCACAAAAGTGGTTGCTGGGAGGAGTTTGGCAAATTACAGGCCAGTTAATCTAACTTTGGTGGTGGGGAAATTAATGGAATTGCTACTGAAGGAAAGGATTGTGGAATATGTTGAATCCAGTTGCTTACAGGATCTGAGGCAGCATGGATTTACTAGAGGGAGGTCATGTCAAAAAAATCTGATAGATTTCTTTGGCAGGGTGACTAGGGAATTAGATCAGGGTGGAGCAGTGGATGTGGCCTTCCTAGATTTCAGTAAGGCCTTCAACACCGTTGCACATAGGAGACTTGTAAACAAGCTGGGCAGCCCAGGAGAGGGTCATAAGGTGGTAAACTGGGTAAGAAATTGGTTCAGGGATAGGCAACAGCAGGTGGTGGTAAAAGGAGTTCACTCCAAGGAAGGAAGGGTGACCAATGGGGTGCCACAAGGATTAGTAGTATGACCAGTCCTCTTTAATGTCTTTATTAGCAACATTGCAGAGGGGCTAGAAAGGAAGGTATGCCTTTTTTGAGATGACACAAAGCTGTGCAGTATGGTAGACATTCTGGGGGGGGGGGTGCTGTGTAGGGATCTAAGAAAGCTTAAGGAGTGGTCCAGATTGGAGCAACCAAGTTAAAATGTGAAGAAGTGCAGAATCATACACTAGGGGTGCAGAAACCCAGGGGCAGAGTACAAAATGGGGGGAGTTATACTGGCAACCACCAAACAGAAAAAATATCCAAGCTGCTGGAAAAAGTGGTTGATGCGCAGATTGGGAGCTTCCTTGAAAGCAACAACCTTCTAATCTGATTCAATCAGGATTTAGGCCTAGACACAGTACCATCTCAGCACTTGCCAAAGTCTCCAATGAGTGGTTAACATCCTTTGGATGCGAAAATGCACATCTGCACTTTGTTCTTAGATTTGAGCAAAGCATTTGACACAGTTGACCATGCCCTGCTCCTCACTGTTCTTGGGAAACTTGGGTTAGACCATTTGGCTGTGTCTTGGTTTACATGTTAACTCATCGATCGACAGCAGAATGTTAAGGTAGGTGGGGACGTTTCTCCTCCAAAAGCTCTGCCAAGGGGAGTATCGCAAGGGTCGATCCTAGACTCATTGTTATTTGCGATCTATATAAACATCGATGCAGGGATCAAATCAGCCAATATACATCTTTTTGCCGATGATACGGTCCTGTACTTAGAAAGGCCTGTCCCTGAATTAGCATGCAAGGACCTGCAAGCTGATTTCAATACCTTACAGGAGTACGCTCGGTGGTCATGAGGGCACATGTCCATATGTCCTGCCCTCCTCCAAGACAAGCAACCTCCCAGAATCATCGTTGGAACATCCAGTGTGCTCGTGGTCATGAGGGCCTGTGTTTCCTGTCCTCCCCCAAGACAAGCAACCCCCTGGAATCATCGCCAGAGCGCCCAGTGCGCTCAGTGGTCATGACTGCACTGTGTGTCCTGCCATCCCCCAAGACAAGCAACCCCCCGGAATCCTCGTCAAAGCACCCAGGTACAACTTTTGCCACATTGTAACTTCAACTCCCCAGCAATTGAACTTGGCATTTGAGTGTATAAAAAAAAAAAAGAAGAATGGACTTTTAAACCTGGTGCCTTTTCAAAGGCTCGCCACAGACAGTCGACGTAGAAGTTTAGATAGTTAATTTTAGCCCATTTTTCACCAGATTCTTCAGTGTTTGATGCACTTCGGATGGGGGCTTTAATGTATTTTAAACCAGCTTCAGTGTTTGAATCTATTTTTGCTGGTTGCTTTAATTTTGGTACAATCTACTGCCTAAAGTGTGTCTACAAATGAAAACTGTTTTAGCCACTGTAATTTCATTGTAGGACAACATTACTACCACCCTCCTAGATTCAAATTTTACCCACACAGAACACTTTATGCTATTGTAGCTTAAATGCCTTTATCTTGGTTCGAATTACAGCCGTCAAGTAATTGTATCAGCTACTGAAATTGCTAGGCCCTCACCATCTTAGGTTGAATTACAGCAGAATCAATTAAATTTCTAGACCCCCAGTTCGAATCAGGAGGCTCGGTTTTAAACTGCTGAATTGTTAGTTGCTGTTTCTGCCTACCTGGTATTATAAAAAGGTTGTTCTTTTTTCCTCCTCGGTGCGCTCGGTGGTCATGAGGGCACATGTGTCCTGCCCTCCCCCAAGTCAAGCAACCCCCCAGAATCATCGCTGGAGCGCCCAGGTAGAACTTTTGCCATGTTGCAGCTTCAACTTCCCTGCAATTGAACTTGGCATTCGAGTGTTCCCGCCGGCGCTGTGCGCTGGCTGCCCCACGACCCCCACCACCACCCTAGGTGAGCTCAGTGCTTTATAGTGTAGATCATGTGTCAGTTTTAGCCAATCAGCCAACTTTTTCATTAGCAGATTATCTGATTGAGCCACTAGAGGCCTCCCTAACGCATATCACCTACAACACACAGCAATCTCAAACTGAGCCACTAGAGGTCTCCTTAAACTCAGTTAGTTTTTAAACTGTAACCCAGCAACCTAAAAACATGCTGCCACTTTCTCTCTTCTTACCAGGCATGCTCACACCTCATGTCTCCCTCCCACCCTCCTCCTATCCAGTACCTCAGCCTGCCCAATACACTACAGTCAGTGAAGCTGCTTCTCCCCCCATGCTACCTCCTGCATCATGAAACCTCCCCAAAACCTCCTGACCAACTGGGATACAGGGGCTTCCATCCTGCCACCCTCCTTCTATGTGGAGTTGTTAGCATTAAAATCAACCACAACTTGCTCAGCTCCGCGAACCTCCCAGAAAGATTATGACCATCGCAAATTCCAATGGTTCTTGCTAAAAACAAGGCAGCTGTTATCTCTGTTGCTCCGGCTAGCAGGGGACATCGAGTTAAACCCTGGACCCCCAAGTCCATACAATTTCCCATCACTCAAACTTCCAAGGGGCCTAAAGATAATCCACTTGAACATATGTAGCATACTCAACAAGCTCACCGAACCGCAGCCAACTGCTCTAATGCTACGTCCTGATATTCTGATAATCACCAAAACTTGGCTCAAGCCCCACAACCTGGACACAGAAATTGCAATCCCGGGATACAATGTCATTCAGCATGACCGCCAGGGCAAAAAAAGAGGGGAAGGCATTGCCATGTTCATCTCCTCTCAACATCAGTTCACTCCTATCCAGGTCCTCCTACCCATGCCATCCATCGACTCCCTCCTAATCAAAATCGCTCTACTGCACATGAGTCCAGTATATATAGCGGGGTCTTACTGTGCTCCAGACACCCCTATGCCTGCTGTATTGGACCACCTGTGTACACTAAAGTCAGTCACAGCAGGGGGTAAGCTACACATCCTAGGAGACTTCAATTTCAACTGGCTCTCCACTGCTAACTCTAGGCTACATAGCCAGGTAACTGCCCTAAACATGGCACAACAAATATCTGCACCTATATGATTAAATCACATATCTCAGAACCACTGTCTGTTAGACTGGTCCCTCACCTCCCACCCTCACAGAATTCTTGTGGCCGGTCTACTCTCAGACTCTTTAAGCGACCACCACATGATCTATATGGTAAGAAAAGTATTCCAGCTCAAAGCACCCCCCCGAATGCTGCTCACCAGATCATTCAAATCATTTGACCTTGGTGCACTCTTAAATGACCTATCATATATTGATTGGTCCTGCATCCAATGGGCTCCAAACATCGCCGCTGCCCTAGAAATGTTCAAGTCCAGATTTCTAGCCATCTGGGACCACTATGCCCCACTTAGAAGGTCTAGAGTAAGGGGAACCCACCTGCCCTGGGTCATGGCAAAGATCATAGACCAGCTTCATGCCGAGGATCAGGCCTGGAAACCACATAGAACTACTGGCACCCTGACGGCTCACCAACTCTACCAAGCACTCCATGATTCCTGTACTTCGTTAACTTTGCTAGGCCAAAGCAAACTACTTCAAGGCCTCTTTCCACACAAATACAAATCACCTAGCTAAATTCTGGAAAACAATCAACCCACTTTTCTCTCCCCCTACTCAACCCCCCCCAGCCCTAGATGTTGAAGGCTCCATCATCACTGATCCTGGTGCAGTGGCCACAGTTTTCAACACCTTTTTTACTAGTTGTGTATCCTATCTCCTAACCTCCCTCCCCCACCCCTGCAGCTCACCCCTGCACCTTCCCGCTCACTTCCTTGGCCTCCAGTTTCACCTTTCACCCAGTTACTCCACCGAGTACTTAAAGCCCTGCAGACTCTCAACCTTTCCAAAGGTAAATGCTCCTCAGGGATGGACTCAAAAATGCATCACCTGTCTGCCCCTGCCATCGCTGCACCACTGGCAGATCTCTTCAATCACTTCTTCAAGCTTGCTGATATCCCATATGACTGGAAGCGAGCCTCCGACATCCCACTCCCTAAAGGCGGGGAACCCTCTGCACCAGGAAACTACCACCCTCTATGCCTGCTCCCCATCCTAGCTAAACTACAGTAATACCTCGTACTCTCCCAACTTGCCCCCTTTCTCGACTCCTCCTCTTTCTTCACACCATACCAGTCTGGATTTAGGAAGTTGCACTCCACCATCACCTCACTTCTAAGGCTCACAGATGCCATCCTCACTGGTATGGAACAAGGGCACACCACCTCAGCCATTTTCATCGACCTTGCCAAAGCCTTTGATACCATCTCCCACTCCCTTTTGCTGTCCAAACTCTCATGCGCTGGTCTGTCAGGAGCAGCCACCAACTGGTTCCAATCCTATCTGGCAGGCAGGTCACAAGCAGTAAACATTGTCTCCTGCACCTCCAGCCCTCTCCCAGTAACCTCCGGGGTCCCTCAAGGCTCAGTCCTTGGCCCATTACTGTTTTCCATTTTTCTAAATGACCTGCCCTCAGTTAGCACACACTCACTCATCCACATGTACGCTGATGACATGGTAATGCTTGCATTGGGTCCCTCCACCTTGGTTACTGCAGAAAGACTCCAGGAGGATTTCAATGCTGTTCAGCTGTACAAACCAGCTTTTCCTCAATCCAAAGAAAACTGTCTCACTAACTTTTGGAACGTGGAAAAGACTCTCCCGCCTTTCCTCAACCTCCACTTTCCACACCACTGATGGGTCCCCCCGGAGGACTGCACCTCTTTCAGATACCTTGGGGTATGGCTTGACCAGCACCTTGACTATTCTGTACATATTGACCCAATGCACAAAAAACTGCATCTCAACTTGGGCACTGTATATTGCAATACGGCCTGCCTACCTTTACCGGCCCGCAAAGCAATCATACAGAAAATGATCCTCCCGATATTTGACTATGGGAACGAAGTCTACAGCACAACCGCTAAGCCTACCTTAACCAGGCTAGATCCTCTCTACCATTCCTTCTGCCAGTTTGCCCTGGACTTCCCACCCTCGACACACCACTGCACCCTCTATAAGTCACTCGATCTGACGTCTCTACAGGATCGCAGACAGGCCCACTGTGCCAGGGTTACAGCTAAATTCTGGGCACAATCCCTTCCCTCATACCTCCAGTCATCCCTCTCTGTCCAGCCCCCACTGTGTACACACTCAGGAACTCGGACTCCAGGCTCTTTCTCTTCCCACGCATGTCCTCACATAAAGTACAAGCTGCTTTCAGCTTCCATATGCCCAAACTGTGGAACACCTTACCAGCCGAAATTCGGCACAAAGACAGCAGCCAGCATTTAAACCACCTCCTCAAGGCACACTTCTCCCCCACCTGCACATGCACTTAGCTCGTTCCCTTCCTACCATGCCCATGCACTCATTCCCTTGGGACTAACAGGGCCTCTCGATAAAGTTATTATATGTATAAGTATGCTAGGCACCTTTTTTGGTCTCTATTAAGCATTGTAGTGTTCACTCGCCTGCTTATTACGCCAGTATCCCAGCCACTGTGTAACCTTGGGATATCAACCCTGTAGCAAATGTATTGTAGCTGCCTTGAGTGTCTGTTTTAATGTTCCTGTATTTCCTGTGCTGTTTATTGTTTTTGTACACATACCTGCTTCCCCTTCCCAGGACACATCTGGGTCTCCGCTCAGCATGCCTTCCTGGTTAAACTCTTAAATAAATAAATAAATAAAACCTCTTGCCTTTAAAGTTATGACTGAATGCTAAAAACCCCCCAAGGGAATGGTATTTTTGGCCCTAGCCAGTGTACCGAAAGTGCATATCCCTACAACCACCCTCAGGTCTCCACCTTACTAGGGGAGTCACTGGAATATGTGACAAACTTCAAGTACCTGAGCATGTGGTTTGACCACAAACATTCTTTTGGGGATTATGTGGAAGAACTGGCAAAGAAACTTAAACAGATACTTGGCCAATTCTTTAGGATTGAGAACCTACTTACAGAAGAAGCCAAGGTTCGGCTAGTCCAAACAATGTTCTTGCCTCTCTTATATTACGCAGATTTTATATATGGGCAATGTCCTAGTTTCACACTATCTAAATTGGACACACTGTATCATCAGGCGATCAGATTCATCATGGGAGCACCATACCGCACCCACCACTGCACACTTTACACCATTGTTGGCTGGCTCTCACTCAGCCTCAGACGCCACAAGAATACAGTCCTTTGGCCATATAAGGTCTTTTTTTTTAACTCTCTTTATGCTCATACCTGACTGGGACATCTCTCAGGGCCCCATGTTCTGCTCCTCAGCTCCACCGCCTGCCCGAACCGCTTCTCCCGTTGCTACATCGAGATCAGGACTCTGGGCTCCCCTGACCCCAAGGAGAGGCCAGCGAATTCCCAGGGGGAGAGTTGGGAGTTGCGTCCAACATTGGGTATGTGGCCGGGGTACCTGATGGTCGCTGTTGCCTCACCTGGCTGTAGGGGATTTTCATGGTGTTTTCACCCCTAATGGCTGGGAAGGTCAATGCACTCCAGCAAGCTGCGTGCTCACTCTCCAGCATGCCCACAGGAGTGCCTCTGAGCCAATCCCTAGTCTTCTGGCTTCCTGACTGCTGTGAGCCCCCAGAATCACCAGAGGTCACTAGACTGCAGAAGCATAGAACTCCCCAGGGAGGGCGAGCTGTCCTCTGGACACTAAATCCCTACCCTCCTCTGCCGACCCCTGATGCCCCAGGCTCGTTCCCAAACCTGGGTCACTGGTGTGGCATCCAGCACCTCAACCCTCAGCACCACTAGGCCGGCTAGACGTATAAGGTCTTAATCAAAAAAATCCCACAATACATTTCTATTTGCTTGCCCATCTCCCTCATGGGCTGTTACACACTGAGGAGTCTTTCCTACATTTCCCTGGTTGTCCCAAAGGTCAGGACATGATTTGGTGCTGCAGCTATAAGTCATGCTCTACACGTGATTTGGTACAATATGCAAAAGACACTAAAGCTTGCACCACCAGTAAGCATGGCCTTCTTTAAGACACTGATCCATCGTAAGCTCAGTGAATCCTGTGATTGCCATATTTAAGTGCCTCTTTCACTGTGAACCCTGCATACTCCTCACAGAATGGCCAACCCTTCTGCAGCTTCTGCCAGTCTGTCATGCTAGTCATTCCAGGGTCCCCCCTTTCTTAGTCTCCTCACTGTCTCAAGTAGCCCCCCCATCCCATTCTCCCACTAGTTATCCCTGGGTCCCCCCACTCTTAGCCACCCCACTATCACCTCAATATCCCCAATCCCCTATGACCCCTACAAAACCATGCTGCAAGTGTAATTTATGTATATATATTGTCTTGTAAATTATTGTTTTCTAAATATTTGTAAATATTTATTACTTGTCCCAAGCAAGTAGATGTTGTGGATCACTGTGCTTGCTTATTGTTACCTATGTCACCTGTTATTGCACTACCCAACTGCTTCCTTACTGTATAACTATTTGTTGTACTTGTTTTATAAATATTTGTAAACATTTATCACTTGTCCCGAACAAGTAGATGTTGAGGATCACCATGCTTGTTTGCTTATTGTTACCTACGCCACCTGTTATTGCATTATCCAGCTGCTTCCTTACTGTATTACTATTTGTTGTGCTTGTTTTGGCCAATCCAGGTCCACCTAGTAAATGAGTCTGTCTCAAAAGTGCTTCACCTAGT
Organism: Neoceratodus forsteri; assembly: GCA_016271365.2. NCBI lineage: Eukaryota > Metazoa > Chordata > Ceratodontiformes > Ceratodontidae > Neoceratodus > Neoceratodus forsteri. The sequence goes on along the minus strand of CM057458.1, from coordinate 116,048,008 downwards.
AAACTAAAGATGACTGATTGATTGACTGATTGATGACCTAAAGGTGGCCAACAGTGTGACAAGGCAGTGGGGAGAGCCAGTGGGATACTTAGGCACATGGGGAGGTGTATCACCAGCAGAAGAAGGGAAGTGGTGATACTGGACCTCACCTAGAACACCATGTCCAGTTCTGGAGACCACATCTCCAGAAGATGTAGACAGAGAAGAGGTGGTCCAGAGGAGGGCACTAAGTGGTGCATGGTCTGCATTAAAAGCCCACTGATGAGAGGCTGAAGGACCTCAATATGTACCCTCTGGAGGAAAGGAGGGAGAAGGGGATATGACAGAGACCTTTAAATACCTGATGGGTATAAATAAGGTTCAAGAGGGAAGCCTTTTTCAGAAAGAAAGATGCTCAAGAACAAGGGGACACGCTATGAAAATGGAGAAGGGAAAGGTTCAAAAGAGATGTAAGGAAGTACTGTATGTTTTCACAGAAAGAGTGGTGGATGCCTGGAACAGCCGCCCAGTGGAGGTGTGGGGTCAAAAACTGGGATTCAAGAAGTCATGGGATAGGCATAAGGGAACCTTAGTGGTAAAGAAAGGGCTTAAAAGCCAGACATCAAGTAGGGTCTATGTTGTTAAAATAGGTAGAGAAAATTGGCAGACTAGGTGGGCCATGCGGTCCTTGTCTGCTATCAAACTCTGTTTCTATGTTTCTGTGTTGAATACTCTTTGCATATTATCTTCCTGTTGCTTGGAATCTTCTCCATCATTGGTTTCTAAGCATGGATCTAGTTAAACTTGCTCCTTTATGAGACATACAAAACAATAGAAAACACTTCCAATATTTTGGTATGTGTCTTTTTTAAGAATTGTACTGAGCTGGCCCAGTGGCACAGAGGGCTGAGGTGCTGGTGCCTTACCTCATACCTCATACCTCACCGGTGACCCAGGTTTGGGAACGGACTCGGTAGGCCGTGGGTCAGCAGGGGAGGAGAGGATTAAACATCGGCAGGACTGCTGTCCTCTCCTGGGGTAGGTAACAAGGATGCATTACTCTGCAGCAGCCCCAGTGGAGACTAGGAGCACTGCAGAAGCGTTGCAATGTGGGAGTTCCAGAAAACAGAAAAAACACTTTGATTTGGCTGGATGATGGCATCTGGTCCATCTACACCCTTAGGGACCTCATCCAAGGCAGTTCACCTCAGAAGTGCTCTGAAGCCGTAAAAAATAGAATGTGCTGGGTAGCCCCCCACCAGTGCGTTCCCCCTCAGAGGAGGGGGACCCACTCAGTGAAAGGGTAATGCCGAGCTACCACAGAGACAGGCTGCAATGTGAGGCTGGTGGCTTGGGGGGTCAGGAAGAGATGCCAGTGACCTAGGGTGCCTGAAGGAGTGGCATAAATCCAGAGCATGAAAGGGAGAAAAACAAATCATACAAAAAAAAAATGAATTGTACTGTATCATGAAATGCTTCATAATACATAGAGGAACACAAAAAAGAAGGCTATCAATATAGTTTACAAAAGATATGTACTTTACAATCAACATGCAACTCTGCTTTGAATAGTCACTGAATTGTAACGATCCTGGTGTAGATCATGGCAGCTATTTTGAGCCAGCACACCACACAAGCATTCTAGTCTCTCTGCCACCATATGAGCAGCTAATTTCTTTTGTCCATATTCTATTTCTGCACCCATACTAGGTCACCCCATCTGCCAAGCACCCCAGCCCCATCACCCTGATGCTCAATGGGACTTACCACTAGCCATGTTACCCGAGGGCTTGTCCCCCCCAGTGGGGTTGGCAGGGTTCCCTAACCCCTGCCATGGTCTGGATCAAATTCCTGCCGGTGTTCCCAGCTGGTCAGATGTGGGCCGGTGGGCACTTAGCGCCATCCTGCCACTGATTTGTTCTTCCTTACTAACCCCTGGGAGGCATGGCATGCAGTGTTGTGATAAAGCATGCTACCATGCAATGTGTGTCAGCATTTGCCACGCCCCCCCCATGCTGGCCGAGGCTGTCTTTCTCCCAGCTTCTGTTAGGGGCCGGGCAAGCCCTGGGCCCTGCCCACTCTCTCCTCGGAGGATGAAAGCTGTCCTATTTGCCCTGGCTGGCCCTCTGATGTCCCAAGTTTGCTTCTGAACATGGGTCATTGGTGCCACAAGTGGTAATGCTACTGCTGTACTGGCAGGCTGTTCTATCATTGAACTGATAATGCACCAGGACAATCTATTGGCAGGTTAGTGAATGGAAGAAATTTGACCAGGATAACTGCAGTATACAAGATGTGCTGTGGATATGACATACATTAAATGTAAAGAAAAGCAATGCACTGGGAATACGAATTGCATATATGATACATTAAGTGTAATATATTTAGAAATCATCAAAATGAAATAAAGGTGTTTCCAGTATAACTACCTGCTTAATGACAGCTGGGTCAGTCACAGGAATTATTTGACTGAAAGAAGCCAAAGTCTGTTATGTTTACCAAACTGCACACCCTGTATTCTTAGTATTTGTTACTTTTTGTTTGTGAAACTGTTGAAGGGCAGACCCTAAAATCTATCTACTACTGTGTGTGCTCCACAGGTTCAGCAGAAACCGTGAAAACAGCAGCAAGCAGCACAGCTGTACTGGGAGATAATTTCAGCTTGACATGTAAGCTAGCAGTTGTTCAAAATACAGTAAAGATCATCTGGCAAAAGCAGATAGGTCACTATGTGGATGATGTTGCTATCTACAGTGAGTTTATTGGATCGGAAGTCTTTGGAAAATTCAAGAATCGAATAAATATTACTCATCCAAGCTTTAATGAATCTGTCATCACAATATACGGGGTAACTCTTGAAGATGAAGGATGTTACAAGTGTGTATTCAAAGCATTTCCAAATGGTGATGAAGAAGGGAAAACCTGCCTCACTGTTTACGGTAAGGGTTGTTTTTAGAGTTGGATTGGAAAGGAACATATATTAGCCATAGTGTCGCCACTGGTCAAGGAAACCAGTGCAGATATTAACTCTCAGAATAATCAAGGTTTCAAAATACCTCACTGACCTGCCCACATCCTGCCTTGGTCCACCTAGCCCCCACTCACCCACCTTCTCAATGACTTAACTCTCCTCCAGTTGTCCCCCCTGAATTCCCCCCTCTTGTCAGGCCATTTGGACTGGCCAGGCCCCTTCAAAGCACAATCCAGAACACTCCAGAGAAGGTGCCAGGTTTGTGGACCATAGCCTGCAATGAACGGAAGTGCTATCCTACTTGGTCGGAGGTTTCCACCAATTTTCCTCTCCTGGGTCACCTGTCATGCAGTGATTACTGTGGGTGTGTACAGAGGCATGCACTTGCATGGGAGTCTGATGGTGGACCTTCCCCAACTTGCAAGTCCTACTGTGCTACTACCAGTCCTCTGAGGGGTGGCAGGCAAGTAGCAATGTGACTAGTCCCTCTCCCTGGGAGAGGAGAGCAGTTTGTTGGTCATTCTGTTGGCTCCATTCCAGCCAGCCCCCTTGCAGTCCACATCTGCTCTCAAACCTGGGTTGGCGGTATAGCAGGAGGAAGGTCTACCATTGTGATACTGGGCCCACTGTCTAGGGGTATCGCTAATGGATCTGTAGCTCACCAGGAGTGTCTTGCAAACAATCACTTAGACTGGTTCACTTCTCTCCTTGTTAAAGTAACTACTGAGAGAGTGTTCACATTGTGAATGAGTTGTTTTTGACTTCCACACCGCAGCCATGGCCTGAGCCTTCCTGGACTCCCTCAGTCCCTGTATTACTCTTATCATAGCCAAAGTAGTTGGAAACATCCCATGTCCCACCTTAGCCATGGCACTTAAGCCTTATTTCCCAGATTTGGAGGGGGATTAATAGTCATCTGCTAATAATATGCTTATACACTCAGCACATGGAGGCACCCATGAATGGATTTCAGATAACTAAGCAGCATACCACTGTCTAGTTTTCCTAGTTACTGTAACCAGGCTCTGTGCAGGAAAGTCTGATGCCCCGCCACCCTCATGGCAGTATCAACGTGTGTCGAAGCTCTGCTTTGCTGTGGCACATTGAAGTCTGCCCTACCAGTGGGTTTCCTGCTCTTGCTACCACAGTTGACAAAACTATAGCTTATCTTCAGGATCCTCATCATTCTTGAATATATTCCCCTTCCTCTTTCTTGGAGACACTCTCCTTACCAACCCAGATGAGTGGTCTAGTCTGTGGTCTTTGCCTTCCTCCTTCCAGCTCCAGCACTTTAGGTCACTTTGGGCTCTTTCACTCTTACCCCCCTTAAGCAGCTGTTCAAGACCCTTTTCTTAGATATCCCACTCAGGCCCAAAGGACATCAGGTGACACATATGCCACCCAGGATCCCCACTTTCCCTTGTGAAGCCACTTGTATGTCTTCCTATGGAGATATAGTTTGACTTCCCCCACCAGTTTCTAGAGGGGTTGGGACATCTAAGACTTTTGGCCTTTTTTCTGGCAATGCCAGGAACTACATGTACTACACTACTCCTGTTGTGACTATAGGATCATGACCTAATGCTACTCTTGGCTTGAAGGTGGCCAGACCTTCAGTCACTGGTAGGAGTGTGCTTCAGGAAACATATATACCTGATCCATAGGACATGAACCAACTACTCAGATGAGCTGCCTCTAATCCTGCCCTCACAGTAACATAGCAGAGCCCCAATTGTCCAGCTGTGAAGCTGGCATAATCCCGAATTTACAATTGTTTAACCAGGAGAGACACACTAAGCTGAAAGCTTGTTTACAGGAGCGACCTGGGAGCACAGGGAAGTTAAGTGACTTGCTCAGATTCACACAGTATGCAAGTGGGGGCTATGAGATTCAAAATGAGATCTCCAGATTTGCAGCTCAGAGTTTTAAACCACTGTGCTATATGCCTCCTTAAATTTCCCTCCAGTCAGTACCCAGTTTAAGGCACTGCACTAGCTCCACGCCTTTCAACGAATATCCCAGGTTGTGACACTCCTCTACTCTTCTGGACTGCTTATCCCTCACTCTGCTCATTACACTTTCCCACAGCAGACTACTATTCCTGAGTAAGGTGGCCCCCTTTATACTGCCTATGCTACCCAGGCAACACTTTTGTGTAGCACCATTCCCAGATGGCATGGCCTATAACAACCATTGCCCCATTTCTTCAGGGAAAGGAGTTCTTTCATTTACAATTATTGCATGAAGTGCTGACAGTATGGAGTGACATGATTTACTATTCAGGTATGAATGAGAGGAATATAAATGCTGGCTTTTGGCAATAAAGGAACTACTAATGGACAACATCTTTTTTGGGGGGGCAGAGAAGGCAGAAGCGCTAAATGAATACTTCTGTTTTGTATTTACTAAGGGAAGTGATGGGTCAATGCCTCAGGGAAGAGGGAGGGTAGGCACAGGGGAGAGGGGGTGACGGATCGGGAAATCACAGCAGCCAGGGTACTAAAAGGTTGAAGTGCACTGAGGGTGGATAAGGCACCAGGGCCAGGCAGCATACACCACTGGGTACTGAAGGAATTGGTTGAGGTCCTGGCAGAGCCATTGGCGGACTTGTTCAATACCTCTCTGGAAACAGGGTGTATATCCTAGGACTGGAGAATGGCTCACCTGGTGCCCCTCAACAAAAGTGGACCCAAGGATAAACTAGGCAACTATAGACGAGTAAGCCTCACAGCCATTGTGGGAAAGTTAACGGAGACAATCCTTAAAGAGAGGTTAATAACTTTTCTAGAAAGTAATGATCTCCAGGATGGGCAACAACATGGGTTTGTCTCTGGCAGATCCTGCCAGACCAACCTGGTTGACTATTTTGACTGGGTGACTAGGGAACTGGACAAGGGCCATGCGGTGGATGTCCTGTATCTGGATTTCAGCAAAGCATTCAATTTTGCACCACATGGGAGGCTGATTAGCAAGCTGGGATACCAGGGAGCAGGGACAAAGATGGTGAACTGGATCAAGAACTGGCTGCAAGGGTGGCAACAGAGGGTAGTGGTAGGAGGGGAACTCTCAGCTCCAAGGGCTGTAATGAGTGGGGTGCTGCAGTGCTTGGTACTGGGACCAGTGTTGTTTGGCATTTTCATAGCTGACATCTCGCTTGGCATTAGGAACAAGATCAGTCTTTTTGCGGATGACACCAAGATAAGTGCAGTGGTAGATGACACAGTAGAGTGGCAGGGGCTGCAGGATGATCTGACAAAACTTGAAGACTGGTCAGACACGTGGCAGCTGGGGTTCAATGCTAAGAAGTGCAAAGTCTGCACTTGAGAGCAAGGAACCCAAGGAGATGTTATCAGTTGGGAGGGGTGCAGATAGCTTCTACAGAGGGGGAGAAGGACTTTGGGGTGATAATAACGGGGCAAATGAATCACTCAGCACAGCGTTTGAAGGCAGCAGCTAAATCCAACAAGATGCTGGGATGTATTCAGGGGAGAAAGGAGGAGGTGCTACTTCACTGAGAGGGTGGTGGAGCCATGGAATGCACTACCTAGGGGGCTGGTGGAGGCAGAGACAGTGGAGGGGCTCAAGAGGGGGTGGGACAGGTACAGGGGAAGGGTTCTGGAAGCAAAATCCAATGCAGCAAGAATATCCGGAACCGGGAAGGGAGAAGCCAGAGAAGGCGAGGGGGACAGCAAGGTCAGCACCCAGGGTGGGGGCTGACCAAACGAGCAGACACGAAAGACCGTTAGGCCTATTCTGCTGGCATTTTAGTATGTTAGTATGTTAGTATTGCTAGAGGAATCACCTGCAGGAGGAGGGAGGTGATCCTGCCTCTGTACAGATCGTTGGTGAGGCCATACATATGAACATATGAACATACGAACTTGCCAGCAGATAAAGGCATAATGGTCTATCAAGTCTGCTTGATTGTGCAGTTAGCTGCCCCTATTCTGCAGCTGCCCCTCCATCCCCTCCCCCCTCCTATGACTCTCCCCTTTATCCTGTTCCATCCCCTTTTGACGCATGCCACTGTTCTACAGGATTCCACTTCCACAGGCATTGCTTTCCACCCAGACACCACTCTCTCTTTAAAAACATGTCTTCTCATTTCCATCCTGAAGCTTCCCCGCTCCAATTTCAGATCATGGCTTTGAGTGTCTCCCCCCCTTAACTTGAAAAGCCCCTCCATGCCTGTCTTGCTTATACCTTTTATGTTCTTGAAGGTTTCAATCATATCTCCCTGTCTCTCCTCTCCTCCAGTGAGTACATGTTCGGCTCTCTCAGCCTGCTCTCATAGGGTATGTCCCCTAGCCCTTGGACCATCTTTGTTGCCCTGTGCTGCACCCCCTTCAGTAACTTAATGTCTCTCTTCAAGTACGGGTGCCAGTACTGCACGCAGTACTCCAGGTGTGGCCTAACCAGTGACCTATACAATGGCAGAATCACTTCCCCTCTCCTTGAGGATATACCCCTGTCAATACACCCCAGCATCTTGTTTGCCTTTGCAGCTGCCTTCCTACACTGCGCTGAGTTGTTCATTGAGCTCGTAATGATCACCCCCAGATCCTTCTCCTCCTTTGTCGTGGCTAGTTGGAAATGAATACCTGGAATACTGTGTGCAGTATTGGCCCCCATACTTGAAGAAAGATGCTAGATTACTGAAGGGGGTCCAGGCACAGCAACAAGGATGATCATGGGATTGGAAGGCAAACCCTACAAGGGGAGGTTGATGAAGCTTAACATGTACTCCCTGTAGGAAAGGATGGATAGAGGAGATATGATTGAGACCTTAAAATACATGAGGGGTATAAACAAGACTAGTACAGAGGGGAATTTTAAGTTGGGGGGGCACAAGGGGGCATGGCTTGAGAGGGGAGGGAGGAAGATTCAAGAGAGAAACGAGGAAGCACTTTTTCACAAAAAGGGTGGTGTCTAGGTGGAATATCCTGCCCGAAAAGGTGGCGCACTGTAAATCAGTGGGCAGTGTTAAAAGGGGGTGGGACAAAGTGAGGGGGAAGGTCACCATGATGGGAAGGGGAAGGGAGGGAGAGGCAGCTGCAGTATAAAGGATTGCTGGCTATACATTTGAGCAGACTTGATAGACCGTATGGTCTGTATCTGTTGGCAGTTTCGTATGTTCGTATTTAAGTTGCAAACTGTGTTCTCAGATCTTTTTTATTGTGCTTATTGAATTTTTTACTGGAAGATTTCTCCCTGTTGTGTCCAGTATACAGTACGCTGCATATTGAGTGCACATACCTTAAACTTGTAAGCTTTCTCTTGACATCCATGGATGTGTGGAGCTGATTATATTTTGGCCTGCACCCCTGATCCCTCTGAAAGGGGCGATGTACTCATTTGCCTTTACAAGCAGGCTAGCTTAGCCTCATGCTGACTTTGTTGCCCTTGTAGCTCCATTCATCAAAAGGCTGCCAGGTTGAGATTTGTAAATAAAATACAGTGTGTGTCTCTTCTTAAGGTAGTATGTCCCACATTTCTGTCCCCTGAGGTTGTCTTTTAAATGTCCCTTCCATCCCCAACCCTGAGCTCCACAATCCCACCATTTGCATATTTAAAATGTGTTATGGTTAAAAGGAGGCAGTGTAGTGCAGTGGTTTAAGGCACTGAGCTGCAAACCTGGAGACCTGGGTTTGAATCCCACAGCCCCCACTTGCATACTGTGTAACCCTGAGCAAGTCACTTAACTTTCATGTGTTGCACCTGTAAACAAACTTCAGCTTGGTGTGTCTCTACTGGTCAAAAAAAATGTCCGGTAGCCCCCCAGTTCCCCCCCTTTCCCAAACCAAGACACGCACACAGATTTTGGAGGAAATGACTGCAGCCATGTGTTTATTGGCACTGGGTCATAATGTTGTAGAAAAAAACAGCGCGGCAATAAATGCTGCAAGCAAAACAGCATGCACCAAAATAAGGTCAGTAAAAACACTTTCTGCAACACAAACAGCGCACCCCACTGAAAATAATGGGACTTTCTTTTGGGAGGACTTTTCCCCCTGCGCCCCATGACATGGGAGGCTTCGCCACCCACCCACCTGGACATTAAATAACAAACTCCAAGGGGTTGTGGATTTCGGGGATGGGGAGAAACTTGAGGAAGGGGAAAAATTCAATTGTCAAAAACAAACAAAAAAGGTGCAACACCGGGAGACCTGGGGGGAACCAAACCTGTGGTCCCAGGTCTCCAAGTCTGCCGTGTACTGGTGCCCTAGCCACTCCACCTTGGGAATAGCTCAATCTCGCACCACACATATGGCAACTTGATCCCTTACCTTTTACAGTGCAGAGTGACAGGGGTAGTGGTAATTCCCTACCTCTATTAAACGCCTGTTGCTCTAAATGTTTCCACGCTTTATGCAACGCAGTTATTGCCAAGTTGTTTTTGTAGCACTGTATTGACCAGGTACCTATTTATTAATGTATTGCATAACCATAAATTGAGCAGCGGTGCACTGCCAGGAGGATGCGCAATACTTCCAGCACCCTGCACCCACCCACCAGTCTAGACCACCTTAGGTGCATGCCAAAGTACATCTAGTGGCTGCTGGGTAGGTCACATGGCCAAGGTGTCTGCGGTCACCTCCCCATCCAGCACCGCTGTCCTTGCAGTATGCACTGATGAGATTAGACCATGGAAGAATTTACCTTGTCCCCCTTTTTTTCCCCTACTACCTTTTGTCTGTGCTCCTCTTGATCCACCACAGGCTGGACCCCATCCAACTCCCCAAGCAGCTCACATAATTTGTTCCTCCAAGATCTGTCTTAAGTCCTGCAGCATACTATCCACACCTTCTACCTGCACTTGCCCTTCCTCCCTTACCAACTGGTCCCAGGGGGAGGCATATAGCTTCTCGCGTCTCACTACTACACCCCCCACAGACTCCATAAAGACTCTCATCTCCCAGTTAACTCTCATGCAAGCTCTGTTCAATGCTACCCCATCTCTTGCATGTGGCCAAAACACCCTCATCAATAAATGTGATCAGATTAGAATCGTATGGGGCCACCAGTCCCTAATGGAGCATAGATCTTCCTTCATCGTGAGCAGCAGGCTCACTGTCTTCCTATGTCTCAGGTCCTCTCCTCCCAGCTGTATCAATAAGATGATTGGACTCTTCTGCCCACCAACCTCCTCATGCAGCAATGGGAACAACCCTTCCCAGCATATGCCTTTCTTCCCCAACCGTGATATTTGTGCTGCCTGTTGTGACATCGATAGGTTGCTCCCCCCTGCCTTGCTGGCCGCTCTCCATGCTACCCTGAAGATGAATGAGTGCCCCAACATCCATATGCTCCTGGGGCCGCTTGGGGAACCTGCAACAGAAAAACATAATGTTACTAGTGCAGAAGAAAAGAAAAGGATGAACTCCACTGAGTCCAAGTTCTTTCTTTCAAAGTTATTTAATTTTAATGCACACAATACATCCGGGTGACAGTTCTGTGACGTTGCCATTTCATCAGGCCCACTGTGCTGGAAATCTAGAAAAAGTTAAACAACAGTCTTTTAGTACAGTATAATGCATGATTATTATATACCACCATACAATCAATTCCTGCATAACTGCCAGTGTCCCCAGATATAGTTCTAACAGAAGGGTCCTATCTCTTAATGATATTGTATACAGAGATTCCATTTTTCATTATCTCCTCAGTGAGAAATGCCTCCAGACTACTCATGAGTACCTCAGAAGTGTGTATTTCTTAAACTCTCTCTTTCAGTGAACTATCTTTTTGTCACAATCAGTCAGCATTTTTAAAAATCAAGCAACATTAAAATACATGTAACTGTCTCTTTAAGACAAAGAGTCCATTAGCTTTTCTTACCTATGAGCAAGGTCCCTACTTTTCTGCGGCACAGTGGGGCCAAGTTCTGCAGCACGACTACCATTTGCCGCAGAACTTCTGCGGCTGTGGTTTGTAATTTCTGCGGAAATTCTGCGGCACTGAAACTACCACATCACAGTGTCAGCTTGTCATCCTGACTTCACTTTCACGGCAGTGGTTATATAAATCAGGATGGGGGAAATCACAGTAACACTAGTTCAAAAAATAACAGACTTATAGAAATAATTTTATGCCTAAAAAGCAAAACAAATGTCTCTCCCTTAAGGTTTTAGCCTATTGCATAAATGACATATGCAAAGGGGACCTTGTGTGATAAATAAGGTATTTCTATATGCATGCTATCTATCCCACTAATGAGGTGTCCACTGTCTATCACTTATATATTTGTATGTGCTTTCTACACCACTCATGAGGTTCCCACTGTGTATCACTTATATATTTATATGCAATCAGTAACATACATACAAATGTGTGTGTGTGTGTGTGTGTGTGTGTGTGTGTGTGTATACAGCGAAAGAGACAGATATACTGTATGTGTGTGTATATAAATACCTATATATGTATATATAAATTTTTTTTTATTTCCATGAACTTGCATCCTCATTCATGCAGGTCCCATTGGAAATGGAATAAATGGAATAGAGGAGTTATTGCAGAACTCATTTTCATGTCAACCTGCTTTCCCTGACACACTGCGTAACACCATCAGGCTATGACATGCATGTGAACTGATTGTGAGATAGAGCTCTCCAGCATATCACAATGTGTCCACCGTGTGACAGAACACTGCACCATACCTTCCCAGGCTCCGAGCAGTGATGTGTTCCACCAATCCTTGTGCTGCCCAGCCAGCTTCCAGAGCTAATCTCTGAACCTGAGTCACTGGCATGGAAACACAGCATGCTTCCCTCTGGCCCAACAGCTGTCCCTGCACACAACATTTCTCCATAACCTTTAGGCAATTCTATCAACCAACGAAAATATGTAATCAATAACCCTGGCAAAAATGCGTATAATGCAATTATTTATTTAACAGGTTATTCTTTCAACAGGTCTACACATTATTATATTCCACTTTCCTGGGCATAATTACTTTATTTTTCTTAAAAATGGCAGTTAAATTCATTTTACCAGTTATTCATTTCAGATGGCATCGCTATACCTTAAAGGCACAAGTAAGTTTGTACAAAGTGAGGTACAGAGTTAACAGGTCTGTGCTATTGACAAGGTTTTATTTAAGTTGGCCCTAGTGCAATAATGTAAGACTGAAAACTGTATTAGGCTGTAGTGCAGGTTGAGCAAATATCACCATGCATGATGTGCTGTGCCACCGTCTCTGGCAGTGGGAGCTGTGGCAGATATGTGACTATTCATTTCTGTTGCAGAATGCAGCCATTTCGTTAGCAAATGTATGATGTTATAGCAATGATAACATCACATTCTGAGCATATAGGGGTTTTGGATATATAAAGAGGTGAAGGGAACCAGATTCTATAGATAAACAGAAATATTAATAAAAAAATCACCAAGAAGAGTGAATTCTGTGGCACCGCAGAAGTTCTGCGGTAGATTGCAAGTCTCTAAGTAAAATCTGGCGGCCGAAGAATTCTAGGGGCCTTGCCTATGAGAAACATTTATTTTGGAAAATTGTTATTTATATTTCTAAAACCTGACTTTATTATTATTTATTTATTTATTCATTCTTGGATTACAATCTTTGAGCATAAACTAGCTCATTTACAAAGGCTCCTCGTCAGCAGGGAAAGGAAAACATACATACATGCATACAATTGGATATTGGATAAAGTAACATCTTAACGATATATATCTTAAATGAGTTGCAGAGAATCCCAGTATACAGTGAGTCTTGAAGGAGTAACCTATGAATCAAGAGAAAGTTGCAGCCCAAGGGGTATTGTCAAACAGGGGGGGAAAGGAGGGATGAAAGAAAGGTTAAGGGAAGGTGAAGGTGGATACAGCAGGAGGGAGGGGTGAAGGGTGAAGACACAAGTGGAGGAGGGAGGGAGAGGGCAGGGCATAGGACAGAGATATATGGGAGGGAGAGGTCAGGCCACTAGGCATAGAGTGGAGGAGGCACTCATGGATGGTCAGTGATTACTGTGAGAGAGCACAGTTAGGTGAAACAATCACAGGAATTGTTAGCTATGAGGTGCTGGTGAAGAGCAGTTTTATACAGTCCCATTTTTGGTATGGAGGTGATTTTCACTGGCAGTGCATTAAACCACAGTGGTGCCCTATAACCAAATGAGCATTGCCCTTGGGTAGTCCGGCATCTTGGAACAGAGACGATTTGATTGACTGAGCTACATGTGTGCTGAGAGCAGGAGAAGGGGTCCTCCTTCTCCTCCTTCCCTTTACCATCCCCTCTACTATCTCTACCCAACTTGTCCTTGCCTACCTTACTCCTGCCCCTTATTCTAAGTCCTTGCCTCATTCCACCACTAGCAGAGATCTCCGCACTCTGAAGGGGCCAGTTCCAGTTATGACTCATCCTTCCCTTCTCTATCCCTTACCCCTACCTCTCTCCTGCCCCCTCTCTACCTCCCTGCACTTAATCAAAGTAGTTAGTTCACTTGAGTTAATAATTTGCACTTTTTGTTCTGTCTGAGGTGCTCCCAGATTGCACTAACAGTGAGTTAACTTGCCCCTCACAACTGATTTTTTTTCGCTCACTTTTCTCTAGTAATGTTCCCCCCATCTTTATTATCTCCTTCCCCCAGCTGGTTTCCCCTGTACCCTCCTTGATGTCCCCCCACTGGACCTCATTCATTCAATAATTGCTAAATAATCTGCCTCTTAACTGCAATCCATCCCTGCAAGGAGCTGGCTCCAAGGCTACATTCAATTTCTGTACTATGTTCCTCAGATATGCCACTTGTAATTAAATGCATATTCCACAGGTATGATATATTTAATTGTATGTTATGTTACACATGTGACTGTATGATTATTTATGATATTTCTTAACTGTATGTGTTTTTACAAATTTAATTGAATGTTTAATTTCTCAGATATGTTAAATGTTAAACGGTATGTCTAATTCTTTATTCAATTGTACCCTCCCGCAGGTCACACCAGGAGATGAGCAACTTGTTGTTCAGTGTGCCTTTCTGGTGGAACATTTCAATAAATAAATAAATAAGAAGGTTTGCTACATGAGGAGCCTGAGAAGCACCTTTTTTGTTAGCAAGCAAGTTTGGTATTTGATCCTCCCATATAACTGAAGCCAACCTGATTGCTCATACAGATCACAAGTATGGGTGAGACGTGCTGCACCAGTAAGAAGATGGCAGGCTTTGTTAAGTGCCATTGATATTCTGTGGAGGGAGATGGTGGTGGCTGAGTCATAGATGATGAGGCCATAGTCAACAATGGATATTATTGAACTATAGACAGCCAGTCTATGGGTTTCTTGCATTAGATTATGTTTATGTTATTGTTGTAACCCAATCCTGAGTTAACAGCCCTGGCAACATTGTCAATGTGCTGGGCGATGGAAAGAGAGCTGTCCACAGTCACCCCTAGGTACTTGAAATCTTGAGTTTGTTCAAGGGGGACACCAGAGGAGTTCCTGATGGTTAGAGCATGGTCTCAGTGTTTGCTATGAGCACCACAGAACAGTATAACTTTCGTTTTTCTGTAGTTTAGAATCAATTTGTGGATTCTGATCAATTCCTCAACTTCATTAAAACTATGCTGAAGTTGCTGTTCCAGGGCCTTTGGATCGGTGCTACTAGTGAAGATGATTGCGTCATCTGCGTAGAGAAGGAGCAGTTGGTTACAGGAGCAAGGAAGATTATTAAGAAAATACTAAAGAGGAGCAGCCCCAGAATGGAGCCCTGAGACACTCCAGAGTGGACTTGTTGGTGGTCTGAGATACATACTAACATACTAAAATGCCAGCAGAATGGGTCTAACGGTCTTTCGTGTCTGCTTGTTTGGTCAGCCCCCACCCTGGGTGCTGACCTTGCTGTCCCCCTTGCCTTCTCTGGCTTCTCCCTTCCCAGTTCCGGATATTCTTGCTGCATTGGATTTTGCTTCCAGAACCCTTCCCCTGTACCTGTCCCACCCCCTCTTGAACCCCTCCACTGTCTCTGCCTCCACCAGCCCCCTAGGTAGTGCATTCCATGGCTCCACCACCCTCTCAGTGAAGTAGCACCTCCTCCTTTCTCCCTGAATCTTCCCCTCCAGCTTCCACCCATGCCTCTAGTGGCCCCTTCCTCCTTCCTTCAAGCACCCTGACTGTTCCTCCCCATTTACCCTCTTCATGTACCTGAAGACCTCTATCATGTCCCCTGGTCCCTCTCTCTTCCAATGTGTACATATTTAGCTCTTCGAGCCTCTCCTCATAGGTCCTGTCCCCAAGCCCCAAATCATTTTGGTTGCCCTCCTCTGGATCCTCTCCAGGAGGTTAATGTCCCTCTTAAGTGTGGCTCTCCAAACTGCACGCAGTACTCCAGGTACGGCCTCACCAAGCAGTTATACAGAGGAGTATCACTTCCTCTTCTGGAGGTGATCCCCTAGCGATGCATCCCAGCATCCTGTTGGCCTTGGCTGCTGCCCTCCTACAAGTCTCAGAGTTGTTCATCTTGACATCCACCACCACCCCCAGGTCCCTCTCAGCCATTGAGACTTGTAGTATTCCCCAGGGTGTACATGGCCTGGGTTTCTGGCCTCAGGTGGAGTACCTTGCATTTCCCTGCATTGAACCTCAGCTTCCACTTTCTAGACCATCTTTCCAGAGCCTCCAGGTCCCACTGCAGGGCCACCCTTCCCTCCTCCCCATCCACCACCGCCCCCAGTTTTGAGTCATCTGCAAAGAGACTCATCTCACTCCTGATTCCTGTCCTTATGTCAGATAGGTAGGCGTTGAACAGAAGGGGCCCAAGGACTGATCCCTGTGGGACCCCACTAATGACCGTCCTTGGGGATGAGACTATCCCACCAACTATGATCCTCTGGGTCCGGTCCTGGAGCCAATTGCCTATCCATCTGATCATCTGGTTTCCCACCCCCATTGATGTCATTAGATATTTTCACCTGCTGAGAGCAGTCAACCAGATAGCTTTTGCACCAGGACATTACTTCAAGAGGTCAATGGAGGACAGTTGCTTGAGGAGAAGAGAGCGAGTTACTGTATCAAAGGCCTTCATAAGATCTATGAAGGCCGCACCCTCAAGTCAACCTTGATCAAGTGCATGGTGAATGTACCCAGTGAATTCCAACAGTGCAGAGGTAGTGCTGTGTCCTTTTTTAAATCTGTGCTGCTGTGGACATTGGATAGAGCATTTTTCCATGTGCTCCTGCAGCTGATCCGCAACAATATGCTCAAGCGCCTTAGAGACAGATGTCAGTATTGAGACAGGTATATAATTGGAGTATAATGTGCACACGTCCACTTTTGTGTACAGGGGTAACCATGGCTGACTTCCAGATTTGAGGAAATTGACCAAGCCCTAGAGAAAGGTTCAGAATCTTTTCTTAGGGCAAAGGTATTTAATCAATAGTAAGGGCTATAAGTTGGTGGTGAAGGGAGTCCCCACTATGCCTTGACTTC
The DNA here is from genome assembly GCA_016271365.2 of Neoceratodus forsteri. Taxonomy (NCBI): domain Eukaryota; kingdom Metazoa; phylum Chordata; order Ceratodontiformes; family Ceratodontidae; genus Neoceratodus; species Neoceratodus forsteri. The sequence continues at coordinate 116,031,620 of CM057458.1, read as the reverse complement.
CCAAGAACATTTTCAAGGTATTTCCTGACCAGGTGGGGAGGTATCTCTTTGAAGTAGAAAGGAGGTGGGCCAGAGAGTTGATCTTTTGCCCCTGAAAGTTGTTGTCAGCGGTGTTGTCGAAGAAGTCAGATAGCAGGACATTACTCAGGTCCACGGAGGCACTATTAAATGTATTGGCTATTGTATGAAGGTCCAGCACGGGGACATCATTAATATTGAGCATAGTGGGCGTGACTTTGGAGTCTTTACCAGTAACATCTTTTATACTGCTCCAAAAGTTCTTACTGTCGCCCCAGGTATTTGTGAGTTCCTTCCTATAATATTTGCTTTTTTTATTTAGTACAAATAATCCAAGAGCACTTATTTCTAGCTGCCTTGTATTGTTGTACATCAGTTTACTTACCAGTAGCCTTGGCAAAGTGCCAGAGGTTATCCCTATGCTGCATCTGGCTGATAAGTTCTGTGGGGAGCCAGGGATTGATGGTGCCTCGTATTTTCCTCTTTCTCAAAGGTGCATGAATGTCATTAGGGTCATTAAAGTGCATGATGAAATGGCCCAGGGCAACGTTAACATCATTAGTGGTATCAACAATGGACCAGTCAATGTGCAGGAGGTGTTGTTTCATAGAGTCAAGGTGTCCCCGGTTTAATACCCTGCTGAGAATGATTTAGTGTGGAGGTTTATTACATTTTTTGACCTGGTATAGGTAAGAGGGGAGTGGTCATTAAGTGCATCAGGGAGCATAGATTCTAACAGGGTGGTTGTCAAGAATCCAGTCTGTTAGGGTACTAGTACCCATATTATAGTTAGTCCTGGTGGGTGATGAAATGAGCTGAGTCAAGTTAAGTCCTGAGATTGTATCCTTAAAGGCATCAACTGCAGCGGACTGCCAGTTGACATTGAAGTCTCCCATAATTATTGTCTCATAGTTATAGGGCAGATTTATAGCATACTCTATGAAACTATGTAAGCCACAGACATGGTCCTTAGGTGGCAGGTAGGCACTCACAGTTGTTAGGGCTTTATTATGTGCCCCAAATGGCACCTTTATAGCAAGCACCTGGGCCTCTTTACCAAGGCTACAAGTTGGTAATGCATATCCCATAAGAGTGTCCTTAATGTAAATGGCACATCCACCTCCATGTTTTGTTAGCCTATCCAGTCTGAAGATGGTATAGCCTGGTAGAGTAACAGCTGGGTGCAGGATCTTCAGTGAAAGTCATGTTTCAACAACTGATAGGATGTCAGGGTTTTTCTGCGCTACCCAGACTTGGAGCCTATCCATTGTACAAAGCAAGCTGCAGATGTTGATGAAGGCCAGTACAATTGACCCAGTCAGATTTTGGTTGCTAGAAGAAAATTATCTTGATGGTCCTGGGTTGGGATGAACATTGCCAGACAATAATAGCAACATGAGAATGAGCCTAAGTAGGAAAACTTTCACTTGCTTGAGAATCTATTTTTAAGACATATAGGGGTTCGAGCCCTTACTCCACTTTAGGTGAAATGTAGTGACGTTATATGGCACAGTCAGGTGCAAGAAGGGGGCATGAACTGTATTGGTTAGCAAGTGAGACAATTGCCAGGTGGGCATCCATGACATAATGGGAGTTTGTAGTTGATTATTCCTTACCATGCCAGGAACAAAATGAAAGTTGTCTTGAAAAATTATTCCAACATCGAGTTTTGGGGAAGACTCATGCAGTGATCCATGATTGACCACTGTAATTAGGATGATAAGGAGTGGTAATGGATGAGGAATAGGCAATGTTTTAGGTGGCATGTTGTTGTTACTACCTCTCCCCCTCCCCCACCATTGTGTACTCTTCCCCTGGGTTTTTGTTTCCCAGGTGCATTATTTTGTACTTCTTTGCATTGAATCCAAGCTGCCATACTTGTGACCATTCCTTCAACCTTGCCAAGTCCCTTGTCATCCTTTCCATGCCCCCTTGTGTATCAAGGGTACCTCGGTGCACCCCTACTCCCAAAGCGCCAAAGTACCAAAAGTGCTCAAGGTGTTAAAGCTTTGGGCCTCACCTTATTGGCTGGATGTGTGTGCTTTATTCCTCCCATACTGCCCAAATAGTTGTCAATGGAGAACTTACCCCCCTTCCCCTGTGGTGGAGTATGAGACAGGGGTGCCCGCTCTCACTCCTGCTGTATATTCTTTCCCAAGAGCCCTTAGCAGCTGCCATAAGGCATCAAGCAAATGTTCCAGGATTTGGGATGGAGGGTGGAAACAACAAACCAGCACTGTTCACAGATGACCTGCTATTATACCTGGATAACCCATCATAAGGTCTACTGGCAGCCCACTCTCTCCCACATAGATATGGCTCTTTTTCAGGCCATAAATGAACTGTACCAAAAGTGAAATTATGCCAGGAGGCAGGCTGCATTGTACGCAACTGATTGACAATAACCTTCAAGGCTTGCAATTAGTGGACCAAATCAAATACTTGGGGATATGAATCCCCTCTAGGCTCAACCTTTTGTATGCCAAAAACTATAAACCATTTCTGGCTAGACTATCTGATGACTGCGAGTGATAGAAGTTACTACCCTTGGCCCTGATGGTCTGAGTTAATGCCATTAAGATGTCTGTCCTATCCAGGTATCTCTTCCTGGACTCCCTCTTCCACAGATTCATGTGGAATGGGAAGAATGCCCGTACTGGAAGAATAATTCTGTACCTTCCAAACAAGCTCAGGGGATTGGCTCTTCTGTACTTCCAGCATTATTACTGGTCCTCTCAGCTGGCCTTTATACCTTCAGGTGATGGTACTGATGTCCCCTGCTGGGTATCCATGGAGGAGGAAGAGCTCAGAGGAAACTTACAAGCTGACTTCTTGTCCAGATCCTTCTGGACACTGGATACACACCAGGTATCTAATCCATTTACTACCACCACTTCTGGGGTCTGGGTTGCCTCCCACAAAAAAAAAAAGGGATCCCTTCCCTCCCTCTCTCCATACACAGGCCTCATATAGGCAATGTGAGGCAAAGGATCACACACAGTTCAACTACACCAATTTGTCCTTAGGTGGCAACACAAAGGTCTGTGAACAGTAGCACAATTGTACAGAGTGGGGGACAGGCTTCTTACCTTCCCTGAACTCAAGGCATGCAGAAAACATAAAGGGCACAACAAAATCACCAGACATAAATACTAAGTAAATACTGCAATGGGGACATAGTCAGAGCCAGCTGGTTGCACATGCACAACAGTGTATGGTGCAAAACTGATGCACCAACCAGCTCCGTTTCCATATTCACCCAGAATGCGTGACTGGCACAGAATAAGCAATCTGTGTGAACATGGGACCTTGGATACATGGCACAAAGTGATCGGGTGCCATGTGTGGGCAGCACATCCAGGGGTCGAGGCCAATGGTGGATGCTTGGTGAATACCTTGACGCACCGTATCCCCCATGAGCTATTGTTAGCCTGAAAATGCTAATGTCCTCATTGGGCATGCATGGTGCAACGGGGCCTCATGCATGCCCATTATCTGTTCATTACCATGGCTGTGCCCAGCAGAATGCACTGGGTCAGCCCCCTCGCTGCACCGATGGCTGTACAGGGCACACAAGCACCCATTCCAAGGTGGCCCCTCCCCACCCAACCACAGTACTGATACAACACAAGCCACACCCCATTTCCATAGTGTGGGGTCCCCCCTCCCATCCCCGATCCACAATCGCAAAAAAATCTTGCCCTGGTCCCTTTTCCATAGTGTAGCAGTATGCCCCTCCCATTCCCAATCAAAGTAATATCATGCCCTACACCCATTTCCATGGTCAAGTGGTATCCCCACATCTAGCCTCAATCCCTGACAGATACAGAAATCTGACCCGAGCCTTTCCCATATTGCAGAGGTACCCTCTACCCAGCCCCAATCACCGTTCGAACCACAGTCCCACTCTGAACCCATTTCCATAGTGTAGGGTCCCCCCTTCCATGCCCAATCCTTGACGTCACAATGAAAAGGATGTTCCCCATGTATTTCCATAGCATAGTGGCCCCGCTCCTCACCCAGTCAGGATCATCCTCCTGCCCCCCCCAACCGGAGTCAGCGACTGGCTCAGCCGCACCCACACCATCACGGCCAGCCACTGACCGAACTGTCAGTGCAGTCTACTGTGCATAGAGATGTAGCAAAGTAAAATTCCACCTGCGAAATGGCCGCGAAGTGTGCACTTCACGTTACTTCTCTGCAGCATGAAGTGTTCATTTTAAAGTCCTACTTCACCATTTTGCGTTGTAATTATGACTTTGTGTTGTCCACTGACGTTGACCGACCTGACCCCAGTGTTAGCGCTGCATGCTAGTGGACTTGACCTGTTATATTCCAATTTAATAATGTCTATTTACCATGAAATATTTTGGGTGCCTCAGCAATGTTTCATTTCTGTTGGGTAGAGTTTGTTGAAAAGCAGGAGTGAGCAGTGCTATGATCTGCTAAACCGCATGTGTGCACTGTGAGGTGCACACTGCCCAATGGGCCCTCTAAAAACATATTATATGACTTGGTCCACTGATGATGATGGTGCAAATAAAATATATGTTATATATTCTTATCTGAAGTCTTTATACCATAAACAGTGGAAAAAATCATCATGTATGTTTGCAAGGTGCTGGACAGTGTGTACACGTGACAGTGCACTACACACATGCTGTTTAGCACATTATTATTGCACTGCTCAATCCTGCTTTTACACACACACACACACACACACACACACACACACACACACACACACACACACACACACACAGCAAGACAGAAATAAAACATTACTGAGACCACTACCATAATTTATTTTTGAAAAGAGACATTAATAAGTTGGAATATAACAAGGAAGGGAATTAATGGTGCACTCAGTCATGCGTGCAGTATGGCCACACAGTCCCTAGAATTAATGTGCAATCCGAAAATGCTGCTGTCTTGTGTCCAGAAAATTCCCCACTCCAGACGAAGTGAAATGAGATCATAACATGAAATGAAAACTCTGCATTAATTAATGGTGCACTCAGTCATGCGTGCACACATGCCATTTAGAACTAAGTGCCCTGCTGCTGCTGTTGGAATTTCATGTAATGCTGCTGTGGACCTGACTGGGATAATGCACAGTGTCTTGCCAAATGGTGTGCTAGAAGGATAACCTGACCATTGAGTTAACCGTCCAAGATGATGAGACTGATAATGCTGTTGGTTGCCCAAAGTGTGCAGCACTGACCGCAACAGAAAGGATGCCCTTTGTGTGTACACTAATACTACCCTTGATAAGTCGAATAATGTACTTGCCTGGCACCATCATTGTTTTCCACAGAACCTGACCTTAACTGTTATATAAATATATACTATAGTGGCACGGTAGTGCCACAATAGTTAGGGCTGAGTTTCCCATTTAAGGTTAAAGTGTGAAATTTTGCACCTTAATAACTTTGCCATCATATGACAAATTTGCCTGATACTTGGCAAGCACAGAGTGGTGCCATAGATCTCTGGATCTTCCAAGTTTCGTAATGGTTGGATATATGATTGCGGAGTCATAAAGCGACATTCCATAGTGCATTTATGCTTTTTTGTGCATTCTTTGTTCACAACTAACATACTAACATACTAAAATGCCAGCAGAATAGGCCTAACGGTCTTTCGTGTCTGCTCGTTTGGTCAGCCCCCACCCTGGTTGCTGACCTTGCTGCCCCCTTCGCCTTCTCTGGCTTCTCCCTTCCCAGTTCCAGATATTCTTGCTGCATTGGATTTTGCTTCCTAAACCCTTCCCTGTACCTGTCCCACCCCTCTTGAATCCCTCCACTGTCTCTGCCTCCACCAGCCCCTAGGCAGCGCATTCCATGGCTCCACCACCCTCTCAGTGAGTAGCACCTCCTCCTTTCTCCCCCTGAATCTTCCCCTTCAGCTTCCACCATGCCCTCTAGTGGCCCCTCCTCCTTTCTTCGAAGCACCCTGACTGTTCCTCCCTATTTACCCTCTTCATGTACCTGAAGACCTCTATCATGTCCCCCGGTCCCTTATCTCTTCCAATGTACATATTTAGCTCTTGAGCCTCTCCTCATAGGTCCTGTCCCCAAGCCCCAAATCATTTTAGTTGCCCTCCTCTGGACCCTCTCCAGGAGGTTAATGTCCCCTCTTTAAGTGTGGCTCCAAAACTGCACGCAGTACTCAAGTGTGCCTCACCAAGCAGTTATACAGAGGAGTATCACTTCCCTTTTCTGGAGGTGATCCCTAGTGATGCATCCCAGCATCCTGTTGGCCTTGGCTGCTGCCCTCCTACAAGTCTCAGAGTTGTTCATCTTGACATCCACCACCACCCCCAGGTCCCTCTCAGCCATCGAGACTTGTAGCATTCCCCCCCCCCGGTGTACACTTGGCCAGGGTTTCTGGCCCCCAGGTGGAGTACCTTGCATTTCCCTGAATTGAACCTCAGCTTCCACTTACTAGACCATCTTTCCAGAGCCTCCAGGTCCCCCTGTAGGGCCACCCTCCCTCCTCCCCATCCACCACCGCCCCCAGTTTCGAGTCATCTGCAAAGAGACTCATCTCGCTCCTGATTCCTGTCCTTATGTCAGAGACGAAGGTGTTGAACAGAAGGGGCTCAGGACTGATCCTGTGGGACCCCACAATGACCCCTCCTTGGGATGAGACTATCCTACCAACTACGACCCTCTGGGTCCAGTCCTGGAGCCAATTGCCTATCCATCTGATCATCTGGTCCCCCCATTTCTCCCAGCTTATCCAACAGGCCCACGTGAGGAACAGAGTCAAATGCCTTGCTGAAGTCTAGAAAGAGGACGTCCACTGGTCTACCCAGGTCCAAGGCACTTGTCACCCAGTCATAGAACTCCACCAGGTTTGTCTGACACAATTTCCCGGGATGAATCCATGCTGTCTATCGTCCAGGCACCCTGACTTATCCAGGTCCCCCTAGCCTCTCCTTGACAATGCCCTCCATCACCTTGCCCACCACCGATGTCAGGCTGACAGGCCTGTAGTTCCCTGCCACCTCCCTTGATCCCCCCCCTTGTGGATAGGCACTATATGCGCCACCTTCCAGTCCTGGGGCACCCACCCTGTCCTCAGAGAGATGGTGAAAAGCTCCGCCAGGGGTTTCGCCAGGACATCCTCAAGTTCCTTCAGCACTCTGGGATGTAATTTATCTGGCCCTGGTGCTTTCTCCATCTTAAGGGAGCTGAGGGCTTCCCTCACTCTCTCTGCTGTGATTTCCACTTCCGGTACCTCTTCTCCCTGCTTAGCCCTCCCCCCTCCTGCCAGTGATGCCTCCTACAGAACTACAGGTCGCACGGTTTGCACAACCGGTCTGAAAACTTCAGGAAACATGCGGTCAGGGTCCCCGATGTGCCTTTTGAAGATTTTGTGAAAAAATATTAAACAGTTCAAAAGTTTCCCTTTATAGTCAAATGGGAAACGCTAACAAAAAGTTCAACAGTGTCTCAAATGCAGTTTTTAGTGTCGCAAATGACCCCTGTAGTGTAGTGAGTCAGCCATTTTTTTCGGTTAGTGGTCACAGAAATGCTTGGCATTTAAATTTGGGACCCTCTAGGGACACAATTCTTTTTGTGTTCACCTTGTTGGACCCTGAGGATGCTAGCCATGTCTTTTTTGGGGGTTAAACACCCTAGAAATATGTTTTTTTAATTTTTCTAAAAAATAGTGTCGCAAAGTAGTGTCGCTCTGATGATACTTTCGTGATTTTGTTTGTGAAAGTGTCGTGATTTGTGACACTATTTTGCTACGCCATGCCCTAAATAACAGGAATTTTTTGCCACCCTGCTGCAAAACAACAATTTGGTCTTTTGAGTTGAAATTTGGAAGGAAGAAAGCCAACATTCCATAGATGTGCCTTTTGGTGGTTTGGTGACAAAATATTGCACGGATGAAACATTACGGTGCTCCAAAGTTGATGCTTTTTCCCCATAGACTAACAGTGCAGTGTTTGCTGCGCCTTTTGGGGCCCGTATCTCGAAAATGCTTCGAGATACAGATGTTTTGTTAGAAAAATGCTTAGCCCACAGCAGGGGCTAAGTACAAAACTAGCCAGGAAAGTAATAATTTATATGAAATTTAAATTTTTTTCTACGTCTTACGGTTCCTGAGATAAAAGCAATTTAGTATTCCAAGTGCTCATTTTCTGCTCTGAGGCCCACTATTATGCATACATTCTTTGTATTCACTGTGTTTCTCTATGCAGCTGTTGGTGAAAAAAATGGTGTGTGCTTTTGTTACTGTCACAGTTAGTGTTCCCACTTGTGTTTCCGTAACCGTTTGCATTAGCGTTCCTGTCTACTCCACTGTGTGCATTACCCATTGCCTCTTTGTTTGCGCTTGCATTTGTATTACTGTTATCAGTTGTGTTTTCCATTACTGTTTCTGTTTGCGTTTCGTTTTGCATCACCATGTGCATTACCATTTGCGTTTGCGTACACACTTCCCTTTACATTTCCTTTGGCGTCATTGTTGCTGTACCATTAGCATTTGCATTTCCTATTGTGGTACCATGACCGTGTGCCTTACCATTTGCATTTCCATATGTGTTTGCATTTGCATTTGTGTTTGCATTACCATTCCTGTGTACACCACCGTGTGCGTTACACTTTGCGTTTTCATTTGCACTTGCATTTGCGTTACTGTTAACATTTGCATTCCCATTACTGTTTTTGTTTGCATTTTGTTTTGCGTCACCATGTGCATTACCATTTGCGTTTGTATACATGCTTCCATTTGTGTTTCCTTTGGTGTCATCGTTGCTGTTACCATTAGCATTTGCATTTCCTATTGCGGAACCTTGACCGTGCGTGTTACCAGTTGCATTTCCATACGTGCTTGCATTTCCATTTCTGTTTGTGTTTCCATTCCTGTCTATGCCACCGTGTGTGTTACCCTTTGTGTTTTCGTTTGCGCTTGCATTTGTGTAACTGTTAACATTTGTGTTTCCATTATTGTTTTTGTTTGCATTTCCTTTTGCATCACCGTGTGCATTTCCATTTGTGTTTGCATACGCACTTCCATTTATGTTTGCATTTCTGTTCCTTTTGGTGTCATCGTTGTTGTTACTGTAATTGTCTGCATTTCCATTTACATTACCGTGCCCGAGTACATTACGGTTTGCGTTTCCATACGCGCTTGCATTTGCGTTTCTGTTTTCATTAACATCTGCGCTTGTGTTTGTATTACCATTTGCATTATCATTTACGTTTGTGTCACCATGTGAGTTAGCGTTTGCACTTGCGTTTGCATTGCCATTACTTTACTATTTATAGTGCACATTCTCAAAAAGAAGGAAAATTCATGGGAAAAAACTCTGTTTAATGCATCAGTTAGGGTTGTTCCATAGCGACAAAAGTGAGGAAATTTGATGTTAGGGTTCCCATCCCCTTGCACCCCACCCCCAGCCGCCTACCAACAGGCATCGGGGTGCGTTGGGGTCATCAGTCCTAACTCTCACCCCTTCTCCTATACTGCACCACATCAGCTTGTTTGCACATGGGATAGGGTGAGAGTTAGGACCGATGACCCCAAGGAACACCCCAATGCCTGTTGGTGGGGGCAGGGTGCAAGGGGGTGGGAACCCTAACATCGAATTTCCTCACTTTTGTCGCTGTGGAACAACCCTAACTAGTGCACTAAATGAGTTTTTTGCCATGACTATATATATATATATATATATATATATAGATAGATATGTTTATATTTTGTTTTCTATAATCACAGGTCACATAGTCACAGCTGGCGTATACATTCCTGTGCTTGATGAGGAATTGTGGTGTTGTACTACTGTCAAGCCAGTGAAGGTAAGTATTTTTTTTTGGGGTGGGGGGGTCATTTGCAAGCAAGTTTCATTAATGGTTTATGTTTGGTTAATTCTTCACAGGCTTTATCCACATCGTCCTCCAGTCCAGTAATGATGATCATGGATTCATTCTACTTGTTGCATGTCTGCTGGCCCGGGGTATGATGTTGAACTTGTTATTTGGAGAAAGCAACAATGACAGCACACAGCATCAGAACGTTTCCTGCTAAAAGAGATGAAGAAGGAGTTATTAGTACTTAATTGCAGGAACACATTATGTTTAAAATGTGGCTGTTCCATCTTGTTATGTATGCTGAGTAACAGATATATTAGCAAGCTGTCTCATTAAACCACATGAAGACCAAATCATCACAGTCATCTGTAACCCATACACTGTGTCATTGTCCCTGTGTCTTAACTCAAGTTACATTGTAAAATACATCTTGTCTGTGCCCCATGAACCAAGTGCACCAGTTGCCCACTGACATTTTTCACCTGTTCAGGCCCTCCCTCCAGTAGTGAGGCAATTCCATGTTTGTATCGTGGGTCCAGCATTGTTGCTATTGCAAAGTCGTCACTCTGCTGAATGCTCAAGATGTGACGATTGTGCTCCAATAGTGTCAGCATGTGTTTCAACAACACACTGCTAGCACGGTCTCTGGAACCATCAAGGCTGTGCTGTAGATTCAGCAATGTCTGCCTCAACACCCACAGCAGTGGAATTGACTGACTAATGGAGACAGACTCACCTCTCACTGGCTGTGTGGCGTGTTCAAAAGGCCTCAAAATTGTTATTACATAGTCCATGAGGCACCACTGTTCAGTCATGAGAGACATGGAGGCCCTGGAAGTGTCATGGCTAGTGTGCATGACAAGATATTCTGAGATGGCTTTGTATTGTTCATGCTACCTCTCTGCCATGAATAAAGTGGAGTTCCACTGGGTGACAACTTCCAGCTTGAGGCGGTGCTGCGGGAGGCTGTTCTGGATCTGCAACTGCTGAAGTGGGTCATGGGCCTTTGCAGAGCATGAAAAGTGAGAACAGATACGGCATGCAGCTGTCAGCATTTCCTTTATATCAGGGTCCTGCAGAAACTCTTGCACCACAAGATTTAAACAGTAAGCCATGCATGGAACCCGAATAAAATCACCATTCATTATGCATTTAACCACATTTGACCCGTTGTCACTTGCTATAAACACAGCTCTCAGGGTCAGGGGGTTCAGTCACTCATCAGTTTCAGTCAGTAGCAAGTCCAGCATGTTTTCACCAGTGTATGAACAGGTCACACTGCACATAGCAAGCGCTGCATGCTGTCGAATTCCTGGAAGATTGCTACCACGACAGTCTGCCTTACTACACTGATTATTCACACTACCACCAGCACAAACAACCCCCAGCACCTGCCCCCAATGCGCAGTTATACACAAATATGAACTCCCCGCTGTTTTTCCACTTGTCCACATATCCAGACTTAAAGGGATGAATGGAGAAGAGGAATGTTGAAGAGCATGTCTTACAGAGTTGGCCACAGTACGGTATAACTTGGGGACAGCACCGGTGGAAAAGTATGTCCTAGATGGGACTTTCCATTTTGGACAGGCGAGTGACACAAACCACCAGAATCTGGAATTCTCTATGAAGGAGAAGGGCAAAAGATCAATTGCCAGCATTTCAGCTACAGCAGTATTAAGTTCACGTGACACTGCATGATTGGGTGGGTACTTCAGGTTACGGGCAAAAACACTCTCCAATGTGGGCTGACTTGCATGTTTTGCATGAGGTGTGACAAATGGCTTTGCTCTGCAAATGGCCAGTTGATGGGGTGTAGACATGTAATGAAATGGGCTGCACAGGTGACAAATCCACAAATGAAGTTTTTTTCCCAGATTTATGTACAGGGGTTGATGTACCACTTTCACTAGACGTACTACATTGACCACCACCACCACCACTGCTACTCTGACCACCACTTGACAAGATTTCTAAATCATTATCCTCCCCCTCATCATGTCTGTAGTAATCCTCTGCTATTATTTCATCACTACTACAGACATTCCTACTTGGCCCTACAGTCATAGAAGGGGATAACCTGCTCATTAAGGTTGATGATGAGGATGAACACCCCACTATGGCATTAGCCACCATCTGGTGCTGGGTCCACAGTGCCATGTGCCTGTTCTTAAGATGTGTATGCTGGCCCCCCATACCCAGATGACTCCCCTTTTTACCTCGACTCACACATGCATGGCAAAGTTGGCAGATTGCAACTGACTCATCATTTATTTTATTTAGTTTTTGTTTACCAGGTAAGGTGTTGTAGCTACAAAATATGATTATTTTCAGACATGACCCGGGAGGTTACAATACAAAATTGGCAGACAAAACAAATAACACGTATAGTTCAGAGGTAATCAACCATACAAGGAAAAATCTACATGATGATTTGCATCTTGAACAAAAAAATCCCAAACAAGGGATTGTGATTCCCTACTTTTAACATTTCCATGATTCTGCTTATTGGACTCAGTTTTTTTAAGCCATGAAGTGGGGGGGGGTGTTACATGATATTTCAGGCTGAACACACTTGGATTGCAACTGACCACTATGGCTACCTATGATTATTACTGGGTCATCATCATCAACATCAACTAAAACCACTAAATCACAAGTTTTTTGAGGAGGGGGATTTAATGCCAACAGACCCAGACACAGCCACCTTGACTTTCTTTTTCTCTGGTTCCCAACAGGGATCACTGACATCAATATTTCATCAACGTCATCCGCATTCACATTTTCTGCTTGGATGCTGTCATGTGGACTACATGTTGTAACCACAGCAACATCATCATCATCATCACCCGATATTTTTGCAACACACTGTGAATCATTGGATGGCAAAGGCATGACCTCCACCAAAGTGGAAGAAATGTGACATTGTGTGTTATCGTCACCTTGATCAGAATCAGGTTCAACTACTATGGGATGTTACTGGGGAGTATGACATCATCTACACTGTCAGTCACAGCTTTAGACTCAACTGTATTTTTATGTTTGCTTGAACGCATGTGTAAGAAACAGAGTGCCATCATCCGAGTTTTTCAGAGGTGTGTCAGCCTCTTCCAATTCAGTCACTGTGTTTGCAGGCGCAGTCGCAGTGCTCCAATCACTGCTCCAGCTGTCTATGACAGCAGTTGAAAATACAGTGGCATACAGTTGAAAGGGAGAGCTCTGCTTCAGTTAGCAGAGCTCCCCCCCTCAACATGCATGCATGCATGCATATTGCATGCTCATGCACTCTCCCCCATGGACATACTGTATAGCTGATGGGGGTGCCTAATGCCCCGTTGGCTCCACGCTGCCCCTCCAAAAAAAGCTTTCCAGGTGCCATGCTGGGAGCCCACCCCAGCGTGGCACACGTCCGTATGGCTGATGGGGGTGCCCAATCCCCTGTCGGCTCCAGCCCCCCAAACAGTATTACAGCTGCCGCGCTGGGAGCCCACCCCAGCATGGCACAAGACCGTATGGCCGACAGGGGTGCCCAATCCCCCTTCGACTCCAGACTCCCCCAAACAGCTTTCTAGCTGCCATACTGGGAGCCCACCCCAGCATGGCAAACGTCCACCATCATCTTCCTTAAAAAAGAAAAAAAAACCTGTAAAAAAGAAAACGTTCCCTCTGTGTTCTCCCAGCCTATCCGCACCCACCCACTGGGCACCCTGCCTCCCCACACCCCCCTCACCCCATAATTACCTCCGGAGTCCGACGATCTTCGGTGGACCGGGAAGACGTCTGCACTCTTCAAAGCCAACCACGAACTGAGGAAATGCCGGTAAGCTGTATAATGTAATAGATAGGGTTTTTTCAACTTTGCTGCATATCTCGGGCATTTTTTGGAATTTTTGCAGAAACTGCACTAACATCACCAGCTGGGACAACATCATCTCCTCCAACTAAGAGTAAAGCTACAGACTGCACTATAATAAACTTTGATGGAGAAATCCCTTTACTCACATCAGCTATGCACTTCTGCATACTACCACGCCCACAGACAATCTTGTCACTGGCAGCAGAGCCATGGCCAGAAACAGCTTTGCTTACACATCTCTTTGTGGGCATCTTGAGGGATCACCAAGAAAATTGTAAACCAGTTTAGATTTCAGAACTTTCAGTATGGCCCGGTGGATGTGAAGCATAAAAAAACAACAACTGTGGCTTGCAGATGGAGACTGGGTACTAAACAGATGCAAAGGCAAAGACAGATTAGACTGCACTGCGCAATCGAAAAAAGATGCAGATGCCAAGTCACAACAACACCTTAACCACTGCTGCTCACAACAGTCACAATCCAAATCCAATATAGAAAAGAATACCTTTTGCCAGTTGGAGGGGGTAGAGGGCAGTGCACTGCAATAACAGTACAAAAACAATATACCACAATCCCGACCACAGAGCAGTACAAAATCACGCAGCTGCGGTGGATAGCAGGTTCACACTGTTGCAATTACTCTGTGGCACAATAAAAGGTGTCTGTGATTTGATGGCACACGTCATATACACACACTACAAGTAATGTATGGCAAATTGAAAACTTCAGTAATATAACCAGATCTTTTCAACAAACTGGAATTATGCACTGCTACAACACAATAATGCTGCCTGCCAGGAGAAATCCAAGGCATGATATCAAAGTCTTTTCACCAAGGGATAGTGGCTTGAAACCCACAATTTCAATTGGACTGCAGGGACTAGGGGTTGCCGCTTACTGGCCACTGAGGATTCCTGCTCATATAAGATTGGGCTACCAAAAAGGCACGTGTGTGGGTTTGGCAGTGGCTTCCTGGATGGCTGCTATTTCCCTGTCAGAAATTTGACCCACACTGCTCGCCCTGACCCTGGCCTCTATTAAATACTCCTAAATCCCCACCCACTCATTTCTTTTGGGTGGTTCCCCTAGGCCGACTACTGTTCTTAAAGATGACCATCCTTTTCATCCATATTTTCATCATCCTCTACAATTTCTCTTTTTTCCTTTTTTCCTACACAACCTTACAGTTGTTGCTCCATTTCAGCATGACTCTGTGCCACCTCCTTCATTTCCTTGTTGCCCAGAACCATAGATCTGACTACATCAAACATTTAGCTCCTTCACAGCATACCCATCTAAAAAACCCTTTACGCTTCACTTGGATCAAAGCCTTAAAATTGCAGCCACCTGTACCAACCCTGGGGCTTCTAGCATGTGTGCTCTTCTGTTGCCTAGACCCAACCCCCGTACCACCACCATGTTCATCTCCTGCAGACTCAAGACAGTGCCCGCACTACCCCTGTCCCCCTAAGGCAGTTGCTCTACACTTGCAGTGGGTCATTTACTATTCGCATGTGCATATTGGCACTGGTAGTTCCTCTTACCTCGACTCTAGCAGTCTTGCCAAACCCAGCACCATCACTGCATATAGTTACAGTATCTCAGTAAGGGTGATGGTAAACGCTTCATTCGGCCCATTTGCCCTCATCCTGGGAAGCTTTCAGCTGACAATTACTGTCACTCACAAAGGAAAAGGATAAGTCTATTAAGGCTCTTACTAAATGCTATCAAAAAATTACTTTTGCTGATTCTTATTTGCACAGGTAACATTGAGTTAAACCCTGGACCTGCACTCCCTATTACTGCGCCAACAGATCTGGCCCATTTAAGAGGGCTGAGTTTCCTGCACATAAATGCCTGTGGTCTGCTTAGGAAATTTGACTCTTTATAATCCTGGATCTATCATGCCCAACCAGACATACTGGTGGTTACAGAAACATGGCTGAGACCCACCACATTGGATCACGTAATTAATATCCACTCATATAATCTATTTAGGGCTGACAGACATGCCAGAGGGGGTGGTGTAGCAATTTACATTAGTGACAAATATACTGCCACCCTAGTACTCTCTGTCACTTCTCCTAAAGAATTTGAAAGCCTCACCCTAAAAGTTCAAATCTTTAAATCAGTCCAGTTCCATGTCATTGGTTGCTACAGACCTCCATCTGTGGGTCTAAAGATTCTGAATCACTTGAGTGAGGTTTTGGACACTTTGTCCTCAGAAATAGTCATCTTCGGTAACTTCAACTTGGATTGGTTAACTGCCATAGCCAAACCTCTAAAGGAAGTCTGTGACACGTTCGGACTTACACAGCTCGTGAATGACATTACTCGGCCTAACAGCAAAAATCCAGCCCAAGGCACCCTACTTGATCTTAGCCTAGTAAATAGACCTCACCTCTTCTCACATGCTAGAGCTCTTGCTAATGACCTCAGTGATCATTGTGCAATTGCCTGTGTGAAGTCGGTACCTAAAGCCACTACCACCTCCAGATACATCCTCAAGGGGAGCCTCTGGTGCTTTGACCCCAGTGCTTACCTGATAGATCTTCAAAGTGCAAATTGGCAGGATTTTTATCTGGCTCCCACGGTAGACAATGCGTATGAAGCATTCAAAACTATTGTCCAAAATGCCATTAATAGACATGCCCCCTTAGTTAAAATTCACACTAAGAAAAAAAATGTGCCCCTGGTTCACTGTTAATCTCAAAAGTGCCCTAATTAACAGGGATGCCCTTTGGAAAAAGGCTAGGAAAAATAAACTGACTGCCGATTGGGCTGCCTTTAGATCTGCCAGAAGTCTGTGCACCAAATCGATTAGGGCTGAAAAAGATAGATATTTCCGTACAGAGCTCGAAGCTTCCTCCTGCTGCTCGACAAAATTTTGGAAAACACTCAAGACATAGAAGGATATAGCCCAGCCAACTCACTTCCCCTAAAAATGATCACTGGTGATAATACCACTACTGATAAATACGAGATCCTGGAACTCATCAATAGTCACTTTGCAACAGCAGGCTTAGCTTTTGATACCTCGCCAGCTAGTACCCTTTGGTCCAAATTGGATCGCATAGACCTGGCATGCCTAAATTCCGCAGCCCCTGCACAACAACACATTTTCTCCCTCTGTCCTGTCTCCCTGAAACAAGTGGAAGACTTACTCTTGGCCTTAGATATGAGTAAAACTGCTGGCGCAGATCAGATTGAACCTTATTATCTCAAAATAGGCTACCACGTGTAATCCCCACCTATCACACATCTATTTAACCTGTCCCTTGCCCAGGGTGCGTGCCCCTCTATCTGGAAAACAGCTCACGTCATTCCCTTATTCAAATCTGGAGATTCTAGTGACCTAAATAACTACCGACCAATATCCCTCCTCCCCACCTTGTCAAAACTGCTAGAGAAGGTTGTCAACGCCCAACTCAGGCACCAGCTGGAGTCCTTCAACTTGCTCAGTGTAGTGCAATCGGGCTTCAGACCCCATCACAGTACCATAACCACATTAGCCAAGGTCTCAAATGACTGGCAATTAGCATTGGATGCAAAAGAACTATGTTTGTGGTTTGTTCCTTGACTTAAGCAAAGCCTTTGATACTGTGGACCATGACCTGTTCCTGGTTGAGCTGGAAAACATTGGGGTGGGCGACTCAGCCCTAAAGTGGTTTACTAACTACCTGACTAATCACAAACATAGAAACATAGAACATAGAAGTTGACGGCAGATAAGGACCGCAAGGCCTATCCAGTCTGCCCATTTCTTTTTCTACCTTATAAATGTGCCATCGGCCTTTGCTCTGTCAGTGACCTATCTATTCATAGTCATTTGTATTGCTCCCTTATGCCTATCCCATGCCTGTTTGAAGCCCTGCACTGTATTCATAGCCACCACTTCTTGTGGTAAGCTATTCCATGCATCTACCACCCTTTCTGTGAAATAATTTTCTCACATTCCCCTTAATCGGCTTCCTCTAATCTCATGCTGTGTCCTCTTGTCCTGCTATTTTTCTTATATTTAAACATGTTAGACTCTTTCACCTTGTTTATGCCCTTAAGGTGTTTAAGTGTCTCGATCATATCACCTCTCTCCCTCCTTTGCTCAGGGTATACATATTGAGCTCCGTTAATCTGTCCTCATTGTCTTCTGATGCAGTCCCTGCACCATTTTGGTTGCCCTTCTCTGGACTGCCTCAATTTGGTTAATGTCCTTGTGAAGATGTGGCCTCCAATACACGCAGTACTCCAGATGGGGCTAACCAATGTCTTGTACAGAGGATTATTACCTCCCTCTTACGACTTGTGATACCCCTACTAATACACCCTAACACCCCCTAGCCTTACCTACTACTTTGAGGTCTGCTTGGATGATTTTAGGTCATCAGTGATGATGATGCCCAAGTGTCTTTCTTCCTTTGTGACTGCTAGCAACTCCTCCCAGCCTATAAGTGGCTTCAGGGTTTCTCTTCCCTATGTGCATGATTTTGCACTTTGCATTAAATCCAGTTGCCACTCTTCTGACCATTTTGCTAGTTTATCCAGATCTCTTCTCATTCTGCCCACCCCATCTGGATCATCTACTCTGTTGCAGATCTTGGTGTCATCTGCAAACAGACAAGCCTTACCCTCTAGTCCATCTGCGAGGTCACTAATGAAGATGTTGAAGAGGACTGGCCCAGGACTGATCCCTGAGGTACCTCACTTGTGACTTGCATCTCTTCTGACTATATACCATTTACTACCACTCTCTGTTTTCTGCTCGTCAACCAGTTTACCACCCAGTTGACCAACTTCTGACCCACCGAGCCTACCTAGCTTATTTATCAATCTTCTATGTGGAACAGTGTCAAAAGCTTTGCTGAAGTCAAGGTAGGCGACATCAACTGCTCCCCCTTGGTCCACCACTCTGGTTACCCAGTCAAAGAAATCTATGAGATTAGTTTGACAGGACCTTCCTTTTGTAAACCCATGCTGTCTTGGATCCTGTGCCCCTATGGATTCCAGGTGTTGCACTATCCTTTCCTTAAGGAGTGCCTCCATAATCTTGCCCACTACTGAGGTAAGACTGACTGGTCTGTAGTTCCCCGCCTCCTCCCTGCTTCCACTCTTGTGGAGCGGGATCACATGAGCCCTTCTCCAGTCTTCTGGGACCTCTCCTGTGCTCAGAGACTCACTAAACAATTCTGCTAATGGCTCTGCTAGTTCCTCCTTTAGCTCCTTAAGTACCCTGGGATGTATGCCATCAGGTCCCATTGCCTTATCCACCCTGAGCTTAGCAAGCTCTTGTAGGACCCTTTCTTTTGTGAAGGGAGTAGTGCTCACCTCCCCCCCTGTGTCCATGATGCTGAGCTGTGGGCCCTGCCCTACCTTCTCTTCAGTAAATACTGAGCAAAAGTATCTATTTAGGATAGATGCCTTTACAGGGTCCTCCTCCTCACATGCTCCCTTTTCTCCATTAAGCTTAGCAATACCCCCTCTGGACTTTCTCCTTTCACTAATGTATCTATAGAAAGTCTTGTCACCTTCTTTTACTGTTCGTGCTAGTGTTTCCTCAGTTTGGGACTTTGCCTGCCTTACTGCCTTACCTGCTTCCTTAGGGCAGTTTGGTATGCCTCCCTATCTTCATCCCGCTGTGTTCCTTATATTTCCTGAAGGCCAGCCTTTTGGCTCTGACCTTTCTGCTACTGTATTTGAGAACCAAAGTGGTTTCCTTCTTCTTTTGCACTTTTTCTGTGTAACACAATGGGATGTTGCTTCAAGTATTGTATCCTTAATGCTTGCCCACTTTGCCTGTACCTCCTCACCTGTGTTTCTTTTGCCAGGGCTAGCTTAACTCTGTTGGCCATCTTATCAAAGTCAGCTCCTCTGAAGTCCCCTAACAACTGGTTAAGGCTAATGGTTACTTCTCCTCTCCAAAATACCTGCTAAGAGGTGTACCTCAAGGGTCTATTTTAGGCTCACTACTATTTGCCATTTATATCAACAATATTAACAAGGGACTAGAGTCTGCGAACATCCATTTATTTGCAGATGATACGGTTCTGTATGTTGATAGACCTACTCCAGAACTAGCATGCAGGAACCTGCAACATAACTTTGACCAATTTCAAGCAAACTTGCTGCATTTAAAGCTTCTGCTGAATGCAAAAAAAACTAAAGCTATGATGCTTCCCCCTTTTGCCAGCACCTCTAAATCCTGCACCTCTGGTGCTGCTCCTCAAGTAACCATTCTCTTAGGAGAACCTCTGGAGTTTGCAACTAAATTCAAGTGCCTTGGATTCTGGATAGATAAACTGTCCTTTGGTGATCATATCAACGAGCTATCCAAAAAATTGAAACAGAGACTCGGTCTCTTCTTTCGAATCAGAAACCTTTTTACTCAGGAAGCGAAAACTAGGCTAGTCATGCCACCTTTCTGCCCCTACTGGACTATGCTGACTTTATCTATGGCTATGGACCAATCACTGCCTTGGCCTAACTGGACACTCTTTAACACCTCTGCTCTCAGATTCATTACTGGATTACCGAATATTACCCACCATTGCACTCTCTATGTTAAAGTAGGCTGGAGCTCACTATGCACCAGAAGACAAAGAAATGCAGTTTGTTGGATTTATAGATCCATCATTAATATGCTCCCCCAATATATTGTGGACTGCTTGCCTGTCTGTAGTGCTGGCAACTATCCTCTGAGAAGTCTTTCGTACATCTCTCTGCTGGTCCCTAAGGTCAGAACATGTTTTGGTAAATCAGCCATAAGCAATGCACTCCCAGCCCTATGGAACTCCATACAGAAAGTCATGAAGCTCTCAATCCCTGTGAAGATGTCCTTCTTCAAATCCCTGTATCTGCGCACCTGCAAAGAGACATGTGATTGTTACCGTTGACAGTGCTCAATTTCCTATGACTGCTCCCACTATCCGAGTCCCCTCTGCTTCTCTTCGGGGCTGAATTCTCCCACTCTTCTCTACTTCCCCTTTCAGTCTTGCATGACCTCTTGCTATATGCTCACCAAGTGGTGAGGCTATTCTTGGTAAGCGTGAGACTTACCTAGTCCATGTAGCCCTGAGAACTGTATTTGCACTATGTCGAACTTGTTGATTGTTCTGATAGCCATTGTATTGTTATTATAGCATATGTGTTCGTGTTTGCTTTGTTACCTCATTATACTCTCCTGTACATATATTATCACTGTATTGTCCCCTGCTTTGAAGAACCTCCCTCAGATGTCTCCTACTATGTGAGCATGTTTGCAATGCTTATGTCTGTATACACTATGTACATATATTATTACAATATTCTCTATTGTTTGGATGTATTTCTCTAAAGTGTCTACCCAGGTTCACTTTGTAAATAAGTTTTATTTCTCAATGTTGTATCGCCTGGTAACATAAAGAAATTGCTTGACTTGATTGACTGAAAAACCAGCAAGAAAATGTCAAGAATTATTGAAAATTTTACTGTGTGTACATTAACACAGTTAGACAACAAAAATATAACCAAAACAAAAAGACTGCCTTTTTCTCCTAGTTAATCTACCTAGATCTTAGACTCTTCTCTGCCCGAGATCATTTGCCTACATTGCTGTGTCCTCCTGGCACTCTCTGCCTCCCTCAGTCCTGGCCTGCCCCTCCATTACTCAGTTCCAAAGTGCTATGTTATCACACCTTGAAGCCCCTACTTGTTCATGCTTTCGGTAACTCCCTGAGTTTACCTACTCTTCACTGACTGCTAATTATTGACTCCCAATACCTACCTCTGCATCTCTGTCTCCATCTGCCAATGTTTGTGGACTAGAGGCATACAAGCTTGCAGCCTGGGCATAGTTTCAATTATCTTATGCTGAATTGTACCCATATTGCATTAACCTGTGTATCTCTGCTTGAAGTGTTATACCTGTTTATCAAAGTAACTTTATCCTGTTCAACTTATATTTCTAATACTGCACTTGCTGTTGAATGTGTTATTCTGTATAAATGTTGTATCCTGTACTAATGTTGTATCAATCTCTGCACTGTTCAACTGTACTGCTCTTCCCGGGTCGTCCCTGAAAAAGGGGACTGCCATGTCTCAGTGGGCTTACCCAGTTACCAAAATTCAATAAACAAAATAAATAAATACACCACACAGATACTCCCCTCCCCCCCAAACACACTTCAAGTGTCGGTCAGTACGCAGACTGAATGTTCAAAATTTACATTCAAAATCCACACACAAACAATAAAAACTCTATGATATGAGAACAGGAGGATTTCCTACAATTTATGTATTATGTTTTGAGCAAAAAAATGACTCAAAAAGGCCTTTTTTTTAACAGCTTTTATAGGGTTTGAATCGCAGAGCTCTGACAGCAAAGTGCCTCCTGCTACCACTACACACACAAACCACACATAACTGAGGCTGTGCAGAACAATCTAGAGTCCATGTGACCTGCAATCCCATGAATCAATGCAAAATTCACCTTGGAGCTCAAAAACATGGGGAAGTGATGCAAAGTACATTGAAACCAACGTACTTCGGATAAAAATAGGCACAGAAGTGTTTGGGGGAAGGCAGAGTAATGCAAAGTGCATTGAAATCAATGACTTTGCGATCCTTATCATGACACAAAGTACCCCCGCTTCATGTTGCGGAGCACTTCACGGATTCCCCACTATTCCACGAATTGCTTCACAGAGTGAATTTTGGCCACTTTGACCACCTCTAACTGTGCATAGTACGCACTCCACCAATGAGCTCATACTATGCATGGTACACTGCTTTGGCAGTTCAGTCAGTGGCTAGTGTGGTGGTGTGAGGGGGGCTGAGCCAGTTGTTGGCTCTAGGTGGGGAGGGTCAGGGTGGGGTTTGATCTTGACTGGGTGAGAAGCGGGGGCCACTATGCTATGGAAATACATGGGGAACATCCTGTTCATTGTGACACTGGGGATTGGGTATGGGAGGGGGTGACCCTACATTATGGAAACAGGTTTGGGGTGGGATTGTGGTTTGAACAGGGACTGGGGCTGGGCAGGAGGTACCACTACAATATGGGGAAGGATTGGGTAGATTTCTGTATCGATCAGGTAACACTTCACTATTGAAATGGGTGCGGGGCATGATATTACTTCAATTGGGGATGGGAGTGGGTTCCCACGACACTATGGAAAAAGGAATAGGGATATGATCTTATTCCGATTGTGGATCAGGGATGGTATGGGGAACTCTGCACTATGGAAATGTGGGGGGCTATTATTCCATACTTACATTGGGGATCAGGATGGGGGTACCACTTAACTACTGGGGCAGGCAGTTTGCTGTGCACCTGTCTGCACCTCCGCAGCTTGCCCATGGGTGTTCAGCTGAGTTAGGTCAGCTTTTTTGACTTATCTTTACGTGACAAAGTTCTGGCCCTTGTGGGGTGCATTCCCACTGAATATGCCCATGCATGGCACATTCATGGCACACCTGTCTACATATGCCACATACATTATTTGTGGGCTATGGCCTTTTCCCCTTTGGGCAGCACATCACCCCCCCCTTTGAATATCATACTTTGGTGCATTATTTGGGATGCACAGCACATCTCTGTTTTTGCCGGGATGCACCGCACATTTCCTTTGAAAAATGGGGCCGTAGTGCAAAAGTTTCATTGTGCTCAGAAAAAATTAACAGCATTGAATCTGGTACCTCAAATTCTTGCAGATTCTTCCTTGAGGGGGGGCTTACTCAAAACAACTCCCATTTAAAAGGACATTTTAAAGCTACAGTAGATAATTACATTATTTAAAAGCCCCCAATCATTCACAGGCTGAGAAAGACTTTTGTGCAAAATGAATAAGCACAAATACTAAAGTATGTGGCATACAATGAAAAGGCTGGTAAAGCTAAAGGAAAGGTAAACGGTCCCAGTTCTTATTCAAAAAATGGTAAGTACCTACAGTAGTGAGGTGGGGCCGAGCAGCAAGATGGCTGCAGTGCCGCTCCTCTCCCAGCTGCTCTGTGTTCCTCCGAGTCTGTAGTTTACTAGCTGTTTATTAGAATAGTTTTCACAAAATTTTCTTGAATGAAGCCTGGGTTATTTTGACCCATTGCTTTAGGATAATTCATTTTTGTGTAGTCTAAAAGGCAATTATCTGCCCCCGAACCTTCCCCTGCCAACTGTTATTTTTCGGCATTCTGCATGGTGACCGTTGTATTGAAGTCAGACAGGAACATAACTGCCATTGTGTCTGTGGACTGGGAGTGTTTGCTTGCTGGAAATTTTGCTGGCCATCTGCAGTGTTTTCATGTGGTTATTGGAATTCAAGCTGAATGACTTGAAAATAAGAGAGAGAGAGCCTTATGTGTAAGGTCGAACAACTGCAGTGAAAAGTGCTGAAAGGTACAGTTTAAATAAAAGGTATGCCATTTATGCTAGTGGGTAGAAATTCAAGTTTTGTGGCTTAATTTACTATGCTCAGAAGAGTCATTCTCTGTCTTTTTATTTCAGATCAATGAAAGATTAATTAAACATTTTCAGCTCTGAGGCTGGCTGTTAGAGTTTGGCATAACATCGGAAAATGTTTTAACAGACTCCCAGAATGTGCATATTTGTGTAACTCCCCAGAACAGAAGAACTGATGAGTGACTTCACTACTGGCAAAGCAAATACAGACGCTGTAAGCAAGAGCACCTGTGTCGAGTCTAATGGGATTAAGCACCTCAAATGCTTTATAATGGACACCGGTATTTCTGTGCCACCATAAAAACTCACACTAAAACTATTTTGCCCTCTATGTTCCTTGCAGAAACAGGGTAAAAACAGCATTCCTTTTCTTCTCTAAGAAAATAAAAACAGGTAGGAGAATTTCTTTTTTTTTATTTAATTTTTATTATGTTTATTACACTCACTTTCTTTGTGTACAACATAATATGTAGGATTACATTGTTTCTTATTAAAAACAGGTTCAATATAGTGACTGTACATAAGAGAGGTACATTTCATATTGTTGACTTAGTTTATCCTTTGTTATAGGGGGTGTCCATACAATGCATGGCAACCAACCAGGTTGTCAGAATGTTATCTATTGACACATCCACAACTCCAATTTTCTGGGAAAATACCCCTTTGTCTTCGGTATCCAATTTCTCTGTTTTGATTATACCCCATCCTCAGAGTGGATCCATTCTGTTGAGCTCTGGGTCCTCCCCCTCAGCCCACCTATCTATTTAAAGAGAAAAGTCCGGATCTACCGTAGCTTGGTATATAGACCATTGTTGCCACCTCCGCATATAATTTGGTCCTTTATGTTGAATTTTGGAGTTGAGGCCTTCAGTTTAATAAATCTGCTTCATAATAGTTCTCTAATCTACCACAGCAGGTACAGTATCTTATCAGTCATCCAACGTCTAGTTAATGCTTTCTTAGTTGCTAATTAAAAAACTGGAAGGAGTGTTTTATGCCAGGGTGGAGAGTGATCGGGGTAAATGGACAGCAGGACCGACGCGGCCATCAGTTCAACATTTTTATTCAAACAGTTTGAAATTTCTATTTGAAGTGTCAGCCAAAAAGGCATTAGGTATGGGCATTGTCAGAGGATATGGCTCAGTGAGGCACGATGACAGTCACAATTGTGTCAACACCAACCATACCTCTCTGGCAAGTAGTTATTGAGAACTGCCAGGGAGCAGAAAAACCTAATTCTGTATTTCCAGGCAAACTTACTCCATGTAGGTGAGGAAGTAATCTTGACAGCCGGTACGGTAGCCTCCGATCAAATCTACCAGGCTATCTCTAGGTTGAGATCTTTGTTCCATTCCAATCGAACTGGCAAAGTGTTCACAGTCAATCCCTACCTCAGGGCCTTATCTATGTTCCCAATAAGATGGGTCTCTAGATTTCCCTGGCTAGCTCTCTCAAACAATCTCAGCATACCCAGAATCAGGGTCGGTAAGATCGGTTGAATATGTGTATTTCTTAAAATATGGTTACGGAACTGAAGATAACGAAATTGGTCAGAGTGACATAGATTAAACTGAGTTTTTAATGAGTCAAAGGGGCTTATTATACCTTGGGGTGATAAGAACTGATAATAATGAGAGAGCCCTATGTGGTGCCATCTTTTAAAGGAAAGGTCCATAGCATTTGGGAGAAATGACTCATCCTCTGAAATTAATTTGCAGGTTTCATATATGGGGCCAAGAGTTTTAGTTTGTCATAGTCTTTTCCATATTTGGTATGTGTGGGACGTTATTTTAGTGAATGCTCCAGGAGGTAGGGAATGACTTTCTGATGAGAAGAGTATTTTAGATATGTCAAATAGGTCATTGATTTGAAATCTGAGAGTTTTCCAAGGGGTTAGAAAAACTCTCACCAACCACATCAGTATCATTCTTATAAAAGATGCTTAGGCATAGAGCATGAGGGCAGGAAGATCTACCCCACCCTGAGCCAGGGAGAGTTTTAGAACAGAAAGTTTGATCCTTGGGCATCCCTGTCCCCAAATAAAAGTGGACATCAGTTTATCCCAAGATTTGAGATATAATGATGATGGAAAACTGGAGAGATTCTGTATGAGGTACAGAAGGTGTGGTAAAATATTCATTTTAATTGTTGTTATTCTTTGGTGAAAGGAAAAAATTAAAGGTGCCCATCTGGTCAGGTCGGATTGAATGTTGAGTGTTAGTGGCTCATAGTTTATTAATTCAAATACCTCTGGATTAAGGGGTAAATTAATACCCAAATATTGAAAATGAGCTTTCTCAATGGTGTTTATGCCTGGTTAAATAAAGTGATTGATTGATTGATTGACCGTTTCAAAAGGTTAGAGGGGTTAAATTGTATATCAATATTTCAGTTTTTGAGTCATTTATTTTAAAACCTGTAAATCCTTTAAATTACTTTAAGATTTTCCAGGTTGAAGGGATTGAAGTGCCGGGTGAGGTCAAGGAGGGTAAGACATCATCAGCGAATAGGCTGATTTTGTATTCTTGTTGGGCAACAGGTATGTCCTCTATCTCCATAGCCTCTCTCAATGTCTGAGCCAATGGTTCCATATAGATGGCAAATAAAGCTGGAGAAAGGGGACAGCTTTGTCTTGTGCCATGACCCACCCAGATTGGATTAGAAATACCTCTGTTAACCCATAAATAGGCTCTGGGGGAGGAGTATAAATTTTGTAGACAGGTTATGAAGGAGGCCAGGAAATGAAAGGTCCACAGGGTGTCCCAAAGGAAGGGCCAGGACACCCTGTCAAATGCTTTCTCAGTGTCTGATAAAGACTGTAGGGATCTGTCTGGTGATAACATGTTCTTGCAGAATCAGGATTTTATGGATATTATCCAAAGTAGTCTGACCTTTAATAAATCCTGATTGGTCTGCATTAATAATATGTGGGAAGAGGTGTTCCATTATGTTGGCCCAAATAGAAATGAACATCTTGTAATCTATATTTAGAATGGAAATAGGTCGATACACCGTGGGGTTTGTTGGATCCTTATCGGGTTTCAAGATTGGAACTAAGGTGGTATAGCTCCACAAGGGAGGGGGTAGTGAGTCTCCTTTAGCTATCCTGTTATATAGGTAATGTAGGCATGGGAGAAGAACAGTCGAGAATTTGCTGTACCATTCTGCTATGAACCCATCAGGCCCAGACAGCGTGTGGGTCTGAGTTTCCGAATGGCATCCTTGATCTCTGTAAGGGAGATCTGTGTTTCTAGGGACAAGCCCTGTGATTCAGCTAGGGTAGGTAAGCGAAGTTGAGTAAGAAAGGAGGTAAGATCCTCCGCAGGTGCCCCCCCCAGCCAAATATAGTTTTGTGAAAAATTCTGAAAAAGTCCGGATTATGTGGGACTCTGTGTGGCCTATCTGTTCAGTTGCTGGATTTCTAATTTTTAGAATTGTAGAAGTACGTTTTCTAGAGTGCAATTTATAAGCTAATTTCTTGGTCCCCTGGGGACTCCCCTCATGTGTAGTGTGTCTTAACTATATTAGTGCCTGCTGGATTTTATTATCCATGATTTTTTGTATGGTCTTTTTGGTATCCCTGATTTTGCTGAGAAGTTCTTGGTCCCCGTCTTTATGTAGCAGTTAATAATTTGTCAACTCTTCTGAGAGCTGCTGATACTTTGCCTCTCTTTCTCTATTTTTCTTGGTAGTATAGGCTATTATTTTCCCTCAAATGCTAGCTTTCAACGCATCCCACAAAATAGCTTGAGTAGGGGTGGAGTGTGCGTTTTCAGCCAGACACTGGGGAATTCTGTTTTGAATCATGTCTTGAAATTCCTTATCTTGTAATAGTAAGGGGTTGAATCTCCATAAGTTCTTCCTTGGAGTTCTTCCTAAATCGATTTTTAAAATTAGATGGTGGTGGTCAGAAATCAATTTAGGGCCTATGGATATATCCTGAATTTTAGATAAATGTTCACAGGTAGTAAAAAAGTAATCAAGGAGGGAGTGAGAGTGAAATCTGGAGGAATGATATGTATAGCCCGGGGAAGACTGGAATGTGCTTTGCCAAATGCTGATTATCCCCAGAAGGTCTAAGGTGTGTCTTACCTATTTGGTTGTCTTATTGTATCGGTGTTTGTGTGGGTGAGAGCAATCCAGGGATGGGGAGAGGGTCATATTAAAGTCTCCCGCCAAGATTAATTGGCCTTGCAGTTGATTAAGGAGGTGAGAAAGAAATTTTCTGAATTCTTTAATGTGGGTCTGTGGGGAGAAATAAACGTTTCCGAAGGTTACCTGTTGGCCATACAGTAGGTCTTGTAATATGATATAATTACCTTGGCCATCTATATAGGTTTTTGTGATTTCAAGGGGAGTATCAGAGGGAACCAAAATGGTGACTCCTCGCTTTCTACCTCTAGGGTATGAGGAGCCGTATACCTCATATCTCTTCCCCAGTTCAGTTTCTGTGTCCATGAAGTGGGTTTCTTGAAGAAAATAGAGACACAATTTTGGCCTCTTTAGATGTTGCATAACCTGGTATCTTTTTATAGGGTCATGGAGACCACTGATGTTCTGTGAATATATCAGGGTTGGATTAATTGCCATTATGCAGTTTATAATTATGTATCTCTTTCTGTTTTATCTCTAGGTGTATGGAAAACTGGAGTCCTCTGATCACTCTTCACCCAGAAGAGGGTGGGACAAAGGAATAAAAAGATCTCCGCTCCAGTACAATCAACTGTTGTTTCAATAAAACAATGTTAAAGTTCAATGTGTGTGTGGTTCCCCCCAACCCAAACTTCTTTTAATCTAAAACTAGAACATGTAGCAAACTGGAATCTTTGATAATGTAAAATAACCCCCCCACTCCCCTATTCTGAATTGGTCGAAATTACACATAGAATATATATCTGTTTCTTGGCCCCCACATCCCTAAACCTATACATATATATATAAACCAGTACACATGTGTTAACCTATGAGAGTCCCAGAGTAGATGGTGAACTGAACTCTCACTGTCACCTACCCTGGGATCCCAACTAGAACCTATGTACATATTGACCCCATGTAGGGGGCGCTTATTGTAGGCACCCTCGAGTAGCTCCTGTCCTGTTGTCCCAAAGGGATTGGAAAGGAGTTTGGGGGTATTAGATTGCCCTACCATATCCTTGAGAGCAGAAAAATTACCCCGAGCAAGGGGAGTGATAAATTTAGCTCACCCTTAGTATGGTCCCACATGAATTCAAGTACCTTAATCCAATTATGAGTCTCTCTGATCCACCATTAAAGGCATTGTCAAGTGACTACAGAGCTATACTTTATTTCTTTTAAGTTCCATGGCTCTTTTTAGGATCAGTATATCCCTTTAAGTCCTCCGGGGGCCCAGAGTGAGGGCCAGAATGGTCGCCTGCCTAACAGTGGGACAGGGCCCGCCCCATTGTCCCCCTCCGGTGTACACCAGTCCCCTCCTAAACAACCCTAGTAATATTAAAATATTACAGTGTCTCTAGCCCTTCTCCCGCAGGCGTCCACCCGCAAGTATCTATATTTTAAGTGGATGCCCACAGTAAAAATTCCCCTTAAAACATGCCTCCATCTTCAGGATGGAATCCTCCTAAACAACAAGTTCAATTCCCGAAGGCAAGCTATTATAATATCGTATAAATGATTAAACCAGTGTAACATTATATCCCTAAGTTATTCTCCCCTTCCCCAACCAGTTTGTCCATAAGAATCATCTCTATTATTCGAGATCTGGTGATCGAGGTTGGGTATTTAAGTTTATAAATTGTAAATAAAAAGTCCCTTTTCATTTTGCCTTGGATGGTCATGGTGATGCCATGCGTCATGCAGTCGTGCAGTCCAAAAAGTTAGGCCCATTGATTGAACAACAGATGTTCGGTTAAGGAGAAATCCATCTAAATTTATTGTTCAATATGACTGAGCAAGGTCTAGAGTGAGTCTTTTTGCTGAGAATCCCCCCTTCAGCCAGGCTCCCCTGCACTCCTCCAAGTCAGGAGAATGAGAGAGGTAGCACAGGAGATAGAAGGCAGCGCCAGGCCCATCCTAGAGGAGAGAGGGCAATTGCCTCACCAAACAAAGAAAAATACCACCCCAGCCTGGGTAAACCCCTACCATCTGGGGAGATGTTAAGGACTCCAGTGACAACCCAGTTTCAAATTGAATATGTTTAGCTTTTTTGTGAGGGTGTTGGTTGTCGGTGTCCTTATTTGAGGCACCCCCCGCGCTGACCCAGTCTGAGCCCTCCCCCCCAGTGCCTCCCTATCATATCAACTGGCCCAGGTGGAGGTCCCAAATTAGTTATGGAAAGGCTACTGCCTTACAGTACCTCAAGTGCCCAGTGTAGGATTCCTGTAGTTTTTCAGGTGCTGCAGAATCTCAGCCATTGGTGTATTGTCCCTTTGCGATTGGTCTGATATCTCCTGGGTTCCCTGTCCGATGCATGATTTTGCTGTGTCCAAGGTTTTGGTTATTACTATTATTTTTGTTGTGAGATCCTCAGCTGCCTCCAAGGCCATGTAGTAGGTCTTTTGGCCAGTTGGTAGAAGCACTACTAATTTTGATGGGTACGGCATGCAGAAGTGAATCTTCTGTGATCTCAAAGCTTGGAATAGAGGGTTATAATCCCTTCTCTGTCTCTGGGTATAAGGTGTGTAATCATTATTGAAGAGGAACCTATGCTGTCCAAGCATCACCCAGTCCGTCTGCCAGGACTTATGAAGCAACACCTCCTTAGTTTGATAGCTGAGCATCTGTATTACATAGGATCATGGTCCTGCATCTGGGCAGGTTGGTCTGGGGCCCAGAGCCCTATAAGCCAGTTCGATATCTATTTGGAAGTTGGGTTCAAGTTCTAGAACCAAACGCAAAAGGTAATCCATGTATGCAAGAGTGTCTTTGCCTTCCTCGCCCTCTGGAAGTCCGAAGATTCGAATATTGCAGCATCTGCCGTGGATTTTGGCATCCTCTTGTCGGGCCACGATTGTTAATTTTTCAGCAGCCAGGGCTCTCAGGTTTGCCTTGATGTCGTCAAGCCAATCTGCGTTTCGAGAGATCTGGTGGTCCGCTTCAGCAACCTTAGCCTGCAAGGAGCCTAGCTCATTTCTGAGGTCTGACATGGTCTCTCGGTCTTTGCTACAGAAGTCTGCAAAGCTTTCAAAATTGCATCTGTATTACCCTCCATATAAGGACTTTTTAGACTTGGTAGTGATCGAAGATGCATTTATTTTTCTGGAGGAGCCTGTGCTAGGCCGTGCGGTGGATTCAGAGTCATCATAGGGTAGGTCCCTGCCGTCTGCCATATCTGTGAGCTGTTGGAAGTGATTTTTAGAAGTCAGCGACATTCGAGGTAAAAGTTCTCTATTTTAATATGCCTCTTGTTGTGATCTGATGTTTTTTAACAAATTAGAGACCAGGTTTGCTGCGGTAGGATCAGAGAGCTCACAAGGAGAGTAACTCTTCAGCCCATGCCAGAACCGGAAGTCCAAGTAGGAGAATTTCTGTAATATTTAGTCCATCTCATACATTAAGGAGAGTGGAGATGGGGAAAAGTCCCTCCGACATTATTTTATTTTGTGGTTTCATTAAATATCTTTCTTTGAGCAGTGGTTCATGGTTTAATTTTCACTTCATGTGTAACAGGTGTTTGGTTTTGGTTTCTTGAGCTTGCTAATACAGATCTGGAGCTTGAAATGAAAACTTTTTGTAATGAGCAAGATTCCTACTGAATTTGAAATACATCTCCCAAGACTATAAGACTTCTTAAAGAGACACTGCATTCATAATTTTGATTAGGAGTTTTATGTGCTTTATGTGGGTTACTTTTCTTTTTCAGTATTTGTTATGTGTTGAAATTTCTGCATTTATGATTTCTATACATTAAAAAAACTCATTATGGCTTCTTTGGGTTACTTAATTTAATTAGCGTGTTAACCTAGATGTAAGGATATTGACTATTAGTAACTCGCATATGGGATAGTGATAAAATAAAATGTAAATATCTTAGAAAATTATCTTTGCACAAGCAGATTTATAGGGCTTGGAGTATGATTTGGGAGTTCAAGTGGCGCACAGATCATTGCAACCCATAATAGGCTAGCTAAAGGCTTCTGTAGGGGTTGGATTGGGAATTATAGTTGGGCCCAATGGAGGGCAAGTGGGCCAGATAGCAGAGTGAAATGTATGGGCAGCTGAAGGCTGGTATTGTCCATAGTGACCTGTACATGGTCACAATTTGTAGTCGGTATATAATTCCTGCCATACCTGATAATAATTAGAGGCATGGAGCAATGCGTGCTGTGGGATGCCTTTGAATATTCACTAAAAAGGTCAGGTATAACTGGAACATGGTACTACCTAATTGGGACTTCTGACTGAATATAAGTTATTTATGTTTATGACATACAGTAGTACCATCACAACTTCTCAAGTTGACATTGTGCCCAAAAGGGGGCCCAAAATCAAGTGGCTATATCTTGTCAGAGCCCCCAGTAGGGCCCATTAGAGGGGCAAAAGAGTCGGAAAGTGGAGCAAAATGTGTGCATGCATTAAAGCGGACAGTGTCTACAGTAATTGATATATACAGTTTTCAATTGTAGCTGGTTTATAATTCCTGCCATATCAGTGACAGCCAGATTTTTGGAGTTGCAGGTGTTGCAAAATGTCTTTGAAGTTTGTCAAAAAGGGCTACTGGCAACTTAGATTGACCTAATACAGTGCCGGCCCGGTGGCGCTGAGGGCTGAGGCACTGGACACCTTACCTCGTGCTGCACTGGTGACCCGTGTTCAGGAATGAGCATGGGTCACCGGGGGTTGGCAGGGAGGAGAACGATAGAGCGTCCGTTGGACTGCTCTCCTTCTCCGGGGGGGGGGTTCACCTTCTAATGCCTGATTGCCCCCTGGTGGAGGCTGGAGGGGTCAGGGCACAGAGTGACAGCATCGGGAGGAGTCTGGGCAGATGCCTGGTGGAGAAGCATGTGGATGCATGCGCCTCTGTCCCTGCAGGCATCATTGCACACCCATGGCCCCGGTATTAGGAAGGGGAGGAGTGAACAAGGAAAAATGTGGCACCTCTCGCACAGCTTGATGGCCGTCCGCGAGTGTTCATCAGGAGCTGGCACCCAGACTGGATCTGTGAGGGTGGGGAGTTAGGGGGCTCCCTGCCACCCCACTGCAGAGGGCAAGCCGCAGGGGTTTCAGGGTGCCAGCAGTCCCGATCAAGACAGACTGTGGCCAGATCTCCGGATGGGATGCAAGATCTACTGGGAGACGGAGAGGTGGCCCAGGAGGATACATAATAATATATTAAAAAAAAGATTGACCTAATACAGGTCCAGTGACTGAATTTCTGCTATCTTTGCTTTAGTACCTTTGCAAGCTGGTAATGAGCCTGAAAAGGGGCATGAAGCAACGGCCCAATCCTGTCCTCTGATGGAGCACAGATGCAGCTTGTTTTCTGAGGAAGTGTGCGGATAGTGCAGCTAGCCCTATCAATTGCTTTTACTCTGCCCTATTTATGTTGTTGCACTTTTTAGGTAAGGGAAACCCTGGAAGAAGGTCACCATGAGGCTTCTTATGCTCTATAGTGACATTATTAAGATACGTAATAATTTGGGAGATGCATATTAGTTTTACTGAATTCAGGGAACAGTATATTAACAAAACATTTAACCCTTTCAAAGCTCAAACAGCGCTGGGTGAGAAATAAGAATTATATTCACTGAAAATAAGGCAGTTAATAGAGGCCTTCAGAAGGCATATAATTTGGTATATATGATTGTTTTATTGAATAAATTTATATCATGATAAATGTATTATGTATTATAAATAGGATATGTGTGATATTTCAACATCCTTGTATGAATGTACTGTAAATTTTACGTTATTTTAAATTTTATATTATGTTTTCATGGTTGAAATAACCAATCAATAATAAACTACTTACTTGCTAAATTTAGAAAATGGGCTTGAAAATTTGAGGTTTCCGATTGGCAGCCAATCATGCCAGTAGGGTACATTAACTACTAGTAGAGCCCTCTAAAAATCAAGAACCAGCTATGACAACCCTATCACAGTTATCCTGGTGCCAGTGTAGATTTTTTTTTTAAAAAGAAACCACCACTTTTTCTCACTCACTAAGAGGAAAGAGAGAGTCAACCCCACCACAAACACATAGACACTTATATACAACTATTGGGCCATAAACTGCCCTGGTACCCACACAGATACACTGTAAGGCAAGCAACCACGTGAAATATTATTTTCTATTAAACAGAACCACCATGCCAGAATACACATGATGGTTTGTTTCTGTGCTACTCTTGTGCATTTCCCCCATTCACCACAGCCCTTTTTCGTGATCGGCAGAAACAAAGTCAACACTTGATGGTTCCCTTCTAAATTTAAACAATTTTTTTTTCTAAACTCCTACCCCTGTTTTGCGGTCACTGCTCCGACTGCTGAATGTCGTTCTGCGGGAGTGCATCTTAAGCCGTGGGTGTAAGGAGCCATTTGACATTGTTGCCACAGGAGGAGTTGATCTAGTTGTAACACCTAAAACTGTTGTTTGATGTTTGTGGCAGCACATCTCTAAAGTTGTGGGTGCCTGTGTTGATATATTGCCACTGGCAGAGCTGATCTGGGCATAGCACCTGAAGCTGTCATATGATGTTTACTGCAGCATGTCTCTAAAGCCGCACGTGCATGTGTAGTGGGGTGGTGTTGCCAATGTAAAAGTCTGAATTGACCAGAGGCTCTAGGGTTACAAGAAGGAGCAGAGTGGGTCACCCTGGAGGTGGGAAAAAGGACAGCCATTCGCACTGGAATGATTTACAGGCCTCCGGCACAGGAGACAGTACAGTTTAAGGTAACCGCAGTGGAGGAGGCAAGCCATACAAGGATAAGCATCCTAGATTTAAGGAAGGGTGACTTTAAGGAGATGAGTAAAAATCTCTAATGAGCCCTAGCAGTGGAAGGTATAGGGGAGATGTGGAAAAACAGTGGTCTAGACTCAAGAGAGTCATAAAAGAGGAAACAGGTCACTGTGTCAAAATGCATAGCAAGAGTAAAAGGAGGAAAAGGCCATTATGGTTCTCAAAGGTGGTGGCTGAGAAAGTAAGAGAAAAGAAAAGAGCCTTTAGGAGATACAAGGAAACCCAAAAGGAAGAGAATAGAGAACAATATCTGGAGAAGCAGAGGGACTCTGGGAAAATAATTAGACAGGCTAAAGCACAGACAGGGGAAGGTATAGCTCAGGCTATTAAAAAAGGTGTCAAGACCTTCTTCAGATACATTAGCAAGATGAAAAAGACCAGAAATGGGATTGTTAGGCTGAAGAAGGAAGGAGGAGAAAGAATGGAGGATGACTTAGAAAAGGCTGAGATACTGAACAAGTACTTTTACTCAGTATTCACCAGGGAAGGGGAGAGTGAGGGCACAAGACTCATTAAGAGAGGTATACAGGGGAAGGAGGTAGACACCAGCCCATTCACGGTGGAAAGAATCTTAGAAGAACTTGGGGGGGAAATAAAAGCAGATAGGGCAATGGGGCCAGATGGGATCCACCACAGAGTACAAAAGGAACTCTGGGAAGTGCTGGTGGAACTACTGGCTGCCCTTTTCAGTGCATCACTAGAGACAGGGGAGGTACTTGAGGACTGGAAGAAGGCATATGTGGTCCCTCTCCACAAGTGTCAGAAGCAGAGAAGAGGCAGGAAATCACAGGCCTGTAAACCTGACCTCAGTAGTGGGGAAACTGATGGAGTCCTTACTTAAGGAGAGGATTGTGAAGTTTCTGGAACATAGCAGGGCACAGCATCCAAGTCAGCATGGATTCTCAGTGGGAATGTCCTGTCAGATAAATCTTATAGATTTCTTTGACTGGGAAACCAAGATGGTACATCAGGGAGGGGCAGTGGATGTGGTCTACATGGATTTCAGCAAGGCCTTTGTTACTGTCCCACACAGGAGAGGGCTAAATAAACTGGGGTCCTATGGTGGTAAAGTGGGTTGGGAACTGGCTAAGGGACAGGACTCAGAGGGTGATGGTATATGGCATGAAATCTGTGGAGAGGGAGGTGACCAGCGGGGTGCCACAGGGTATGGTGTTGGGGCCAGTCCTCTTCAATGTCTTCATTAGTGAAATTGCAGAGTGTCTGGAGGAAAGGTGTGCTTCTTTGCAGATGACACCAAGATCTGCAACAGAGTGGACACACTACAAGGGGTTAAAAATTTAGGAAGGACCTAAGCCTATTAGAGGAGTGGTTGGGTGTCTGGCAGTTGAGTTTCAATGCTAAAAAGTGCAAGATCAGTCACCTGAGTCACAGGAATCCAAAGGAGGAGTACAGGATGGGTTGGGAAATTCTGGTCACCACATCAGGAGAGAGACCTGGGGGTTATCATATCTGATAACCTGAAGTTGACCAAACAGTGTGAAAAGGCAGTGAGGAGAGCAAATAGAATGTTGGGATGCATAGGGAGGGGCATAATGAGCAGGAGGAAAGAGATGATGATGCCACTGTACAGATTACTGGTGAGGCCTCAGCTGGAGTACTGTGTCCTGTTCTGGAGACCACATTTCCAGAAGGATGTTAACAAAACAGAGAGAGTCCAGAGAAGGGCAACAAAGATGGTACATGAACTGCACCAGAATCCCTAAAAGGAAATACTTAAAGACCTTAATACAGTAACTATTCACTGGAGGAAAGAAGGGAAAGGGGATATATGATAGAGATATTCAAGTATCTTAAGGGAATAAACAGGGCACAGGAGGAAAGCATATTTCAGAGAAAACTGCACATGAACAAGGGGGCATGATATGAAGCTGAAGGGTGGAAGGCTCCGGGGTAATGTTAGGAAGTACTTTTTCATTGAAAGGGTGATGGAGCCATGGAACAGCCTTCTAGCAGAAGTAGTGGGGGTGAAAACAATACCAGGGTTCAAGAGTGCATGTGATAGACATAAGGATACCATGGAGATGTGCAGAGTAGGAGAGTTGCAGATCAAACAGGATCTGGGGCTGCAGCAATGAGTGGGAAATGGGCAGACTAGGTGAGCCGTGTGGTCCTTAACTGCCTATAGATTCTAAGTTTCTATGTTTTTTATGTTTGTATGACCATAGCCCAGTTGGATCTCAAAACCATCAGCTCCCTTTAATGGTAATTATACCAACAGTGCTCTCTACTCACAATGTCAGCAGTAGAGGGACTACTTGACCAAAAAAAGAAGGCTAAAACTTCAATTGTAGTCACTTTTATAGCCTCACTTTAGGTTGTTTGTAATCCTATAGAAAATTACATGGAACCCATTTTCTAAGTGCAATAATACCCTCCAGGGTGGGTGGTATGGGCAGTACTGGATATTCCATGGGCTATAATGCCTTTTGCCTGCAGTGTCAGGCCTTATTACACCCCTGGGTGGTTTGATACTGACCAATACTGCCCACCCTTTTAGGTATTATTGCTTGTTAGACTTTCCATGGAGACCATACCAAAATTAACAAGCTCTGGCAGAGCCACTATGACTGTGAATGCATTAACTAGATAAGGGTGTTTCATGGGCTTAAACATAAACATTTATTTATTTAAAAAATATCAGATTTACAAACTTTTGAGTCAGAGACTCATTTACAAAGGCACCTCGTCGAAACTAATACAAAGACAGCACAGAAAATGAAGTTGGTATATTACTTGCAAAAAGGCAAGGCTGGATCTCTTGCTATGCAATGTCCTGCAAAGTAACACACTTACTGCTCTTAGGATGGTGGTGCCAAATGCTGTGAGGTGCCTAGAGGAACTTGTTATGCAGAAAGTTCCAGGAAGTGTTTAACCCATTCTACTTCTAATAGCTTTCTGTGGTGTCTGTACTTTCCATTATAGCATTGATGATCTGGGCAGTTTCTGTGCTTTTATGCTTGTGTATAGTTTGATAAAATTAAAAGCTTTAAAATTGAAACACTCCTGCTAGCTAGACCTGACACACACAGAAAATAAAAATAGTGAATTAGAGCTATTTAGTAGCAGTTGTCTTACAGAAACCCCAGTTAGCTAGCTCTCCCCTGGACTGAGAAGGGAGAAGCCCGAGAGGGCAGGGGGGCAGCAAGTTCAGCTCTCAGGGTGGGGACTGACCAAAGGAGCAGACACGAAAGCCTACTAGGCCTATTCTGCTGACATTTTTGTATGTTAGTATGCTTACTACACCAACACCATGAAATATAAAACAGATGACTGCCATAATTAGGGAGGCAGTATAGCACAGTGGTTTAAAGTTCTTCTCTGCAAATCTGGAGATCTAGGTTTGAATCCCACAGCACCCACACAAATGTGGAGTATCTTTTTAAGAAAGTATAAAGTACTGTGAAATGATTTTAAAGCAGTTCACATGCTAAATCCTACTGCCACATTAAAAACATCATACCCTACCTACCTACTTACGACATATAAACTCAACTATATTAAAAAAATAATTCTAGGCACTTTTTTTTTTACCAGGAGAGACACACTAAGCTGAAAGCTTGTTTACAGGTGTGACCTGGGAGCACAAGGAAGTTAAGTGATTTGCACAGGGTCACACAGTATGCAAGTGGGGGCTGTAGGAATCAAACCCAGGTCTCCAGGTTTGTAGCTCAGAGCCTTAAACCACTGCCTACTTAACCATTTATAACACGGTTACACTTATATATAATACATACTTCTCAAACTTGAAAGAAAAAATACACTTTATCATCAAAGTCTGTATTTACCAAGTACTGTGCCCATGTTTAAAATAATTTAACCCCCCCCAAAAATGTGCCCTGACATGAAACTGCATGTTTAACTGTAACGACAATTAAAAATAGTATTTCTAAATGCATTACTAACACCAATGCTTCATGATTAAAACAATTTCAATCCCTTCCCACTGTGACAGATT
The DNA here is from genome assembly GCA_016271365.2 of Neoceratodus forsteri. Classification (NCBI taxonomy): domain Eukaryota; kingdom Metazoa; phylum Chordata; order Ceratodontiformes; family Ceratodontidae; genus Neoceratodus; species Neoceratodus forsteri. The sequence continues at coordinate 115,992,577 of CM057458.1, read as the reverse complement.
GCATTCTGGGAAGATTGCCTTGGCAAGATGCTATAAAAAACCTGAAAAATAGGTTTAATGGAGTGAATGCTGACATCCTATTTCTAGTGTCCATGAGAAAAGAAAAAATAGTTAAGATTTTTTTTTATGTCAGCTCTGGTCAGAATAGCTTTTAAAATCACCAATTGTCTTCTTGTTCAGTGTTTTCTAATACATCTCAAACTTAAAAGAAAAAAACACACTTTACCATCAAAGTCTGTTTTTAGCTTCCTACCATGCACTTCATTTAAAAAAAAAATGATCTTGTCACAGACCACAATCAGCACTAACTACTAACAGAATGCTGATACCTACATTTATAATTTAGCAAATACTTGAAATCAAAGATTCTATGTGTAACCTAAAGTAAGTCAAACAGAAATTAGACACAAATGCCTACCTATTTGCAAGTGAAGCAAATGTGGTTATTATCATTCAGTTGTAAACACCTATAATCACAGCCAGGATTCACATTGCTAGACTCTGGGTAAGTATGACAAGTTTCCTAAATACTGGTACCTTATCCAGCTGTGTTCTGCTTGGTGTGTGTGTGTGTGTGTGTGTGAATGCTTTCAAAGTTTTCAAACTACTAAAGACAAATTATATATAAACTATACATATATATAATGTTTAAGAAAAACATGTGGCTCTTACTGTAAATTAGAATGTGTGTCTAGGTCTCTTTCTGAGGCCCCAGTTGACTCTGATAATCATTTGTCCCAAAGGATTTTCAAGTCAATTTGAAGGCATTACATATCTTCAGTTCTGTTCTGTTCACCACTGCACAGGCATGTCTGTTGGTTGATAAGGTCCCAAACTAGTGTATCTGGTTACAGCATGCTAGAGCTATCTCATGCATCTCCCACATGAATCAGGAAAAAGTTTAGGGTGGAGGCGGAGGTGGCTCTTACTCCAAAAATAAAACCTTTATGCTGCCTCCCACTACTCAGATTCCAGTTCTTGTACCACCCATTTAAGAAAGAAAATAGTACCCTGCAACCATTGACTAACATGAAAGCTTATTTATTTTTGGGTGGAAAACATTGCTTGGAGGGGGGTAAGGCGGAGGAGACTATTTACATCTTCAGTCAGTTCCATGGACAGAAAACATGGCATCACTCCTTTTGTACATGCAATACTCCTGTAGGCTCCACCCACAGTCATAAAAATCATTTTCCTCTGATGAGCACTTCCTCTAATAGTAATTGGTATATGATCAATACTCACTATATGTACCATATTCGAATCAGAGTCATGGTAGTGGTACCAATAAGACCCAATCAGAGTGTCACATTTGGCACTGATGATAGACCATATATATTCCTGTACTCATTCCTTCAATGGACATACAGTCTGACCTATATAAATTGATGAACAATTGCACCATATTGAGTATACAACAATTGGGTTTTACAATTAATGAAGTGGCGAACTTCATATGTAACATTGTTAACAATGCTAGGTAGCACAGTGTCTGAGTGTATGAAACAGCAAATACTGCAATTACCACAGTGGTGTATTCTCTTAGAAGAGGGTGGTAGCCCAATTCATGAAGGGGTGGTTAACAAAACGACTGTGAACCACTTTGTCAGAGATGGTCGCTTCCTTACGGTATACGACTTTAAAGCATATGTGTCAGCGTGGAGCACATTGTATGCCACATTACTTTCTTATATTCCTTGAAGTAATCCATTAATTATGGTATATATCACTTTCTGTATACACTTAGTAGAGGAGTAACAACTGATTCTATGTGACATTAGCCTTATTCCTTTTTTGTGTCTCCTTCATAGTTTTCCATCAGCTCTTGTCCCTTTCTCTACCACAGCATCTACTCCAGCAGCCAGAATCCTGGAAGGAATGACCTTGAATACAATTCAGTTATTGGGGTTTGTGGGTTGTTTTTTCGTGCATTGTTCTCCCCTCCCCCTCTTATTTTTAACATTTTTAAATCTTTTATTTAACTTTTATATTTATTGGCTTCTGTTAAACACATAACATCTCACCCTTGTACAAAGCAACACAAATTGAGGCAGTGAATTTACAGCACTTTTCAGTTAACAGTACAGTTGATATACATAGGTTAAGCTTTGTAGTCATGTACAGTAAGGATTGGGGGAATCCCAGCTTTTCATATCAGCAGATCTGTAATAAATGTTAGCCTCTTCAACAGCTTAGGTATAAATCATTAGGTCATACGAACATATGAACATACGTAATTTGCAAGCAGATAAAGGCCTAGAGGTCTATCAAGTCTGCTCGAATGTGCAGCTAGCACCCCTTATTCTGCAGCTGCCCCTCCCTTCCACCCTTCCCCTTCATTAACCCTCCCCCTTGTCCTGTCCCATCCTCATTTGAAGCAGTCCACTGTTCTACTGCATACCACGTCAGCAGGTAACGCATTCCACCCAGCCACCACCCTCTCTGTAAAAAAGTGTCTCCTCATCTCCCTCCTGAACCTTCCTCGCTCCAGTCTCATATCATGGCCCCTGGTGGCCCTCCCCTTCCTTACTTTGAACAGCCCCTCTGTACCCATCTTGTTTATTCCTTTCATGTATTTAAAGGTTCAATCATGTCACCCCTGTCTCTCCTCTTCCTCAGTGAGTACATGTTCAACTCCTTCAACCTCCCTCGTGTAATAAGTCCCCAGCCCCTTGATCATCTTTGTCGGCTCTCGCTGCACCCCCTCAGTAGACTATGTCCCTCTTGCAGAATAGGTTGATCAAGAAGGGAAATATCGCAGCTCTCCAGTAACTGCTGTTTAACCTGCACATAATAATTAGCGACATTGAGCACGACTTCAAAAACTCTGGCCCCCACGATTACAAAAACTGGAACTTAATTTTAAAAATTAAGTACTCTATGATAGTCAACAGTACTATCTAATGTATTGTTAAAGAGGTACTAGAGAAAATATTTTGCACTTGCCCATGTACTGCATTGGGTATCAGGTCAAAATGTTGCATGCTTAACAGTGTACATTTCCCTGAAACTGCAACAACGCAATGTAAAAGAGTGAGAGGGTGCAATATGCAAATGGTTTTGTGTGTGGTATTGCACTCTCTCACTGTCACAGGCAGAGGATAAGACATCTGTTGGGACAGTGCCACTGAGCAGCTGGCGTGGCTTAATGGAGTGAATTACTGGCAGCAAGGAAAACAGGCAATGCATTTGGGACTGGGTTTGATTCAAGTCCCAAACACATAGTGATTAAATTTTTTTTTTGCACTTTGTGTGATGTAACTGGCAACCCTCCCCGGAGTTAATAATCCTAGTTGAGGGTGGTTCGGGGGGCACAGCCCCCCATAACGGTGGGTGCCACCTGCAAACAAAAAAGACTTATGCCGCATGGCATATATCGCACTATACTGACAGCATGGTATATGCATGTGGCCTAATGTCTTGCAACATTATGACCTTGTGCCTCCACATTGCTAGATATAACTGTGCCTGTGGCATGCGTGAGCTCTGTGAGTGAATTCTGTACCTGGCCTTTCGATCACACGGCCAGACTTACACTTGTAAAGAAAATACACTCACGCATTTTCTACCAGCACTTCAAAACTGAAACATTCCCCAAGGTATGATCTTTTAAAAGACAAAAACATTACACTTATAAACTTTTTAGAACTAGAAGATCACACTTTAGTCTGGTAATAGAGGCAAAATTCACCTGGGCAAAGAACATTTTAAACTATAGTTCAGACATTTTAAACGATCAGTCTTCTCCAGATTCTTCCTCTCGCTGAACTGATTTTTCTTCTCCCCTTGCAGAAAACTCCTCTTCATATCACTCTAGCCATCTTCTAGCATCCTTAGGGTCAGTGTATTGCCATGATTTCCCATTGTAGATTATACGAAGGCGGGCTGGTAGCAGAAAGGAGTGACTCACTCCCAGGGCCTGGAGATGGTAACACAGTCAAACTTCTTTCTCCTGGCCCTGGTCTGAAATGATAGATCCAGATATGTTTAAATATCAGCACCCTCAATTTTTATTTTATTTAGTTTTTGTTGACCGGGTAAGTGCACTAGACAAATTCTGCCTATTTTCAGGCACGACCCAGAGGAGGGGGATACCGATGAATGCCAACTGACCTTGAACCAGGTTAAGCTGTTGGTGGTATTTTTTAGTGAATGAGGGAAATTTGGCCAGGGCACTGGGAAAATTCCCCTACTCTTTTTTGATAAGTGCCATGGGATCTTTAACATCAACCTGAACTACCACCAATCCAGACAGATGGGACCTCAGTTTAATGTCTCATCTGAAAGACGGCACCTCAGAAGTGCAGCACCCCTCTCATGCTGCACTATAGTGTCAGTACTGGCATATTAACCCAAGTGCCAGATGTGGGAACTGAACCCACAGCCCTCTGATCTCCCGGCCTCAGAGGCAAGTGTGCTACCTACTGAGCCACTGACACTGAATTAACAGTGGATAGACTGCATCTTCAGCTTCCAGAATGATATCTCGTATTTTGACCCAGCAGAGCAAGACAGTCTGGTGCTGATTGGGGGTATGCTAAGCTACAATGAAGTTGACTTTATAAGCTCATCTGAATGTTGATGGGTCAAAATCCTCTGCAAAGTGAAGATGTTCTAAGATCAATACTTTAATGAAACTCATCAGGTTAGTACCTTCGAACCCTTATGGTACCCCCACAATGCTCAGATTTCCTGCACACACTTTATTTTCTAGGGACTCTCAGCATCCCCTTAACTGGAAGTTTTCCTAAGTTAGTGTAGCTGCTGCTGACAGAGTTGAGGTTGAGTGGGTGTCAAAATCAGCAAGCCCTGATGTAAGATCCTTCAGGTGAGTGTCATGCTCATTTAGTTTTGGTAGCGATCACTTCAGCTTAGTAGTACATTGCCCTCATTGAATCAAGTAGTGTTTGCCATGGAGGTTCTGGGGATCTGTTCAGTCTACCAGACCTGCATTACTCGTGGCATCCATTGCTTTTCTGATGGGCACTGCTCTAGTTTATAGGAGCCCTGTTGTGCATTCTTCAGACACTCCATTGCAATTTTTAGATTATCATGTTGCCAAGAGTCTCCAGAAGCTGAATCTGTCTAGTATTTTGAAATTGTGATGAGAAAAAACACATGTATTTCTAGTTTCTGTCTGTCAGGTTGGACAGCTGAAAGGAAGCACAACCAGCCTGGAAGATGGCTCTCTTGTGCCCCCAACATTTTTAAATCTTGATATTATAATTGTTTCATTGTTGCCATGGATAATATTACTTATGTTTATACCTGTTCATTTTGCACAGAAGTCCTTTTCAGCCTGTGAGAAGGCTTTTAAATAATGTAATTAGCTGCTATAACTTTAAATTGTCCCTTTAAATGGGAGTTGTTGTGAGTACGCTCCCCCCGAGGAAGAATCCACAAAGATTCAAAGCGCCGGGGTTCAGTGCCTTTTATTTTTTTCTGAGCACAATAACACTTTTGCACTAGCAGTGTTTATTTAGTATTTACATCTGGTTATTTTGTTGCATACTTTACATTTTCTGCATGGCTGGTCTTCATTTTTTTAAGTGCAGCAATGCTGTGCTGTGTGTCCATCTATTTTGTTCATTGTCTGAACTCAAGACAGTCTGCAGTCTGAACCACGGGGAGCTTTTTGTTTATTTAAGTGTACAGAATAAAATGGGTAATACTTTGAATGGGGATGCAGGCTGGGGGGACTCCACCCTGTTTGAAGAGCTTTAGAGACCCCAACCCTGCAGCAGACCTCGTACAACATTCTACCATACCCTTCAAGGGGGAGAAGTTCCCTCAATAGCAGACAAATGGGCTAAGGGAATGTTCTACAAACCAAAGACGATGCCAATACTTGGTACTTGGAGGAGAGGGTCCTGAAGGGACTTGCTAATCTGAAAGTGAACAAAGTGATGGGGCCAGATGGGGTACATTCAAGGGTATTGAGGGAGCTTATAGAGGTACTGCCTGCACCTCTGACAGTCCTGTTTAACAGCTCACTGGAAACAGGAAAGGTTCCAGCGGACTGGAGGAGGGCAGATGTATTCTGACTTCATAAAAGTGGTAGTAGAGAGGAGGCTGGCAATTATTGGCCAGTCAGCAGTCAGCCTAACACTGGCGGTGGGAAGGTTAATGGAATCACTAATGAAGGAAAGGATTGTGGAATATTTTGAATCTAGTTGGTTATAAGACCTGAGACAGCATGGGTTCATGGAGGGGAGGTCATGTCAAACAAATCTGATAGATTTCTTTGACTGGGTGACAAAGAATCCGACCAGTGTGGAGTTGTGGATGTGGCCTACATAGATTTCTGCAAGGATTGAAACACTGTTCCATGTAGGAGACTAGAAAGCAAGCCGGGCAGCTTAGGAGTGTGTTCAAAGGTGGCAAACTGGATGAAAAACATTGGTTAGGGAATAGGCAACAAGAGGGTGGTAGTAAATGAATTTCACTCTGATGAAGGGAGAGAGACCAGTGGTATGCCTAAGGGATTGACACTGGCACCAGTCCTCTTTCATGTCTTTATATGTGAAATTGCAGAGGAGTTGCAGGGGAAGGACTGCCTCTTTGCAGATGACACCAAAATCTGCAATAGGGTGGACACTCCAGGGGGCTGGAAAGGATGATCAAAAACCTGAGAAAACCAGAGGAGTGTGCAAGGGTATGACAGCTGGGTATCAGTTTGAAAAAAAAAAAGCAAAATAATGCACCTAGGGCATAGAAACCCAGGGGTGGAGCACACAATGAGTGAAGTGGTAGTGATGATTACCAAGCATGAAAGAGACTTTGAGGTAATGAAGACGTAAAGTTGTCCAAGCAGTGCAACAAGGCAGTCGATAGTGCTTGTGAGATGCTGTGATGCATGGGGGGGGGGTATCACCAGCAAAAAGAGGGATGTGGCATTGCCTCTGTATAGATTGTTGGTAAAACCCCACCTACTGTACAGTACTGTGTCCAGTTCTGGAGAGCACATCTCTGGAATGACATAGACAGAGTGGAGGTGATCCAGAGGAGGGCAACTAAAATGCTGCAGGATCTTCATCAAAAGCCCTATGAGGATATACTAAAGGACTTCAGCATATAGACCCTAGCAAAGAAGAGGGGCAAGGAATATGATAGAGACATTTAAATACCTTACAGTAGTAAATATGATACAGGAGGGAAGTATTTTTCAGAAAAAAAGATAATAACAAGGGGACATGCTATGTGGCTGGAGGGGGTAGATTCAGGAGAGATGTGAGGAAGTACTTCTTCACAGAAAGAGTCATGGATTCCTGGAACAGTCTTCCAATAAAGGTGATGGGGTGAAAACAGTGGTGGGGTTCAAGAATGGGTGGGATGAGCATCATAGTGGGGAGGGGAGGGGAAATTGTTTAACCAGGAGAGGCACACTAAGCCAAAGCTTATTTTCCGGTGTGACCTGGAAGCACAAGAAAATTAAGTGATTTGCTCAGGGTCACACAGTGTGCAAGTGAGTGCTGTGGGATTCAAACCCAGGTCTCCAGGTTTGCAACTCAGAGCCTTAAACCACTGCGCTATACTTCCTCATAGTGCACAGGAAGTTGGGAGGAAGAAAGAGCTGTAGATCAAGTAGTGTCTGCAACGATAATGCAGGTAGGGAAATAAATGGGATTTTTACAGCATACTGTACCAAATGGTGATCATTTTAATTGTTTAAAAAACTGTATTCAGGACAAATCCTCCTCAGCTAGCAAATGGGATGTGTACAAATCCCATACATTTAACAACCTTTTGTCTGACAACAATTTAATTGGCCTTTCCGGAGAACTACATGATAAAGCAGCTGTCTTTATGTACTTCCCTCCGAGGTACAATGTGTATTCTCAACTTGATTATGTCTTGAGTTCAAATGATCTGTTGGCACAATGTTCCGGTATAAGTGTAAACATTGGACCTTTATTGATATCTGACCATAAGTTTCATTCAACATCTTATTTGACCCTTCTTTGTCAATTAATGGGTTATGCAGGTATAATAACTCATTAAGGAGGGATTAACTCATGACAGGGCTTGGATTTACTGAGTATTAATCCATGCCGGGGGGGGGGGGGAGTTGGAATCATGAGGCGAAGCCAAATGATTTCAACCACCCAGGTGTCGATTAATGCTCAGTAAACCCATACTCTGGAGTTAGTTAATCCTCTTATAACATGGGCAATGTTTTGTTAGAGTTTTACCTAAAGAAATAATGAAATAAAGCCATGTGAACATGCAACTGTGGGTATATCAGAGATTAATCAATGGTCAGTTGACCTGTTTGGATGAATCAGAAGGCGGTATTTTAGGAACCCATGTTATAACATCTGATAAGGAAATTATGCAAAAAAACTCTGAAGTATTACGACTGTTTAGGCAAGAAAGTACCATTAACAAAGATAATGTCATTGAGTCATGGGAGTTTATGAAAGCCACTTTGCAGGGTGTGGTGATCTCCCTTGTCTTGTGGGGAAAAAAAAGAAAGAAAATATAGCAGAAGTGGAAGGCAAATTAAAAACTTTAGAAAATGCAGTCAGAGCCAGAGAAAACTCCAAAAACAAGAATATATTGAATTAAAAAAAATGTTAGATTCCACAGAAATGTTCACTATTTATGTTCACTGGCTAAAAAGTAAAAAAAAAACAGGTACATAACATGCACACAAGCTGGAAAAAATCAGCAGAAAGAATGGGGCAGAAAACACAGACAGTAGTTTCCATATTGGACAAGAATGGCACCCTCTTAACAGATCAGGCACTTCTCTCAAATGAATTTCTTAATTTCTACAAAAATCTTTGTAAATCAGAATGTCAGCCAACAATGGAGGAGCTAAATTATTATAAACAATTTGCTGAAGATAGACCATTCCCCCACTGCAGGCACGTCGAAGGTAAAGGTCCAGGCATTGATGCGTTACTGCTGAATACTACACAACAGTTTTGCCACAATATCTGCCCTTAGTAGAGATGTCATTTAATCAGATTCAGGAAAAATAAAATGCCAGACTCTTTTAAAAAAGTATATCTATCGGTAATATCAAAGAAGGGCAAGTATGATATGTTGAAAATGATAGATCTGTACTGTTGCTATTCTAAATGATGACAACAAAATGTATGCACGAATATTGAATAACAGGATCCTACTCTTATTACATAAAATTATTTATGATATGTCATGTGTACACTTATGAAAAATTTAATAAAGAATATTTAATAGCAAAAAAAAATATTCATAGAGACCAAACCAAAGACATATTTATACAGGAATACACTCAGTTCAGTTTGTAACAGATCATTTACAAAAGAGCGACAAAGGAGCAGGACCAGGATTCAGAAAATTTTGCCTGCTGGAAACCCGGTTTTGCACAAGCAAAACAGGTTTTGCACCAAGTCAATGTTGACAAAAGCCGAGTTTGTGCACTCAGACAGGGTTTGCACTAGGATAAAGTGTAGAGGGCAGCAATGCAAATCAGGGGGTGGGGATGTGAATGTCGGTGCATTTCCAATTCACAAAGCAATGATCCGCACAAGAGCCTCGTATGCTGTCCCCTTGTACAGAGCAATTTACTGCTGACTGAGACCTTCCCTTATCACAGAAGGAACAGGACAGAGAATTGTATCAGTTAAAGCAAAAGGAAGCTGGGAAGGCAGTCAGAACAGCAAAGGCCCAAACCGAGGAAAAGGTAGCCAACTCAATTAAGAAGGGGGATAAAACCTTTTATAGGGACATCAGGGAACGTAGGAAGACCACGGGAGGGATAGTGAGGCTTAATAAAGGGGAAGGGGTGGGCAGAGGGTGACGGTGAAAAGGCAGAAATACTAAACAAATATTTTTGCTCAGTATTTACAAATGAAGAGGGGCAGGTACCTAAATCAAACAATATAAACACTCTGGATACAGAAGTTGATACTAGCCCATTTAAAGAAGAAAGGGTTCTGAAAGAAATATTAAAACTGAAGGTGGACAAAGCAATGGGGCCTGATGGGATTCATCCCATAATTCTAAAAGAACTAATGGTAGAACTAGTGACACCACTGACTACCCTCTTTAACAAATCATGGGAGGATGGGGGTGGTACCTGAGGACTGGAGGAGGGCAGATGTGATTCCAGTTCACAAAAGTGGGAGCAGGGCAGAAGCGGGAAACTACAGACCTGTTAGTTTAACCTCAGTGATAGGGAAAATGATGGAAACACTTCTGAAGTAAGGAATTGTCGAGTACCTAGAGGCCAGAGGGGCACAGGACCTAAGGCATCATGGATTCACAGTGGGAAGGTCATGCCAGATGAATCTAATAGAGTTCTTTGACTGGGTGACAAAAGTAGTAGATCAGGGAAGGGCTGTGGACATGGCCTACCTAGACTTTAGCAAGGCATTTGACACAGTCCCACACAAAAGATTAACATACAAGTTAGCCAGCCTGGGAGTGGGTCCCAAGATGATAGCGTGGGTAAAGAATTGGCTGGAGAATAGGACGCAGAGAGTAATAGTAAATGGAGTCCACTCTAAAGAAAGGGGGGTTACTAGTGGGGTACCGTAGGGTTCAGTATTAGGACCGGTCCTCTTCAATGTCTTTATAAGCGACATTGCAGAGGGACTAGAAGGAAAAGTATGTCTCTTTGCTGATGACACAAAGATCTGCAACAGAGCTGATGCACAAAGTGAGGTGGAAAGGATGAGAAGGGACTTGGCAAGGTTAGAGGAATGGTCAAATGCATGGCAGCTTAGATTCAATGCTAAGAAATGCAAGGTACTGCACCTGGGAAACAGGAACCCAGGGGAAGAGTACACAATGGGGGGTGAGATACTAATAACAACAAAAATGGAAAGGAACCTGGGGGTAGTCATATCAGATGACCTAAAGATGGGCAAGCAATGTGAGAGGGCAGTAAGGAGGACTGGGGGGATACTGGAATGCACAGGGAGAGGCATCACCAGTAGAAAACAAGAAGTTGTTATCCCTCTGTACAGACAGCTGGTGAGACCCCATCTGGAGTACTGTGTGCACTTCTGGAGACCCAGTCTCCACAAAGACATAGATAGGATAGAAGCTGTCCAGAAGAGGGCAACTAAAATGGTGCAGGGTCTGCACCAGAAGACATATGAAGAGAGACTTAAGGAGCTTAATATATATAGCCTTGAGGAAAGGAGGGAGGGGGGGACATGATAGAAACTTTCAAGTACCTCAAGAGAATCAATAAAGTCCAAGAGGGTAGCATCTTTCAGAAAAAGAGGTATGCAAGAACAAGGGGACACAATTTGAAGATAGAGGGGGGGTGGCTCAGAGGTAATTTAAGGAAGTATTTTTTCACAGAGAGGGTTGTGGATGCATGGAACGGCCTTCTGGAGGAGGTTGCGGAGTCAAAAACAGTGGTGGAGTTCAAGCATGCATGGGACAATCATAAGGCAATTCTAAGGAGTGGGGGTAGGAAAAAGTAGACTGCTGGTTAACTAGGATCTGCAGCTTATCCATTAGGTAGGGAAATGGCAGACTGGGTGGGCCAAGTGGGCCTTATCTGCCGTCAAATTCTATGTTTCTATGTTTCTATGTTTCTATCCCGCACAACCCTAGTGGTTGGTGGAGGTAGTGTGGGCCACCCCCCTGCAATTGCTGGCCCATTTCCAAAGAAATCATACACCCTGGTGCCAGTGTCTCCCCTCCCCATGACTGCTGGCCCAATTCCATAGAAAACATACACCCTGGTGCCAGTGTTCCTCCTTGCGATTGCTGGCCCGAGTACAAAAACATACAGTTTCCTGGTATCTAGGGTTCACCCCCTGCGATTGTTGGCTCAATACCAAAAATATGTCTTCCTTGGTGTCCAGTGGTCTCTACCCCTGCCCAATCCCTTGCTCCATGTCTATAGCAATATTCCCTGGTGTCCAGTGGTCCCTCCCTCCATCCGATCCCTTGCCCCATGTCTATAACAATATTCCCTGGTGTTCAGTGGTTCTGCCCCCACGATCCCCAATCCCCTGTAAAATAAATCTAACCCATTCCCTGGTATCTAGAGAACCACCTTCCCTATTCTCAGTCCTCTGTACAGTAAGCAAACGTTCCTTTCCCGACATCTAGTGAACTCCCCAGAACTAGTCTCAGACTATGTGGGGCCCAGGCAGAGGTAAAACACTAGGTCCCCTCAACCAGCAATCAGCAGTCTGGTGTTCACCTACTGTCACATTCACAACAGAACTGGTACTGCCAGTATTTTTGGGAGGTGGGCAGGAGACCTCAGTGCAACAGAGAGGTAAATAAAAGAACACGCACTGCCTGTATTTGGGGGTGGGCAGAAGACCACAGTGACACTGAGCAGGAAAAAGACCATTAGGGCTGTGGAGAGCCCTCATTATGGGCAACGTAAAGAAAAGGCCCTTCTAGGCTGTGGAGACCCACTATTCTGGGCAACTGAAAGAAAAAAAAAGCTCATTCTGGCTGTGGAGAGCCACCAGAGAAAGCAGTTGAAAGAAAAAAAAAACTTTGGGGGATATTGAGACCTGCTGCAGTGGGCGACTCAAAGCAAAAAGTCCTTTAGGGCTGTGGAGATATATAGGTAATTGCAATCCCCATGTTTGTAGCAGACTTGTAACCATGTTAGTCATTAGATCCAAATAGCTTCCAGGATACTGGTAAATGTTTGCAGGCCATGGCAGTTTACAGTTGTACTGAGGTGGGTCTTGTCTCTGCAACTCTTGTGATTCTTCTGGAGAGATTACACACTGCCTCCTGCCACACCCTACAGGCTGGATTTGGCTTGCCTGTTTGTTCCGAGACAGCATCTGGATTGGAAGTGGCTGAGGCCACTGAGCACCTAACCTTTGCTCTGAATCTCCCTGAAAGACCCACTCAGAGCCTCCACCCCTACTACCAACACCCGTCACCCACCCCACACCGAGAGAGAGAGAGAGAGAGAGACCAACACACTCAAGCCTCACCATCACAGAGCTCAGCTGAAGGTCCAAGAAGGAGAGAGGAGGCCACTGTGCCAGGTCAATAAAATTATTTTTTTTGTTATGCCGAATGCCAGTGGTCATGCAAATTTGCAGATGGGTCATACAGTGCTGACTCTTATTAGAGATACAACTCAGAGTCAGAGTCAGCGAGACACCCGGCTCAGTCTTGGATGAGAGGCTGATGGCCTTGGACCAGGCAGGGCTCGAGCAAGAGCAGTTACTGTGAGGTCTGGTCTCTTGGTCTGGTGCAGCAAGGGGAAACTGTGTGTGCATGCATGACTCCTGATCATGTGACCTTGCTCAGTGCTCCACCAGTAACAACAAGATCAAGTGACTTACCTTAGCTGTCTGCAGGGCTGCTCTCAGTCGGGTCTTTATAAGTGAACCATCTGATGCCCTGGCCGGGCGGTTTTGCTTCAAGGTGTGGGTTCCCCCACAAGTGCGGAGCCCAGGGCAGCAGCCCCTACTGCCTCCCCAAGGCCAGCCCTGGACCTCCCCATTCCTGATCCCCTGTAAAATAAGCAAACATTTCTTCCCTGGCACCTAGTTGATCCCTCGCCCCCCCCACGGCTGATAGTACCCCATCTCCCTGCTCCCCCCATCCAGAACCCAAGTTATTGAGTGGCACAACACTCTTGTCTTCACCATGGCTGACCACCGACTGAGCTGTCAATGATTGCGTACTGTATACAGTACACACTCATTGAGTGAGCTGTTACTTAATGAGCGTATACTGTATACAGTACTTGCTTTATTGACGGCTCAGTTGGCAGCCAGCCATGGAGAAGAGAGGAGGACTGTGCCGGTCACCTTCTTGGGTTTGTGATGGTGGAGTTGGGTGGGGAGGGCACTGCCTGCTGATTGTGGGGGGCAAGGGGTCCACTGGACAACAGAGAAGGGATGTTTGCTTATTTTACAAGGGATCAGGGATCGGGAAGGGGGTCCACTAGGCACCAGGGAAGAGCTGCTTGCTTATTTTACAGGGGATTCAGGACAGGGGTCCACTAGACACCAGAGAATGGGTTACATTGATTTTACAGGGGATTGGGGGGGCAGAACCACTGGACACCAGGGAGTGTTGTTTCAGACATGATGCAAGGGACTGAGCAGGAGGAGGGACCATGGACACCAGGGAATATTATTAAAGATGTGGGGCAAGGGATTGAGTGGAAGAGGGACCACTGGACACCAGGGAAGACATATTTGTGGTATCAGGCCAGTGATTATGTGGGGAGGATCTAGGCACCAGGAACACATGTGTATGTACTCAGTCTGGTGATCAGTGATTGGCGGGGGGGGGCACAATGGTGCCAGTGTGATTTATTTATTTTGAATCAGGCCGACGATCGGTGGAGGGGGGGGTCACTAGCTTCAAGGACTGAGGGTTGTCTGTGTGACAGGGGTTTGGGTTGTGGCGTATGCTGAATGGGCTCATTTACATAGCTGTTTGTTTGAATTCCAAACAGCGTGCCTGTGCTGTTCATTGCATGGCCATACTCCTGACCTCCTGTCGGGCAGCGCTAGTGGGATTGGTGGTGGTGGTACTGAGATTAGCACTAACTAGTCCTTGCCCTATTCACAGTCAGATAGTGCAGGTGCATAATCTGACTGTGAATAGCAACCTTTGACACCTGGCCAATCACAAAGTGCAATACAAATATCTGTGCTGTGCGTTACGATTTTCTGTGAGTCTAGCTCCTGTTCTTTTATCTCTTGATGTCTACAAGGTATTCAACATGTTTGAGTGGTGTTATTAACTTTTTGCTCCGGAATTTTATGATTTCCTGCAAGATTTATTAGATACATTAGAAATCCATATGATAACCAACAAGCAGAGATAAAAAGTAATAATCAATTGTCAGGAAGTTTTAACCTATGCAGAGGAGTAAAACAGAGCAGTCCATCATGTCCTACTTTGTTTGTTATAGGGTTGGAATTATTACTTAATGAAATAAGACTTAGCATTCATATACATACATACATACATATGAACATATGAGGAGGCCAGCAGAAGAAGGCCATTTGGTCTATAAAGTCTGCTCATATTGCAGGGTCCGCAGCTTGAGCTAATGTCCCTGCCCTCCCTCCCTCCCTCCCTCCCCACTCCTCCCTACCCATGATCTTTTCCTTCCCCTATGCCTATCCCAGCATCTCTTAAAGCTGCTCATTGTCTTCAATGAGATGACCTGTTCTGGCAGCGCATTCCAAGTGTCCACCACCATCTAAAAGGTATATTGATAGGTTCAACATCTGTTAAAGCAAAAACATATGCTGAAGATTTACTGCTGGTCGTACACAGGTTTTCCTCAGTTTCAGGATACAAAATAAATGAAACAAAATCAGAAATTATAATTTTCAATTCCCCCAAACATGAGGAAATCTAGTCTATATTTAATGTATTTATAAAAGACCAAGGGCCCGATATTCAAAAGTTTACATGGGCACTAATGGGTATTTGCCTGCATAAACAGGTTTGTACCAGGTTGCCATATTCGAAAAGGGCATTTGCGTGGGCAAGCAGGGTTAGCACCCATGCAAAACATAATGGGCCCTGTGCAGTATTGGGGTGGAGTGTCTATGCACACATATCTGGGGTGTGCAGCCAATCTGCACCCTACATCCCTCCATGTGGGATGCACCAAGGGGAGCACGCAGCACCTACATGCCCAATCCCATGGCCGTATGAACAGCAATGCACCGGGGTTGGTGAGGGGTGTGCCAGCACTATGTGCCATGCACCAAGGCATGTAGTGCTAGCTGTGAGAGTGCACAGGGGGTGCAGAGTATGCCAGAGAGAACCCTGCTGCAAGCCTCCTATGCACCCCATGCATACATGGCAGCCCCTTACCTATATGTCTTTGAGGAACCCCCCTGCACAGCACCCCTGACCATGGGGCTGGCAGATGCCACCCGACCCAACTCTGTGGACCCCAATCATGATACTGTGATCCCTCCCGCACCAACACTTGGAAACCTTGTGCCCTGTGTCCCACTGTTCCCATGGTGGCCCATGCCCCAACTGCCTGTGGCACCATCATCCACCCCCCACTCCCCCAATCCCCATGCCTGCATGGTGGTATACCTGGATATAGCCGGCATCACTGCCCTCCACTCACCCTCTCAGCCGCTGGCCATCGTACATCCATGGGGTGCGCTGCCAACGTGCACTCCACCGTGTAGGAGATTCACTGTGTGATCCATTCCAGGCATCCAGTTGGATGCCCAGCTGGGTCTACGACTCTGCCCCAGACTGCCCTGTGGTGTCCTGCATGCCGGGGGGCACAGATAGGTGGCAGCTGGTAGTGACTACCAGCCAGGCATACCTGCCCACAGGTGTGGAGCTGTACAGGCGGGTAACGTGCCACCGGCATGTCTTATGAACATACGAACATACGAAATTTGCCAGCAGATAAAGGCCTAGAGGTCTATCAAGTCTGCTCGAATGTGCAGCTAGCACCTCTTATTCTGCAGCTGCCCCTCCCTTCCACCCTTCCCCTACATTAACCCTCCCTCTTGTCCTGTCCCATCCTCGTTTGAAGCAGTCCACTGTTCTACTACTTACCACTTCAGCAGGTAACGCATTCCACCCAGCCACCACCCTCTCTGTAAAAAAGTGTCTCCTCATCTCCCTCCTGAACCTTCCTCGCTCCAGTCTCATATCATGGCCCCTGGTGTCCCTCCTCTTCCTTACTTTGAACAGCCCCTCTGTACCTATCTTGTTTATTCCTTTCATGTATTTAAAGGTTTCAATCATGTCACCCCTGTCTCTCCTCTCCTCCAGTGAGTACATGTTCAACTCCTTCAACCTCCTCTCGTATGATAAGTCCCCCAGCCCCTTGATCATTTTTGTCACTCTGTGCTGCACCCCCTCCAGTAACTTAATGTCCCTCTTCAGATACGGACGCCAGTACTGCCACGCAGTACTCCAAGTGTGGTCTTAACTAATGACCTATACAGTGGCAGAATCACCTCCTCCCTCCTCGAGGATATACCTCTGCAATACAACCCAGCATTTTGTTGGCCTTTGCAGCTGCCTTCCTACATTGTGCCGAGTTGTTCATTGACCCTGTAATGAGCACACCCAGATCCTTCTCCTCCTCTGTCTGGGCTAGCTGCACTACCCTAGCTGGTAACTCCTCCTTGGGTTCTTCATCCCAAAATGCAGAACCTTGCACTTTTTGGCATTAAAGCCCAGTTGCCAGGTGTCTGACCAGGTTTCAAGCTTTGCCAGATCATCCTGCAACCCCTGCCATCCCCCTAGGTCATCCACCACTGCGCCTACCTTGGTATCATCAGCAAATGGACTGATCTTGCTCTTGATGTCCCATGATATGTCTGCAATGAATATCCCAAACAACACTGGTCCCAACACCGAGCCCTGTGGAACACTGCTTGTCACTGCCCTTGGGTGTGAGAACTCTCCACCCACCACCACCCTCTGTTGCCTTCCCTGCAGCCAGTTTCCTACCCATCTCACCAGCTTTGCACCCGCCCCTGTGCCTACTAACTTCCTTCCCAGCCTTCCATGTGGCACTGAGTCGAATGCCTTACTGAAATCCAGATACAGGACATCCACTGCATGGCCCCTGTCCAGTTGCCTAGTTACCTAGTCATAGAACTCGACCAGGTTGGTTTGGCAGGATCTGCCACATATGAAGCCATGCTGTCTGCTGTCCTGTAGTCCTTTGGCCTCTAGGAGGGCCACCAGCCTCTCCTTCAGGATAGTCTCCATTAGCTTACCCACGATGGATGTCTTACCCACCAATAGGTGCATAAGGCCCAATGTATGCAGGCAGGCAATGGGAGGGGCATGGCCATGAATATCTACACTGTCCCATATTTAGTGACTTTGTGTAGGGGTTAGAGCAGTCTTTTCGCACAATGCAAATACCACAGAACAAAACCCCTCTTACTCAGCGCAACCCTAGCAGTTGCCAGAGGTCCATGGCACCCCTCCGACCACTGAGCCAGATATGCATGAGCATGTCTCTAGTAGCTAGTGTCCTCCCCCTCCAATCACTGTCCTCATGCCCACTGAAGGTCTCCCTGGTGCCCAGTGGTCCCCCCACCCTCCAGTACACAGCCTGACCAGTATATCTCTGGTGCCTAGTGCCCTCTCACTGATTGGCAGGCAACTACACAAAGATGGCCCCCCAAGTGTCCAGTGTCCCCAATCCCCCTGTCCCTTCCTGCTATGTGTATTACACATCTCAGCCTCCATTAGGCTCCTCAGTCACCAATCCCTTGCTCTGTACCAGAAACACCATCCATTTTGGAGCCTGTGCTGTATGTAAATTGTAAGGTGCAGGGACAGAACAAACAAGAGTCCCTGGTGCATCCTAAGTACCACCCCAACTGCCAGTACCACCCATGTTACTGCAGCAATCCCTAATACCTAGCAGCCTATCTACTGCTGCACTGAACACCTAATCACCCCCCCATCCCCTTACCGGCATCTCTGGTGCTGAGGGCGTGCAGGTGGTAGTGCAGCCCTTCTCATGCCTCCTTGGCCAGCCACCATATGTCCATGCAGGGAGCACACATCTTGTGTATAGGACTGGGTGACACACTCTGTCCTGTAAATAAGATGGCTCCTCGTGAACATATAACGACCAACTGAGGTGTGAGAAGGCCTGCGCCAAATACCACCTGCACTCATATGGCACCAAAGATGCTAGTAAGGAGACAGGGGAGTGACTGAGTGTTCAATGCTACAGTTGGGCCACTAAATGTCAGGGATTGGTGCAGCAACATGGAAGGTACCAGTAATTGGGGGGTACCAGGACACACCAGGGATTCATGTTCATTCCATCCCTACATCTTGCAATTTACATAGAAAATAGGCTCAGAAATGGATGGTGTTTCTGGTACAGGGCCAGGGAATCGTGACTGAGGGAAGCTTTGGATCCCAGAGACATCTAATACCCATAGTGGGATGGGACAGGGTTGGGACACTGGGCACTTGGGTGGGTTATCTTTGTGTAGCTACCTGGTGGTCATTAGATACCAGGGATTAGGGTATACCAGTTGGACTGTGCATCCAGGGTGGAGGGTCCACTTGGTACCAGGGATCGGGGATATACTGGTTGGACTGTGCATCGATGTGTGGGCAGACCAGTAAGAACCAGGGATCAGGGAAATACTGATCAGGCTGTGTATCAGAGTGTGGGGGAACCGCTGGGCACCAAGGACTTCCACACATGTCTGGGACTGGGGAAAGGGAGGAGTTGCATCATGCTAACCTGTTTCTGCTACCCATGCAAATGGCCCCATACTGAGCATACAAATGGCTCCTTACCACCTTGCATGCCCAGTGGGCTCATTTGCATGGTGGATCCCTATGAAAATTGCAGAGAGCACTCCGGTGCTATCCACTCTGGAAGTGCACTGCAAGATGATCCATGTCTGGGCAGTGCTACTTGACTTAGCACTGCACTGACATGGCCCTATAGTCAGTCAGGTAGTGCTGTTGCGCTATCCAACTGAATATAGCATCCTCAGACCCCTGGGCAATTGCAAAGTGCAGTGCAACCCTTTGCACTCCGCTTTGCACTTTTCTGAATATTGGGCCCCTGGGAATGAAGTATTTAGGTGTCCAGATAGCAAATACTTTAGATGGAATGTATGAACTAAATCATATTCCTGCATTAAAGGAGTTAATAATCAAACTATAAGGTTGGAAAAAATCACCATGTCTTTATGGGGGCACCCTTTGCAAACTGTGTGAGAGGCCTTTTGGCACCATGCATTTCTGCTTAAAGTTGAACCAGCATAATATTCTGTGGTGATTTGCATATGCAGCCCATGATGCTTTGCATTGTGGGGCATGTGTGATTTTGTATTTTATGAGGGAAGATACAAACATTAAATAAATGCTTCCTATTCTGTATATTTCATATATTTTACAGAGCTGAATTTTTAAAGTCCCAACTATCTGGTTTAAAAGGATAGGTGCTTCATTCAGAATATTACTGTGGAACAACAAGCACCCCAGAATTTCATGGCAAAAAGTTAAATAAAGATCGACGGGGTTTTAGCTGTCCAGATGTTGTTTTCATATGACATATCATATACAGTTAAATTATTTATTTATTTAAGAGTTCTACCATAGAAACATAGATTTTGACAGCAGATAAGGACCGCTTGGCCCACCCAGTCTGCCCATTTCCCTACCTAATGGATAAGCTGCAGATTCTAGCTAACCAGCAGCGTACTTCTTCCTACCCCCAACCCCCTAAAATTGTCTTATGACTGTCCCATGCATGCTTGAATTCCACCACTGTTTTTGACTCCACAACCTCCTCTGGAAGGCTGTTCCATGCATCCACAACCCTCTCTGTGAAAAAATACTTCCTTAAGTTACCTCTAAGCCACCCCCTTCTATCTTCAAATTGTGCCCCTTGTTCTTGCACACCTCTTTTTTTGAAAGATGCTACCCTCTTGGACTTTGTTGATTCCCTTGAGGTACTTGAAAGTTTCTATCATGTCCCCCCTCTCCCTCCTTTCCTCGAGGCTATACATATTTGGCTCCTTAAGTCTCTCTTCATATGTCTTCTGGTGCAGACCCTGCACCATTTTAGTTGCCCTCCTCTGGACAGCTTCCATCCTGTCTATGTCTTTGTGGAGACTGGTTCCAGAACTGCACACAGTACTCAGATGGGGTCTCACCAACTGTCTGTACAGAGGGATAATAACTTCCTGTTTTCTACTGGTGATGCCTCTCCTGTGCATCCCAGTATCCCCCAACCCTCCTTGCTGCCCTCTCATTGCTTGCCCACCTTTAGGTCATCTGATATGACTAACCCCAGGTCCCTTTCCATTTTTGTTGTTGATAGTATCTCACCCCCCACTGCGTACTCTTCCCCTGGGTTTTTGTTTCCCAGGTGCATTACCTTGCACTTCTTAGCATTGAATCTAAGCTGCCATACATTTGACCATTCCTCTAACCTTGTCAAGTCCCTTTTCATCCTTTCCATCCCACCTTATGCATCAACTCTGTTGCAGATCTTTGTGTCATCTGCAAAGAGACATATTTTTCCTTCCAGTCCCTCTGCAATGTCGCTTATAAAGACATTGAAGAGGACCGGTCCTAATACTGAACCCTGCAGTACCACACTAGTAACCCCCATTTCTTCAGAGTGGACTCCATTTACTATTACTCTCTGTGCCCTATTCTCCAGCCAATTCTTTACCAGGCAGGCATGCTGAACAGAGTACCGCTAAATTCCAGATGTGTCCTGGGGGCAGTACAAAAATAATCGAGAGCAGTGATAGTAACAATAATAGTACAGCAATGGTAAGAACATAGTGACAATAATATAAGTGCAGCTATACAAATTTGGACAATGGAGGATAAAACAAACAAGTAGTGCAGTCACTACGAAGATTCACATTATAGAGAAAGGTGAGGCATGAGGTGATCGGTTGGTATCATTAGACTGATATAAAAAGTGGCACAGAGCAAACCCAGGAAAGGGTAACTGGCACAGGAGCTGAGGATGTGTTAGGTGCATTAGTAGATGGAGGAGAAGTGTGCTGTGAGGAGGCCATTTATGTGCTAGGAGAGAGAGGTGTGTCAAATGACTGGAGGGGAGGGAGTTCCATAGTTTGGGCATGTGATAGCTGAAAGCTGCCTGACCCATTGAGGTGGACCTTTGGGGAATATGTAGGAGTCTTGTGTCATATTGCCTGAGCTTGTAGGCTGGGGTGGGGAGTGAATGGACAGGACTGAAGAGAGGTGCGAGGGCAATGACTGGGACCAGAACTTGGCAGTGAAGCATGCGCAGTATGATGATTTGCAGTCCTGTAGAGAGGGAAGGCCTAGGGACAGGTAGAGGGTACAATGATGGGTGGAATAGGGACTGTCAATGGCAAAACTACAGAAGGAATGGAAGAGGGAGTCCAGTCTGGTAAAGGCAGACTTAGGGGTGGCACTGTAGACCACATCTCTGTAGTCAAAAATTGGCAGAATCATTTTCTGCACAATGGCTCAGGAAGCCTGCAGCGGGATGCAACCATAGTTCCGGTAAAGGGCACCCAGTCTGGGGTAGAATTTTTTGTGGATGTCATCAATGTGTACAGAAAAGTCAAAGTGATGGTCAAGCCAGACCCCGAGATATCTGAAGGAGGGGGAGTCCTCCAATGAAGTCCCGTCCAGGGTGCGGAAGGTTGGGTGGGGGAGGGGAGCTACAAGAGTCTCTTCCTTGTGCTGAAGGTCATGGAGATGGTCTTCTTTGCATTGATGTGTAGCTGACTGGAGCAAAAGCAGAGCAGGACACTGTTGAAGTCCTGCTGCAGTTTGGTTGCCACACCAGTCGTGGAGGGCTTGAGCCAGAAGGAGCCAGAAGAACTGTGGGCCACCCTGAAAACAGGAAATGGGACAGCCATAAGAGCTGGGGTTGTCTACAGGCCCCCAGACCAGGGGGAGGACATAGACACATTACTGTTAGAAGATATACAAAACATGACAGCTAAAGGGGAGGTTCTGATAATGGGAGACTTCAACATGCCGTATACAGATTGGTCAATACCAGCAGGAACATCTGCTAGAACTAGACACATAGTGGATTCCCTGCAGGGGAGGGCCTCAAACAACTGGTACAGCAACCTGCACAGAGACAGGGCTATCCTAGATCTAGTACTGACTAACAGGGAAAGGATCTACAGATCTCCAGGTAGAAGGTCACCTGGGGCCAGTGACCATCACATGGTATGGTTCAATTTGGCTACTACATCTAAATCATCCCATTCCAAGGCAAAAATATGGGACTTCAGAGGAGCTGACTTTGATAAGATGGCCAACAGAGTTAAGCTAGCCCTGGCAAAAGAAACACAGGTGGAAGGGTACAGGCAAAGTGGCAAGCATTACAGATGCAATACTTGAGGCAACATCCCATTGTGTTAGACAGAAAAGGAAGTGCAAAGAAGAAGGAAACCACTTTGGTTCTCAAACACAGTAGCAGAAAAGGTCAGAGCCAAAAGGCTGGCCTTCAGGAAATATAAGGGAACACAGCGGGATGAAGATAGGGAGGCATACCAAACTGCCCTAAGGGAAGCAGGGAAGGCAGTAAGGCAGGCAAAGTCTCAAACTGAGGAAACACTAGCACGAACAGTAAAAGAAGGTGACAAGACTTTCTATAGATACATTAGTGAAAGGAGAAAGTCCAGAGGGGTATTGCTAATTAATGGAGAAAAGGGAGCTTGTGAGGAGGAGGACCCTGTAAAGCATCTATCCTAAATAGGTACTTTTGCTCAGTATTTACTGAAGAGAAGGTAGGGCAGGGCCCACAGCTCAGCATCATGGACACAGGGGGGAGGGAGGAGAGCACTACTCCCTTTCACAAAAGAAAGGGTCCTACATGAGCTTGCTAAGCTCAGAGTGGATAAGGCAATGGGACCTGATGGCATACATCCCAGGGTACTTAAGAAGCTAAAGGTGGAACTAGCAGAGCCATTAGCAGAACTGTTTAGTGAGTCTCTGAGCACAGGAGAGGTCTCAGAAGACTGAGAAGGGCTCATGTGATCCCGCCCACAAGAGTGGTAGCAGGGAGGAGGCAGGGAACTACAGACCAGTCAGTCTTACCTCAGTAGTGGGCAAGATTATGGAGGCACTCCTTAAGGAAAGGATAGTGCAACACCTGGAATCCATAGGGGCACAGGATCCAAGACAGCATGGGTTTACAAAAGGAAGGTCCTGTCAAACTAATCTCATAGATTTCTTTGACTGGGTAACCAGAGTGGTGGACCAAGGGGGAGCAGTTGATGTTGCCTACCTTGACTTCAGCAAAGCTTTTAACACTGTTCCACATAGAAGATTGATAAATAAGCTGGGTAGGCTTGGGGTGGGTCAGAAGTTGGTCAACTGGGTGGCAAACTGGTTGACGGGCAGAAAACAGAGAGTGGTGGTAAGTGGTATACAGTCAGAAGAGATGCAAGTCACAAGTGGGGTACCTCAGGGATCAGTCCTGGGGCCAGTCCTCTTCAACATCTTCATTAGTGACCTTGCAGATGGACTAGAGGGTAAGACTTGTCTGTTTGCAGATGACACCAAGATCTGCCAACAGAGTAGATGATCCAGATGGGGTGGGCAGAATGAGAAGAGATCTGGATAAACTAGCAAAATGGCTCAGAAGAGTGGCAACTGGGATTTAATGCAAAGAAGTGCAAAATCATGCACATAGAGAAGAGAAACCCTGAAGCCACCTATAGGCTGGGAGGGGAGTTGCTAGCAGTCACAAAGGAAGGAAGAAAGAGACTTGGGCATCATCACTGTTGACCTGAAATCATCCAAGCAGACCTCTAAAGCAGTAGTAAGGCTAGGGGGTGTTGGGTGTATTAGTAGGGTATCACAAGTCGTAGAGGAGGTAATAATCCTCTTTACAAGACACTGGTTAGGCTCCATCTGGAGTACTGGTGCAGTATTGGAGGCCACACCTTCACAAGGACATTAATCAAACTGAGGCAGTCCAGAGAAGGACAACCAAAATGGTGCAGGGACTGCATCAGAAGACATATGAGGACAGATTAACAGAGCTCAATATGTATACCCTTGAGCAAAGGAGGGAGAGAGGTGATATGATCGAGGTATTCAAACACTTTAAGGGCATTAACAAGGTGAAAGAGTCTAACATGTTTAAATATAAGAAAAATAGCAGGACAAGAGGACACAGCATGAGATTAGAGGGAGGCCGATTAAGGGGGAATGTGAGGAAATTCTTTTTCACAGAAAGGGTGGTGGATGCATGGAATGGCTTACCACAAGAAGTGGTGACTATGAATACAGTACAGGGCTTCAAACAGGCATGGGATAGGCATAAGGGAGCAATACAAATGAGTATGAATAGATAGGCCACTGACTGAGCAAAGGCCGATGGCACATTTATAAGGTAGAAAAAGAAATGGGCAGACTGGATGGGCCTTGTGGTCCTTATCTGCCGTCAACTTCTATGTTTCTATGAATACAGCACTGTGTCGTCTGCATACATGTGAATGGAGGTGTGTGGGCAGGCAGAAGGAAGATAATTTAGGAAGATAGAGAATAGGAGTGGCCAAGGTTCAGAGCCCTGCGGCACTGCCAATGTGACAGGAACAGGGTCGGAGGTGGACTTACCGATCCTGACTGACTGCGTTAGGCCAACCATGTAGGAGTGGACCAGTTGGTGGCCGAACTAGAGAGCCCTGCACTGGCGAGTTTAGTCAGGAGAAAGGAGTGGGATACTGTGTTGAACGCCTTTGCAGGGTCGACAAAGATAGCTGAGATGATGTGCCCTTTATCCATTGCATAGAGGATTGAGTCTGTGAGCCTCAGCAGGGAGGTGGTGGTGGTGGAATGGAACTTTTTGAAACCAGACTGGTAAGGGATGTGGAAGACTTGGTTTGCTGGTCAAGGTACCTAGCTTCACCTAAGCTCTTTCCTTCCAAGACTGCTTGACAGGCAGAGTAGAGAACCTTACCAGAGCAAGGGAAAAGGATTAAGACTTCTTTTGGCTAAGCAGATTTACTGTGTGGTGTTGTTTTTATTTTTTACTCGCAGGGATTGCTACTGTTTGTTGCTAACATTTCATTGCTTTATTTTTTTCTGTAGCAAAGTGTTTCTTACAGCGTATATGTTCTCTGAAATTATTACAGGTGGTGCTTTACAGGTTTTACAGTTTTATCTAACATTAGGATAAGCTTTCAGGGTTACTGCATTTGTTGTTGACTGATTGTTTCTGCTCTTACCTCCTTGTTCTTTCATCCGTGGTTCTTCTTTTTGGCAGGGAAGGCCCAGCCACCCATCCCCATCCCCAACCACCCCACACTACACTCCTTTATAGGGTACCAGCTGTGACATTTTCTGTGGCAGAGCAGGAAGGGTGGATCAGTGGGGCATCCACAAGGTGAGCTCATTTACAGGGCACTAGTAATTTAACTTGTTATAACAAGTTAAACAAAAACAAAACACAATCAAACCATTACTTGCATTTTTTCCTTCTAATTACTCTGACTAGGTTATAAACCCAGCAACTTATCTGGAATGGATATCATTAACTGCAGGTACTATGGAACAGTTTTCAGAAGGACAGTCTTACAGGATTTAGGACACTGTCCTACATGCTGGGCCATTGGACATCCTAGGGCTCAGCTCCGGGCAGCATGGGCAGAGATTGCACACCTCAAATTTCATATTCAAGAGGAAATACATTATAAGAACCACCCGCCATTTCCCCAGCATCTAACAGAAAAACCTCGACCACAGAGGGTAGTTGGACCAGGAGGTTGGCAGGTGGTTAGGAGGGGCAAATCAGGTGCCCCATCACTCTCTGCTCTCCAACATATTACCTCCAAAAACCATATAAACACTACAAACAGGTATCTGCCTCTATCTATGAAATCAAACAAAGAGGCAGAAGACACCGCAGAGCAGGACACTGCGGCACAGGAGCTAGCACAACAAAACTCACCCAAATCAGGAACCAAAACAAAAAAAGCGAAAAGGGAATCCAAAAAACTTCTGATCATAGGAGACTCCATGATTCAGGGAGTTGATACCCATCTCCAGCCATGGGTAATGGTCAGATGTCTCCCAGGTACATCAGCATGGAGAGACACTGACCGCATTGCTAAAATTGTTCACAAAGCAGGAGAAAACATTGATGTCCTAGTACACATAGGGACTAATGATCTCGCCAGCTGGTCAGTTGTGGTGACCAAGGAACACCTGACCAGGCTGGGTGACAAACTATCATCCATTTCGTCCGGCATCTCCTTCTCTGAGATCCTGCCAGTCTGGGAGAGGAGGGCAGATGGACGGAAGGTCAGAGAAGGGGAGATAGGGGAGCTAAACACGTGGCTCAAGGGCTGGTGCCAGGAAAAAGGACACAGATTTGTAGGGAACTGGCAACAGTTCTGGGAGCGAAAGTTCTTTAAATTTGATGGACCGCATCTGACTAAGGAGGGAGTCAGTGCATTGGGGCAGAAGTTTGACGTCTTTGCAGAATATTTAAACTAGCAAATGGGGAGAGGGGTGCAGCACCCCATACGTCGAATGGGAAGAACACCCCTCCCCAGCTAGTGGTCAAACAGGGATTCAGCATGTTTGCAGTTCATTTGCATCACCAGGTAAGAAAAAGGCTTGTCTCCCCATACAACGCACAGGGTAATGCCAAACTCACCCAACAACTAACATCGAAATCTGCCAATGGAAAATCATGTACACAAATGCTCACAGCCTGGGAAATAAGATCCCAGACCTGCAGACAATAATGTCAGAGGCTAACTGGACATAGTAGCAATTACTGAGACGTGGTTTACCAGTAACCACACTTGGGAGACTTCAGTACCTGGCTATGTATTGTTCAGAAGAGACCTAGGTGCAAAAAGGGGGGGAGGGGCCCTGTATGTCAATGAAAATATCAAAGCTACAGAAATTCAGAATACACATAAGGAGCCAGAAGAACTGTGGGTCACCCTGGAAACAGGAAATGGGACAGCCATAAGAACTGGGGTTGTCTACAGGCTCCCAGACCAGGGGGAGGACATAGACACATTACTGTTAGAAGATATACAAAACATGACAGCTAAAGGGGAGGTTCTGATAATGGGAGACTTCAACATGCCGTATACAGATTGGTCAATACCAGCAGGAACATCTGCCAGAACTAGACACATAGTGGATTCCCTGCAGGGGGCTGGCCTCAAACAACTGGTACAACAACCCACAAGAGACAGGGCTATCCTAGTTCTAGTACTGACTAACAGGGAAGGGATCACAGATCTCCAGGTAGAAGGTCACCTGGGGGCCAGTGACCATCACATGGTATGGTTCAATTTGGCTACTACATCTAAATCATCCCATTCCAAGGCAAAATATGGGACTTCAGAGGAGCTGACTTTGATAAGATGGCCAACAGAGTTAAGCTAGCCCTGGCAAAAGAAACACAGGTGAGGGGTACAGGCAAAGTGGGCATGCATTAAGGATGCAATACTTGAAGCAACATCCCATTGTGTTAGACAGAAAAGGAAGTGCAAAGAAGAAGGAAACCACTTTGGTTCTCAAATACAGTAGCAAAAAAGGTCAGAGCCAAAAGGCTGGCTTTCAGGAAATATAAGGGAACACAGTGGGATGAAGATAGGGAGGCATACCAAACTGCCCTAAGGGAAGCAGGGAAGGCAGTAAGGCAGGCAAAGTCCCAAACTGAGGAAACACTAGCACGATCAATAAAAGAAGGTGACAAGACTTTCTATAGATACATTAGTGAAAGGAGAAAGTCCAGAGGGGGTATTGCTAAGCTTAATGGAGAAAAGGGAGCATGTGAGGAGGAGGACCATGTAAAAGCATCTATCCTAAATAGATACTTTTGCTCAGTATTTTTCTGAAGAGAAGGTAGGGCAGGGCCCAAAGCTCAGCACCATGGACACAGGGAGGAGGGAGGTGAGCACTACTCCCTTCACAAAAGAAAGGGTCCTACAAGAGCTTGCTAAGCTCAGGGTGGACAAGGCAATGGGACCTGATGGCATACATCCCAGGGTACTTAGGAGCTAAAGGTGGAACTAGCAGAGCCATTAGCAGAACTGTTTAGTGAGTCTCTGAGCACAGGAGAAGTCCCAGAAGACCGGAGAAGGGCTCATGTGATCCCGCTCCACAAGAGTGGTAGCAGGAAGGAGGCAGGGAACTACAGACCAGTCAGTCTTACCTCAGTAGTGGGCAAGATTATGGAGGCACTCCTTAAGGAAAGGATAGTGCAACACCTGGAATCCATAGGGGCACAGGATCTAAGACAGCATGGGTTTACAAAAGGAAGGTCCTGTCAAACTAATCTCATAGATTTCTTTGACTGGGTAACCAGAGTGGTGGACCAAGGGGGAGCAGTTGATGTCGCCTACCTTGACTTCAGCAAAGCTTTTGACACTGTTCCACATAGAAGATTGATAAATAAGCTGGGTAGGCTTAGGGTGGGTCAAGTTGGTCAACTGGGTGGCAAACTGGTTGATGGGCAGAAAACAGAGAGTGGTGATAAATGGTATACAGTCAGAAGAGATGCAAGTCACAAGTGGGGTACCTCAGGGATCAGTCCTGGGGCCAGTCCTCTTCAACATCTTCATTAGTGACCTTGCAGATGGACTACAGGGTAAGACTTGTCTGTTTGCAGATGACACCAAGATCTGCAACAGAGTAGATGATCCAGATGGGGTGGGAAGAATGAGAAGAGATCTGGATAAACTAATAAAATGGTCAGAAGTGTGGCAACTGAGATTTAATGCAAAGAAGTGCAAGATCATGCACATAGGGAAGAGAAACCCTGAAGCCACCTATAGGCTGGGAGGGGAGTTGCTGGCAGTCACAAAGGAAGAAAGAGACTTGGGCATCATCATCATCACTGATGACCTGAAATCATCCAAGCAGACCTCTAAAGCAGTAGGTAAGGCTAGGGGGGTGTTAGGGTGTATTAGTAGGAGTATCACAAGTCGTAAGAGGAAGGTAATAATCCCTCTTTACAAGACACTGGTTAGGCCCCATCTGGAGTACTGCGTGCAGTATTGGAGGCCACACCTTCACAAGGACATTAATCAAATTGAGGCAGTCCAGAGAAGGACAACCAAAATGGCGCAGGACTGCATCAGAAGACATATGAGGACAGATTAACAGAGCTCAATGTGTACCTTGAGCAAAGGAGGGAGAGAGGTGATATGATCGAGGCATTCAAACACCTTAAGGGCATTAACAAGGTGAAAGAGTCTAACATGTTTAGATATAAGAAAAATAGCAGGACAAGAGGACACAGCATGAGATTAGAGGGGGGCCGATTAAGGGGGAATGTGAGGAAATTCTTTTTCACAGAAAGGGCGGTGAATGCATGGAATAGCCTACCTCAAGAAGTGGTGGCTATGAATACAGTGCAGGGCTTTAAACAGGCATGGGATAGGCATAATGGAGCAATACAAATGAGTATGAATAGATAGGCCACTGACAGAGCAAATGCCAATGGCACATTTATAAGGTAGAAAAAGAAATGGGCAGACTGGATGGGCCTTGCGGTCCTTATCTGCCATCAACTTCTATGTTTCTATGTTTCTATGGAAGGATGAAGAGATGAGGAAAGAGGAGAGTTCAGAGAAGACAAGTTTTTCTTAGAGTTTAGCCAGTATGAGAAGGAGGGAAATGGGGCGGTAGTTTCCAGGAGCAGAGGGATCACCACCTTTGGGGAGTGGGATGATCATGGCATGTTTACACTCAGCTGGTATCGAGGCTAGGGAGAAGGATAAGTTGAAAAATGCTGCCAGGAGGCTGGCAATGGCAGGGACCAATAGGTACAACATTTTGGTGTCTAGAGCAGAGGTGCATTTACCTGTGGTTAGATTGAGAGCAAGGAAGGCATTGTATTCCTCAAGTGGTGTAATAGGGTGGAAGGAGAAGGAGTGGGGGTGAGGTAGGGCTTGGTCATGCATGACAGGAGGGGATGTGGTGGTGGTGGGGGATGGAAGAGAGGATAATAGTGCAGCGGTGCAGTTAGTGAAGGAGTCGAGAGCTGTGGCTACAGCTGGAGGTTCGGTAACAGTAATAGTGCCTATGTTTAGGGTAGGTGTTGGTGGCTGGGGGGGGGGGGCGAAAAGTGATATGAGGACCTTTCAAAATTTAGCAGTGTGGTTAATGTTTGTGTGAATGGCAGTACTGAAGTACTTTGCTTTTGCCTGGCGGATTAGCCTTGTGCATGCATTGCACAGAGCACAGTACTTTAGATGAGCTATAGGTAATCCGGATTCCTTAAAAGCTTTCCAGGCTATGCCCCTTGCTTTGAGGTTGACAATGACATCAGCTGTGATCCTGGGGAGGTGGGCACCATGCATCCTGGGACATCTGAGTGGGGCATAGTGGTTCCAGACAGTAAGGAACTTAGTTTTGAAACCCTCCAGAGCGGCTTCAGTGGAGGTTGCTTGGTGGATAAAAGACCAGTCTATTGTGGCCGGATCATGTTAAAGAGAGGCGAGGTCCAGGGATTTGTAGGACCTGGTCAGCAGGAAGTGGGGGAGACCCTTAGGCCTGAAGATTTTTCTGATCATGTAGATCATGTGTTCATCACTAAGGGAGTTGGGCAGCAGGTCCTAGGTTAGTATCTGGTGCGGGTGGGTGGTAAGAGACCAATTGAGGAGATAGTGATTAAGCATTACCATGGTCCAGATTGATGCACTGTGATTTACAAACTGAAAATGCAATACTGTATTTAATAGGGGGGGAGAGGAAATTGTTTAACCAGGAAAAGCACACTAAGCCAGAGCTTGTTTCCAGGTGCGACCTGGGAGCACAAGGAAGTTAAGTGACTTGCTCAGGGTCACACAGTATGCAAGTGGAAGCTGTGGGATTCAAACCCCGGTCTGGTCTACTGGATGTCACCAGATCTGCAGCTCAGAACCTTGGACCACTGCGCTATACTGCCTCCATAATAGTCTTCAACACAACATTGTGGAAAAAAAGCATATAGGGCTAGATTCTCAAAGCTCTCGGCATGGCGCAAGTAGCTTGTGCTAAAAAAATGGTGCAAAGTGCCCCTGCACCAAAAACTGCATTGGGAGTGATTCTCAATGGCATCCTGCATCATCCAGAGACTGCCTGCCCCAAATGGGGCTTGCACTGCCCATGCACCCAAAAATGGGCTGCAGCATAGCATTAGGGGGCTAGTGTCAGACATTAACTGCCATATCCCCTAATGCAGGATTCTCAGAACTGTCCCAGAGGGAGAAGTGCTAAGTACCCTTAGACCAGCCAGTGCTGGTCTAAGGGTACTTAGAAAATTATCCCCTAGGAGAGTTGACCTGCCTGTGGCAATGTGCTGCGGTCCCCAACCCCAGCCCTGACATCCCCAAAATGAATATACTAAACAACCTTTTGGTAGTATAGTAGCCCACTTCCCCAATCCCTGATATCCCTGAAATTATTTTATTTATAAACCCTGTGGTGGTGTTGTGGTCCCCTTCCCCTATCTCCAATGTCCTCAAAATGAATTTACTAATAAACCCATGGTGGTATAGTGGCCCCCCCAATCCCCGATGTCCATGAAATTATTTTATTAATAAATCATGTAGTGGTATAGTGGCCCCTCTCCCTGTTCCCCAATGCCCCTTAAAGTATTGTGTTAAAACACCCCATGGTGGTATGGTGGCCCCTCTCCTGTTGCCCAATGTTCCTGAAGTTAATGTGTTAAACAACCCCATGGTGGTATAGTGGCCACCCGCTCTGATCCCCAAGGTCCATGAAAGATTATGCATGCATGGTGCAAAGTGATGTGCGGGGACAAGCATACAGACACAATGGTATATTTAAAAGGTGAGCACCATGCAGTGTGCGTTAGTGCGACATGTTGCACGGCACAAGTTACCGCCTATGAAAAGGTAATCTTAACCTCTGGCAAACCAAAGAAGGGGGCATGGACATAGCAGCAACAGGAAACAAGGCTATATGCAGCCAATGAGGAGGCAATGTGGGCAGACGGCCACCCTAGGCCACTCCATATGCATAGGCAACCAAACTGTGGAATACAATGCAGTGATATTGCTTATAAGCCAACCATCCTGTCATTGACAGAACTGAGCTGAGACAGCACCTGCAGCAGAAACGGTTTGTAATGTTATACTATGTTGCACATTGTGAATTGTGTGTTGTTGTTAATGGTATGTATTTAGTGTACTCTGTATCATCTCAGCCGCACATGTAGTGTCTCTGGGTGGTTACTGACAATGGGCCTTGACCCAGTGTGCTTACCTGGACAACAAGGTGATAAATAAATATAGAAAGAAACCAGACATGGAAGAGACATGCTGCACATGGATGGCACCTCCTATGTTGCCATCATCTGGCACCAGCCCCAGCCATGTCAGGTATTATTGGATGACCCAGAGCCCAGTGGACACCATGGCAGTGTGTCCATACAGCACACACATCCAGTCCCCCCATTGGGGTACGCCAACACAATCCAGCACACACATGCAACACTGGGGGTGTGGAAGGTGTTGAGGGGAGGGTGCACAGGTGGCCAGGCTGCACCACATACTGGGTGCTGCCACAAGACTGGGACCATCACCAGTGTGCCTGTCTGATGGTATCTGCCCCCCCAAGGCCACATACCACACATCTGTACAGACACCATAGCACACACAGTCAGCCATGTGTATGTTAATGTGAGTATCCCATACCAGTGGGTCACACAACAGCATGACAGTAGTATCCGCTGTCAGAACACACATGCCAGCTGGGCCTGTCACTGTGTGGAGTGCTGCAGTCATCAATTCCTGACACACCATGGTCATTGCTGTGTCCCTCACACTACCGGTCACCTCATTACTGCAGCCTCTGCTATGCACTATAGGAGGGACTACAGTTTGACTACTGCATGCAGCACCACCACCAGTGCCTGTGCTGCATAGTCCCCTGGGGCACAATAGTCTCTGCAGCTGTGTACAAACATAGCCTGCAGCTACCAACATGCTCTTCCAGACGGACATACAGGTGGAGCTGTGAGCAGACCCAGCCTGCCCCTGTACTTTCAGACTGACATACACGTGGGGCTGTGGGACCCTGTAATAGCTCTGGACAATCTACATGCAAATCAGGCCATAATGAGATGCTAATATGAATGTTTGCCCATGGACTGCCTAAGCAGGCTCATTTGCATGTGACTTTTGAATATAGCAAAGTTTTGCCCTGGGCAAACATCTTAGCACTTGGATAACCTGTTAGTGCTGTGGAAGCACTGCACAAATGTGTTTGCTCAATGCAAACTTGTCCGAATCATAGCATAGTTCTGCAGTATTTGGCCTGCACTGTTGTTTGCAGCTTTAGTGAATCCACTTCTTTGCTAGCATACACATTGACCACATAGTTCACCTTTACCTTCCTCCACATCTCTATGCACTGGGCTGCTGTTGTGACTTGCAATTCCCAGATGCTATATTCAGAGCTGTCTTATTTGCCGGGCTATTTTTCATTGTACTCCCACCCCTGTTTGCACTGCTTCATTTGCACGCTATATTCAGCTGCTTTATCCCCGGGGCTATTCCTTTAAATATAATGTGCAAATGGTTCCTGAGCTAATTTAGCATGCTGTGCAGTGCTAATTGTGCCCCAGGGCTAAGTTTTGAATATCTGGCCCTTGGGATTTTATCAAGATATTCATTTAAGGAATTCAGAGGATCCAAAGATGGATAAGAAGGGGTATACTCTGTTAAACTTTATAGTTAAACATAACCCGTCCATAGTGAACAGGCAGAGTAAGAAAGATTGTTTGTTTATTTGCTTAACAGGTAAACACACTGGAAAACACAAGTTTCTTTTAGAGGTGCAACCCACATCAAACAAAACATACAGACATTAGGCTCACCAAAATAGCAATCCATACAAAGATAGATTGGGTGAATTTAAATTTCCAACTACTGGTACAGTATTGGACCTGGCATTGGTAGATATTGCTTTAATATTATGCGTGAAAATGTCTGACCATTTTCACATAGCCATGATAGTTGACTTCGACTATGATTTTAAAATAATAAGAAATTAAGAAATAGAGGTTGATCAACATATGAAGGTTATGAATAAACATGATAGAAACTTTTAAGTACCTCAAGGGAATCAACAAAGTCCAGGAGGGTAGCATCTTTCGAAAAAGAGATGTGTAAGAACAAGGGGGCACAATTTAAAGATAGAGGGGGGATGGCTCAGAGGTAATGTGAGGAATTTATTTTTCACGGAGAGAGTGGTGGATGCATGGAACTGCCTTCCTGGAGAGGTTGTGGGGTCTAAAACAGTGGAGGAATTCAAACATGCTTGGGACGGACATAAGGCAATTATAGTGGGGGGTTGCAGGAAGTAGGCTGTTGGTTATCTAGAATCTGCAGCTTATCCAATAGGTAGGGAAATGGGCAGACTGGGTGGGACAAGTGGTCCTTATCTGCCGTCAGAGTCTATGTTTCTATGTAAATGGGACTCTTTGATGCCAATGAAAATATATAACTTACATCAATATGAGAAGGTGCTAAGAATGAAGGATAAGCTCTTTTAGCATATTATAAAGGCTGAGATTCAATCACTGCATGGACTGGAAACGACATCTGTACTGTTGGAGCACAACTTTACAATGCTATTTGATGGCTGGGAATGGAAAATAGTTAAAGCTAGCAATATTGCTGTAAAAAGAATAATTTTACAAAAATGGAAATGTCCAGATGTTCAGACGGCGTTTCCCATTGTGCACTAGAAACAACTTTTGTTGAGTATATGGTTACGACTTTTCGGAAAGTGATGACAAATTTTGGAAAGTATGCAATAGGTATACAAAAAATTGGTTCAAGGAAGACATTTTATAATGTGCCAAATGCTGATTATTGCTGTTTACATGTCCTTTATTGTTCATCTGTGGATTCCAGTTTATTTGTGCACCCTGGTCCTAAGTTATATTACCTTTTGTATTTTCAGCCATTTATTGTGAGCGTCTTTGTTTTCTATATGGCCTTCATCTGTATACAATGCTGTGCATTTTACAATAAATAAAACAAAAATAAACATAAAAAAATGTAGATAGAGAAAAATGGGCAGACTGGGTTGGCCAAGTGGTCCTTATCTGCCATTAAATTCTGTGTTTCTGTACTGCACAAAAATGATATATTGGTGTCAAAGAATATTTATTTCCTTAAAAGACAGTAATGAATTTTGAGTTACACTGACACTAATTCAAGCAATTCTTCAAAGCCTACTACAGGAATACATCACATAACCACCAAGATTCTGGAGTATTTCTTTTACTCAAATGCTGCTTGTGTGGCTTTGTGTTGCAGCTATAACTGTTTGCTACTATTCATATATCTTTTAATAATTGGAAGGCTTGGCCTGTAGTTCAAAGGACAAGCAGCCAGCCACGCTAACTTCCTGAGCTATATAAGCAGTTCCTCTCAGCTTCCTTCTGAAGCACTTTTTCTTTGCTAACTGGAGGCTCTATATGTCCTCTGCAGCTGGCTGGGGCCTACCCTGGGACCTGTGCACCTCCCCCCCCACCTAGCTGCTTCTGTTTATCTCTGCTGGACTTCTGCGTTTGTTTTCCTGCTTCTGGTTTGTATTTTGCCTCCAGCTGTGTGCTTCTTTCTGTCATTCCTCCTTGTTTTGTTTGTATTTCTTTGTTTTGGGCCTTTGTTCCCTGTTCTCTGTGTTTGTGTGCTTGGTTGTCTTTTGGAGTTTTGTTTCTAAGCTCCTAGCATATGGGCCTTTGTCTCTGTTTTCCATGTTTGTGTGTTTTGTTTTTGTTTTTGGGGCTCCCCCCTGTGTTTTGTGTGTCTTTGGTTTTGTTTTAGTTTTCGGGGGGTGTTTCTCAGCTTACCTGCCATCCCCTCTGCTTCAGCCTCTGGGATATCTGCTCCTAGCATATTGCTACTTCAGAGCTCATACTACTTGCTCAGTTACTCCAGAGCTCATATTACTTGCTCTCAGTCACTCACACCTCTCAAATTACTTGCAATGCAACTGCAACAATTATCTGTGTGTTTCAGCTCACCCATAGCTGCTCTCCATGCTGTACTTAATTGTTTTCACCTGCTTCAGGTTCACACTGAACCATAGCTCATTCAGGCTCACTCTGAAATCCTAGCTGTGCAGCTCCTTCATGCTCTCAACTCATTCTACTTCCCTCATTGCTGCAGTTTCATTGCATTGCCAGGTGATAGCTGCTTCAGAGCATGGTGTCTCTTTCCTTCTATGTTTATTGAAGTTTACAACTCAGTATACTCAATACAGATGCTCCTTCTATGTTTGTACACTCTGGTATACTCTGAGGTCAGCTAAGCTACTGCTGATGCTGTCAACTAGTTTCAATACCTGCATGTGAGTCTCAGCCCTTCCATCACTTTCTTGTTTTTCCTATGGTGGGGACTTGAATGTGTTTGGGGAGTCGTGGCCCTGTGTGGCTAATTACTTACATTCTAAATTCTGTCTCCGCTGCTGACCAATCCTCAGAGTATGTGTCACATTTATTGGCTTTTTGAATGTCTGGCTGGCTTGCCCCACTATTTACAGTGCTGTTTCATTGCTATAATGTTTTGCAGACCTATGTGCAGGTCCAACTATTGATACCCTGTGTACTGACCTACATGCAACTCCACTCTTGCTTATGCAATCATTGCTTCATGCCTACCGCCATCCCCTTGGCTTCAGCCTCTGGGATGCCTGCTGTGCTCACTACTGCATCCAACCTTTGCAAGGTCTCAGCACTTAATGCTCATTATGGTTTCAGCACACCAGTGCTCATTCGGCTGCTCACCAATTTCTGGGGCATGCCAACCATACCATTCTGGCACAGGGCTCTCTGCAGCTGACTGTCTTGCTCTGTACCCAGAGTCTGCAGCTTGAGCATGCGAAGCTCGGGGGTGAGGTCCTTCTCACTTGGTCGCTGAACTGTGGATCCTACATCTGCTTCCTATTAATGGTATCACAGACTTTCATTATCAATTCCCCTTGATGCTTACCACCATCCCCTCAGCTTCAGCCTCTGGGATGTCAGCTGCAGCTGAGAATGTCCTCACTCTGGGTGGACCTTCAGTCATCAACTGTACTGACGGCACATCAAGTTGTAGAAGTTAAGACTCAGCTTGATGGGGTGGGGCTCTCACGGGGGTGCCCCTTTAGCTGCCTGAGTGGGTTTGGAGACACCCTTCAAAGCTATTCTCTCCATGACTGCCTCTGGTTCACCTGGTTTGTATTTAGGGTGAGTAGACCAGTTGAGTGCCTCAGCAATTTTTGCTCTCCTCCTCCAGCCTTGGTTTCCCAATGTTGTAGAGTAGTGCTCGCAACCTTCCATGGTGTTCCCGCTAGAGGGATTGAGTGAGAACTTTCCACCAAATTGGAATATTTTCCACCTCCCTTTAATTGGGTTTTCCAAATTGCAGCTGCAGAGCCATCACTAAATAAAATATCCCAAGCCTGGAGGGAAGGCGACCTAGGCCTTGGATCCCCAGAGATTCCCTCCTCATAGGGTTTTTTTTCTCTCCTCCATGCCTCAAGTCATAACTGTTAGCATAGTAGAGTTCCCTAGTTTCTTTAGGTAGGTTCTGCTGCTGGATGAAGGTGGATGGTGTCCCTGCCATTCCCTCTCTCCTTAGAAGGTCCCCTCATTCTCAATGCAAACCATCAAAATCATTCCACGCAAAAGCATCTCATTACATTATCAACCTGAGCATCTTATTATGTCATCAAGCTACCCGATGCTTTATCTACTACTACGTCATAGCTGCTGCTTGCTTATGAGCTCGTACAACTTTATTCTTTCTGGGGATCCTTCCTAAGATACTTTATCCATGGTAATCATCTTGTGGCACCTCTAGGGGTGAAACCCTCTTTGAGGGTTCCTTGCCTTTGGTACCCCTACAGGGTGGTAATTCCTCTGGAATAGAGAGTGTGAACGGCCAAAACGAAACTAACACAGTCGCACAAGCATAACACTATACTGGTTGCATAGGCCATTATAAATAAGTATATGCAGCCAGATTAAAGGGAGACTTAGCTCAAATTATGGGGATTTTTCCAGTGCCAACATTTAACAAAGTACTATAGATTGAAACCATTCTTCCTGAACAGTAGACACACTACAGACACAAACTAAAAAGTAATAGTTACTCTGAAGCATAGAAACATAACATTTATCAGCAGAAAAGGACCACTTGGCCCATATAGACTTCTCGGGTGATTCCTGCCTATTGTGCCAACACAGACCCTAACTGGTCTCCAGTGACCCTCCCTGCTACTCCTTGTTTATTTACTAATATTTTGCTATGTCTAGCCAATGCGTGCTTAAAGCCCTCAGCTGTTTTCATTTCAACCATTTCCACTGACATTCTGTTGCATGTCCACCACTCTCCAGTGAAGTTATACTTCTTCTCATCCCCCCCCCCACTTCACTGCATGCTTTCTGGTCCTGGTGCTCTTTCTCACTAGAGACTACCCTCCACTGTGGAATAAAATAAGATATTTTATAACTGTTTTAATATGTGGTTCTGTTGGTTCAAGTTGAATCAAAATGATCCTTTTCTGTGCCATGCCAAGGTTACTGTAACGACTAAGGCCCTGCCTAACATCTTTTTTACTCAAAGAAAAAAATTACTGATTTGTTTTCTCTCTTCTAACAGTGGTTCCTGAAGTATCAGTATCTGTGATCCCTTGTAACCAAAACTCTAATGAGACCTGTCAAGATTTTGCAGCAGTTTGTTCAGCTACAGGGAAACCAGCACCCCATATCACATGGGAAACGAAGGAGAAGTGGGTTGGCCAGCCCCATCAGGAAGACATTGAACACCTCAATAGGACAGTGACTGTGGTAAGTACTCTGTATTTACCTCAGTCTAATCCCAGAAAAAAAAGTGTCTTGTGTCGTGAAGCACCCAACTGTAGAAAAGGAGATTACAAAAGTTCTCATAGAAGGTAAGTATATGTGATATCTATACCATTGTCCCATACATTTTGCAATCTCAAGTTCCTAACAGGAGAAAGCAAACATTTGTCAATGCTGATGCTGGTAAACAACTTATTTTTTGCGGGTGCATCAAATGTAAAAATGGACTGCTGAAGGTATACAAAAAAAAAGCAAATGCCTCCTATCCTAGTATTACCCTTCCTACTCAAGTACCATGAGCTCCCAGGGCCCCACTGCACCATACCCCTCCGAACTAGTTACACAATTTTGACTTTACACCCTCCTCCATCCTCTCCCTCACTCCTCCCTCCCACCCTAATTGGCCTTACCCTTCCACCCAGTCCCTCCCCCACCCCCACCCGCTCCACCCAGTCCCTTCACCACCCCCACCCGTTTTTCCCCTGATATGCACTTACTTATGTTAGCACTAATTTACCTCATAAATTGTAACTAAATTATTCTTGTTTTAACTGAATTCGCTTAGCTTTACTCCATAGTTGTATGCACCTGTGTCTCCCAACCTCAATTCTAACTATGCCTTCCTTCCTCATTCTTTCGGGTATTGTCTGTTGTTTTCTTGTATGCTAAATTTGTACTTTTACTGTTGCCGCCTATTCATTTTCTGTTAATCCTGTTGATTGCTCAACTGTATGTAACTGACTCCTGAATGCCATACCTTTGTAACCCTCCCATGTCGCACCTGGAAACAGGCACTTGGCTGTCTAGTGTGCCCTACCCGGTTAACAAAAACAAATAAATAAATAAATAGTACAGCTCAAAATTCAATGCTCCCTATCCCCTTAACATGTTTTCCTCAGTTTTGTTGCTGATCTTCATTATGTAAGCACTCAATGAAAGAAAGCATGTGCTTTTGTTTTTGCACAGCAAACGCTGTGTGTTTGCCCAAATGAAAGGTAAAGGCTGCTGTAGAGTACTGATTACTCTTACTTGTGAGATCACACAATCTGCCTTCATTCATTCCCTCACTATGGGTTTGGGAGATAATATCAGTTTCTGCAGGGTTTGGACTGACCGATGATGAGGAAACTGAAATCCTCACATTGTATGTAGAGTATACAGATTACAGGGGCACAGATAGCTAGACGTAGACAACAAGGAAACTGAGTGGCTTGACTGTCAGTGTGATTGCTCCAGTTTGTAAATTACAGCCATGATGATGCACAACTAAACTGTAGTAAAGTTGCTCAAACAATACTGTAAAGTGCTACTGGTTCTGTTGTGCCTATAAAGCTCCTGTTTACAATATTTGTCAGTCAACCATGCCCAGTGGAACCATTCTGTGAAAACCA
This sequence comes from Neoceratodus forsteri, assembly GCA_016271365.2. Classification (NCBI taxonomy): domain Eukaryota; kingdom Metazoa; phylum Chordata; order Ceratodontiformes; family Ceratodontidae; genus Neoceratodus; species Neoceratodus forsteri. The sequence goes on along the minus strand of CM057458.1, from coordinate 115,951,909 downwards.
CAATATTGTTGTGAAGCCTGACAAGTTTGAGTGGCACGGTTTTATCTCAATATACTTGTATTGATTAATTTCCAAAAATGGGCACACACAGAAATCTGCTCACCTGAGTACGCTGTTGGATTTGTCAGGTCTGCAACTGCTGGTATGCATTTCGGTCACATCCATCCTTCAAATGGATTTTGTTAAATGGCATGCCCATATTTTGTACTTTTTCCCCTCTGAATTTGCACTTTTTATTACATCTTGAGGCATCAGTTGAAAAATAATGTTGGGGGGCCAGCCTACTCAAGAGTATGTATCCAAAATCAGGTCCATATAAAACCCAATGCAGCACGTGTCAAATGATGCCTCAAGTTGTAATAAAGTGCAAATGCAGAGGGAAAAAGCACAAAATATGAGCAAGCCATTTAACAAAATTCATCTGATGGGTGGACATGACTGAGACGCATCCAGGCAGTTGCAGACCTGACACATCCAGCAGAGTATACAGGTCAGCAGATTTTTCGTGTGTGCCTATTTTGGGGAAATTAATTAATACAGGTATATGGTGATGAAACAGTGCCGTTTAAACTTATCATGCTTCACAGCAATATGGTAGTTTTTGCAGAATAGTTCAACTAGGCATGGTTGACTGACACAAGTATTGTAAACAGAGGCTTTATAGGCTTGATAGCAGTGGTAATTTACAAACTGGAGAAATTGCACTGACAGCCAAGCCACTCAGTTTCCTTGTTGTCTGCATCTAGCTATCTGTGCTCCTGTAATCAGTATACTGTACTTGCAGCCTGAGGATGTCATAAGTCAATCATGCCTATTACTGAGATGCATTCACTTCAGGATTTTCTAAGTTGCAATCAAATCTGATTATAATATGTCTGCTGTTAGTCTGATATGTTACTCAAAAACAACAAAATCGGCCACTTGCTCCATTACGATTTTGCTAGTGCGAAGTGCAAATATTTATTGGTGCCGGGGACAACCCACACTTCCTAATACATTTTGGATCTCAAAAGTATGATCTTTTGTCTCATTTCTGACACCCTCCTTATATGGTAGAACTTACTGATGACCCCACATTACGTCATCATGGAGGGTGTTACTGATGGTACACATTAAGCTCCAGCATATAAGAAGAGTGTCCACCCTAGTCTTGGAACCTTTGTCAAAGGATCATACTTTTAAGATCCAAAATATGTCAGGAAGTTAGGTCATCCCTGGCACCAGTAAGTACTTACAGTTTGCACCAGCAGAATCCTAACTGAGTGGCATCTTCTTTCAACAACAGGTTGGGTGCCTGATTTTGTTGTTTTTGATTGCTGTGTTTATCAAGAGCACCATGGACCTGACCTGAGTTTTCTTTTGTGTTGCACCAATTATTTAGCCAAAGGTCACACAGGGATTTCAGTTTTTATTTTCTGAGTAAAATCATATTTAATAGACTGAGTATTCTCTGATCATTGTTGATGCTGCAGGGCAGTTATCAGATGTCTCTAGAAGCAACTGGACTTTGTAAACTGGCTCCTCAATATCGCTGGGCCTGCAGCAATCCCATTTATACTAGAAAGTGATGCCCAAGTGAACCTAAATGTAGGCAGTGAAGCACTATCACTATAAGAAGCTTTTAAAAACTTAACAAAACTTGCATGTAAAACCTCATAACTATACTGGAATAAGATACGTATTAACGCCTATTTGAAACTTGTGAGAGTACAGAGAGGACTGAGGATTCTTAAGAATCCCTCTTACGGCCTTCAGAAAGAAAGTTTTATGCACAGATGGAGTCATTTTAACTGAAGCGAGTATTAAATTAGTAAAATTGATTCTAGAACACAGCAGGAAAACATGCAGTTTTCAAAACCGTAGATTAAAATGAAGGAGGCAGAAGTTCTGAGCCACATCAATCATTCTGATTTCAAAAGAACCTCAGTATAAAAGTTCAAACCAAAAATTAAAAGACTCCATCGGCAAATGGAATCACCATTTGAAAGAGCTAAAACACAAAAAAGTTTACCACTTGTACAGAATGCATACGGGGGAAAAATAAACAGAACTATGGGAATTATAATGAGATGCGACTGTTTCTTTTTTAATCTCAGTACAGACACAAGTGAACTCTGTTGTTAAAAGATGATCAGCTGCTTCCATCCTGACCAGCTTCATGCAGATCAAAGGACTGAAGCCCTGTCTGATTGGAGTGGCTTTGGTCCTTTGAAGTCATGAAGTTATGGTCCAGCAAACAGGGAGTTGTTTCAAGACCTTATTGTGTGGTTATTGCTCTAGACTGCAGAGCCTCTTCTATTTTTTAAGTGCAATGGACTCAGCAGGGGTGCACCCCTGAAATTCCCTTTTATTTGTCACAAAACATTTGGTGCTCATGTGCATCAAATGTAAAAAGATGGAAAATCCTACCACAGGTCTCCTTAGGGGAGTGATAAATCTAATGCAGAGCAGGTATAGTATTGTTACCTAAGTAATTATTGTTTATTTAGCTACAAATTACTACAGTTACATTTGACTTTTTATTTTTATACTTTTATAACAGATTTTTGAAAATATGTCCATGAATCAATATCAAACATTCTCATGAAGCATTTTGGTATTATTTTGATGAGATGTACTGGGAAAGCGCACCATCCAGGCTTGATCTCTATAGTACATACAGATGAATCTGAACTTCAAGTGGGAGGAGGTCTGGATGATGGATACTTACTTTTATATACTGTTTCTCCCCATCTCTATTGTTGCAACCTTCTACTCACCCCCTCTGCCTTTACATCCTTACCCAAGGAGTCCACTGTGCAAATCACCTGTCTTTGTGGATTCAATTTAGAGGAAGCAGGGATATTACCTGTGGTCTGAGTGTAGGTTGAGGACTGACCTGTAAGTATGGCAGGACTTGAGAGGCACTGGCATCATTCTGCTGAATCCAGGGATTTATCTATAGGTTTTCTCCCTTTCCCCTTAGACACCAGCAACAAGGGCACCAAGCGCACATGTAATTGGTTGACTAGGCATGGCACCAGCTAGCATACTCTCTTTCACAAGCTGCTGTGACTGCAATGCCACCTGTGGAACATTGCAGTGGGGACTGCTGCCCTCCTTCTCTGGAAGAGGAGAATGGCTTCTGGAATGCTCGGTTCACCTCCCTAGCTAGCTCGTGACATCCTGGACTCATTCCTGAAGCACTGGATGATGAATACTTTGTGCAGATACCCTGGGTAATGTGGGTGGATAGTGGCTTGGATCCAGGTCCATCTTTTATACTGGATTTCATACTAAATGATAAGGAAAGAAGAAGGCAATGATGCAGGGACACTGGTTGACCATGATTAAAAAAGGGCAAAATCCATTTTGCAGAATGGTAAAACTGGTATTGTCACTGGTGTCTGCCAAGTCAAATTCCGGTTTTAACGGTGTTGGGTTTTTCAACTTCTTTTAACAAGTTATCTCTCTGCTAGCATGATTTTAAACACTTCTGTGGGCTACTAATGTGCCTAATACTTTTATGCTTGTTGAAAATCATAATAAAGTCTATGAGAAGACCAACATGTACCCCTACGTGTAATACCTATGGAGTCTTCCCTCTATTATCCTCTTGGTCCCAGTGTTTGACTACTCAGAGGTTTAGTATGGATGGTGCTGACAAGAAGAACACACTAGCAAGTGAGCAGCATCCAAGGTTTTGAAGCAGGTTACAGGTGGCAGCAAGTTTGTAATGGACCATTTTTTTGTAGTCAGTGCCAATATAACCTCCCAAACTGAGTTGCAAATGCACATCTTTCCCAATGTAACAAAAATGGAGAAAAAATTAAGCTGCCTGCTGAATGGCTGACTTGCTGAACACCTCTCCTCAACACTCCCCCCAAGCTGAAACATGAGATCACTGTGCACCACCCCATAATCTAAAACATAAAATCACTGGTATATGTTAAAGAAAAACTCACATAGCAATTTAAGAAGCAAACAAGGTTTTGTGGCAGATCAGAGTTAGTAGCAGACTCAGTTTAACTTTGCAAACAGTTTGATATCGATACACAGCTCAGTCCCCCTCCTCAACCCCCAGCTGAAACCTTGCATCCAACTGTATCTTACATGAAATAATTTTAGAATTACTAATATTCAGGCCTGTTCTCCACTACACGCAAGCTGTGCACCAAAATAACTTATGTGAGCAATGCAACAATGCACCGTGCAGGCAGCACAGAGGACAGGGCATGCACGTACATGTGCTTGCTGCTGGGCGGAGACATGGGTGATGCATATGGAAGTGCATAGGTGCATGCATGGGGCTGTACCAGCTGCTGCATGGCATGCTGACACGACTCTTGACCCCACCATATATAGTGAACTGTATCAACTGAGCATATGCACAAATTGGAATGGGCAGGCAACATGGCTTACCAGGCAGCACGGGGGACCCAAGCGCTGAGCCACAGACTGTGGACAGGTAACCCCAGCGGCACAGTGGGGATTTATTTAGCTATTTGCTTTTGGTAACCGGGTGGGTGCACTATGCATAAGAATGCCTATTTTCAGGCATGACCCGGGAGAGTACAAGTTGAAATACATGAGCATACATGTGACGCAGCACATGTGATATGTAACACAGTGAAGAGGAGGATCGCATACAATCAAACTTAGGGTGGGGAGAAACATTGTTCAGTAATGGGATGGGTGTGCGGTTGCAGGCATAGGTGAACACCCGGTGGGCAGCCAGAAGTCACGTTCCAGCAACTTTACCAGTGCAGAGGTGATGGCACTAGTCATGGACATCCGTACCAACTATGATGTCCTGTATGGGGCACAGGCCCTGACAGCAAGTACCAACACCAAGAAGAAACTCTGGCTTAAAATATAGGTAGCTATCAATGCCACCAGTCCTGAGGCATGTACACTGTCTGCCATAAAGCACAACTGGTGCAACATCTGGTCCACTGTGAAGCAGAAGTCGCCCGATGATAACAAGGCCCTGCGGGCACTGGTGGAGGTTCCCCATCTCCCCTCCTCTCTCCCATTCCCTGATAACATGCTGAGCCCACTGGAGCATATTGTAGTGGATACCATATCAGAGATTGCATGGCGGGGGGGTGGCAGAGGGCTGTGACATGATGGCAGGTATGTAGTGGCAATGTGGTGATGGGCATGGATAATGAGGGGTATGGATGAGAAACAGCCATATCCCCCCTGGTCCATCCACGAGCAACAACAGGGTGGGCCGCACTGGCTCAGTGCAACATGACCTGCAGGCACAGGTGTCCGACTAAGGTAAGCATTATGCTGCAAACCACCCACTTCACCATGGCACATGCACCAAGGTTGCACAGAATGGCCTAACTGATGTAATTTCACTCATCCATAGGTACCACCCGAGAGACACCAGCAATGGAGGAGGTACAGCCTTAAGTGGACATGACAGCCTCCTGTCCAATGGAGGCCATGGAGAATGTGCTGGTGTAATCACCAATACACAAACAGAGGCTTGCATGGAGACACCACAACATCGTGGCACTGTCCGCCAATAATGGTGCCTGTACCCAGGACCATAGCTACCACAACACATGATGGTGAGAGGGAGACGCTTGCAGATATGAACCCCCCATACAACAGAGCCACTTGCCCCCAACTGCCCCCAAACATGAGACCACCACAGCCACTGTATGTGGGGCACATGGCAGACAGGCCAGAGACAGCCAGCACCATGACAGGAAGGCATCTGCCATGGGTGCCCTGCTGACAACCTACCCTGACCTGCGCTGGCTCAAGGAGGACAGGCTTGCAGCCTAGTGGGAGAACACAGAGGCACAGAGGTTCCTCACAGATGTGGTAGAGGGCATAACCTGGGGAATAGACAGCATAGGGATGTGCTGGAAAGGGTGGCTGAATGCATGCAAGTAGGGCAGAGCTCCACCGGGGTGGCAAACATGGTACATTATGCCAACATTTACACACAGACTGCAACCACAGCAACAAATGATGCACCCCCAATGCCCCCAACCCACCCACCAAACCCCTCTGGCACAGTCCTCCTGCCCCCATGGCCACTGTCTCACCCACCCCCTCACCCACTCTTGCCCCCGCCCCATCTGCCACAGTCCCTTCACCCTACCCTGGCCCCTGCCCCTTCTGCCACTGTCCATCCCAGATACCCCCATCCTGTCCAATGCCCCCTCTGCCACTGTTCCACCAACCCCTACTCCCACCTTTGACCTCTCACCCTCCAGTGAGCATGGTGGCAATGGGTCCACAGTGGGGCCCACAACACGGCACCATGCAGCCTCGGCTAATGCCATGCAATGTGTGAGCTCCTACCATGCCTGCTCACAGCCATAATGTCCATGTTGGGCTGCAGCACACTGCAAATTGCCAGTTGCACATGTTGTGTCATACCAGCACCATGGCATCCATGTCACAGTCCCCCCATATATGCAGTTCCAAACAGTACTTGCCTGCACTCAGGAATGAGGGTCTGTGCACAGCTTAGAGTGGCTAGCCCCACAACTTCAAAATAGCTGTGCTGCAGTTTCACACATATGAACGTATAAAATTTGCCAGCAGATAAAGGCTAGAGGTCTATCAAGTCTGCTCGAATGTGCAGCTAGCAGCCCTTATTCTGCAGCTGCCCCTCCCTTCCACCCTTCCCTACAGACAGATACCCAATGCACACACACAAAAACGGGCCCCGCAGACAGTGCTGTGGCATGACTATGAACACTAGGTGAACATGTCGCACACTGGTATGCCTTGTCACCTATGCCATGCCCCATGTGTTACCTTGGTTGCCAGTCACGGGCAGTGGGTGCACTTGGACACTGAACATACAGTCATCACTGTGCCCTTGGGCTATACATCTATCTTCCAAAAAGTGCCGTGTGCCACTGTGTGGAGGATGGCACGGCAGCATGCTGTGTCTCACGGTTGCTCCTGCACCAGTGGTCTGTCACAAGGGGGCTAGTCGTATGGCACCAGGGGTTGTGCCAGCATCCTGTGGTGCACACAGATGTTATGCAGCATGGCACACATGGTGAACACTCTTCATGCCATCACCGGGGCAAGCATAATTGTGCCACTGGTGTGATCAAGGCACCGCAAAAGCATCTTCAGGATACTGATTGTGCTCTCAATGCTAGCATGTGTCCTCCTTTGTAATTCTTTGTATGCCTTCTCTGCCAGGTCCTGTGGTGCCAAGTACAGTGTCATCAGATATGGCCTAAGGGGATATCTGATGTCACCTGTGGAGGGGATGCAGGAAGATTAGTATTGTACATGTTACCCACACACCTCGCCACCACTCCCTCTGTCAGTGGTACCCACCAAGCAGCCACCTGTAAACATTGCCTCTGGCTGCTAGTTGTGCCCCCAGACCTGAGATGTCGAATACAAAGGTGTCATGGCATGACTCAGGGTACCTCGCGCACATGTTGGTGATGATGCTGTGTACATCACACATGACCTGACAGTTAATGCTGTGGAATCCCTTCCTATTCCTGTCTGCCACTTCATCCACATATGAGGACAGGATCACCACATGGGTGCCATCACTGACCCCCCCAGGGTATTGACACATGGTGTAGAAGGCCTCCTTGGTGGCCTGTATCTCTGGCAGGGTTGTTATGAACTGTATGTGGGTCCCCACATCCCCGAGGAGTGCGTCCATCACCTGATGCACCACACATGGGACACAGAGGACTGGCTGACATCACATTGCCACACACCTATTGAAAGGATCCTGTGGCATTTTATGACAATGCACACAGTACCTTTGTCTCCACTAACATGGCCTTTGAACAGTTTGTCCAGGACTGCTCAGTAGCCCACACCATGGAGCACAGGTGGGTCACAGTCATGTGGTCCACACGGAACTGGTCCAGGAATTGTGTGCCCCTGAATGCCATCACCTGTAGATGTGGCCGGAATAAATATGGCCTGTTCCGTGGCTGCCTGGCCCATCTCCATGTGATCATGGTATCCAGTAGGGCAACATTCAGTAGTACTTCTGGGCACATCACACTTCTGGCCTGTTGCAAGGTATACACCCTCTGTGCCAAGCAGTGACTGTGTTGTGCTGGTGCAATGGGCTGAGTGTCCTAATGTGATAGGCAGCACAGTGCACCACAATACAGAGGTCATGACCCCATGCCTCTGGACACCGCGGCGTCCCTTTTCATTAGGTGAATCAGCATGTCACAGCCCAAGTGCCATATGGCTGCCGCAACAGGGTGTGGTGTGACTGGGCAGGCTAGCTGCCTATCCACAGAAGCTGTGGCACATGGCTTCCAGGTACTACCAGAACAGGCTGGAGGGAGGCACAATCTGGCATGTCACCAAACCTGCAGAGGTGTGTATTATGTGTGACGGGGCTACACAGGGGAGGTGATGGCATCTGTTTAAATTATTATGTGTCCCATTATCTTGTGTCTCTGCAGGACTTTAAGGGACAACCCAATGAATTTGACCTGGAGCTGTGTGACCTGGGGGATGGTGCCATTGGGCAGGTTGCGGCAAAGGGGCAGGATTGGCCCGGGTAATTCCCAGGGTTCCTCACCCTGCGAGTAGGGAGCAAAGACATTTATTACAAGGATGACTTGAGGAAGTTCTGGTCCATGCTGGAGCCCTCTAAGGTATGACAGTATGTCCGTGCAGTGCACAGTGTACAGGGTCTGTCACATATGCATGCTTGCCACTCCTGTGCCTCTCTGTGTGTGTGCTTCCATTTCAGGGTTACAAAACCCACCGTGGAGCATGCTTCTGGGTTTCAGAGGGTACAGTGACACCACCCCAATACATTTGTCTGAAGACTCAGAGAAGAAAGCGAATGACACAAAGTGACATCCAGGCATGGGCCTCCTTCCACATGTGCTGCCATGAAGCTGTGTGTACTGGTGGGGGGGGCGGGTTCATATCGGAGACCATTGCATGTTGTCATGCACTGTGTTGAATAATGGTGGATTTGCATTGCATTAACTGTGTCCCTGTTGTCATTTGAGTGTGGTAGTCTCTTGGCCTGAGTGCATCCGGGCAGATACAGGGAGGGCCACAATGATCATGCCATTCCCACTATTATTCATGCCCATATGTGTTTCTGCCTTCATAGTACTGTATTGGTAGGGGCACCGCTGCCTCTTCCTGCACTGCTATTGCCACCTTTCAGCTGGCTCCAGCCACAATGGAGGTGTGTGTGTGTGTTAATGTCCATGTATATGGGGAGGCACCCATTGGCTCCCTCCCATGATCTGGTTCATTTGGTGGCAACACATGCCACACGTGTGCATCAGCATGTGTGTTGCACTGCATTCGCCACCATGGCACTACAGCTGTGTGTCCACCCCAGTATACCTTCAGTCTGTGTGGCCATACCACCCATGCATGGTGTGGTGTGCAGCCCTATGTTGATGGGGGCCCATTGTCACTGGTGGCCATCCACACCCTCATAGTGCCTTGTGGTTTGGCAGATGTTTTTTTTTTAACTTCCATGTGGGCCACACCAGGCAACATTCAGTGCTGGCACACAGGCTGTGCCACCAGCCATTGGGCCCAATGCTCATATGGGCTATGCCACTGTGCAGACCATGTCTGTGCACAGGTCTTGCCCACTGCACTGCCCATGCATGGTGCTTTGTTGGTGTGGGCAGTTGCCATTGTTTCATGCCTGTGCTGAGCTGTGCCGTGGCCCATGTCTGTCACCGAGCTTCTTGCACAGCTAGTTTATGGCTGCCCCTGCAGGGCATATCACCACACCCACATTCGCACACGTGTTGCCAGCATGTCTGTCATTGTACATGTACATGTCTTGCATGCGTGGAGCTGGCTGGGTGGGACTGTCCCTGTGTGTGTGTGTGTGTGTGTGTGTGTGTGTGTGTGTGCCACGTAGGTCCATCAGTGCTGTGCACCTGTCGTGACTGCCGCACATGCTTTGTGTACATGCATTTTGTGCATACTCTCCAGTGCAAAGTGACTACACATAGCGTGCACCTATGAGAATAGGCCCCATTGCTGTCAATGCTGCTGCTCTAATTTAAAGTGATTGTTGGTCCAATTCCAACCCCTTCAAACATGGAAACCATGATTATTTGCAGAAGGTGACCCGGAGAGCAAGCGAGCTGGTCTGTTCTTATAAATCTTCAAACAGCTTCCACATTTTCAGTTTATTTTTAAAATATAAAATTGGAGCCTCACATGACTGGATTAAAAGCTATACTGCAGCTAGGAAAATTAATATATCATTTAGTATGCACATATTAAACTACAGAACCTGCCAATTTGTATTGTGACCTAAAAAAATGCTAGCTATTATCAGATCGATCACTGTGCAAGAGATAATAAGGTTAAAAAAAGTACATACTGATAGAAATTTCAGTCACAGGAAGCATTCTGAGTTTGCAGAAGCAAGCAAAAGGAAAATACAGGCTGTTAGCAGCAAAGCAGTGAAAAAAGCAACAAGAAGGCAGTTCGCAAACTGTGCTGCACCTTTTAAAGGCTATAGATCACAGCCACTATGAGAACTACTATTTCCATTTTGGCACCATGTTCTGCTTACAAATTGGATTTCTGCATTTCTGTCTGTGTCACCATGTATGCGGAAAACCAGTGTACCTGGCAATGAGCCTTCAAGATGGATACTGTCCCCCAACTGCTCAGTGGCAATAGTCATTGCATGTCCTCCAGCCATGAATATATCCAGAGTGAGTTTAAAGGGTTCCAGAATATATATTTTTTTTAATTTAAGCCCCCTTACCCTCTGACTAGGCCCTTAAATCCAATATGACCCCTCCAGTCCTGCCACCATGCTTCTCATGGACTTGTTCTCAATATAAGTGAATTTCAAATTCCATTAACTGGAGTTAGGGTTATGCCATTCCATAACATCATAAGCACACTCTACGATTTCCTTTCATACAGAGACATCATCAATGTAGTGATACTGTTTGATGATGATGTCCATGTGAGTACTAATGCCACTACAAAACATCAGATCATGTTCCCACAGTCTGAGAAAACATTGGTTTATGATTGGCCTTTAAGGCCCCGTTGCCAGGCCACAAGTTTGGAGATAGAATTTCTCAATGAATAATTGGGTAGTCATATAAGTATGGTAGGTCCAACTCAGAGCTTTCCAGACTGATTGGGTCCAGGATATTTTGTTTCTGTAGAAATCTATCTAGAAAATATTTACTTGCTCTAAATCCATCTTCATAATGCACTGACTCTACAGTGATTTTGTGTCTAGTCTCAAGCACAGAAGTCCTTTTCACTTAAGGTCCTCAAATTTTTAGGGCATGCCCTCCGTGTCTCTAAAGAAGGTTTTCAAATTTTGGGCACAAATCTCAAGAAAAAAAAATCACTGCATTTTCATAGGCTGTCTGGGACCCTACCCTAGAGATAATGGGATACCCAAATGGCTTCTCCAAGCTTTTATGGATTTTGGCATTGTATAAAAAGTGGGAACAGTGGGAAACTGTTTGAATGCATTAGAATTTCTCCTCTGATATGTCACCAGTATACTTTGCTCTCTCTAAGAGGCACCACAGTTCCTTTTTTAAAACATTCACAGGAGTTTGTAGGGGTAGCCTGTATTTTCCTTATTATTTAACAGTGGTGAAATAATCTTCATATAAACCTTGCAATCTAGGATAACAGAATTACCTTACCCATGTCATTCCATTTTACAACACTTTTTTTTATTTGCACATGATTTGTCCAAGGCATTCTGTTCCAAAGTGGGTAAACTGCTTCTATCAAATGATTTGCATTACTTCTAATATCCTTGTATGAAATCGGAACCATCCATTGCTTAACCTGAGACACAATGGCTGCCCAGGACAGAATGAGTTAAATATATCAAAAATTTTCTTTTCAAAAATGTGTTCACATACTTGAATAGATGGACTCAAACTTATATGGCAAAAAAAAAAAAGACTTAGGTTAAACTTTTCAACATGCAGCCAAATTATCAACATTAATATTGCATTAGAACAGTTAATTACCTTTGCAATCAGGAGATGAGTATAGTCTCTTATCTTGCAGCAAAACGTTTCAGAGTTCTGAAAGAATCCCATAATTCAGTACATCTTGTTCCATTCTGCTCTTTATTTTGATCACTAACAGAGGGGCACATCTACCTCCTGTCTTTCCATCATATTCACTGTTTGGCCATTTAAGGCCTCTATTTCAATAATGAGAATCAATGGTTCTCCACTTTCACCACCTGGTGTCAATACAGAGTTGCCCCCAACCCCAAAATTAGGATCAGATATGTCTCTGTTATTATTGGGTAAAAAAAAGTAATTCCAGTGTAGCTTTCACTTTGGATTAAAGTAATAAAGCAGGTGATAAGCTTTGCTTTAATGATTTTTCTCTTTACATCCTAGAAATTACGCTACAGGACACAGACAGAAGGATTAATACTGTAGTTGCAGAAGTAAAATGGTGCATGGTATAGGTGTATTAGTGATTCCATTTTTGATAGCTAAGTAGTGTTTTCTGAACCTGTCAACCAGGCCTCTGCCCATTTCTATGATACAAGTCAAGGCAAGGCAAAGCAATTTTATTTCTATGGTGCCCTAACAACAAATAAATAAAATAAAACAACAACAAACAAACACAAACAAACAAAAAACTAAATCATTTAAAATCAGGAATCCAGGCCAAAACTCAAGTTAAAGACAAGTGTTTTGAAAGATCTTTTCAAAGCAGTTAGTGAAGGAGCACATATTGCTTCCCAGAGATGGACATGCCAAAGAATTGAAACTGCAACACCAAACCCCTATCACCAGAGGATTTTAGGCAAGATCAAGGAACAGACAGGAGGTCTGCCTCCCTGAATGGAGAGCACAAGCAGGAGTGTATGGAACCAGGAGGTCTTTCAGGTAGCTCAGACACAGACTGCGAAGGGTCTTGTACTGCAACAAGCACTCCCTGAAGCTAATGTGCCACTAAACTAGCAACCAGTGGAGAACATGGAGAACGAATGTAATACACTTGAACTGGGAGATCTCAGCAACAAGCTCTGCCACTGTATTCTGAACTAGGTGCAAGTGACACATCAGCCTCCTGGATAACCCAAGGTAAAGAGCATTACAGTAATCCAACCTAGACCTGACTGAGGTGTGTAGCAGTGTAGCCAGATTAGTCAGTTCAAGATGGGGCTTATATCCGAAGGTGATGTTAAGAAGATGGTAAAAGCCACTGTGGAAAATAGCCAACACCTGGAACTCCAGAGTCATCTTGGCATCCACAATGACCCCCAGATTCTTCACCCTACCTGCAGTGCAACAGGCAACACTATCCAACAAAGGAAGGAAGGGCAGCACTACCACTTGTTGCTGCTGAACCTGATTGATCTGGTTCCACCAGTAATACTTTCATTTTCATTGGATTAAGTCTAAGACAATTGACCACCATTCAGTTTTGGATCGCTCTAAGGCACTCGCTCAGTTCTAACATGGCTGTGCTGTCATCAGTGCACATATGCAAATGGGTGTTATCAGAATAATAATGAAATGCCAAGCCATAGTGTCTGATATCCTCCAATGACAACATGTACACAATAACTACATGGGGGCCAGATTCTTCCCCCCCCCCGAGGCATTCCACAGCACAGCACAACACTGCTCAGTGTAAAGTAGCCAAGTGCTACATGTTGTGTTTGGCCAGATATGTAGGACTCAAACCACCACAGTACCAATCCTGAGAGTCCCACATAGTGCCTTAAGAAATCCAGTAGCTCCCATGATCCACTGTGTCAAATGCCAAGGACAGGTCTAGCAGGACAAGAATGGGATGATGTCTGCTGTCCCCCACTAGGAGGACGTCATGGTGCACTGTGACTAAGGCACTTTCTGTACTAGAGTGAGGTTGGAAACCAGATTGGAAAGGCTTGTAGATGTCATATTTTTCCAGATGTTGTTCTAGTTGCACCCCACCACCTTCTCAATTAACTTTCCAAGAAAAGGAAGGTTTCAGACAGATTTGTAGTTGGAGAGATCATCAGGGTCCAGGGAAGCTTTCTTAAGGGGAGACCTCACCACAGCCTTTTTAAGGGCTGATTGGAAAAAACAGGGAGACATAGATGAAGAGCTCATGCCTCCAGAATACACATCAGGGTGCAGTTCAGGGGCAGCTGATCCAATAGGCAGAACCAAAAACACAGTACAGAGCTGCACTCCAAGGCCAATTGTACTAGTGCAAATGTAACATTTATTGTACTCAAAGTTGCAAACAGCAGTGGACAGCAATTCCAACCAGAAGACCCGGTGCTTTGATCATGTAGATCTTCATCAGGGGTCCCGCCTGACAAAGATCTACATGACCAAAGTGCCGGGGCTTTTGGTTGGAGTTACCATTTACTACAGTTTGTTACCCTGAGCACAATAGATGTTAAATTTTCACTAGCACTATTGGTCTTGGAATGTAGTTCTGTCCTGTTATTTTGGATGATGGAAAAACTTCCTCCTGAAGGGAACGCCTGACAAGCTCCACCACAATTGGACTGAGCAAGTCCCAGCTTTCTAAAAGAAGTCTGGTCGAACCAGGGTCCAATGCACGGAAGGTGGGTCACAATATAGAAACCATCCGGGAAACACCATTCAATGAAACTGGCTCTAACCTAGCCCACAAAAATTGAGTTTTTATATCCTGTGAAGATCCAACACTGCTGACCAATGACAGGTTGCTCGTGGATATCCCAGCCTGGAGGGTGGACAACTTGTCCAGAAAGAACTAATTAAACTCCTCATACTTCTTGTGAGAAAAAGCTCTACAGGAATGCAGACAAACTGGATTTGTTAATTTGCCCTTAGTGCTGAAGAGCTAAACTGGCAGGTTCTTTTCAACAGCAATTACCCATGACAGGAAAGCTGACATTTTCAATGTGATTGCCTGCTGATACTCACTGTACTGAGTCCTCAGCACTAATCTGTCCTCTTCAAACTGGACCTGTGCCAGCAATGCTCCAACATCTTCCCCTTAGTCTTCAGTCTCCTTGGGTCCATATCATGCCAGGATGACCTGAGGCAGAAGGTCAAAGGACATACACGGAACTGTGCTAAAGAGTCAACAGCAGTTGGGAGGACTAAATTATAATCTTCTACAACTGCCTCAGCTCCCATCACACAGGCTGTCTTCATATTTGAGATGTCCAGTACTGCCAGGATGTCTGATGCTCCACATTTTTAAGAGTGTTATCTGACTATCTCCACAGGAGAGATTAGATGGTGAGCCATGCCGAGAAATTGAACAACATGATGATTCTACCAAATGACTGGATCAACCCTGACATCACAGATGTCAAGACCCATTGAAAAGACCAGATCCAAGTAGTGGGATACCACCTGCAAATAACAAAGGGTTGGAAGCTGAGCAAACAGTTTTAAATCTCACAACAGGTCTTCCCAGGAGATTTGGATAGCACAGACACGGACTGAACTTAACACCATCAAGTGTGAGATATGGAAAGGGGCAGACCAGCTGCAAAAAATGCTTGGTGCTATGAAGACATCTGTAGACATGGATATCAGTGACAAGAAACATTAATTTGCAAGTACAGCAGTGAGTACTGTTGCTGCAGTTCATGTTATTACATGCTATTCAATGCTACATAACTACAAAATCAATAAATTGTGGAAACCTATGGTAGATATTGATGTTGTTAATATTTTCTTCACAGCTAGACACCATGAAAGATATAGAATTGTATCAGCTGTAGCTGTTACTTTGTTTTTTATATCTATCTTGATTGGCAGTTTATGGATATGTCGAACAGGTGGGTAAATACAAATCAAGGTTTACATTTTTTAAATAAAAGGCCAAGATGATGTATACTGTGTGTATATATATATATATATATATATATATATCAGGGATTTATTTAACTGTAAAATTGATTAGCGCTTTGCTCATAAAAGTGCAAAATCTTTGTGAAAATGCATAGCTCTTGCCTCACTGTGTTTAACAAACAGAGCACTTCTAGAAAATCTATATAAATACTTTCTGTACAGTTAGTATATTCCCAAGAAAAAACTGCTAATCAATTATTTAAAACCCTGTATATATATATATATATATATATATATATATATATATATATGTTTTCAATATCCCTTTTTGTAGAGATTCTTGATACTTACGTATTTGAGCTTCTTTTTGCTTCTCTGTTGCTTTGGTGAAGGAACAGCAAAACCTACATTTCAAACCCCAGAAATCCCCTCACTGTGCTTACTAGTGCATTCAGCCTACAGGTCTCATCTGCCCTGGAGCTTAGAATTGTATGCTAATTAGAGAATCTTAGAATGAAATCCAAAACTCTGCTGTGTATTCATGCTCAGCCCAATATTCTAACAGCAGATTTTTTTCTCCGCCTGAAGTGTGCAGTTGCTCAGGTGTCTTCTCTTCAACTTCAGACCGGTTTTCGGGGTTTTTTTTTGGTAATAATATGTTTTTTTAAATTATTATGTAGTCATTTTATTGATAACTCTACATGGCTATGTGACTTTTGTATATTTTTTAACTTTTTGCCTGTTTCCCCATTGGTTCCCAGTAACCGGAGAAGGACATTTTTTGGGACTCTTCCTGCTTTTAAGGACCAGCTTTTAAAACTACTTAATTTTCTCTAAAGTACTAAACAATGTAACTGCTTTGTGGCTTCTACTGTTTATTATTCTCAGTTATTCTTTATTAGCGAACTGGGCCGATATTTTATGGTTTAACCTAAATAAATCACCTGTTAGGCTGCTTTCATTTGTGATTTCATTATTAAGGGAACTGAATGTCATTTTATAAGTTTGAAACTCTCTTTCCATATGTAGGATTTTTTTGTATCCAGTTTTACTTTGATTTATGCTCTGTGGTTCATCAGTGTTTCGTATCACTGACAGACCCAAAAAATAAGTTGGGACCAGAAGGCTTTAAATTTGTAAAGTTTCTTTTCAACTCCTGGGAAAGGCAGACTGTCATGAGTTGTGCTTAATGTGCTTGGGTCCAGATTATATTTTAGTTTGTATGAAGTTTGTCCCATAAGGGCTAAAAAAAATAGTTATTTTGGCTTCTCAGTCTGTGTCCATGTTACAAAATAAGCAGAAGAATAAGGTTGCTAAAGATGTTCAAAAGTCAGGGTGTCTGAACAGGGAAGCTCTGATCTGAGTAAGAAAAAAAAAAGAAAAGAAACATGTTACTTTCCCTACTTCTTAAGAAGGAAAGGAGCTGCCAGAGGACAAAAATAAAATGCCCTCAACAGAGGACATGACTAAGACCTCAGTGCAGGCACTGGAGACGGTGCATATTTTTAAAAAAGGTAGCTGTCCCTCCTTCCAAACAAACCCTGTTCAAAGCTGCTATGGCTGTGGCAAGCTTTTGGGATGCTTTTACCCTCTATTTCTAATGAATTTGCACAATGCAGATCTGTGGAGGGCAGTTTCATTATAGCTTTCCTTTTACACATTTTTACAATGTGTTTTCCTAGGACATGCCTGCTGATTGCTATATGTTTAGCCGGGATAGTTCACAGAAGAAATGGCATCTTATTTTCAGTGGGGCTCCACAGCTTCATGATATTATGCTGCACTGTGTAAAATCAGAACACAGTGCAGCATAATATCATAATATCACTAAAAACAATATTTTACAATCGGGGGATATATTAAGTGCCGGATCTATGTACGAGCAAAAAGATGTGTTGTACAAAGAGGGTGTGCTGGTCGGTACTGATACAATATTCAAAGAGGATGCACCACTGGTACAGGGTGTGCATACAGTGAAGCCCACCAGGATGAAGCACAACGCTGCAGAATTCTGCAGGAGAGTTACTGCAGCAAACAATGCAGTTTCAAAGGGAGTTAATCCCTTTTGTCATGCAGTAAACCTGTGACACTGCACTTCATCCTGGCGGCCTTCATCATTCCTCTTGAAAATGTGACCCTTGCTGGCCCGGTGGTACTGAGAGTTGTGGCACTGGATGCTACACCTTGCTCCATGCTGGCGACCCGAGTTTGGGAATGAGCCTGGGTTGTCGGGGGTTGGCAGGGGAGGACTAGGATTGAGCATCTGATGACAGCTCTCCTAGTCCTGCGGAATGGGTGGGGATCTACACCATGCTCTGGTGTTCCCTGGGTATGCCCGGAGGTACTGCAGATGTGCAGTGTCTAGCAGAGGGGGGGAGCATGGCAGACGTCTGCACACTTGTGCATGGATGTCATTGCATGTCCGTGCTCCCATTGGGGTGAAAAAGGAAAAAAAGGGCTGAGCGTGACCATGCAGCCTGAAGGCCATGCCCTGCCTTGCTGGGGGGGGGCAGTGCCGGTCCAGCTGGTAGGGACTGAGAAGCCCTCCAGCGGGTCGGCCATGGCCGTGCCAGACCCCTTCATCATGTGAGTGAGCCTGCTGCTCTCCCCACGGGCAGGGCCAGCAGCAGGATGACCCCGCTGGTAGGCACTGCAACGGGTGCAAAAATAAAGATGTAAAAAAAAAAAAAGAAAATGTGACCCTGGATGGGAGTCACAATGCAGGGGGCTGCCAAGTCAAGTGCATCCAGGGTGTCCCCAATTGAATACCTTCCAGGGAGAATGCATGGCACATACCAGTATGCACTGCAGATCCCATGGGTGATATTCAGCCCAGGAATGCAAATGAACTAATTGAGCATGCAGGATGCAAAGGGGCCTTTTGCATGTTCATTGCCAACCTATTTGCATGTTGGCATGGGGATGAATGCACTGGAGCAGCTCTCACCCCAAGCCCTGATCCTGATCGCTTCCATGTGGGACAGGCCCTGAAGTCTCTGGTGGTATAGTGGCACCCTCCCACCCATTCCACCAGCCCCAATTGTACCACAGTCCAGGCTCTAGCAGTTCCATATTGTAGGGACCACAATGCCATCCCTAATTACACCTACAGTCCATGTCCATAGCGTAGTGGCCCCCACTCCCCCTTAATGATGCACAGACACACCCCTCCCTGCCCCCAGCCCATCCTATTGCAGGACTGGCTCTGTAATGTGATCGTACCACTCTATTAGTGGGTGGCAGAGCACTCGTAGTAGGATGCTGGCATGTGTTATACATAGGTATGAGCTGTGTGTGGGTGATATCAACCAGTAGCCATACTCCTCAGGCACTGACATGCGGATCCATCATCCTGGTGCCATTGCACTGCTCAGTGTGGGTGACGGCCAATGCTGTACTGACTCACACAGGTCCCAAAACAGGCATTTTACAGCCGACCTCCCATTCATTTGTTCAATTGGTGAATTACAGATGAACTATCTATAGCCTGAAGTGTACACTGCAAATGGCATTACAGGATACCGCACCCCATGGCACCGGGATACTTCAGCAGTCCAGAGGGTGGCATGTTACACAGGGGAACAGGGGAGAGTGTGGACTTGTAGCAGTGTGTGACAGCAGGAAGATACAGTATCGGCAAGCCATGCATTGGAGGTATGTAAATTCCCTCTTCAGTTTGCTAGGGACGTACACACAGCTGCATACACTGGTGGATCCACAGCTGGCAAGGTGCACCAATGCATGGTACAGGGAGTTGGGTCGGGGGGAGATACCTAATGCAGTCAATAGAAACACTCTGGATAGGGGGGTTGACATTAGTCCTTTCACAGAAGAAAGGGTTCTGAAGGAACTCCTAAAACTGAAGGTGGATAAAGCAATGGGGCCTGATGGGATTCACCCCACAATTCAAAAACAACTAAGGGAAGAACTAGTAGCACCACTGCCTACCCTTTTTAATAAATCATGGGAGTATGGTGTGGTAGCTGAGGGCTAGAGGAGGGCAGATGTGATTCCCCCTTCACAAAAGTGGGAGCAAGACAGGGGCAGGAAATTACAGACCTGTCAGTTTGACCTCAGTGGTAGGGAAAATGATGGAATCACTTCTGAAGGAAAGAATTGTTGAGTACCTAGAGGCCAGTGGGGCACAGGACTCAAGGCAGCATGGATTCACAGCAGGAAGGTCATGTCAGATGAATCTAATTGATTTATTTGACTGGGTGACTAAAGTAGTAGACCAGGGAGGGGCTGTGGACATGGCCTACCTAGACTTTAGCAAGGCATTTGACACAGTCCCACACAAAAGATTAATAAACAAATTAGCCAGCCTGGGAGTGGATCCCAGGGTGGTAGCCTGGGTAAAACACTGGCTGGACAACAGGACACAGGGTAATAGTAAATGGAGTCCACAATGAGGAAAGAGGGGTTACTAGCGGGGTACCGCAGGGCTCAGTACTGGGGCCAGTACTTTTTAATGTCTTTATAAGTGACATTGCAGAGGGACTGGAAGGAAAAGTATGTCTCTTTGCAGATGACACAAAGATCTGCAACAGGGTTGATACACAAGGTGGGGTGGAAAGGACAAAAAGGGTCTTGGCAAGGTTGGAGGAATGGTCAAATGTATGGCAGCTTAGATTCAAAGCAAAGAAGTGCAAAGTAATGCACCTGGAAAACAAACCCAGGGGAAGAGTACACAATGGGGGTGAGATACCGACAACAACAAAAATGGAAAGAGACATGGGGGTAGTCATATCAGATGACCTAAAAGTGGGCTAGGATTGTGAGAAGGCAGTAAGGAGGGCTGAGTGGATGCTGGGATGCATAGGGAGAGGCATCACCAGTAGAAAACAGGAAGTTGTTGTCCCACTGTACAAACAGTTGGTAAGACCACATCTGGAGTACCGTGTACTGTTCTGGAGACCCTATCTCCGCAAAGACATAGACAAGGTAGAGGCTGTCCAGAGGAGGGCAACCAAAATGGTGCAGGGTTTGCACCAGAAGACATATGAAGAAAGACTAAAGGAGCTTAAGATGTATAGCCTCAAGGAAAGTAGGGAGAGGGGGGACATGATAGAAACTTTCAAATACCTCAAGGGACTTAACAAAGTCCAAGAGGGTATCATCTTTCAGAAAAAGAGATGTGTAAGACAAGGGGGCACAATTTGAAGATGGGAGGTGGCTCAGAGTTAATGTGAGGAAGTATTTCTTCACAGAGAGGGTTGTAGATGCATGAAACAGCCTTCCTGAGGAGGACATAGAGTCAAAAACAATGGGGGAATTCAAGAATGCATGGGACAGACATAAGGCTAGTGGGGGGAGTAGGAGGAAGTAGGCTGTTGGTTAACTAGGATCTGCAGCTTATCCGTTAGGTTGGGAAATGTTCAGACTAGGTGGGCCAAGCGATCCTTATCTGCCATCAGATTCTATGTATGTTTCTATGTTTCTATTCCAGAGTGCAGGTCCTCAGCCCGTGTTTAGTGCAGTCAATGGCTGGCCATGGCAGGGTGCGGAGGGCAGTGCCAGTCTTTGCAACAGGTTGAGTATGTAGGGAGTGAGGGTGTCTGTGTACAGGAGTGGTGGATGGCAGTCCTCTAGACTATGGATATGGATCATGGTTTCCTCTGGTGCAATTGGATCTGGGGGAGCGCTACACTATGGAGCTCTTCAAGGATGGAGTTGGCTAGATTGGGGTTGGAAGGGGGATACCTCTACTCCACCAGGACTGCCAGGCTGCTGTGCACCTGGGTGTACATCTGCAGCCTACCTGTGGGTGGCTGGCCAGATTAGGCCAGCTATTCATGGCCTAAATGTAGGCAGTGGTGCTCTGGACTGTGAGGGGTACATTCTCACTGAATATGCTGCAGCACAGCATATGCATGGAATTGCCCCCTCGACTCAAACAGCATACCAGTTGTGTGAGCCCTGGCCCATTCCCTTGAAGCTGGAGCATCCCGCACGTTTAAATATCGCTCTGCTGCGCATTGTTGGAGTTGTGTGGCACATATCCCTTTTCCACCAGGATGCGCTATGTATCTTCTTTGAATATGCTGGCCCTGGACCAGGTAGCCTGAATAAATACATGATAAAAATGGTAAAATCATGACCCCATTGAAAACAAGATATTGCATCTAATCTGGGACAGCCTGAGTAAATACAGTGCAAACATGTATAAATGAACATCCCAGTGACAATGATATGTAGCATCTCCCCTGCCCTATCCAGGATATAAAATATAGGATAAGGAATATTCAGTGCTTCCAGATCCAAATAACCATTACTCTGTAAGAAACCCTCATTTTCCCTGTGTTTTACCCACAAAGCGCCTCAGCCCTCTGCTCCACCGAGTCGGTGTCACTGTTGATTTTAATGCATTGTGACCAAGATGAAAGTTAGCTGGTGAACCAAGACAAGGGGCCCTGGGAGAGGCCTAGCTGCAGAAGAGTGTCTAACAGCAAGGAGTAGCTGATGGTATCAAAGGCCTTGGAAAAGTCAATAAAGACTGTGCCAACAAGGTGACCTTTATCAAGAGTGGAATGTAGTAGCCGGCCCAGTGGTGCTGAGAGTTAAGGCTCTAGATGCCTCACTTCATGCCATGTCGATGACCCAGGTTCGGGAGCGAGCCCAGAAAGTTGGGGGTCGGCAGGGGTGGATAAGGATGAAGCATCCGTGTGATGGCTCTCCCTTCCTGGGGAGGGATGTAGGGATAGGGTCGCTCCTGAGCAACCCTTGGTGATGGCTGGGGGGTAGCCAGGAAGTACGCGATGCTGCTGTAAGGCACTTGGGGTAAAGTTCGGTGGATGCTGCATGACCGAGCTCTGCAGGGGGTGGGACAGAACAAGAGTAAATCCCCGTTGTGCCTGGTAGACGATGGCAGGTTAAGTGGTCGGGCCCCATGTCCAATGCCAGGCCTCCCAGCTCCACAGTGGGCACTCCCACCGCTCCCTGGTCATCCCACTAGAGTATAGATAGAGCGCCAGAGGAGTTGGTGGTCCTGCCCCGTGGGGACTCAGAGCCGCAGGGGTCAGGCAATCAGGTGGTGTGATAGGGGAGGTAGAATCTGGGGGCTTCAGGAGGATGGGACAAGACCATACCAAGTGCCCTGCCAGACAGAGTTCAGGTCACTGGTGCAGGAGGCATAAAGAAAGTAAAAAAAAAAGATTGGAATGTAGGAAGTTAGAGAATTCTAGAAGTGCAGTGCTGGTGCTGTGGCTGGCACGGAAGCCATGCTGTTCCTTGCAGAGTAGTTTATGAGTAAGTAAGTAAGTAAAAATTTATTTATATGAGGTGCCCTTCCAAGGCTCAGGGCGCCTTTACAAAATTTCACATACAATATTAAAATCCACAGCAATTTAAAACACCATTTACATTTCAGAAAATGCTTGTTTGATTAGAAAGGTCTTAAGAACCTTTTTAAACCCTTCTACAGTCAGGCTATTGCGTATCTGGCAAGGTAGAGAATTCCACAGGGTAGGTGCCATAAAGGCAAAAGTTATTCCACCAGATGTTTTCAGGGTTACCTTGGGAATCTCTAGCAATCCCTCACCAGAGGATCGGAGGGAGTGGGAGGGACAGTAAGGAGTCAGGAGCTCTTTCAGGTAGTGAGGGTCCCAACCCATGTAGGGCCTTATAGGTCGTCAATGCGGCCTTGAAAGTGATCCGCCCCTGTACAGGCAGCCAGTGCAATTCGCGCATCACAGGGGTTATATGGTTGGATCTCGGGCTTCCAGTCAACAATCTAGCTGCCGCATTTTGCACCAGCTGCAAACGGCGGATATCCACTCCCGGCAGCCCTAGATAAAGGGCATTGCAGTAATCAAGACGACTGGCAACTAAGGCATGGACCATGGTAGAAAGATCCTCCTATGGAACCAAGTGTTTCACCCGTGCTATGTTCCTTAGATGGAAAAAAGATGATTTGACTATGGCCAACACCTATGCCCTCAGGGTCAGACCCTCGTCAAACACAACACCAAGGTTACGCACCTGACTGGATGCCATAAGTGGGGTCCCCCCCCCAGAAATAAACCTGAGGGTTTTCCTGCCCATGAGCTTGACACCCTCACCCCTGGCTCAACTACCAATACCTCTGTTTTTCCTGGGTTTAACTTCAGCCAGTTAGTACTCATCCAGTTCTGTATCTCCAGCAAGCAGTTGTTAAACACTGCACTCGAATCGGACTCCTGCTTGGGCACAAAAGACATGTAGAGTTGAGAGTCATCAGCATAGCAATGAAAACTCAACCCATACTGTCTTATAATGTGCCCCAATGGGAGCATATACACCACAAATAACATGGGGGACAACACCGAACCCTGAGGTACCCCCACAGCACAGGCAGTGAGAGGCCGAGGAATAAATCCCCAACACTACTTTCTGAGTCCTAGCCTGCAGGAAGGATTGAAACCAACTGTGGACCACCCCCCTTAGTCCACAGAGAAACCACAGGCGTTCAAGCAATACCCCATGATCTATGGTGTCAAATGCTGCTGAGAGATCAAGGAGAACCAAGATAGAATGAGCTCGCCGATCTCTTGCCATCAGGAGATCATTCAGTACCCGTACAAGAGCCATCTCAGTGCTATGTAGTATAGCGCAGCGGTTTAAGCCTCTGAGCTGCAAATTTGGTGCCATCCAGCAGGCCAGACCTGGGTTTGAATCTCACAGCTTCCACTTGCATACTGTGTGACCCTAAGCAAGTCACTTAACTTCCCTGTGCTCCCAGGATGCTCCTGTAAAAAAGCTTTCAGCTTAGTGTGCTACTCCTGGTTAAACAACTAAAAAATAAAATAAAAAAATATGCCGCTTCCTGAAGCCAGACTGGAGGGGGTCATAGATACTGTGGCTGGTTAAATGATCTTCCAGCTGCAAAGTGACCACCTTTTCGATAACCTTCCCCAAAAAGGGGAGGTTTGAGACCAGTCTGTAGTTTTCTGGGCAGTTGGGATCAAGGGAGGGCTTTTTGAAAAGGGGGTGCACCACTGTCTCCTTTAAGGGGTCTGGATAGATCCCTCTCTCCAATGATACCACCACTATCCCAGTAAGGATTGGGCCGATAATCTCTACACACCCCACCAATAGGTGAGTAGGGCCTGGATCCAAACTACAATAGGTTGGACTCAAAGTCTGGATGATCCTCACTATATCCATGACTGCCGGCTGACTAAAGGTAAACCAAGTTAGTTGGGTATTAGTGCCACTTGGTTGATCAGTGCAAGACCCAATGAGGAGGCGCTGGCTGATCTCATCCCTGATGGTGGACACTTTATCAGCGAAGAACATTGCAAACTTCTCACACTGTAACTGTGACAAAGCTCGACCAGCTTGAAGACAGGCTGGATTGCACAGTCTGTCCACAGTCCGGAAGAGCTGGGCCGGTCTGTTCCTCGCTGTAGCAATTTCCCTGGACAGGAACTCTGCCTTCTTATGGGAAATTGCTAACTGATAGACCTTATAATGATCCAGCAGTCTAAGTCTGTCCATCTCCAGGCGAGTTTTCCGCCAGTGTCTCTCCAATATTCGACCCTGTCTCTTCAACCCACGGATCTCCCTGGTAAACCCCTGAATGAAGGGTACAGGGATGAACACGGGATGGAGCTATGACATCCAGGGCCCCCAAAACTGCCCTATTATAGGCTAGCACTAGGGGCCCTGGGTCAGTGCTATCCATTGGCAATCCCAAGGAGTCCAGCTCCATCATTAGGCCTTCTGAGGTAACTCCTCCTAAAGGACGGAACTGTACTATCTCCTTAGGAGCAGGCCTCTTTTGGGAAGCTGCGAAACTAAACCTTAGGGCATGATGGTCAGACAAACCGATAGGCTCCAACTCCACATCAGAGACTTCCATCCCCAGATGTAATATCAAGTCCAATTAGTGTCCCCCCTTCGTGAGTTGCAGAGGTAATAACCCATGTCAGGCCCAATTAGTCCATCAATTGGAGGAGGTTTTGTCCAAAAAGCGCGAGTTCATCGTCCACCCAAGCATTGAAGTCCCCCAGAATTAACCATTGGGGGGGATTCCAATACCCTTTCAGCGATGAAGTCCGCAACCTCCCTCAGGAATTCCCTCCCATCACCTGCTGGACGATAAATGAGAAGGATCCTAAAACCTGCACCTGCATCCACAATACACTCAGAGTAATTGGTACCTCCAACTGGCACCTCTCTAAGGTCAAGTTCCTGTTTAAAACAGACTGCAACTCCCCCGCCCCTATGGTCCACTCTCGGGTGGTGAATCACTGAGAACCCAGCTGGAATCGTGGACCCCAAAATAGGGCCCGCATTTTCATCTAGCCAGGTCTCGGTGATGCAAGCCAGGTCCACAGATGCAACAAGATCCGCCACCACTGTGGTCTTGTTTCTAATGGACCTAGCATTGCTTAACACCGCCCGAAAGAGACGGGACTCCAAGGATGACTCCACCTCCTGCCTGACCAAGTCAGTGCCCTTGGGTATGGGTACAAGGCAAGGTCGACCTCGCTCCTTTATCCTTTTCGCCCCAGGGCGTCTCCTGGTTCTGACTGTCCTATCCGCCCCCTCCTTTCCCATCCCCCACAAGAGTTCCAGGATCTCCTATTCCTCGCACTCCTTTGTCTTACAATGCCGAAAACTTGGCAGTTTTTATAAACTTCCAAAGGCAGTGCAGGATATTCAAAAGGACGGAGATCCTTCAGTCTTGAGGGGGAGTACCACCTGACTGTGTTCTTACCACCCCAGCACATATTTCAGATTCTAAAGTACTGTTATGTCAATTAAAAACCCCACAAAAACCAACACTTGTATTCACCCCCTAATAAACTCACCCTCTTAATAATAACCCCTACTCCCCAAATAATAATTAGATCAAAAGACCTAATACTGATAAAACATCTATTAACAAATCTCCTCACAGATGTATCATTAACAATCTATAAAAGCTGTTTAGAAAAGAAAAGGAAAAGAAAAATAAACAAATCAACAAACTATAAATAACTATATATAACTCAAACTATACATGGTCTAAGTACAGATAATAATGAGAGGTGAGTTAGTCTGTAAGTTGGTCTGTCTCTATCTTTTCCAGAGCTTTAGAGAGTGGAGGTGGATTGATATTGGCCGTTAGTTTCCAAGGGCGGTACTGTCCCCACTTTCATGTATAAGTATGATGACAGTAGTCTTCCAGGTGAGGGGAAACTGCCCAAGGCAAAGAGAATGTTTGACCAGGTTTGTGAACAGGAGGAGCACCACATCCAGGACTAGGTGAAGGAGCCTTGGGTCCAGTAATTCATTACTGTAACTAGAACCACTTAGGGCTTTAGGCAGGTATGGTTTGGCTTCATGAAGTGTGGTGGGGAAGATAGAAAGGGGGGATGAGGGAGGGTGGGTGGCAGGGAAGCATCAATGGGGTCAAAGGAATTATTGGGGAGTACGAAGCTAAGATCTGCAAAGGCAGCATTGAGGCTGTTGGCAATGCATTGTGTGTCAGTGAAGACAGAGCCATTAATGTTGAGATGGGGGGGGGGTTGGATAGTGTTTTACCATTGAGCTCTTTTATATTATCCCAGAACTTACAGGCTGATCCCCAGGAGGAGGCGAGCATGGATTTATAATAATCTGCTTCGGTCTTACTGATGGCCCATGTGCATTTGTTATGCTCTGTACTGTAGGCCTGATACTTCAGTCCCTTTTGTTAGTTGTGGCTGCTAATACTACATTTCCATGGGTATAGGTGAGGGGGGACATGATAGAAACTTTTAAGTACCTCAGTGGAATCAACAAAGTCCAAGAGGGTAGCATTTTTCAGAAAAAGAGACTTGCAAGAACAAGGGGACACAATTTAAAGATAGAAGGAGGGCGGTTCAGGGGCAATGTGAGGAAGTATTATTTCACAGAGGGTAGTGGATGCATGGAACAGCCTTCCTGAGGAGGTTGTGGGGTCTAAAACTGTGGGAGAATTCAAGAATGCATGGGACAGACATAAGGCAATTCTTGTGGGGGGTAGGAAGAAATAGGCTGTTGGTTAACTAGGATCTGCGGCCTATCCTGTAGGTAAGGAAATGGGCAGACTAGATGGGCCTAGCAGTCCTTATCTGCCGTCAAAGTCTATGTTTCTATGTTTCTATGTATACTCATAACAGGCCTTTTTCCCTCTAGTTGCATATCCCTACATTTATCTGTTAAATTTAATTTCTCAACCTCACACCATGCCGGCGACCCGGGTTCGGGAATGGACTTTGGTCAGCGGGGAGAGGGAGGATTGAGAGTCCCAACGGATGCTTTCCTCCCTCTGAGGAGGGATACCAGGGGTGCTATAAGAAGCCGATGTCCCAAGAGAGCTGGTGGAAGCACGGACTCTTGAGGGCTTGGCGGCTCTGCTTGGTGGAGTCAGGGCGGGGCGATGCTGTAAGGCACTTGGGAGGAGACATGCATCAGCACGTCACCTGTCTGGATGTATGTCCTCATGCCAGCAGCCAGCATCCCAGGGGGTTGGGACAGGGAAAAAGGGAATACAGAAAAGCAGGAAAAAACCCTCGGCATTCCTAGATGATGACCGCTCTGGGCCATCCAGCCACCAAATCAAGGGACAGACCCTGCTGTGCAGGTGTGAGGAGGAGGGGCACTCTAGGGGCAGATCCCGAGACTGGGGGCAGGACTGGTATGAGAGGCCTGAAGGAGTAGATTGATGAGGGCAGGTAGGAGGGATAAAAAGAAAGTAAAAAAAATATATATATATTTCATTTTTCACACTCAGGAGTGGCGCTCATTTCACTGTCTATGTGGTTTTGAAATAATGATAGCTAGATGTACCAGTACCTAAAAGGGCATGATGTGAAATACTAGGACATTTGGTAAGTTCTTTACTAAGGCAGCTGGCTGGTAATTGGATAAAATGTTTTAAGAAATTGCGTCTTGACCTGGTCAAGTTTTAAAAAGTATTTTCAAATAAGTTTCCTTTCCCAGCATATGTTTATTCAAATATTAAACATGAAGTTGCTTCATGCTGTATGTGGTTCTTTGCCAATATATATCAGTTGATCTCAGTCTTTCAAAGAACTAGTTCCTGCCAAGTCTTTCTGTTCCCCATAGGGATGCCTCATTATGTGGACAGCAAAATAACTGGAAACTTCACCTGGAAAGTTTAAATGGGTGTTGAACAAAGTACCTGAGAGAACATTCAAGATTTTCCAACAAAGGATTGCACTGAATACCTGTTAAGATCTATCGATAGTCAGAACAGAAGACATCTAGCGGTAAGAGTAAAACATTGCAAACTAAATATGCCCAAGAACTGCCCTTTAGTGAGCAAGTGAGAACATTATACCCTTTTGTGAACGTCATTGTTATTTGATTTCAGGAACTAAAACCTTGGTTGCCAGATGCTATTCTTGATGCTTCTATTGCTATAAAATATTTTTCTTGATATTAATAACTGAAACAACTTATTTTATTTTTAAATGTTGATTTATTATTTTTTTTCTGTAATCTAATAGTTTATTAAGTTTCAGAATTTACACATTATCAGCATATTAAAAGAACAAGGGGCAGGTTTAAATCCCATTATAACATGGGCAGGTACATCTCTGTTATATGATTGGCAGACAAAGATCACCTGACCATAGATTAACCACTGTTAACTGAACAGTTTGTGGTAAACAGGTCTGAGATAATGAAATCCAGCAGCATGCTAAACTTGTTATTACACCCTGTGAATCACTGTTGAAGACGGCTATTATTTGTCTAGCCAATCGAGAGAGACTCAGTGCAGCTGACAAAATGTATGCACTGTGTCTGTCTGTTGGGCATGCTAATGGCATAGACTTGTAGAGATCTTTTGAGAAAAAAGACTATCCCAGTTCAACCAATATCTCAGAAGAAGTGTATTTTTAGTGGTTTCTGTGAGGTATATTTTGTGGATATACGTGTTTTTCCAGTTTACTTCACCAGATAGTGTTCGTTGGTCTGGGTACAATCACTGGAGTGTTTCAGTTTTCAGCCTTCTGTTTTTCCCTCAGTGCTGCTTCTTTGGGTAAGTTTTATTGCCGTCGTGCACATCAAGTGGTTATCATTTTGCTTGGTTCTAATTGCATGAAATGCTTAGAGGAAAGGTATGTTTCTCATTTTTTCGACAGCTGTGTGTAATTATCTTTTATGTCGGATGAATGTGGTGCAGTTGTTTAAGGTTTGTGTTGCTATGGATCTGTGACATATGCACAGTGGCAATATCAGCTAGTGACGTAGGGAGTGTATGTATAAATGTAAGATTTTACATTTATACACATCCTGCATATGTCATTGGGCTGTTTATTCAACTGTGATGAGAGATACATGTTTTTATCTAACTGCATATCAGCTCACCCCTATTGTAAAAACAGGAATAAGGGGGCCTATGCACAAATGGGCAGAGTAGCTACACACCATTTATCCGTGACATGTAGCCACTCTGCACCCCATTGTGCCCCCTACACGGGATGCCCAAACATGGGCATGAAGCCTCTATGCACCCAATCCCCCATCCACATGCACAGCAATGTGCCAGGGACTGATGTGGGGCATGCCTGCACTATGTGCCATGTGCCAAGATGTGTAGTGCTGCACACCGGGGGCATAGGAGGTTGCTGGCTATAACAGGTGGCATCCTGCCATAACTCAATGTGTGCCCCAATGGACTACACCGGGACCCAACCACATAAGTCACCCCAGCCTTCAAGATTGATGGGAAGGGCTGGAGTGGCTACACGGGCAAGTGCCCATACATGTGGGCAGTGTGTCCATCATGAAATTGCACAAAATAGGGAACCAGTTCTCCCAGTCCCTGCATGCCAACCAGCCCCCCCAACACTGGTCTGCCCCACACTGTCGGTGCCAAGTACACCCACACCCCCACACATGTCTGCCCTGGCCATACTTGGTCAGTGCAGCATCTCCTCACCACACACATATGCTCCCCTGCATGGACATCCATGGCCCATCCCATGACCCATTCAGGATCTGTCACCATAGGTGCCAAACACCCCCCACTGGAGCCTGATCCTACCAGACTGTCCAGAACAGCATTGCCTGCCTACCCAACCCGGAGCCCTGATCCCAGCCCCACAGCAATATCATTGGTGTACAGAGGTGATCCCACCCACTATGGCACCAGTGACACCCCCACCTGATACTTGACCATTGGTGCTGCGGTTTTGGACAGCCAGTGGCACAGCCCTCCTCACACTTCCATGGCCCCTGGCCATCCAATCAGTGCTGAAAGCATGCCACCTTTCAGTAGGGGGGGAATCTCAGCATTGGTCAGATGGCCAGTGGCCATAGAGGTGTGAGCTGCTGTCTCTTCCTGGGGAGAAATCTGGGGTATGCGCTACACAAGGGCAGCCTCTGATGGCAGTTGGGCATTCAATGCCTATATGCCACTGCATGACTGAGCTCCGAGGGAGTAACCAAGGTGGAAACCCCCCGGCAGCTTGGGAGGTGAAGGCAGGGTGGGTAGGCTGCACCTACATGTCCAACACCGGCTCAGATCCCGGCTTGACTCCCGGTGGTCCTCCCCCTCCCATTGTGGGTCACAGTGGGGGGGGGACCTAGCACCCGTACCCGATTCCTTGGCTGTGTGAAGAGCATGGTGGACGGTAGAGGCAACATTGCCTGAGTGCCCTGCTGGAGAGATGCCCAAGTAGCCAGTGACTGGAGAAAAATAGTTAAATAAAAAAAAAAAGACAACAGTAGTGTGAAGCAACAGGCACTCACAAGACTGCAACATCAGGAACACAGGACAGAGTAGAAGAATGAACATGTCAGGTGTGAGCCTTAGGGGGAAGCAGCTAGCATGCTGCTAGTGAGAGAGGAAAGAGAGGATGGAGGGTTGCGAGAGAGTGAATAGGGGAGGGGAGAAAGGCTGGGAAGTGGGATGGGAGAAGTGGAGAGGAGGAGGAAAATGGATTAGGGTTGGGAAGGACAAGTGGAGGGGTGGGGCAAAGGAACCAGAGTGACGAGGTTAGGACAAGAGGAGTGGATGGGGGGCACAGAGAACAGTTGAGGGAGGTAGGAGGGATTTAGTGAGTGAGAAGAGTGAGAGTGGGGCCAAGGGAGCAGCAGAGGGGCAAATCTAGGAGGAATGGGAGGAGGGGGGCAGAGAATGTAGGGGAAGGGAGGGAGGAGAGGGGTAGAAATGGAGAGGTGAAAAAGAGTGCAGAGGTTGGGGTGGTCATAGAGTAGGTGGAGGTATTGGGATAAGGGCATTTACAGGAGGGAGCAGTGTAGCCTTGGAGTAGAGAGAAGAGAGAGGGTTTGGAGATGGCAGAATAAATTATTAGGGGAAGAGAGTTCCAGAGATTAGGAAGGTGGAAGGAGAAAGCATACTGACCAGCAAGGGATTTATGAGAGGGGAGCTAGAGGGAGTGACAGCTTGAGTTAAGGAGAATGTAAAGAGAGGGGGCATAGGGGAGAGCTGAGATAAGGATGGAGCAAAGCCAACTAGAATTTAGAAATGAAGGTGGCACAGTGTGTTAGGCAGTGGTCTTTCAAGGAAGGGAAGGAGAGATCAGAGTATAGAGAACAGTGGTGGGTCCAAGGGAGAGGCCAAGGCAAAACAGCAGAAGGATTGGAAGAGGAGATCCAGTCTGGCCAGGGTGAACTTTAGTGCTGCACCACAGATAATGTCGCCATAATCAAAGATTGGGAGGATCATCTTAGTGATGATGTCATGATGGGCAGCTATAGAGATGTAGTCGTTGTTCCTATACAGGACACTGAGCTTGGGGTGGGGTGGTGAGCTGCCATATATGTTGGGGGGGGGGGAGAATATATGAAGTAAACACCTGCTCTTTAATCCTATTCCCTATTGTAAAATGTGTATTTTCTGTAAATTTTGCATATTGTACCTATACTGTACTGTTGATAATCACTACTACTTTCTTATACAAAGAATTATTACATTGTTGTATCATAATAACTTGTATGACTGTAACCTTCTGGGTCAAGCCTGAAAATAGGCAGTTCTTTCTCAAGTACAGTTACTCCTAACCAAAGGTGAAATCCTGCCCCGTAAAAATAAACTGCTGTGGATAACCTGACAATTATTATTCTTATGTTAGTAAAATGAACAAACTCAGCAGCTAAAACACTATATGACAGTTAAGTTTTGTATGGTTTACATTTTTATGTTTGCTTGCATGCATGCGCAAAGTGAACATTTTTAATGGTGCTCAGGAAGTGTGGGGCTCTGTAGATGTGTGATGTATTAACCAATGGATGTAGTAATGCGTTAGGCCTGTTAGTCAAAAGCCAGTACTGACATGGATGATGATGATGATGAGTGTTCAGCTGGTTGATGGGCGTAAACTTTGTGTAGTTCAAAGGATCCAACTCCACCAGTCAATCTGCTTTTCTGCCTGTTAGCCAGCTGACAGACATCATCATCATCAGGCTTTAAGGATGATGAACATCAAGTGTCTCTGTGTGTGTGTGTGTGTGTGTGTGTGTGTGTGTGTGTGTGTGTGTCTTCAAGTCTTCAAGCCTCACACTGTGTGTGTATATTTCAAGCACTAAACAGAGTGGGAATATAATAGCATCAAATATGTTAACAGCGTGTCAGTTACATATTGTGTATGTTCTTTTTAAAGAGCCCCTGATACTAGTTGGATCATTTTGAAAAATGTGAGATTTAGACACAATTCATTTACAGTTGAGATAGTTTTGCAATTCTTTTTTCTTGTTATATGGTTTTATCCTCCTGCCCCTCCCTGTCAGCCCTCTTCTACTGTCGACCCTCAGCCCCTTCACTCCACCTCCAGGACTTACCCCATTTACTTCTTACCTCGTTGTGTGAGTAGGCACCATGGCTGGTGGTGGTGCAGTGCCTGAAGTGTCACACTGTCATCCTGCTGATGGGGGTTCTTTTACGAAAATACTCCTGTTCAGGCAGAGGCACGCATTTAAACCATAAAGATGGTGCAAGCTCACCTCTGGCTTTCAAGTCTGATGACTACTGCTGCACCACCTAACCTCTAGGTGGCAGTCAAGCAGCAGTACACACTGTCCTATCACCCAGAAGGAGGAGAATCATTGATGGTTGCTCAATCCTCCTCCCCCCCCCCGACAACCTCCGAGTGACCCTGGTCCATTCTGAAACCCACATTACCAATGTGGTGTGAAGTGAGGTGCCCAGTGCCACAGCCCTGCATGCCACTGGGCCAGCTACACATTTACTGTAGTGCAGATTTCCTTAGACAATATTGTTTGTTGTTCTGAGGGGTACTGAACCTGCAACCCATTGTTTTACAGGTCTGTGTTTTTACCTTCTGTACCATTCTGCAGAAATGTATTTTTTCAGTTCTTTCCCCTTTTTCTTTATTACCGAGGGAAGAGACATCAAAACAAGAATACCGTACCGAGGTGACCTTATTTGCTTTGACTGCTTGTCTACACATGACATCATGAAGCCCTGTTCAGGACATCATAAGGATGTTCACAGCAACAGACAGGGATGTCAAAAACAGAACTGTAACTGCAGAAGTAGACAAGCAGACAGAGCAAACAAAGCGGAGATCTTGTTTCTATGCAAATGTCCTTAGTCAAAGAAGTAAGGGTGGCAGTTACAGAAAAAAATGTCAAATATAAGCTAAATTGTCGAAGTATTTTATGTTTCCAAGTTGTCCCAAAACATAGGGGGCTCTTTAAATCTCTATTAAACTGTAAGCAAACATTTGGCTTTGACAAATCCTTGTTTTCATCAGGTATTGGGATGATACTGCTGTTCCTGTCAGATTACTAGCATACTAAGTTGCCAGCAGATTGGGCCTGATGGTCTATCGCATCTGCTTGAAATGCAGCTCACATTACTGTCCAGGCTGCTGCCCCCCCCCCACTGTTCTTTTGCTCCCAGGTACTTCCCCTGGAGCGCCCCTGCCTTTCACTTCCCTCCCCGCCAGTACCTTGCCCTTGTACCTGTCCCAGCCCCTCTTGAATCCTTTCATGGATTCCATCTTCATCAGCTCCTCTGGTAGCATGTTACAAGGTGCTACCACCCTCTCCATAAAACAATGCCTCTTCACCTCTCCTCGGTACTTCCTCCCACCGGTTTCAGGCTATGGCCCCTCATAATCCCTTCACCTTTCAATTTGAGCAGACCCTTCATGTGAACTCTATTGATCCCTTTCAAATATTTAAAGGCCTCTATCATGACCCCCATCTCTTCTATCCTTCAGGGAGTACATATTTAGTTCCCTAAGTCTCTTCTCATAGGTATTTTCTCAAATTCATTATATCATCTTCGATGCTCTCCTCTGGACTCTCTTCAGTAGAATAACATCCCTTTTTAGATGTGGGCGCCAGAATTGCATGCAGTACTCCAGATGCGGCCACGCCAAGGAACTGTACAGGGGCAGTAGAACCTCCCTCCTCCTTGATGTAACCCCCCTAGCAATACACCCAAACATTCTATTAGCCTTAGCTGCATCTCTCCTGAACTGCTCAGAGTGATTCATTTTGGCATCTATCACTACTCCCACATTTTTTTCCTTCCTGGAGACCTCATGATGTTCCCCCAAATGGTAGCTATACCCTGGGTTCCTAGCACCTGACTGCAGTACCCTGCACTTCTGAGTGTTAAACCTCAGCTGCCAAGTGTATGACCACTGTTCTAGCCACTTCAAGTCTTCCCAGAAAGCCATTCTCCCCTGTTCACTGTCCACCTTTACTCCTAGCTTGGAGTCATCAGCAAACAGGCTCAATCTGCTCGTAGCACCCACCCTGATGTCTGCTATGAATACATTAGTCAAGAGTGGGACCAGCATTGATCCTTGAGGGACCCCACTGATGACTCTCCTTGGTGACAAAACTGCCCCCATCACCATCCTCTGCTGCCTGTTTCTCAGCCAGTTCACAATCCAGCCTAACATTTTCCCCCCACCCCTAAGTTTCTCAGCTTACTTATCAACCTCCTATGTGGCACCAAATTGAATGCCTTGCTGAAGTCCAGATACAGGACATCCACTGGCCTTCCACCATCCAATGATCTTTTCACCCAGTCATAACATATAACTAGGTTGGTTTGACAGGCTCTCCCCCAGATTAACCATGCTGCCGTACATCTTGAAGACCATTTGCCTCAGGAACTCCACAATCCTTTCCTTCAGAATGGCATCCAAAGGTTTCCCCACTATGGATGTCAGGCTGACTGACCTATAATTTCCCGGCTAGTTCCGAGGTCCGCTTTTGTGGAGGGGCACTACATGTGCCATCCTCCAGTTGAGAGGAAGCCAACCTGATTGGAGGGAAGAATTAAATAAATCTGTCAATGATGCAGCTAGGACATCCATTAGTTCCTACAGAACCCTGGGGTAAATTCCAACTGGGCCTGGGGCCTTATCAGTCCTCAAGGACTTAAGAGCCTCCCTCATGCTCTCCACTTGGATCTCACCATCTGTAAAGTGACCCTCCATCCCCAGTCCCTGCCTTGTCTCCCACCTGAGGAATCAGCCCATTCCTTTCCCCAGTAAAGACAGAGCAGAAGTACTCATTAAGTACCTCAGCCAGCGCTGCCCCCTCCGCCCACCCCCTTCCTTTTATAACCTATTTATCTGCACCCTGCCCTTCCTTCTCTCTCTGACGTACCTAGAAAATTAATTCGCCCCCTCCCTGATCCTTGAACCAATCACAGCTCTTTGGCTACCTTGGCCACTCTTACCACCCTGCTCACCTCCTTGGAAATTATATGGTACTCCTCCCTCCTTTTCTCCCGGAGGTCTTGTACCTTTGAAAAGTCAACCTTTTTTCCCCTCACCCCCCTCCTGCACCTCCAGGTATAGCAGCTAGGTTTCCTAGACCTTGCGTTCTTGTAGTGGGCCCTCGTGCATGTTTTTGTGCATCTAGTATGCCCAACTTCAATATCTCCCACCTGCTTTCCATGTTCAAGTCTGGACTGATTCTCTTTAAATGTCCCTCTAGGATGGCAGACATCCCTCTGAAGTCAGCCCAAGGACCAAGCTCTGGACCCGCACAGCTGATTTCAGTATTTGTGAATATGTTCTAAAAGGTCACCATGGTACCATGAAGTAAATGAAATAAGAATGTCGCTTTGCTTGTCATAGTACTGGCTGGGTAGGGAAGGAGACTAATTTAAATACCAACAACCTGGGTTCATGTGATTAAAAAAAGCATGAACTATGCTGCAACTTTTGATGTCTTTTGTGAGACCAGTGTTTTGTTTTTATATAAAGGTGTTAACACTGCAGTAGAATTTCAGAGCTAACATAAAATGCAGTGGTAAAGCCCAAGGTACTGGCTGGGACAGAATTTGTACATTTTGCTGGTTACCTTAATGCTGTGGTATCTACTATATTTGGCTTATGAATATATATATACTGTATATACATATACATATATATATGTGTGTGTGTGTGTGTGGAATATGATGGGCAGGAGTGTGATATGGGAAATACCATGAGTGGCTAGTGACCTCAGGATACTCATGAGTGGCAGAGCATAGTGGAGCCATGAGTGGAAGTATCCTGAGATCACTAGCCACAAATGGAAATATTTCTCATATCACACTCCTGCCCATCATGTGTTCGATTTAAACAATAGGGAAGGAATGAGTTTTGTTTGTGATATTTACCATTTCAGTTGTGTAGTCAGATGTATTTTGACTGTTGTTCTTTATTTTTCCAGTCTCCTTGCGCAGTGCTACGGTGTTCCTCAATGACATTGATTTGTTTTCTGAATGGACGTGTGATAGTGGTTTTGTACTGGTTGCGACTGTAGTATGAGTCATTGTGATTGGTTGTGTAAGGTGTTATTTCCATTGGTTGAGTTGCTATACGTGTTGTGAAACATGTGTTGCTATTGGCTGTTTTGTGGTTGTGGGTGGGGCTTAATTGGGGAGTCGGACATAGCTAGTACCATGTTTTCGGCAATATGTTTCATCAGTGAGTTTAATGGTTTTATGTTAGGGTTTTGTGTTTATTTATATTTTTTTATGGTTTAGTTTTATTTCTTTGTGTACTTTTTATTTATTTGTGCTTTTGTACTTGCAACTGGTTATCTTCACTGGAGGATTTTGTCAGTGTGAAGTTCGGGGGTTTGAGTTGCTCCTTTCTTCTGTTTGGTATGCTGAAAGGAAGAGTTCAGGATGTTTCTTCTCATTCTTTTATTTTTCAGTCAGTGTAGCTATCAGAGGACAGAGGTCTTGATCCATTTCTCTGGATACTGTAGTATTTGTGACCTGTTGGAAAACATAAAGGGTTTATTATTGCTGCTGGTGTATGGACATGCTTAACTTTTGTTAAGGTATTAATACACTACTCACCTCGGATAATGTTGAACATTATGTTTTTGCAGAGATTGTGGCATGATTAAAGCATGCAGACATGCCTTCTAACCACAGAGATACTGCAGGAGTTTCAGGTGTAGTGTTGGAAGTCATTTTATAGGTAGATGGTTGTGGCCACAAAGAAAGTGTAGGAGGTTCCAGTGTACTGCTGCAAATAAATTTTGAGGTACATGGTTGTTCTTCTTTGTGGCTGCTTAGCAAATGGAAGATATGTTTTTGCTTATTTTTGTTTATTCATGAGTATTCATTTAAGGATTGAACCTTTTTGTGTCCTGAGATTTGTGTAACCTTTGTCGATGGAACATTGCTGTCTACTAATTTGTGAATTAAATTTCACTATTTTTGTGTGAAAAGTGAAAACGTTTTGTAAATATTGGGAAATATTACCATGAGTGGCTAGTGACCTCAGGATACTCACGAGTGGCAGGACACATTTACGTTTACAACAAACGTTTCACAATTTCTAAAAAAAAAAATGGCTGAACAACTGGACCCAAGGGCAATATTAAACAGAGTCCACTATGAAGAAAGGAGGGTTACTAGCGGAGAACCGCAGGGTTTAGTACTGGGACCGGTCCTCTTTAATGTCTTTATAAGTGATATTGTGGAGGGACTGGAAGGAAAAGTATGTCTCTTTGCAAATGGCACAAAGATCTGCAACAGGGTTGATACACAAGGTGGGGTAGAAAGGATGAGAAGGGACTTGGCAAGGTTGGAGGAATGGTCAAATGTATGGCAGCTTAGATTCAATGCAATGAAGTGCAAAGTAATGCACCTGGGGAACAAAAACCCAGAGGAAGGGTACACAATGGATAGAGACCCATGTTTTTCTTAAATAAGAAATAGCCAGAAATTAAGGCATAAAAAGAAACAACAAGAAATTCAAGGTATAACAAGAAATAGCAAGAAACTCAGCATCTAAAAGTAATAAAATGAAAAAAACACATGAATAAAGTGAAAAAAAACTGCTTTTTGGCAGGCAAAATCTAAATAAATGCTTGCAGCAGTTGTTGTTTAGGCTCCGTTGTTACCACAGATATGGTCCACAAGGAAGCAACAACGGAATTGTTTCAGTCACAAAATCTTGCAATACCACAGCATAATGCTGCTTAATACAATGTAGAATACTAGGAATGTGATTTCTAGTGTGTATAAGGTCATTTTGAGGTAGTTTATGAATGTAAATATGATAACAAGAAATAAAACAAAATTTTTAATGAATAAAAAGAAATAACAAGAAATTCCAGAAAAATAAAAATAAAAATGATAAAAAATAAAAATAATTTCACGGGCCTCTAAAATGGAGGGTGAGATACTAACAACAACAAAAATGGAAAGGGACCTGGGGGTAGTCACATCAGATTACCTAAAGGTGGGCACGCAATGTGAGAAGGCAGTAAGGAGGGCTAGGGGGATACTGTGATGCTTAGGGATAAGCATCACCAGTAGAAAACAAGAAGATGTTATCCCTCTGTACAGACAGCTGGCGAGACCCCATCTGAAGTACTGCGTGCAGTTCTGGAGACCCCATCTCCGCAAGGACATAGACAGGATGGAGGCTGTCCAGAGGAGGGCAACTAAAATGGTGCAAGGTCTGTACCAGAAGACATACAAAGAGAGCCTAAAGAAGCTTAATATGTATACCCTTGAGGAAAGGAGGGAGAGGGGGGAACATGATAGAAACATTCAAGTACCTCAAGGGAATCAATAAAGTTCAATAGAGTAGCCTCTTTCAGAAAAAGAGATGTGCAAGAACAAGGGGGCATAATTTGAAGATAGAGAGGGGACAGCTCAGAGGTAATGTAAGGAAGTATTTTTTCGTGGTAATGGTTGTGGACACATGTAATGGCCTTCCTGAGGAGGTCATGGAGTCAAACACAGTGGGGGGAATTCAAGAATGCATGGGACAGACATAAGGCAATTGTAGTGGGGGGTAGGAGGAAGTAAGCTGTTGGTTAACTAGGATCAGCAGCTTATCTATTCGGTAGGGAAATGGGCAGACTAGGTAGGCCAAGCGGTCCTTATCTGCTGTCAAATTCTGTGTTTCTATGTTTCTATGAATGAGATGTTTTCAAACAGAGTGATACCTCAATTTTTTTCTGTTTCAATACCTGCTGCTGAGATCATATTTTTAACTATTTTCCCTATGCTGTTGACATCTAATAGTTGTTTTTTTTAACCAACTGATAGGGTAGGATGCTTTGCCGAGTAATTTACAGCAAGGAAAAATGGAGCATTGTCTTGATTACATTTGGGAGGTCTCTCATTCCGATATGTGATGTAGTTTGCAATGGGATACTTTTTCTGGTCTATTATTTCGTACTCGGCTATCTTTCGCATTAGATCCAATCCAAGTCTTCATTTTGTCTTTCTTTTAAATATTCAATGAATCTAGTTCCTTTCTCATCAGTTCCAAGTTGGATGTCACCCCCGCTGCAGGTTTCTGCCTTTGGTTGTGCCTCTGATTAAAAAAAAATAGGGTGACATTCATCCACATAGTGTTTATCACGGAGAGGGGGTTATCAGGTCCCAGATTGTTGTTTTCATACAGTTCATTAATTAATTCATCATCAGTTCATCTGCTGCTTGTGGCTTGTTTTGATAACAGAGCATATCTGGTTTTAAGAATGTGGTGGATTGAGATAGGGATTCACTGTAGCCGTAGTCTTTTAAGTATCTTTTGAAGCTTTGGAATTTTTCTCATAGGCTCAAAGCTTCACATTGTGAGCCATCTCTCCGTTTGCACGTTATAAAATATTGAGACAAGATGGGATCTAGTTCAACAGGTTGGGTCTTCTATATTGGTTGTAATATTCCCAGTTGTTCTTTTAGAAAGTTTTCTAAATGTGTTATGTCTGTTTCTGTCTTTCGTTTTGTGTTTTTGTTTTTAGTTGCACTGATCAATTGTTCTATGTATTATTGTCTATTTGTACAGTCTTGTTAGATTTTGCTGTTTCTTTTCCAGTTGGTTTGTCTTGTAGGTTTTCGGGGTTCAAGTCAGGATGTAGCAATGGTTCGTTGTCAGTTTCAAACTGACTGCAACTGCGATAGATTTCCTCTACAGTATTAATTGGTTTCTCTGTTTGTTTGTTTTTTAAGTTTTAGCTTGTTTATTCTTTCAGTAGTCTGTCTGTTGTTAGAAGACATTTTTTGATGGTGAGTTTCATTCATGGCGTTAATTTTTTGCCCTTTTTTTGTTTTGCAGGCTGTGTTCCGATCCTGCTGTTCCTCGGCTGTTATTGCTTTTTTCTGTCCAGCACAGGAAACTCATGTTGTCATGTTGAACAACAGTTGTAGTCTCAGGTGAGTTTCATTACTGCTGCTGTTGTTTCAGAAAGTTGTTCTGACCTTGTTTGCAGTTCATAGCTTGAAGGAATAGGGGTCAAGAAGAGAGTGATATAAGCACAGATGGTGTGGTCATTACATATGCAATATACAGTAGATAAACATTACACAAAGGGTATGAGCATACATCATACTTGTTTATACAACGGGGGTGAGAATACATACTTTTTACATGGTGACATATTCTCTCACCCTACTTGTGTATAAATATATATACATATACATTATACTAGGAATGTGATTTCTAGTGTGTATAAGGTCATTTTGAAGTAGTTTATGAATGTAAATATAACAAGAAATAAAACTAAATTTTTAATTAATAAATGAAATAACAAGAAATTCCAGAAAAATAAAAAGAAAAATTATAAAAAATTAAAATAATTTCACGGTATATATATATATATATATTATAGTGGCATGGTAGTCCCACTATAGTTAGGGTTCAGTAAGCACTTTAATGTTAAACCTCAAATAACTTTGCCACCATACAACGGATTTGCTTGAAATGGTGCATGCACGCTCTGGTACTATAGCTCTCCATAGCGTTACAGTTAAATGTATGGTTGTGGAGCTGCAGAACAGCAAAAAATACAAAAAAATTGACTTTTTGTGTGTTTCTTTGCTCATGCCCACAGCCCGCACGGATTGTCAGTTTGGTCTGAAATGTTCAGGGGAAATGTAATCTTGGTCACCGATGTGCTTTACGAAGATTTAGTGAAACCATATTAAACCGTTAAAAGTTATTCAGAAAGCAAATTTCCCATTATGGTCAATGGGGAAAATTAGCCGTGCATCACGAAAGTTTCACAAATGCCTATTTCTACTTTTGCAAATAGCCCTGTTACTTTCGTGATTCCATCATCTTGTTTTCAGTTAGTGACACAGTAAAATGCCTGGTGTTTAAAATTGGGACCCTTTACATTAAACACTGACTGTTGTGTTTCCCTAGTGGGGTCCTGAGGATGCTAGCCCTATCATTTTGGAGGGTTAAACCCCCCCAAAATGCCTTTTCCAACTTCGAGGAAAAATTACTTTTGCAAAATACTTTTGCAAATGTGAATGTTTCGTGATTTTTTTTTTGTAAAACTTTTGTGATTTGCCAAAGTATTTTGCGAAAGTATTTTAAAAATAACTGCAAATCTTTGCCATCCCCCTGCAACAAAATGGTTGGGTCCTTTGGGCTGAAATTTGCAGGGTGGCAAGCCCTAGTTCCACAGATGTGTCTTTTAGTGGTTTGGTGTGAAAATATTGAACAGGCCCATAGTTACAATGTTCTGAAGTTCAGACATTTTCCCATAGGACAGCACTGCAGCGCCTGTGACGCCTTTTGGGGCCCGTATCTAGAAAATGGTTCAAGATACAGATTTTTTGTCACAAAAACTCTTAGTCCCCCTACAGGGGGATTAAGTACAGAACTAGATTGGATAGGCATGAATACTATGAAATTTGAATTTTTTTTTCTACCT
Organism: Neoceratodus forsteri; assembly: GCA_016271365.2. Classification (NCBI taxonomy): domain Eukaryota; kingdom Metazoa; phylum Chordata; order Ceratodontiformes; family Ceratodontidae; genus Neoceratodus; species Neoceratodus forsteri. The sequence continues at coordinate 115,909,031 of CM057458.1, read as the reverse complement.
TGTATGGTTACTGAGATATTTGGGAATTAGTGTTCCAATTGCTCATTTTCATGTGCACAGGCCACTGTTATGCCCTCAGAGTTAGCAGTCACAGTGCTTTTCAGTGCCCGTATCTTGGAAATGATGCAAGCTATGGATTTGTTTGATGTATGATGATTACAAAAACACTTTAATTTTTATGTTGACTTGCGCGTGCATGCCAGCCAACATATTGCAGTAGTTGCAGATTTGGAGGTGCTGTCACTGTGGGCCAATTCAGAGCATGCATCAGTAGGCGCATCCCTCATTCCCCAATAAGCCAGCTGCAGGCACTGAGTGCCGCCATGTAGAGTGATGACTTCAGGAGTTCCCAATCCCCTGTTGGCATGCCCCGACCCACTTCATTTGCCAACGGGGGAGCCTACTCCCCATCGGCATAATGCTCCCTCCCATTTTAAGGGTGTGCTGAGGGGGTGCTCAACCCCCTCAGCATCATGCACCCCCCCAGCAGTCTTACTTTGCTGATGGGGGGACCCAATCCCTGTCGGCTTCAGTCCCCCCTTCCCAGTGTAATTTGCTGATGGGGGAGCCCACTCCCCATTGGTATAATGTCCCCCTTTGTTGTGGTGCTGAGGAGGGTGCCTAATCCCCCTTGGCTCTGCCCCCTTTTGGTATAGACAACGGGCTGCCCAACTTCTGTCGGCTACAGCACCCCTAAACATTGGTGGTGGCATGCTGGGAGCCCACCTCAGCATGCCAAATGCCCTGTAAAATAAACAAACAAAAAAAGTTTTGCAATTTTTTTTACTTAAACCTGTAAAACAGAAAACAGTCCCTCATGGTCTGTCCTGCTCCCTCCCCAACCCGCACCCACCCTCTCATGCCCCACCTCCACACCCTCTCACCATACTTACCTCTGGAGCCTAAGATGGATGATGATCAGTGGACCGGGAACATGTCTGCATTCTTCAAAGCCAACTGCGAACTGAAGAAATGCCGGTAAGCTGTATAATAGCATAAATAGGGTTTTTTCAACTTTGGTGCATATCTCGGTCATTTTTGGGAATTTTGGCACCAAATTTCAACGTGGGGTTCCTGGGAACCCTCCTCATGAATTCAGTCACTGTCATGGCGTTATTTGGTCTCAAAAGGTGATTTCATGGTCACTGCAAGGAATCACCTTTCGGTACCGATTAGCAAAATGACAGTGCCACTGTTCATGAGGTGGGCTCTCAAAAAGCCTATGTTGCAAATCTGGTAATAAAAAATGCAAAAAAAATGACTGTTTTACAAACGTGCATTGCGCAGTTTCCATGCACGCTCGTAACTTCATGAATTTGTAATATTTTCACTCCACATTTTCAACATTGTCATTTTTCCACACCTCCTTATGAACAGTACAGCTGTCATTTTACATGTCATGGCTGAAATGTGTTTTCACGCTTCCGGCGCAGAATAGAGCGGTTGCTGTGGGAAATCCATTTTAGGGACAGATTAAGAAAATGACAGTGACACTGTTCATGAGTAGAGGTCCTAAAATGCCTATGTTGAAAATTTGGGGATGAAAGTCTCTAAAATGACTGTGTTACAAGCATGTGTTGTGCAGTTTCCACACACCCTTGTAACCGCAAATTTGCAATATTTTCATGCCACATTTTTAACACTGGAAATTTTTCACACCTCCTTATGAACAGTACAGCTGTCATTTTTCACATCCTGCCCAAAATGTGTGTTCGCATCTGTAGCATACAATGGCATGGTTGCTGTGGGAAATCAACTTTTGGAACATATTAACAAAATCACAGTGCCACTGTTCATGAGGGGAGGTCCCAAAATGCCTATGTTGAAAATATGGTTAAAAAAATCCCCAAAATAATTGGGTTTTGGACGTGCGTTATGCAGTTTCTATGCATGCTCATGACTTCAATTTTTCATATTTTCCCTCCAGATTTTCAACGTTGCTATTTTGTTACACCTCCTCATGAACAATACAGTTGTCATTTTTCACATCGTGACCAAAATGTGTTTCCGCACCTGTGGTGCCAAATGGCGCAGTCAGTGTGCAAAATCACCTTTCATCTAACAAACTCATAGTGCCGCTTTTCATGAGGTGGACTCATAAAACCATATTGGTAATTTGGAGTGAAAATACCAACACACGTCTAAGGCGTTAGGGTTTCCAACTGTAACACCCCACCCTGTAGAGACTGACAGGCATCGGGGGGTGTTACTTGGGATCATTGTCTGTAATGCTCATGACATTCCACCCCCCACCCCCACCCTGTGGCCAGTGACAGGCATCAAGGTGTGCCTTGGAGTGTTTGGCCCCAAAGTTCACCCTATTCTCCTATACTGGACCCACCTCAGTGTATTTCCTTATGGCATGGGATAAGTATAAGACCCAAAGACACCAAAGCATACCACGACACTTGTCAGTGTCTACAGGGTAGGGTGAGGTAAAATGGCATGAGCGTTATAGTTGACGACCCAAAGGCACACCCCAATGCCTGTCAGTCTCTGCAGGCTGGGGGTGGGGTTGGTGTCAGTTCAATACTTCACTGCCATTCCTATTATGCATCTCTAACTCCTGCACTACCAATGCCAATGCCAGCGAAACAACATTCAGCATTGACAAATGCTTGTTTTTTTTAGCTGCTACGGTTATCAAGATATTGGCAAATTAGTACTACTAGGATTCCTTGCCTCATAGGGCTGCTGTATGTCTCCATACTTGTGTGTAAGTGGGAGCGCAGGGCCCAGAAGGCCCGTGTTCCCACAGACACATATCATTATGCACAAATGGGCAGCCCACCCCACCAACACATACCATTTACTACTTATATCACACTTTCTCAAAAAGGAGGGAAATTCATTGCAGAAAACTCCATTAATGCATCAGTTAGGGTTGTTTCCACAGTGACAAAAGTGTGGAAATGCGATGTTAGAGTTACCAACCTACCCCCACGCCCCGATCCTCAAACCCCTAACTCCACATTCCCCACCACTCCGCCCCCCCACACACGCAATACACATGCAAGATTGTAAGACTCTATACCAGTCAGTCACATCTGTAAGCACAATAATCACTACACTGTACTCATTTCACATAACACTATGTAATGAAAAAACACATACAGTATGATCGATACTGCCAGCACAGTATGATGACACATTATAGCTGGCATATCTTTTTCATATAGTGAAACTTAGCATGTACGCATTTCCTAAATGATTTTTATGAGTCATAATTCAACAATTGGCTCGCTGCAGGTATCACTGCTATCACATAGGCGTGTGGTAGGAGGAAAGATAGAGCTGACACATACATAGTATTTTTCAGATACTGCTCAGGTATGAAACTAGCACCGTCACATGTTGTTATACTGCTGCATTACCTGGAAATACTCATTAGCAGCATGTTATGGTTAGCTTTGGATGTTACAACTGTTGATGTCACATGTTGCTTGCAAACTATACTACAAAACATTATTTTTATTATTACTACCATTTGTTACTAGGACTGACTCACTCTGTCAGAAAAAAATATGCAAACATCCAATGACTGTTGCTAGGGTTACCCAAACTCTTATTTCCAATACAGCTATCTATAGATAACATACAGTGTGCTTCATCATGTGTTAACAATTGAAATATAGGCATCTGCTTAAATCTTGTTATTGATGTTTGTAACAGAAAAATGCTTAATGTGGGCCATCTCCCATGGTTGCCCAGCATATGTGTGTACCCACAAGGCACTCTGATGGCAGCAGAACTCATACAGTTGCTGGACCATGATGATGGATGTATCTTGTACTACGTTTAGAGAATTCTATTTTACTTCCATTACCTGATGCTGGTTGTCTCTGATTGGTTGTGTTGCCTTGGGCCGTCCCCTGCTTGCATATGTGCGTGTGTGCATGTGTGTGTGTCTGGGGGGAATGCAGAGTTAGGGGTTTGAGGTTGGGGTGGTGGGGTGGTAACCCTAATGTTGAATTTCCACACTTTTGTCACTGTGGGAACAACCCTAACTGATGAATTAATGCAGATTTTTGCAATGAATATATATATGTGTGTGTGTGTGTGTTTTGAGGGAAGGAAGAAGTTAATACCTGATAACCCAATTTTTCTGCACCTAAACTGTAGATTGGGTTTGGGAGATATATAATATATTGTCTAATTGTTTTCATTCTTTGCAATAGGACCCTCCACGTGGCCTGCTATGGCCAGCTGATGAAGTCAGGATCTTTAGATGGATAAATGCCTCATGTAATGAAACCTTGTGACAACAACTTAAGTGCCAACAATGGGTGTTTACTCACCTGGTAAAGGTGATTGTGTTAGTTGACATCCATGGCACTCCAGACATTACATCATGGGTTTTAGCCCACCTGATAGGCTAGTGATGCACATGACTCTAGGATCAGATTTCTTGTATATCCAGGTCCTAGAAACCACTGTTCTCCAGTTTGAATCTTCCATAGCTGAAATCAAGGTTAGTAACGAACAAGAACTAGGAAAAAGAGAAACACTAATTATTCCATACAATAATGCAGACTGAGGTGAAATTACATGTAGGCCATTGGCCCTGGTTTTTATTTACCTATTAATACAATCTAAACTCGACCCCTAAGAGGTCGACGGTCGACATCTTGGGTGTCCTTAGCAAAAATATATATCCTAATCCCCTTCAAATCTTTATTCATTTGATTAGTCTAATCCTGGTCACTCGGAGCACTCTGTTGGGAAGGTCTTGGAGTGCCATGGATGTCAACCAACACAATCACCTTTACCAGGTGAGTAAACACCCATTGTGATTGGTTGACCATCCATGGTACTCCAGACATTACATCATGGGTAGATAAGTAGCAGTACTGTACCCTAGGGAGGGAGACAGAGTGGTCTAGGAGTGAGAGGAGGAGCTGGCAGATAGGAGAACCTGGGTGGCGAAAGTGGGATTTACCTTGTACAGGTGCTCCAGTCTATAATGTCTGGCAAACGTATGGATGGAAGTCCATGTCGCCACCTTGCAGATGTCTTCTGAAGACACGTTGGCCCTTTCTGCCCAAGAGGTGGCTACTGCTCTCGTGGAATGGGCCTTGATACCCTCTGGGGGTGTCAGATGTTTAGCAGTGTAGGCTTCCTGGATGGTTCTCCTGAGCTAGCCAGCAATGGTAGACTTAGAGGCTACCCTGCCTTGCCTTTGTCCTCTTGTAACAATGAATAACCTCTCTATCTTATGTAAGGGCAGAGTTCTAGATGTGTAAATGGACAGGGTGATGCCAACATCTAAATGGTGTGGGACAGGCCTATCGCCAGATTGGTTGTCTCCTGTAAATATAGGTAACTCAATGGGTTGTTCCCTGTGAAAGGTGGAAGCAACCTTTCGTTGGAGGCTGCTACCGTGTGTAGGCGTACCCCCTGGAGGGTGAACATGGTGTAAGGTTCTTTGGATGACAGCGCCCCTGGCTCCCCGATCCTTCACGCTGAACAGATAGCGACGAGGAAACAAGTCTTCAGACCCACCCAGAAGAGGTCTACCTCGTGGAGTGGTTCGAAGGGGGCTGTACTGAGGGAATCTAATACCAAGGGGAGATCCCAGGGTGCGATGGATGGTCTGACTCTGGGTTGTAGTACTTCCACCGTTCTTAGAAATCGCAAGGCATCTGGGTGTGCTACCGGACTGTATCCCCCAATGGGACCAATGGCCGCTCCAATGACTGAGAGCTGTGCCCCGAGTGATGAGTGTGGGCCAACCCCTTGTCTACTCCCCATTGAAGAAACAAGAGGATGGTGGACATGTCTGCTAGTTCCAAATCCTTATCCTGTTCTCGGCACCACTTCACGAACACTAACCATTGTCTACCATAGGTAGAGGTGGTCGAGGATCATCTGGACTGTAACATTGTGGAGATGACTAATTCATGGTACCCTGCCCTCATCAGTGTTTTCCTCTCAGGAGCCAGGCTGTGAGTTTTAGGGTCTGTGGAGCCGGATGTAGTACTGATCCCTGTGTCAGCATGTTTGGCTGATAGGGTAACCTGTGACTGTCCAAGGTCATGGCCAGCACTGTGGCAAACCAGGCTCTCCATGGCCAGTAGGGTGCCACCAGAATGATGGTTCATCTTGAGGATCGGATCTTGGCTAGTACTTGGGGCAGCAATGGATTGGGGGGGAAACGTACGCGTGATCCCGGGACCAAAGTTGTGAGAGGACATCGGTCCCCTGGGACCGGTTTTCCCTGTATCTTGAATAGAATCTTTGGACCTGCGCATTCTCTGCTGTGGCCATGAGATCCAGGGATATAGGTCCCCAAGTCTTCTGAATCATTTGGAACAGAGTGGGGTGGAGACGCCATTCCCCTGGGTGGACTTGTTGCTGGCTGAGCCAGTCTGCTCATATGTTGAGCTTGCCTGCAAGGTGTACTGTGCCGAGATGCATGATGTTGGACTGGGCCCAGTTGAGGACCGTAGCCACCTCCCTCAGCATAGCTCTGCTCCTGGTACCCCCTTGCTTGGTGATGTGTGCCACCGTGACCTGGTTGTTGGAACTAATCAGAACTGACTGACCGGAAATGGAGGATCTGAATGCTTTTAGAGTATGATATACTGCCGTAATCTCTAGGATGTTGATGAACAACTTGGCCTCTGATGTAGTCCATTGGCCCTGTGCCGTCAGATTGCCCAAGCACGCTCCCCAGCCAGATAGGCTTGCGTCCATTTCTATAGTGGCATTGTATGATGTCTCTAATGGAACCCCTCATGTGAGATTGGAGTTCACTGTCCACCATGTTAGTGACTGTTTCACTGATGGTGGTAGTGGTACTATGAGGTGCAAGTTGTATTCATTCGGTGATCCCCAAGTGAGGACATAAGACTATATGGGTCGCATATGCCATCTGGCCCAAGGGATAAGGTCGATGCAAGAAGCCATGCAACCTAGTAACTGGGCTATCCATCCCATGGTTGTCTGATGGCATGCCCTCAGGTGGCAAGCCAGGTTTATTAGGTTGTGTACCCTTGTTTGGGATGGTTTTGCCCATGCCAGTGATGTGTTGATTTGTGCCCCAGGTGTTCTATGTGCTGCGTGGGGACCAGATGGCTTTTGGTTTGGTTCACCATCCAGCCATGCTCCTTGAGTGCTCATAGAGCGATCTCGGTGTCTAGGTGTGAACATTCCTTGGAGTGTGCCCGAATCAGCCAGTTGTCCAAGTAAGGAATGATATCCAGACCTTGTTCTTGGAGCCTGGCTACTAGTACTATCGACACCTTGGTAAACACTCTTGGTGCTGAGGTAAGACCGAAGGGTAAGGCCTGATATTGATAATGCTGGCCTAGGATGTGGAACCTGAGGTATTGTCTGTGTTTTGGTCTGATAGGTATGTGAAGGTATGCATCATTCAAGTCTATGGACGTGAGGTAGTCGCCTACCCGGATACTGCAAAGGATTGACTTTAGGGTCTCCATTTTGAACCTTTGAGAAACTACAGGTTGGTTGAGATGCTTCAGGTCCAGAATGGGGCATAGCTCCCCTGTTTTCTTGGGCACAAGAAAGAAAATGGAATACACTCCTAGTTTCTGTTCATGAGGGGGGATGGCCTGTATTGCTCTGTTTTGTAACAACTCCAACAGAATATGTTGGACCTAATGAGCTGTTGCCTTCTTTTTGGCAATGGGAGAGCTTATGAACCTGTGTGTGATGGGGGATTGGGATAGCTCTATGGAGTACCCTCTCAACACCACCTCGTGGACCTGAGGTTGTGCAGAACCACTGGTGTCTGAAGAGCGACAACCTTTATCCCACAGGAGGGCACAGTTCTCGCCGGTGTGAAATTCTGGCCACATAGTCATTGTTGCTTTCCCCCTATTACCTCTACCTCTTCCTCCAAACTTGGACCCATGGATTCTGAAGGAGGAAGGTTTGTATGAATGAGTGAAGGAACTGAGGTATCCACTGGATGTTCCTCTGCCTCGAAATGTATTGTTCTGGTAATGGGTGTCTCTGCGCATTTGGTGGGACTTGTTTCCCTCCCAAAACCTCCGCCTAGAGGAAGGGAGGTAGGTGTGCCTGTTTTTATTTTTGAGTAGGTCTTTACCCTCCTCTTTCTGTTTTAGGAATTCCTGCAGGCCCTCCCCAAAAACATGTCTTCCCTTCAAAGGCAGATTTTGCAGTAGCGTTTTGGACTCGTTGTTGGCTTCCCATAATTTTAGCCACAATGCTCTTCTGGCATGGTTAGTGATGGCTGTAGCCCTGGCATTCAGTCTGAGGGTGTCCACTGCCATGTCCACCAGGTATTTTGAAGCATCGAGAGTGCATTCTAACAGTTCTGCCTCTCTAGTTTTGAGGTTTGCCTTCTCAAGGAGCTCCTCAAGCCATCGGATCAGGGCACGTGCTGTGTAAATGGCTGTAGTAGAGGCTTTGGCAGCCATGCCCTCAATTTCAAAGGCCTTTTTTAACATGTCCTCCACTCTCTTGTCTGTCGGGTCTTTTAATGATATGGTTCTGCATGGTAGTATGGTTTTCTTACTGAGTGCCGCCACCTGAGGATCAATGGTCAGGGCTGTGCACCAGTTGCTGGCCTTGTCCTCCTGAACTGGATACATTCGGTCCAAGTTTCTCTTGTTTGACATTCTGCTAGGCTCTGTGGATTGCCACCCCTTGTTGAAGATGTCCTTGATTGCTGGACATACTGGGAATGTCTCCTTGATAGATGCCTTTTGCTGAATCATGGGGTCTAACTTTGATTCTGGTTTGCCCTGTTCGACGTCAAACCCCATGGTGGCCTTGACTATTTTCATAAGGCCAGTAACCATGTCAAAGGAGCAAAGTTTAGATGTGAGGGATGGCATGGATTGTGGTTCCATGTCCTCTTAATCGGTCTTCACCCCATCTTCTTCTTCTGGCATTTCCTTGTCCTCTCTGGAGTCTGGCCTATGGTTGTCTGGTACTGGTTCTACAGGATCTGGACGCTCTTCATGGGCCCCCCCTACATTATCTGGCTCCATCGGTGGTGCGGTAGTTGCCCTATGCTGGGCAAGGGATTCAAGCTTTTCCATTATCTTCAGCATAAAATTCTGTTGGATCTCCATCATAGCTACCATGGCCTATTGATTCTGAAGTAGGATAGCTCCCAGATCCATCCAGGTAGAGCCGCTGGGCCCTGGGATACTGGAGCCCATAACCGAAGTTTGCTCCAGTGATTTGTCATTGTCTTGAAGACAGGCGGGGCATAGGGGGCCTGGGGCGTGGGGCAGGAGGGTAGTACTGCAAGAGGTGCACTTCTTGGCTTTGACCATCTGGTGGAGAAAGGAAGAGAAGGAGGTGTATTGTTAGGACTGGGTGACCATGGGCCTCCAACTTAGTAGGTGACCCATAGCTGTTGAATACAATCTTGGAACATTTGAAATGTTTATAAAAGAATAACAGGTGGGGTTCAGCATGGGGGGTCGCTATAGTGAGTGACCCAGCATGGAGAAAGCCACTGAGGAGGTCGCTATGGGGAGGAACCACCAGGTTCTTAGCAAGGCATATAGGGTCACTATAGAGAGGGACCCCATATGATCAGAGGGCGTTACCACTTGGTTATTTGATAATATAGGGTCGCTGTAGGGAGGTAGAGAAAGGCTGAGGTTACAAATTTATAGACCAGGAGGATTTGTTGTGCCACCAGTAGCATCGTTTTGACAACCTGGGTCCTATTGCAGTGCCCTTGCTATCCCTGTTTTATTTTATCACCCTCATTCTGGCGCAGTATGCCAGGACTTTATTGATTTGCCCTGGCAATATGTGACTTCTCACTCTCAGGATTCCTCTAGAGGAATCAAGGGATAGTTTCTTTCCCCTGTTAGTAATCGCTTGTTTCAGAGTCCTGCAGGAAGTTTGCTGGCAGAGAGGGCGTTGGCCACCCCCCACGCTAGGCCTGAGACCAGCGAAGGCCGGAAGTAGACCTCACGAGCCATGAGGCCGAGATAGCATGGGGTAAAGAGCTAATCCTTAGAATACCCCAGAAAATGGGATTAAGATAGAGAAAAAGGCAGGAAACGCTCTCCGGCGGTGGTGCTGGCCGGAAGTAGGCCGCGGTGACCATGCAGCCGAAGGGAGCGTGGGGTGAATGAGCAAGGCCATTTGGGAGAAAGGAAACCCTTGAAAAGGGTATTTTTTTTTCAGAAAAGGCTGTAGCTAGTGTTAGAGAGAGCTGAAATTCAGAGGAAGCTCTCCTGACTGGACTTCAAGGTTGCAAGACACTGACCCACATCGGGGGGGGAGGAGGAGGAGTGCCACACGGTGCTCTGCTGGCCTTGTCCTCCTAGCAGTAGGCCAGAGGCCTAAAAGAAACTGCAAACAGCTCCACTGGAGTGCAAGGCATGCAGAGAGAGATAACCAAGGTAGAGTACCCTCTTTCCTTTCAACTGGCTAAGCGATCACAATTCCACTTGCGGGGCTGACCAGCGAGAGTAGGGCTTTGGGGGTGGCCTGCATGTGCGCTGCTCTACCATGAGAGGTAGGAGAGATGCAGACTGGCGCCAGAACCCGCGAATAACGTGGGTACAGCATTTCTTTTGTTAAATCGCGATGCAGAAAAACACCAGAAAAAAACAAGGAAAATCCCCCTTGCTTGATGATGCTTTGGCTTGCTTGAATTAGTCAATTTAGAAAACCACAACTTGGGAACAGACAGATTATGCCAAAACCTAAATGACTTTCAAATAATACCATGGGAAAGTATACATAACATTGCATAGCCCAAAAACAAGCTAGAATACAGTATATGTAAGTATATTAACAACAAACCACAAGGGAGCTGTCTCAATCATTTAACCAAATTACACAGGCTGCAGGATTCAATTCCCCTCTGAGAGCCACATAAAAAAACTGCAGCACATAAGAATCTCTAGTAATTCAGATAAGTAATTTAAGGGTTATAATTGAGAGGCCTACCTTTCTGGAGTAGAACAACAGGGATACTGGTGTGCTAGTAGCCTGATCAGATGCACGATTTGAACTGGAGAACAGGGATTTCTGGGACCATACCTCTCAACCTCCTGCCTCATAAATCAGGGGCAAGGCTTAAAAAAATCAGGGACAAAGGACCAAAATCAAGGACACTTCTTCAAAATTGGAGATATCCATTCAGAAAGCTGGTAGAATATGGGCTTAGTGTAAAATGCATTTCTAAAGAAGAACAAGTCTGTAACTTTAATGTTTGACATTAGTTTGTGCTTATAACCCCCGCTGTTTGGTCACGGAAACACAATTTTTAGGAGGGACAGAGTAAAATTTTGAGGCAAAATCAGGGACGTCCCTGAAAATCAGGGACAGTTGAGAGGTATGTCTGGGACCTGGATATACAAGAAATCTGATCCTAGAGTCATGTGCATCACTAGCCTATCAGGTGGGCTAAAACCTATGATGTAATGTCTAGAGTGCCATGGATGGTCAACCAATCACAATAGCCTTTGCAGATAGGTGCACCAGGAGAACTTGAGAAGAAGTAAAAGACCAGAGAAGACCTGCAGGCCAAGCTGAAAACCAAATCTGGAAGAGGAAGGAAAAAAGGATGGAGACAGTGTGAAAGAGTGTGCCAAGAAAATCCCTTACAGGAAAACCAAAAAGACCGTTTACCCCATCTGAAAAACTCAGACAGCATCTTGTTCTAAACTGTTTTCCCTCCTCACTCACCTCTACAAAAAAGTCATGAGATATCATTGAAAATGTGTTCTTATCATATGCTTCTAAATATTATTTGTGTATACTTGCAAAGTGGTCAGAGAGCTAATTGAAATAATTATACAGTTGCATATTGCTAATAAGGGACCTGTTGCATTCTTGATAGCAGCAGACACTTATCTATTGCCCCATATCAAGAAGGTTTTCATGTCACTAAACATACTAGCTAACCATGATTAGCTCAGTGTGATGGGACAGGGGTCATATTCATCAGTCCACGTGCACGGCACAAAGCTATCATGTATACACATTATATACTGCTGTGCCCATGCAAATGAGGTATTTTGCTTGCCTACATGGTGCAGCTGTATATTCAGTGATTTTTTTTGAATTCCTTAAACAGCTGCTGTCACAGTGTTGTTTAAGGAATTTGAAACCCTACTCTTATTAAAGCACACAGTAATACTGATGCTCCACCTCCAGCCGCACACTGGGCAGCTGACTGACAACATGGGCTGTCATTCCCTGCCAGTGCCTCCCACCCCTGAAACCCCAAACGCTCGTCTGATCTATCTGATATACAAAAAACATTGTCTGTCAGAAAGACTGCACCCTAAACACCAGATATTATGCATCAGGTTTAGTTTTATAATACCGTCTTCATTTATTCAGGCTTCTTAAATGCATTGCTGACCACCATAAAATCCCCAATATTTAACTGTCTTAAAAAGCATTTTTTTCACACAGTTCTTAAGAAACATAAACAATGATGACAGACTAGGTGGGTCTTGTGGTCCTTATCTGCTATCCAGGGACCTACTCCTCCCTCCCTCCCTTTAGTTCATCCCCCCCTCAGTGCAGAGCCTGCTATTATTTTCTTTACTCTGTCCTACCCGTGCTTGAAGCCTTCCATGATTTTGACACCCACAACCTCAGAAAGTAGGCTGTTCCATGGCTCCACTCCCCTTTTGGTAAAATAATACTTCTGCAAGTCCCTCCTAAAGCTCCCCCCTTTCAGTTTCCAGTCCTGCCCTCATGTCACTAAGTTGGTATTACTATCAAATAATTTTGTACAGTTCACCCTGTTAATCGCTTTCAGAAACTTGAAGGTCTCTATCATATCCCCCCTCTCCCTCCTGGCCTTCAGCGAGTACATGTTCAGTGCCCTCAGATATTTTTCCCGGGATTCCTCCTGTAGGCCCTACATCATCTTTATCACCCTATGTTATACCATCTCCAGTCTGTCCTTATCTTTTCTGAGGTGAAGGCTCCAGAATTGGACACAGTACTCCAGATATGTCCTCACCGAGGGTCTATGAAGGGAAAGTATTGCTTCTTTCCTTCTACTATCAGTACCTCTCCCCATACACACCAGCATTCTGTTTGCCTGGCAGTAGGCTTTGTTGCATTGGCTTGACTGGGTTCTATGTCATAACAGTGATCGCGGAATAGTGATTGCCATTGCAATGACTGCACATTGACAAAAAGGAATTTCGGGGATGCACACTCGCAGCGTGGATAAAAATGGTGCCTGAGACCTATGGGTCTCATTTTTAATGTGGGTGGCTGTGCTCCCCGCACCCCCCTTACTTATGGATTCTCAACTCCAAGGGGATGCATGTTGGGGGGGTGAAAAACTTAAAAAAAATTAAAGCCACCTGCCAGCACAAAAAATCCTGCATGGCATAGGACCCAAAACCTGTACCCTGCACCTCCCAGCTGACCACCCTCTCCACCACACTAGTGGCCCAGCTCAGCAGCTGCCCACCACATCCCCTCCCACATACCACCCCCCCAATATGTGTGCACGCATGTATACCCACTGCTTCCCGTCGTGGTATTTTGCCCACCCCAGTATCCAGTCACCCCCTGCTTGGTAGCCGTGAACACAGGCACTGTACTTGAGTCACTGTTTTTGTAGATGCCCAGTTTTGATCGCCTTGTTCACTGGATACCACTTGACTGCTTCATGGTGTCCCTGATAATGACTCCCAGGTCATGCTCTTTTGTTGTTTTACCAAGTTTAACCCCATTTAGACAGTACTCTGTCCTGGGGTTCTTTCTTCCTAGGGCATTACTTTGCACTTTTTCCCATTGAATTTTAGTTGCAATACATTTGACCATCTCTCCAGCTTTGGAGGGCATTGTGTAATTCCCTGACTCCTTCAACACTATCCACCCTTCCACAGAGTTTAGTGTCATCTGCAAAGAGGCCAATCTTACCCTAGATTCCTTCAGCAATGTTGCTAACGAACTAATTAAAAAGGATCGGGCCTAGAAACAATCCTTGTGGCTCTCCACTTATGACAGCCCACTAACTGATTTAACCCTGTTGACACCAACCCACTTCTGCCTACCCTTGAGCCAGTTTCTCTACCAGCTGGCAATGTCCCTTGCTGTCCCCAGATCCTCCATCTTCCTCAGCAAGCATCCATGAGGTACTGAGTCGAAGGCCTTGCTGAAGTCAGTGTAAAATAGATCCACTTCATGGCCCCAGTCTATCTCTCGCATTACCCTGTCAAAGAAAACAGTTAGGTTGGTGTAACAGGACCTCCCTGACATGAATTTATGCTGCTTACGATCCTGAATACTGTTATTCTCCAGGACGTCAATGAGATCCTGCTTGATTAGAGTTTCCATCAGCTTTCCTACAATATATGTGAGACTAACCAGCTTAAAGTTCCCTGCCTGTTCCTTATCCCTTCCTTTATGTAGCACAACCACATCAGCCACAATTCAAGCTCTAGGAACCACCCCCATCACCAGTTCTAATGTCAGTTCCCTTAGCACTCTTGGATGCATCCCATCCAGACCTGAGGTTTTGTCTATCTTGAGGGCTTCCAGCCCTTTCCTGACCCTATCTCTAGTGAATCCTGGCATTTCCATGTCTGGAATCCTTCTAGTGGATGCTTGGATGACACTTTTAGGTAGGTGCCCAGCAACCTCCCTGGTGAAAACCGTACTGGTTCATAATGCCATATGCTTAATAGCGTACGACATTATAGCTAACCCGAAACGGCGCTGTCTATGACAGCGAATGGTGCAATACTGCGTATACTGCTGTACGCAGTATTGCGCCATTCACACAATCCCAGACAGAGCATAAGACCTCTGCTGGGAGTGGGTTTTGCCGAACAGCTGTCTTGGTGCACTGGACTGAGCAACAGCAATAGGAACCCAGGTGCTGCATCTGGGACTGGGCTTGATTCCCAGTCCCAGACATTTTATTTTTTTCCCACATTATGCGCTCCCCAAGGTAAACCCTCACCTGGAGTTGAGAACCCTTAGTGGGGGTTCGGGTGCAGCCTCCATAACAGGGGTGTGTGGGGAGCCCCTCAGAAAAAGACTTATGCTGCATGGCAGATATCGCACTGTATTGGCAGCGCGATTTTGCTATGCGGCATAATGTCTTGTGACATTATGACCCCGTGCCGGTAAAAACAGAAAAAAGTAGTCAATTAGGATGGCAGCTTTTTGTCCATCATCATCAGTTACCCTACCCACATCTGACATCCTAACGATTCCCCCTCCCTTGCGCCAGCCGCAGCTCTTTAGCCTTTTTCCTTTTTTTCCCTGATATAGTGGAGAAGATGTTTTTCTCCAGATGTGATCCCCTCTGTAATTCACAGCTCTGTGTCTACTTTTGCTTCCCTAACTGCCATCTTTGCCTCCTTATTTTTCAGAACATATTCCTCTCATTCTTCCCCACTCTGTTTCCCATACAGAAGGCCTTTCTTTTCGCTCTAACGTCTTCCCTTACTCTCGCTGAGAACCACAAATGTCTGTTGAACTTATTTCTCTTTACTACTGTCCTCACACACAGTTGTGTTGCTTCCCTTTTATTACCCCCACATACCTTCCATACCTACTATGTCACCCACCCTGGTTAGCTTGTTCTGCACCATCAGTCTCAGTTTTTTTAACTTTTCCCTCTTAAAGTACAGGACCTCAGTTCTCTAGTGTTTTTTTTCTCTCCTAGGATCAAATCAAACGGAATTATGGTCACTGTTTGTTAGTTGTTCCTCTACTCTTACTGCCCCTATTGTTTCTGAATTTGTGAGAACCACACCCAGAATGGATCCTTGTCTGGTAGGTTACTTTAACAGCTGGACCAGCAGGCAGTTCTGAAAGGCATCCAGCATGGCATGACTTCTAGAACTCTTTGCTACTGGAACATTCCAGTCTACATTTGGCAGGTTTAAGTCCCTAACCACTACCATTTCCCCTTCCTTGACCCTCTTTTTATTTCTTCTTCTAGCTCTTTTAACCCACTTCTCCTTGCAATAGTGATCTGTACAGCACCCCTGGGCATAGTTACCTGCCTGATGCTGCTGTGAGCTGCACCCACAACAACTCAGCCTTCTCCATACTGCACTTGATGTTCCCATCTTCCTCTACTTCAATACCCTCCATGACATAAAGAGCTACACCCCACACCTTCCCTCTTATCCTTCCTCAATAGTGAGTACCCTGACATTGTGAGGTCCCAGTTGTTGTTTTCCGTGACCCACGTTTTGGTGATGGTTACGAGGTCCATCTTACTGTCCGTTATCATTGACTGTAACTTGCTAATTGTGTTGCCCAGGTTCCTAGCATTGAGGTAGATCCCTTTCCAGATTCCCTCTGAATACTTTTTGTTTCGTAGTGGGAGTTCTCCTTTGCACCTCCCTGGTCCCTTTTGTCACGTGATACATGCAGCATCCTTTTTGTACCCACTTCCTGTTATTTCTTGCCCTTTTCTAGTTTGGGGATGAACTGTCTATTCCTGCCTTGTTGTTTTAATTCCAGCCCCCAGATGTGGGGAAGTACTAGCTAGGTTCCCCTTCCTTTCATCAGCCATGATGGTCTCCCTAGACTTAGACTCCCCCTCAGTCAGTTTAAACATCTGATAGAGACATCAAACTTTCCCCCTAGTGCACTGACTCCTTTTGTCAGGTGGAGTCCATTGCCCATGAATAGTCTCCTTTCCCAGAAGTCTTCCCAGCCAACAACAAAGTGAAACCCTTTATTCTGACACCACCTTTTGAGACATCTGCTAAACTTATCTATTTCTTTCTCCTTGATTTTATCCTCCTGCCCCCTCTGCCCCACACAGGGAAGACCTTGGAGAAAGCCAGGGAAGCACCTCACATTGTCAGTCAGTCCCCCAATCTCTAAATGCTTTGCTTGATTGTTTTCACTGGCTGGTTTCCCAGTTCATTGGTGACCAGGTGAACTGGCACCCCCAACTCTTTGGTCATCCTCTCCACCATCCTCTCCATTTGCTCAATGTCCTGGTGGGCTGAAACACCAGGAAGGCACCTAACTACCTACTCTTCTTCCATTTCTTCACCCATTGCTGATCCCACACCCATTATCATAGAGTCTCCTACCACTAGGATCCTCTTGTCTTTTTTATATTTGTTCCCATTCCCATCTTTGGGTGCCACAGTGATGTCATCGTTCCCCTCTATGCCCTTCCCTTTCTGACTAGTTATGCTAGCCTCCTCTTTTCCCTCCCTTTTACCCTATGCACTCCTTCCCCCCCCACTGCTCTATTTTGCTTGCTTCTTCTTTATGACCACCTTGATTACCCTGCACAGTCCCAACCCCTCACCTGTCTTTCTACCTCCAACCTAGTTGTTTTAACCCAACATCCTACTCCACCTCCTGTTGCCCCCGGCCCCTTTCCAGACAGTGGGTCAAATCTATTCTTTAAAGGCACCCCTTTAATAGTTCCTACAACTTTTGCCACCTTTGTCATCCTACCCCTTCCCCCTACCACATGCTATTCCCCCTCTCTAGGCTCCCTGCCTATCTGAGGAAGAGGTAAACCCTAGATACTGGATGATCTTTCACATACCCTTTTCCTGCCTGAGATCCTTGCTCCCCTGAGCACCTTCCCTGTGCCTTGCCATCCTCTGACCTGCTTCTCTGTCTCTCCACTCTATTCTCTCCAGCTCTGATCTGAGCTGTCTAATTTCTGCCCTTAACTTCTCCAGGCTCCCACATATTGGACAGCCCCCTGTACTCCACAATGTCCCCATAAAGACTGCTGCTCCATAAATGTTAGAGCACACTACCCTCCTACCACTTGACTATCCTGATGCCTGTACATGCTCCTGGCCACATCCTCCTGGCCCCAGCTTCTCTTAACTCACAGATATATACCCTGTATACAGTCTAGTTCTGAATGTTTATAGAAATCTTCAAATTCCCTAGCTTCACCTTCCCTATCCTTCTTCCCTGGTGTGCAGTACAAACGTAAGTTGACCCTAGGTAGAGATCAGCTGAAGTCCTCTTCTAACCTCCTACAGTTTACTTCCTGCTCTACCCTTGCAATTACCTGTCCTTCCATCACCAGCTTGGACTGTGACCTGCAGTCCTTCCTGTGAGTGTTCGGCCAATGCCCCAGACACCACTTGGTCAGATGCTACACTCCTGTTTTGTGGCATTCACAGTCTTGGATCACTTGCACTTCGGGGGTCACTAGGGATTGTGGATCCTTATAGGAATTACAGCTGCCCTGTTGGCTGGCTGTAGTCACATGGTGGCTGGGACTGCCAATGGCCTCAGAAAACAGCTACACAGCTCTCTCCCTCAGCCCGCCCTCTGGTTAGTTCCCCCTCCTCCTGTCCATCCATCAACCCCCCCCCCAAATCCAAGTGCATAAGCAAGTTAATTTTACTTTAAGCACCCCCTAGGAACAATACAGGACTCGGCCCAGAAATAAAGCAAACACTTACCTGTGTTTGGTCCCCATCACTCCTCACCACCTGGAAATTAGTAAATTGGCAATATGATATTGATCTATTACTAGAAACACACTTCTCTGCTCAGGAACATTCAAATATCTGTAGGAGCTGGGTGGGACACATTTTTTCTTTCTCGCACTCCACACATTCAAAAGCTGGAGTAGCCATCACGGTTAAAAAGGGGGCCCATCAAAGTTCTGGACTCTTTTACAAATGCAGTGGGGAGGCTAGTGCTCATCACAATTGAAGTTGGTGGACAGGTCATTCATATAGGGAGCGTTTATGGGCATACCCCGCCCTTGGCAGAGTTCTTCATGAAAACCTTTATTTCTTTAATGACGCTTCCTGAAGCCTTGCTATTGGTGGGCAGGGACTGGAATGTAATCAAGAACCCAGTTCTAGAGAGAACTATGAGGTACATAGGCTGCCAGCCATTTGCTGCAATGCACCTTAGTAATTTATGAAAGGAAAGGGGGGTTGGTGGATATATGGTGGAAAGGAACCCTCTGACTAGGGTTTCTTCTCGTCCACTTATAATAGTTGCTCATGGCTTGACAGATTATATATCCTATTACAGTTTCTCCACACGGTATCAGACTGGGCCAAGAACCATTTCTGATCATGCCCCAATACCAGTCACAGTCTGTATAGGCCCCAAACATACAGTAATGCCTCAGTATGGTGTCTGAATGCCAATTCATTAACTGGCACAGACAAGACCTTATAATCCATGATTTCCATGGAGATCAGGGAATACAAAATCTGGAGAAAGACTCAAACCTGAGGTATATTTGGGATTGCCTGAAAGCTGTATTAAGGGGACATTTTATAAGCCAGGCTTCCTTCAAGCATGAGCAGCATGTACAAAAGCAGGAGGCCCTGCTCACTAAGATAAAATATTTAGAAGTGCACCATAAAGAGGACAAGGCAGAGGGAACCTGGGAACAGCTACAGAAAGTCACAGGAGTTCAAATTCAAGTTCTAGTTTATTGCAGGAAAACTCCATTGAGCAAGCTCATTCTCAAGGAGGTTCTGGGTCAATTACATAGATATACGAACATAACATACTAGGTAACATTGTTAATCGTTTCTTATGTAGCATACAAGGTATCGTTGTTAATTGAGCAAACAGTACATACACACAGTTCATTGTTGACAATTCATGACGTGATACAGCCAGGGAAGGCAGGGTTCTGGCAGTAGAGTCTGATGCTGTATTAGCAGATGTTTGGGTAAAGCTGCATACATAAATGATAAGAGCATTATAGGCGGAAGTTAATGTTCTGAGACAGCAGGGGTAGTATAAGAAGGAATTCTATTGGAAAGAAGGTAAAAGTTGAGGCTAGGGACTAGCAGAGTAAGGTGGAAAGAGGTGTGGTAAGGAGATATAGAGGTGAAATGCATGAAGACAGCAAGGGAGTTTAAGAAAGAATGGCAAGGTAAGAAGGCAAAAAATGAGGCTTGTGACTAGCAGGGTAGAGTGGAAAAAAGTGTGATAAGGAGATCTGGAGGTGATGGGTATTGAAAGGTCATGGGGATCAAATCTATAGCTGTTATATTTAGTCTACTACTTCCTGTGCGATTGCAGACCTGTTATGGTCCTAGAAGTGTCATTTGGAGTGTGAGTAAGTAACGTAAGGGTGGTATGATGGGTTTAGTGGCAGTAACAGGTATCTTTTATTTTAGATGAGGATAAGGAGAGCTAGGTACATTAATATCCAGTAAGATCCTTAGACAATTGAAAGGCACAGGCCTGTAGTTATGATGGGGAAGAGCTCCTCCTCCACATCCTACTTAAATCACCTGACTACAGCAGCTCTGCTTAGAGCGAGTCACACTCGGTGCTCGCTGGCGTGTTGTTGCTGGTTCGGCTGCTCTCTTTGTTCCATCCTTCTGTTTTTGCCCCCCTTCTTTTGCTTTGCTTACTTGCCCTCTCCCCCTGGCCTGGTTTACCCCCCCTTCTGCTCTCCCTTTGCCCCGTTTCTTTGTTTCCCTGTCTTTGAGCTTTTTATTTTTTTTTTGGGGTGGGGTTATCCTGCAGTTGCTCCCTGCCTGCTGCACTATTCCCTTGCAGCATTTGTTCTTGCTGCTCTTCCCCCTCCTCCTGCAGGCTCCTTCCTAGCTGTGCCTTGCTCGTGCAGCTATTGACTCTTCTTTCTGAGCGGCCACTCCATGCAGCCGTGCTGTTCGCGTTCTCCAGCATGGTGTCCTGCTGCTTCCTGGACTCCTTCTCATCCCTCCTGGACTGCTTCGCTCGGCTCATGTGCAGCTGCTTACTGCTGTACTTGGCCTCCCATGCCAACATCATGCTTCTGTTCCCTGCCTCTGTTAGAACTTTGCACTTGAATGACAATTTTGGATACCCTGCATTTAACCAGGCATTGGCGCTTTGTCAAACGCTTGCACTGATTATTCTGGCAACTACAGGACAATCTAAACTGAGTGGAGTACACGTCACGTCATGGTATTTCAGTGAGAAAGAGAAACGGGGGCTCTGGAAGTATTAAATGCATTCATTTGGAGAAAGGGATTTGTTACCAAACTTGGATTTTATTATACTGCGATAAGGCTAAACCCTGCATGACTGAGTTCATCTCATTTAACCCTCATTTTGTCGTCTGGAAGACTACACAGGTACTATCCATTGCCTTGTGTTACCATGCATGCTTTTTATTGCTGTTTCCATGTCACTCACCTTTCTGAGTTTCCATTAGGATTGGATGCTTGCCAGTGAGTTCAACATATAATTTCTGTGACATTACATCTCAACTAACTTCCACTTAGCTTCAGCCCTGGCTACCTGTCCAGCTGGGCAGCCCCCGTGGTGACACACCATCAACCTAGCCTATGTGGGGTCTAGCTTGCTTCCCTCTCCTTCCGCTTACCTATGTGAGATCAGGCAGTACACTACCGGCCACACGGGGCCTAGCCTCGCATGCATTTCTGCTCCTTTGTTGCCCTGCGTGAAGATTCTGTGGCCTGCTAGCATTCATGAACCTAGCTGCTGCTCCGTAGTCCTTCCTTCAGCTGACCTGCATGTGGTCTAGCTACTCATCCTACCCACTTATGGGCCTAGCTGCTTCCTTGCCTCTGAACTCCTGCCATGCACTTCAGATGTGTGCCCATCATTGTGTTCACTGCTCTGCTCTGGATCCTTTCTGAGGACCATCAGCCGAGCTTATCCATCAAGACTGGACACACTCAATGATGACTTACCTTCAGTCATCTTAACTGAGTTCTGGATATTGCAGCCTCACCTTGCCTCTTCGTACCTCGCTATCCATTTATGACCCATCTATGCTCCATTGTGGATTTACTATCAGATTACGTCATGAGGATTTTACATCAATGTCCCTGGATCCTTGCCATGTAGCTTTGCTTTGGATTTATTGCTACTATCTCACTTTATGGCTGACCTACGTGTGGTCCAACCGCGCATGCTAGCTTTCGTGGGGTTTAGCTGCCACTCTCCTTGCACTTTACCGACTGACCTTTGTGTGGTCAACTGCACATCCTACACCTAGTACTTCCCATCGGCTGACCTATGAGTGATCCAGCCACACATCCTATACCCTTGCTTCCACTGGATTTAATTCTGGATTACATCTCAAATATTTGCTTCAGTTCTCTTGGATGCTTCTTGCCATACTGCTTCAGCTTCTTCAGAGTTACTACTACTGTTTCTGTCGGACCTCCCAGCTGAGCTCTGTTCCATACTGCCTTCCTTATCATAGCTTAAGCCTAAGACATAGATCTACTACAGTTTCAGGATGCTTATTACCTCTGCTTGAGTTGCCAACTCATTCACCCAGGTCACTTCACTGCATACTTTACCATCCTCGATCATCTGATTACAGCAGTCTACAGCACCCTTCTACTGCTCTCATAAGTCTGCCCTAGAATATATTTATATGCTGCATGGAATTGGCAGGATATGCTGCCATTTACAATACCATATCCAATATATTCCTTACTCCTTCACTACTACTTCTGCATTGCTTGCAGTTTGACAATTACTATTACTCTCTCTACCACTGCTCTACAACCTGCCTTGCCCTGCGGGGCCGGAGGTTCACCGCATCGCACTTCGAAAGACCTGCGCCCTATGGGCCTGGAGGTCCCTTGATCTTATATTATTAATGCATATTCACCTGCTTCGCCCATCGGGCCTGGGGGTTCAATTACTTCTACTCCATACCTGCCTCGCCCAGCTTCGGGGCCTAGAGGTTCACATTTTCTACTATATGCCTGCCTGCCACTGTGTCTGTCAGCCTTAGGAGCTCCTTTCTAGTATGGACTCATGTCTGGATTTGTTTAACCATTTGTCATCTATTCCTTTGGAAGCTTCTGCCTTGCTGCTTCAGTTCCTATTATTATTACTACTACACTCCTACCAGGACCTAAGTTGAGCCATCCAGAAGACTTTCAGTCTTGATTTACACCCCAACATTACTTACTCCAATGCTCTAAGGTTTTTGAATCCTGTTACGACACTACTTCATCAGACTTGGCCCTCTCCATCATTTATCTTCATCTATGCCTAGTAAGCATGTCAATGCATGATTCTTCATCATATTTCAAGTATAATTTCAGCTGATGTACCACTCTGGCCTCTCTGAATGTATGCATATACATCGCTCCATAGAATCATATTGCTCACCAAATGAAAGCTTCGATTACATACTTATGTATATTCCCTCAATACTCTCTACTGTATACCATATTTAATCTATTCAATGCTACTCTTTTGCTACTAAGTCTGCATCAAGCAGGGTTGATTTTACTACAACTACTGCTGATTTATGTGCAAGTCCACTCATTTTTACTATCTGCTCATACTTACCTACTTCGCCCTTACAGGGCCTAGAGGTTCATCAAAGACTGTCTTCCCAATTCTACAACCTGCTTTCTCCCCTAGGGGCCTGGAAGTCCATCTAACTTTATGTCTACCTATTCGCATTATGTTCTGTTGCCAACTCACTTCACCTGCCAACCACTGACACCAGAAGTGCCTACTGCTCTGCCTTCCCTAAATCATGCAGCCTTCTTTTGAAAGCTTGCCAAGTAGATGAACCAACTCATCATATTCTGGACTTGGAGTCCTAGTCATTTGATTCCTAGTTCCTCAGAGAAAACTTCCTCACATTCTGGAGTGCTTCACCAAAGCAACTTTCGACGTTCTGAATTATTATGCTCGATCGTGGATTCTATCTTCTATCAGATTCTGCCCCACACATGGATTTCCTGGACTAGGAGTTCACCAAGGATGTGCTGCCATCGTCACCGACATTCAATATCAGTACTTCATTCAGCTTCTTGCTTACACTGGATCAGGATCTATGACTTTGGATGTCAGATTTGCTGATGACTTTAAATTATTAAGTTAGGATTATTCTCCTTTAGTGTGCCCAGAAGGACGGGCAGGTCAGTAGCCATGGGCCCTCAGAGGTTTCCCCCAAGGGGGTGTTCCTCTCCTGCATGCTACTGGCCACAATCTCTGGAGTTGGAGGAGATAATCGTATGATATCATTATTTCTTTTGTGGGGGGGGGTCTCATCCTACTCGACTAAGCCTTCTTCCTGTGGTGGGATACAGAGTAAAGCCAAAACATCAAGTCATAACAAGTTACTCATCAGTCCAAGCATCTAAGCACCTTATATATATATCATCAGTTCACATGTACTATAATCACTGACTTGCTCATGTCTATGCTGAAGTATCTAAGCACCAATCATGCCATACGACTACTACCTTGTAAGCATTGCCCTACTTACTGGTCTGGCCTCTGCATCCATGCACAATCTACATCATTCAGCTACAGTATGAAGCACAAGCACTGAGCTATGAACCACACATAACTGAGGTTTACCAACTAAAAGTACTTTGAGTCTAGCAGTAAAGCAAGTTGCTTGCTTGCTTACAGACTTTGCAAGCAGGCAGCAGACCAGTACATTCCACAGATCACACCCTGATAAAGGTGAATTACCGAAGCGCTGGAGTAGTGGCACCTGCATTGTGTAGAGAACCTGTAATAAATTTTATTTACTTCATTATCTAGCATTTGCCTTAGTTCTTTATTTTAGCTGGAGTGCAAGTTCTTTGGGACTTTGCTAATATTGGGTCTGGCTGCCCCTTTACTTGCACCACTTCCTTTACTGCAGTTCGTGGCATTTCTTTGGGAGCAATTCCACAGATTGGATGGGTTGGAACAGTGGGAGAATAGGCCACCACCCTTACCAGTGTGGCTTTTGAGTTCAGGCAGTTTTATACAAAATTATATAACTAAGGAACCCCAGGTAAAAGGACAGGAGGAAATCAGAGACACAGGGAATAGGTTGGGTTACCCTAAAGTAAGACTGCATGGTGGGTCTGAGAATGGTGGTGTGGGGTCAAGTGGGGTGTGGGGCCTTGGTGCTCTGAAGGAGAGGATGCAGGGGTGCCAAGAGAGGAGAGAAAATAGATAACACACACACAAAAAAAAAAATAGAGCTGGCTGCAGCCAGCCTTTCTGTCCTGTCCCATAGTCTCCAGTTGGATATTTCCCTAGCTGTTCAGAAATGAGACAGAAGCAAACATGCAATACAATATGGAGGGACCAGAGAGGTGGAAAAAAACACCACTGAATTGTGATTCTCAGGTGGTCCCTCTACCTGGTAGCCTAAATCAAGTTGGAGAATAGTCATGTCATATCATATGGAAATCAGAACAGGTGAATGCGCACGGTAATAGAAAACAGTGTGTTTAATTACTATTTAGTATACATAGACAGCAATTCAAAATCATGCAGATAAGTTTTGGTTATGAAGCAAGTCCATTGCTAGCCCTGGTTGTCTTTCAAGTAAGGGGTAGCCAGTGTAGGAATAAGATCTCCTGCCATCCCAGGTAGGCCTGTGAAGTACTATAAAGGGTACTCAGATAATCACCTTTACCAGGTGAGTAAATACCATTATATATTGTACCCTTTATAGTACTCTGCAGTCAAAACCTGTGGGACCTGGAAAGCAGTGTGGTTACAGAGACTCAAGGTGGGGGGTTAGATGGCAGAGAGGGTATCATCTGTTGGTACCCCCTCTCAACACCGTTCTGCCAGATGAGGCTCTCTCTGCCAAGTGTACGTCCAAGTGGTAGAACTTTGTAAACTTATGTATCGAAGACCATGTGGCCACTGAGCAGATGTCAGAAATGGACACTTGGCCTCTCTCCACCCAGGAGATGGCAACAGCCTGGGCTGAGTGTACTTTAATCCCTGTGGGTGGTTCTTGCCAGCTACCTTGTAGGATTCTGTGATGGTGTGTTTGAGCCACCTGGCTATGGTGTCCTTAGATGCTGCCTGGCCTATCTTCTTTCCTGAGGTTAGCACAAATAGTCTGTCTGACTTCCTGGTTGCATTAGTCATAGCGAAGTATGCCCTCAGTTGCTGACCAACATCTAGCATACTTGGGATTATAGGTGTGTCTCCCGGGGATGCTGGGATGACTGAGAGTTCTACCTCTTGCTCCATATGGTAGCGAGAGGCCATCTTACGGATGAAGAATGGCACTGTTCTCAGAGTCTGTCATTATGAAATGTAAGGAAAGGTTCCTGATAGGAGAGGGCCTGTAGTTCCCCATCCTCCTGACTGAGCATATTGCCACCAGGAAGACTGTTTTAAGGGTACACCAGTACAGGGATTCCTGTTGGAAGGGGGGCCCAGTAGGGCGTCTTGAACACATTTTCAGCTGCACGGTGCACAAAATTGTCTTACCTTTGGATTTGAGAGCTCCACCGCTCACAGAAGTCTGATTGCATCAGGATGAGAGAAAATGGCACCAATCCCTGGCAATGGACCCCTGACAGAGGATATTGCAGAGGACTGAACTCTCAGAGAGGGGCTGGGCTCAGGCACTTGGTTGCCCCGTCATATAGAAAGTCCAATATTTTTGGTAGTCCAGCAACAGATGGAAATGTTCCCCTCTCTAGGCACCATCTGGAAAAAATTTTCCAATGTCTTTGGTATGTCATGTTGGTGGATTGTCTCCTGGATTACATTAGTTTGTTGACCACCCTGGGGAGGTATCCCTGATTCAACAGTCTATCCCTCTCAGTAGCCACACTGTTAGTTTGAGTATTGATGGGTTTGGGTGCAGTACTGGTCCCTGGCTCAGGAGGTCTGCTCTCCTGGGAAATAGCATTGGGGAGTCTATTGCCATCATCTGGAGGAGGGTGTACCAGGATATCCTTGGCCAGTCTGGTGTCACTATCACCACGGTTGCCCCTGTGCTGCAGATCCTGTAAAGCCCTTTGTCGATCATTGCCATGGGTGGGAATATGTATGCTCTGCAGAAGTTCCACTGTGCAGAGTGTGTCCACCGCCTGTGCCCTGTGATCTTGGAACCTGGAGTGAAAAATCGGAATTGAGTGTTGTGGTGTGAGGCCATCAGGTCCACCTGTAGAGGACCCCATCTGTGTTTTACTTTCGAAAAAAACATTTTATGCAGCTTCCACTCTGAATGGTTGAGGGTCACCCTGCTCAGCCAGTCTGCATCTGTGTTGTCTTTGCCAGCTAGATATATTGCAGAAATTGATGCCAAATTTGCCTCGGCCCAATGGAGCACCTTCATGGACTCCCCAGTCATGGCCTTGCTGCGTGCTCCTCCCTACTTGTTCAGGTAGGCCACCATGACCTAGTTGTCACATCTCACCAGTATGTCTTGTCCGGTAATCAGCTGTTTGAAGAAAGTCAGTGCCAAGGATACCGCTGTCATTTCCAGAATGTTTATCTGTAGCCATGATTCCCCCTTGGGCCAAATTCCCTGCATGACGTGATTCCTGATAGTTGCCCTCTAACCCGTTAAGCTGGCATCTGTAGTGATGATGATCCTGCCTGGTTGTGACAGGGGGCGTCCTAAAATCAGGTTCGAGGGGACTGTCCACTACTGTAGCCCTGCCAGCACTTGCATCATTGGGGATGCCTGAAATTGGAAGTTTTGTGATGTCTGGTCCCATGCATCTATGAGAAATCATTGGAGAAGTCTCATGCGTAGTCTCACTCAGGGGATCATGTCTATGGTGGAGGCCATGAATCCCAATATTTGTAGGTAGTCCCATACCGGTCTGTGTGGGTGTCTCAGAATACTGTTTGCCTGTGACATTAAATTTTTGACCTTATTCTCCTTCGGTGTTTCCTTGTCCTGTGAGGTGTCTATTGTTGCTCCCAGGTGTGGCAGCACTTGAAGTGGGATGAGATTGCTCTTTTCCTTGTTGATCACCCATCCCTGGTCCTGGAGGCAGTGCACAGCAAGCATCATATTGCGTTGTGCTGTCTCCAGAGGGCATGCTCTGAGGAGCCAGTCATCCAGGTATGGGATTATGTGAATTCCCCATTTCCTCAGGTGTGCTGTCAGAACCACCAGGGTCTTCATGAATACTCTATGTGCTGATGCGAGGCCGAAAGGTAGACAGGTGTATTGGAAGTGGTCTCCCTGAATGGTGAACCTGAGGTATTTGTGATGTGCCTGGTGGATGGGAATATGCAGGTATGCATCTTTCAGGTCTCTTGAAGTTAGCTAATCTCCTGGTTGGATGGCCAGGAGGGTGGAACGGAGTGATTCCATTTTGAACTTTCTGTATGTGACGTATTCATTCAGGTATTTCAGATCCAACACAGGTCACAGTCCTCCTGACTTTTTTGGGACAACAAAGAACAAAGAGTATATGCCCTTGCCCCTCTCTTTGGGTGGAACTACTGAAATATCTCCGTCTGTCAATAAGTTGTGTAAGGCAAATTTTATCGCCTGTCATTTCTCTGGGCACGAGGGTGTGGAGGACATCAGTTGTCTGCCTGGGATTTGTGTTTTTATGAGTTCTATGAGTATCCCGATGTGAAGACCTCTCTCACTCATTTGTCAGAGGTTGTACAGGCCCACTGAGCTGCAAACTCCCTTAGTCTCCCCACTATCTGAGGTGGGTTTGCTGGGGCCCATGCGCTTTCATTGTTTCTTAGCCCAGAACTTGAAGTTGGGCTTGTAGCCACCATTTCCGTATGACTTTTTGGTGTTGTTCCAGGTCCTGTTGGGGTAGCCTTTGTTCTGAAACTTGGGTTTCTAGTTTCATTGCTTGGGACTGTAGTTGGAGGTGCACTGTGCCCTAGGTCTAAAGAGCTTCTTCTTTTGATAAAAGGGCCGCTCACAAGGGAGGTAGGTATCTCTTTCACCCTGTGGTTGTTTGTCACCCATTCTGTTTTTTAGGTAAGGAATAAGTCCCTCACTGACTGGGTTGCCCTCCCTTAAGGGTAGCTTCATCAAGGCAGCTTTGGACTCGTTGTCTGCCTACCATAGTTTTAATCAGAGCATCTGTCTAGCTCTGTTTGCTAGAATTGTGGTTGTTGATGCAAACTTGAGGATGTCCGAGGACACATCCATGATGTACCTGATTGACTGCAGCATGCATTCTGCTGTGTCAGCCTGCAGCGAGTCCTCGGGGATTGAGTCTGAGACTGTCTCCACCCACCTCAGTAGTGCCCTGCTTGAAATTCAGATGGCAGTGTCGGCAGCCTGTGTCATGCCAGAGGACTTATGGATTTTTCTCAGGTGTTCCTCAATCTTTTTGTCTATGGGATCCCTGAGTGCAGGTGAGCTCTCGATAGGGATCTTGGTTTGTTTAAACAGTTTTGAGATTGGTTGGTCCTCCCTTGGTGCCTTGCCCCATGCCTCTTTGCATGCACCAGAGAGGGGGTACCAGCAGGACATCGTGTTCTTCTCTGGGAGTCTAGTGGGCTGTATGGACTTGTATTCCTTTGAGATCAGTGTCTCAACTGTCTTGCAGGTTGAAAGTGTGTCTTCTCCTCTGGCTGACCCATAGACAGCAGAGGGTCCTAGGACATTGAGGGCTGCTCTGGGGCCTCAGCAATGATAAGGGCTGACCTGATCATTATGATCAGTTCCTCTATGTTCTCGCTGTGGCACATTCTCTTGGATCTGTTTGGTGCTTCCTCCTCAGGCACTGTAGGTGACTCTGTTGTAGTGCTGTCAGTATCCACCCTCTGTTTTTTTGGGGGGGGCTCCTCCGCGCATGTTGTCTGAACTGGCCTCCTTGGGGTGGCAGGTGGATTTATTTTGAGGGCCTCGAGGAGTTGAAAAAGCAGTTAAGCATGGCTGGTGTCAAGGGCTAGTGAAGCTGTGGGGGGGATGCCCAGCGGGAGGCTTTCTCTTCTGCCCCTCTGGATCTCCTGTGATCGGCTAGCACACATACCATGCAAGTGAAATTCACTTTGTTAGTTTCCTGAAAAGGGGAGCCACATTCCTTTCATTTTCTTGTGGTGGACCTTGTTTCTGTTGCTCTGCGAAAGGGAGACAGAAAAAGCTGCATGAGGTATTGGTTCCCAGTCGCCATGTTCCAGATTTATGCACATGCGATAAATGCTGCTAAAGCCAGTGTCTTAAACAATGGTTGACTCCCCTTTAAGAGGGGAGATAGACAGAGTGCTCCATTTTCCTTTAAGGGAAGACATTTTCAGATTCAGGACATATGGCTACCGAGATCTCGCGCTAAGGAGTGCTATCTGGGACCTATGTATAGTGAGTGGGTCTCATTCAAGATGGCCACCGAGATCAAGTGCTGAAATCTCATGCTAAATAGCATGATCTGAGACCCCTGTATGTGGGGCTGTGTCCCAGAAGATGGACACTGAGATTTTGTGGGAGTTGGCCGTGAGCTCGGGAATGTTGAGGTAGCTCTTGTGCGAGTTGATCTCGTGAGAGCACATGTGGTGAAGATCTGGGGGCAGAGTGCCATGTCCTGACCTGGCGTGGGAGTGGCTGGTGCCAAGATGACTGCTGGGCAGCATGGAGGGTGGAGCACTTGGGATGTGGGGTGGCTGAAGTATCCAAGAATCACCCAGGAAGAAGGAGCACATCAGCCCAGTGTGGCTGCACAGGTAATGCTAGAAGTTGTGCACAGCATCGGGGTGCTCAGGGAGGAGTTCCCCAATGCTGCACTTAAGGAGGCATCACTATTGCAGGTCTGCTGCAAGAGGAGGACCCACAAGAGAAGAGAGGGTGAGTTGGGCATCATGTCCTGAAAACAGTCACTCAGGAGATGTTGTTTGCGGTGTAGGAGTGGAGGTGGGAAGTGCCTGGTTAGGTCATGCTATGGAAGGGCACCTGACTGTGGGCAAGACTCCCAGTGGATAGTGCTACAGGAAGGCTACATGGGGGGAGTCAGGGCTGAAGGAGAGCTAGAGAAGGGGGCTCCTGAGTGTGGTGAGTGCTTGGGCTGTCGGTGAATATTGTGGTTAGGAGGTAGTAAGAGGGGAGTGCTGTTGGAGGGTTCCCATGTCTTGCTCTGTAACTATGTAACAATCATTTATACAGTCTGTCGCAATGGAATATAAATGCTGCTTGAAAAAGTTTAGAGCTAATAAAGTAAACTGTAACAACTTGGCTACCAGTGGGAGTCACATGATGCAGAGCACCTAGAAGGAGCACTACTCTGGAGCTCCTGCCTGCCGACTGCTATTAATTCATTTTTTCGCCCTATTACCACTAAAGGTCATGATCCAAATACTGGTTCTATGCTACTTCAAAAGTTTGGCCTCCGGTGGTTGTTCTTTTACTGGTTTGTAGCAACGCACTTGGCTTTACAGCTGATATGGAAGCTGAAATAAAGCAGGCCGGCATTAAACATACTCCTCCGCCCACTCCAGAGAAATCATCCAAGAAATCCAAACATCAAAGTTCTGGGAATATTCCCAAAAAAAGCTCCTCTGGCTCTTCAGTGATTCCACTAACTTAGGATCACTTCCTCCAGGAATTGCTGCCATTCAAAGAAACCCTGGAAGATATCTCTGCAGAGCTAAATTCTATCCGTGAAGACCTCAGCTATTATCGTCAAGAATGGTAGACTCAGAGGTGAGAATCTCCTCTCTGGAGAAGTGTAGAGAGAAACTCGACCCAGAAATTGTTCACCTGTGACAGCAGGTTAGCAAACTCCAATAGAAAACAGAAGACTTGGAGGGAAGAAGTAGAAGGAATAATTTGTTGATCTTGGGCCTACCTGAATCGGAGAAGGGTGCCGATACTATCACCTTCTTACAGAAATTTTTCACCAAGATTGTTGGTCCTCCCCTCCCCTCAACCCACAGTACCACATTGAGTGTGCCCACCGCTTCCTGAGACCAAAACCCCCTCTTGGGGCATCTCCAAGGCCAATAATTGTGAAATTCTTAGGCTTTTTAGAAAAATAGCATGTGATATCTAAATTGAAGGAGGTCCAAGCCATTTTGTGTGGAAACTCCAAGCTGAGGGTAGCCCAAGACCTCCCTTTTAAAATGAGTCAGAAAAGATCTGCTTTCCATCCTACTGTTAGCAAGCTGATTGCCGCAGGAATACGTTACAAAATAAGTTACCCCACCAAGTTACAGGTGGCAATTGAAGGTGTTTGGCACTCCTTTGAATCCCAGGAGAAGGCAGCCATGGATCTCGCCTCCAAATTACCTAACTTGTTTAAGCCAGGATGAACTTTTGTTGCAGCTACCTGAGGACTATTGGACTTTTGTGCTGTTGGGGTTAATTCTGTACCTGTTTGATGTCTCCTTTCTTTTCTCCTTTCCCCACTCGGGGGTTGGCTGAGTGGGGTGGAAGGCTGTTGCAAGGCCTAGTGGGCCTGATTTCAATTCAGCAGAGTGTCTGTGCACTCCAGCAGGGGGGTGGTGGGAACCTTTGGTTTTGGGAACATTTCCGCACGTTGCTAGCTGGGGTGGACCAGTTAGTCCCATTGGTTTTTAGGTCCCCCTGTCACTCCTTGCTTCCTTGGAGTTGGGAAGGTCCTAGGGAAGGAGATAGATGCAGAAATTAGTTGGGAAATTTGGGGAATCCGCCCTCCTGATTGTCGAGTCGTTTGGGTAAGTGGGCCTTTTAATGAATCTACCTGAATTAACAGCCTTCTCCGGAAATAGTGGATTTGTTAGGGCTGCATGGTAAATAATGCTACATCTCAGTTTTGGGGAATTCACAATTTATCCCCACTTACAAAGCCCTTACTACGTTGAGCATTACTACTCTAATTTAGGGCTAGCGTTTGCCGTTTTCTTAAAATGGTTGGTGGGTGGGGGGCTTCGGGATGGAGGTAGCTCAGGGAGAGCTGCTTTATGGACCAGGGAAGGGGAGGAAAGGCGCATTTCTTGAGAGGCAGTGAGACCAGAGGGCATTTTGACTTTATTGGTTATACCTTCCAGAATCAGATTATGGAATTTCAGTTCAGATGGGGCATTTCAACTCAGTTTTTGCCTCTCTTGGGATTGTAGTCTATTGGGGTTGGTCCTCGATATCAGCTGTAAAGAACCCCAAATTTGTTCCCTTATTCACTCGGGGACCTTTTGTACATAGTTTGAGGGGTTTAGGGAGGAAGGGTGGTGTTATTGTTCTGATGCCTTTCCCGCCGGATGTTCTGTCCGAGTTCATGATAGGACGCTTAATATTACTCACATTTTTATCAATACACAAACTCTGTGAATCTTTTTGGGGAGGGCTGCCTTTCTTTATTAATATTATCTCACAGGGGCTGTGGGGACGGGGGGTGGGACTGTATTGTTCCTTTTGGGATTCTTTGATCGGCTAATCGTGTTGAGGGGTTCATGGGAGCAGGGGGGTTTGGTTACTGTCCCAATCTCTTCCGCTATGGTTACATGGTTTGAGTTTATTACTGGGGATGGTTAGGATTATCTACCCTTTTAGTAACTCAATCATTTTATGAATTTCTTTGGGAAGGGAAACTTTTTCTTACTAACTCTTTTCTACAGGGGTTGTTGGGGATGGGGGTGGGATTGGAGTGTGCCTTTTGGAATGGTCTGATTGGTTAGTGACACATGCTTCCTTTTCTTTTAATAAAAAGACACATGACAATTGTGCCAATTAAAATTGCAATGTGGAATGTCAGAGGCACTAGAGATCTGTCCAAAAGATATCAGGTTCTCAAAAATTGCACCCTTTTAAATATTAACATTCTTCTGATGCAGGAAACCCATCTCATGGCTTTGGAAGCCAGTGGACTATGCCAGCAGGGTTTCTGTCAAATTTTTGTGTCTTGTGGGTCATCATCTAGCAGTGGGGTGGCTATATTGGTTAAAAGACACATATCATTTATGGCAGAGGAATGTCTAACAGATCCAGAGGGCAGATTTATTATTGTTAAAGGTATACTCAATAATGTCAGGGTGGTGTTCGGGGCAATATATGGTCCAGTAGGAGGGGATCCAGATTTCCTCATGAGCTTGGCCGATAAATTGAGTGAACTTCTGCCCTCCTTGCTAATTCTAGGGGGAGACTGGAATATTGCTCCATCACAAGACCTAGATAAAACCTATAGGCCATTAAAACCTCTTTCCCCACCACAACTCACCCTTGGGGATTTTATGGACTTATTGGGTTTATGCGACCCATGGCGTTTGCTCAGTCCCTCTGGTCGGCTCTTTTCCTTTTACTCTCAAGTCCACCGGTTGTGGTCCAGAATTGATTTCATTTTAATCAGCAACACTCTTCTGGCTGGTACTCACCAGACAGGAATTGAACCAATTGTCATATCTGATCATTCCATGGCATGGATTTCGATTTCCCCGATCCACACTTTCAAAGGAACACCTCATGGAAATTAAACACACAACTCCTAAAAGAGGAATGAATAATTTCTCACATTAAATCGCTAATCTCTTCCTTTATAGATTTCAACATGGGTTCTACATGCAGGGAGGACTTGATCTGGTGCTCTTTTAAATGTTTCCTCGGGAGAGTTCATTAAGTTAGCTTCCAAAAGGAAAAAACAGAGAGAGGCTAGAGTTATTTCGTTGTCGAATCAAATAAGGATGGCTGAAAATAACTTATCCTCTTCATCTTTCCAATCCAATCTGGAAGCCTTACTGAAGCTTAGGAATGAATATGCGGATTTGTTAAGGAATAAGGCAGAATGTGCCATCCTTAAAACCAAAGCTCATTATTTTGATCAAGGTGAGAAACCAGGTAGAATGTTAGCCCTTTGACTGCTTGAAGTAGAAAGCTCAAGACTGATTCCTTCACTGTATTCCCCAAAGGGCTCTATTAAAACCTCCCCTCGGGATATTTTCCAGGTCTTTGAATCCTTTTACAGGTACCTGTATAGTAAGGGTACTTCTCAACCCTCCCATTCCCATATTGACAATTTCTGGATGGCCTTAATCTCCCTTCCCTGCAGGCCCACCAGTGCGAAATTCTGGTCTCTCCTATTACCCTGGTTAAAGTGGCAGAGGTGATTAATGGATTAGCACTGAATAAATCCCCAGGTCCTGATGGTTCCCCCTCCAACTTCTATAAAGTCTTTTGTAAGGAGATAGCTCCCCTTCTCCTGAAACTATTTGATTATATGTTCACCTCCGACCTCCCAGGCCCTACTTTGTTGGAAGTCATGATAGTTCTGATTTTGAAAACAGACAAACCCCAGAGGGAGCCTGCCAGTTACCGTCCAATTCCATTACTAAATTATGACATTAAAATTTTTACTAAAATCCTATCTCTTAGAATTAAACAGATTTGGTCTCATTTGCTGAGTCCCGAACAGGTGGGGTTTGTTCAAAGCAGATCTTCTGCTGACCATCTGGGAACCCTCTCACATATTTTTCAGGTTGCCCAAGACTCCCAGACTCCCATGGCTTTAATATCATTAGATGCAGAAAAAGCTTTCGATATAGTAAACTGGAAATTTCTCTGGGTTACTCTTAAGAGAATGGGCTTTCCAGAAACCTTTATTCAATGGATTCAGATGGTATACAAGTCGCCCACTGCTAGAATTTATTGTAATGGTGTTTTCTCTTCTCGGTTCCCCCATTCACTGGTACTCGGCAAGGTTGTCCCCGTCTCCTTTTTTGTTTAATTTATATCTGGAACCCCTGTTACTTAATATTAAGAACTCACCCCAGGTCACAGGTAGTTTAATATACCAGAAATCTCTGACCATCTCAGTTTATGCAGATGATATCCTTTTAGATTTGGCCAATCCAGAATCCTCACTAACACATGCACTACAAATTATTGATCAGTTTGGTCAAGTAGCTAACTATAAGTTGGATTTATCCAAATCAGTTACATTCCCATTAAATGCTCTCAGGCTCCATGCCAACTTTACTCATTTCGGTATGAGATGGTCTCCCTCCTCATTCAAATATTTAGGCATACATCTCGCTAGAGACCCAGAGGCTCTCAGAAGACTCAATCTGGATGATTTGGTGATGAAGATACAGCAGGATCTTCAAAGATGGGTCAACCTCCCATTGTCTTTATGGGGTCGCATCAGTATAATAAAAATGAATGTACTGCCCCGTATTTTCTACCCTTTAAATTTACTGAACATCTGGCTCCCAATGCCCTATTTTCAGCAGCTCTACTCTGCTCTCTCTGAATTCATTTGGCAGGGCAAACATCCCAGACAGGCCTTCTTAAAACTTAATTTACCCAAGGAGAGAGGTGGACTCTGCCTCCCCAATTTTATGTTATATTATTGGGTGAGTCATCTGTCCAAAATGGGAAGATGGTTCAAGGCCATGCCTGATGCATATCTTCCTATTTGGCTACAGCTGGAGAAAAGGCTTTTGGATATGCATAGTCTCTACTCACCCATAGTTTTTTATTACACTATCTCTGCATTACCTACTTTTTTACAAAATTCAGCTGTAGGGGTCTCCATAAAGGTTCTGACCCAATGCTGGAACTTCTTTAACATTTCATCCAAAAAGGATATGGTGCAACCTCTCACCTTAAACCCTAACATCAAAATAGGTGGCTCTCCACTTTCCCCAGACTGGCTTCCTCAATTACATGATATTCTAGTGGAAATCCTGTTTTCTCAGGATTCCCTTCTTTCCTCAACTGACATAATAGCTAAACTGAATATTCTTCAGACATATATATTTAAGGTTTTTCAGCTGTGACACCTTATGGTCTCTATTTATTGGACCACATTCATGTTGTCCCAAGTCAGGCCCTTTTTAGATCAGATCCAGGAATATACAAATAAGCCCCATAGAATCTCCAGGATTTATTCCTTTCTATTGGGTATCAAATACCCCAATGCCCTTATTGGTTCTAAAATATGGGCTTCTCTTCTACCAGATTCCTCCTTGATTTGGGATCATATTTGGGAGGACATGCATAGATATCTCACTCAAGATAGGCACAGACTTATACAGTATCATATCTTAAATAATCTGTATTATACACTGGTTAAGTTGGCCAAACTAGGTAGACTACCTTTGACTAACTGTACACAGTGTGGCGCAGCCGAAGGGAACCTGATACACATTTTTTGGCATTGTGACAAGGTGGCTCCATTATGAAACACAATTCAATCCAATTTAGATCCCCTTCTGGGACTGGGTGAGCTATTCACCATAGAAATATGTATCCTAGGGATGTTTTCCAATATTAGAGTTTGGGAGCGCAGGTTTCATATGGCTCTAATTTCTATAGTAGTCCAAAGGCTGGTTCTCAAGCACTGGATGGACCAATTGGTCATATCATATGCTGAATAGATGAAAGAAATGTCTCTTTGTTTTAATACTGAAAGATTAATAGCAAGCTCCCAGAATCGCATAGCCTCTTTCAGTCAGAAATGGAGTAAATTATATGCTTTGTATTTGAATTAAGAGCCATGTGATGCATGCCTCTGACTGTTTCAGTTTGTTTTATCCTCCTTTTGATGCCTGTTATTGTTGGAATATTATTTGCTCCTTTGTATCTCTTTATTACGTTGTTTCTAATAAGGCACACTCCAAGACAGTGGGGTGGGGAGGGTAGTGGGGGGGTGGAGGAATGGTTGGGCATAGCAGTATGTATCTTTCTTTGGTTATATTTGATCCAGTGACATTCTGGTGTCATGTCACCATTAATCTAGCTTTGTTGTTATTATAGTGTGGTTCATTTTTCTCTTATGTCATGTATTTTATGTCATAACATAAACCAATAAAGATGTTGAATTTCAAAAAAAAAAACCTTGGCTACCAGT
The DNA here is from genome assembly GCA_016271365.2 of Neoceratodus forsteri. Classification (NCBI taxonomy): domain Eukaryota; kingdom Metazoa; phylum Chordata; order Ceratodontiformes; family Ceratodontidae; genus Neoceratodus; species Neoceratodus forsteri. The sequence continues at coordinate 115,871,652 of CM057458.1, read as the reverse complement.
ATAAGTAATGAGAAAAAATGAAATACCTTAATAGACAGGAATTCTGAAATGTGCCAGATGTTGGGAGTGACTTAGATCGTAACCAACCTCTACAGATGCACAATTTAAACTGGAGACTATGGGACAGGACAGAGGGGCTGACTGCAGCCCGCTCTACTTTGATTGGATTATGCATCAACCTATAAGATGGATGAAGAACCCACAGGTTTTGACTGCGGAGTACTATAAAGGGTATGATATATAATTAACCTTTCCCTGCTCTGACTCTAAAATAAAACACTGATACCCTCTGTGCACATAATGTATGAGGTTAGCATACTGAAAATCTGATAGGCAACACTTAAATGTTAAATAAGTTCGACTGCCACAACCTACATTGAACTAAAATATGTGGCTTTATGTCTGTGAAAGTTCAATATGCTGTGACTGCAACTTGGGCTGCTAATAGTAACAACTGCAGAAACAGTACCTGTGTAAAACCCTGTTGCATTTCCTGTGTACGGTGTGCTGTATTAGAAATGTTTCTATAGGGCTGGCACCCCACAAATGAACTGCTTATAAAGGGATGTGTAGCAGTGAGGTCACTACTCGGGGAGGAGCTAGTGGCAATTAAACTCCTAAGGGGACTATCTGTTTAAAATGGAATATGAAAGATTTCTTTTGTTACAGTGTGAACCCTTATTGTTTGGCTTAGAAGTAACCCTTTTGCGTTTCTGTATAGGATGGGTTATGAGCCACTGAGGGATAATTATTTAGTTAAGAGGCAATTATGGGTGGATCTTAGATCCACGATGTCACTAGGACAAGGATATAAAAGATTGCCACTAGGGGCTTAGTTCTAGATAGGGTGGTCATTGGAGAACTGACTGAGAGAGGTGAAGGACCTCTTTAGCTCACACAACCATGTGAAGCAGGCTCAGAGATAGTCTAGTGTCATTCCTGTGCAGTACATTGGCCCTTTTTTGAGCTGATTTTGTTTATTTTGTGAATGAACTAATCCAAATTTGTATTATTTCTGTGAAAGATAATCTTTAAAAGTGAAAATAAAATGATAAGTGCCTTGCCGTCACTTTTGATACACGAAGTCCGCTGGTCTGCTTGAGTTTGTTATCCCAACTCCACTACATAGACCAACCAGGGTTTATCTCCCACTGCCACATATAGGATAATGTACATTGACTGCTTAATCATCTCGGTTATCAAAGGGGATAGAGATACAAACTTGATAATAACTATAGATGCAGAGAAGGCATTTGACCACCTAGAGTGAGGCTTTCCCCAGCAGTGCTGGAAAAATGGGCCTGGGAGACAAATCTGGGGCATGGATTTGGACCCCTTATGCATCCCCTTCTGCACAAGTCTGTGTAAATAGTGTTCTATCTCAGCAGATCACAATTCATAGAAGCAGTAGGTAGGGGTGTCCTTTGTCACCCCTATTGTTCACCCTGAGTATAGAAATCTTGGTGGTGGCCCTTTGGGCCAGCTAGGATATAGCCAGGATACTGTTGATGGGTGAGGAGATATCACTATATGCAGATGATAGCATCCTCTATGTGGATGACCCAGAGAACACATTACCTAAACATTTGGAGTTGATCTCCAGTTAACGTGCAACATCAAGGTACAGTATAAGGTAAACCAGGAGAAAACTGAATGTATGCTACTAGTGGGCAGCATATTCCCACACTAAATAAATTCTGCCCTTTTAAATGGCTCTCAAAGAATTTTAGATACTTGGGAGTAAAATCCCCAGTGATCTAAGTACTAGGAATGGGCAGGTTGGCTGTGACTCTCTTCTGATTCTGACTGATTTATTTCCAAAAGGTTCTAATTTACTCTGAGTTACTCTGCTGAATTGTAGATCTGTTTTTATTCTATTTGAGTAAGATAAATGCATCCTTTTTATTCTTTTAGATCCCTCTGTTAAAAATAATAAAATGTAACTTTAAAAAAAAAAATGTGTCACTATTTTTGTGTCTTTTCAAGGTCAGGAAGCAGCCACCAGCAATAAAAAATAAATATATAACACTCACCATTTCTGCAGTAGTGAGTCACTGAACAAGGAGGTTAGGCAGGGTACAAAAAAATATACCGAATACACTCTGGACTCTTATGACCAACAAACTGTATGAAAGGCAAAACTCATAATACTGGGCCACTAAAGGGAACAAACCAATAAGGGTCTTTTTTGTTTGACTGACTGTTGTTCTTACCAATCCTGTGTGTCAGTCAAAGTGCCATACAGATATTGAAGGGGAGGGGGATGTCGCCCGGGTCTCAGAGCCTGTGTTGCCCATCTCTGTACTACTACTAGTGGTGGGTGAAGTGGCCAAAATTTGCTCTGTGAAGTGATTCGTGGAGTAATGTGGAATCTGCGAAGTAATCGGCAACGTGAAGCGGAGTACTTCATTTCATAATGAGGAACATGAAATCCATTGCAACCAATGACATCACATTATTCCACCTTCCCCAAACCACTTTTCCACCATTGATTTCAATGTACTTCACATCACTTTGCCTTGTAATTGAGCTCCAAGGTGAATTCTGCAGTGATTCAAGGGATTGCAGGTCGCACGGCTTGAGATTGTTCTGCACACCCTCAATCTGTGCAGTGTGTGTGTGTAGTGGTAGCTGGAGACAGTTTGCTGTCAGGGCTCTGTGATTCAAAACCTCTAAAAGATGTTAAAAAAGCCTAAAAATATTGCAAATGTGCGAAGTTACGAGCGTGCGTGGAAACTGCATAATGCACGCTCATAACACAGTCATTTTATGGATTTTTCTCACTAAATTTTCAGCATAGGCATTTTAAGACCTCTGTTAATGAACAGTGTCACTGTGATTTTTGTAATGTGTCCCAAACATGGATTTCCCACAGCGACCATGCTATTCTGCACCAGAAGTGTGAAAACACATTTCGGCCAGGATGTGAAAAATGACTGCTGTTCTGTTCATACAGAGGTAATGAAAAATAGCAATGCTGAAAATCTGGAGTGAAAATATTGCAAATGTGTGAAGGTACGAGCATGCATGGAAACTGCACAATGCATGCTTGTAACACAGTCATTTTATGGACTTTTGTCACCAAATTTTCTACATAGGCATTTTAGGACATCTGCTAATGAACAGCATCACTGTCATTTTCATAATGTGTCCCAAACATGGATTTCCCACAGTGACTGCGCTGTTCTGCACCGGAAGTGTAAAAACACATTTTGGCCAGGATGTGAAAAATGACAGTGGTACTGTTCATAAGGAGGTGCAGAAAAATTGCAATGTTGAAAATCTGGAGAGAAAATATTGCAAATTCGCAAAGTTATGAGCGTGCGTAGCAACTGCACAACTCATGCTCGTAAAACAGACATTTCTAGGATTTTTTTCACTAAATTTGCAATATAGACTTTTTGAGAGCCCACCTCATGACACTAGCACTGTCGTTTTGTTAATCAGTCCTGAAAGGTGATTCTGCGCAATGACTGTGAAATCACCTTTCGGGACCGAATAACATCATGACAGTGTCTGAATTCATGAGGAGGGATCCCAAAAACCCCATGTTGAAAATTTGGTGCCAAAATTCCAAAAAATGCCTGAGATTTGCATCAAAGTTGGAAAAACCCTATTTATGCCATTATACAGCTTACCGGCATTTCCTCAGTTCGCGGTTGGCTTTGAAGAGTGCAGACATGTTCCCAGTCCACTTAAGATCATTGCACTGGACTCCGCAGGTAAGTATGGGGTGAGGGGATGTGTGAGGAGGCAGAGCGCGCAGAGGGTGGGTGCGGGTTGTGGGAGGAGGCAGGGAGACTGCGAGGGACCTCTTTCTTTATTGTACAGATTAAAAAACTAAAAAACATTGCAGGACTTTTTTTTTTTACAGGGGCATGTGGCATGCTGGGGTGGGCTCCCAGTGTGCCAACGGAGTGTTTTTTTTGGGGGGCAGCTTTAGCCGATGGGGGATTGGGCATCCCCATTGGCACAAAGAGGAGGGCACAAGAGCGAGGGGATTGGGCACTGCCTCGACACAAAACTGATGTTTTTGGGGAACAATATGCCAATGAGAGTGGGCTCCACATCAACAAATCAAACTGGATGAGACATAAGCCGATGGGGTGGGTCAGCAACTTAAACTCAGACGGGACTGAAGCCGATGGGGATTGGGTCCCCATCGGCAAATAAAAACTGTTGTGGGAGGCGCATGCTGCCAAGGAGGACTGGGCACCCCCTCGGCAATGAGGGTTAATTAATATTGTTTGTGAACATGGCAAAAAGCCGCCGCCATGTTCATAAACAATATTACATTTGGCAATGTTCTTCCAAGCAATGACAGGTCGCTCCCTCATTGCAGCGGAATGGCTGACACTGCAATGATGAAGCAACCCCTGATTGCTGCGGCGAAAATGTTACAAGTTGGTGGCACTTTTGGAAGCCAGTGTCATCAGCACACTATGCCTCCATTGGTGCATCACTGCCAAGCCCCCAAATGCAATGCTTCCATTTGCTGCCACACTGCCGCGCCTCCACAACCCACTTCTCTCCTAAGCTGTCGCATAATGTTTCTTGTGCATGCGCACAAGCAATCCTAAAAAGGGAAAGTGGTGGCGATCTAATAGGAGATAAGTCAGTGAGGGTAAGGACAGAGAGAGAGAGAGAGAGAGAAAGTGTGAGCGAGAGAGCTGTGGCCAGAACAAAAGTGTTTACGTTTATGCAAAAGAAACTTCGCAGATCAATTTGGTACATAAATTCTAAAGGAACTGTTAATATAAAAGTAATGAAATAATTCTATATTTATGTGAACTACTTGTACCTGCAGCAGGATACACAACAATTTCTCATATTTAAATAAAAAAAAAATATTTTTTCTGTTTATTTTATTCTTTGGTAACCAGATAAGGCCCACTAAGCACAAGTGCCTGTTTTAGGGATGATCTGGGAGCACTGGAGTGGTTGAGTGACTGCTGGATGTACTAAGCTCATTCACAGTTCATTTCTCCAAACCTCGATGCTATACTGCCTGCCAACAGCTAGTTTTAATCAAATAATACATTTTATAAGTGTAATAACCCACGGCAGGGCATGGGGTTATGGGGAATTAATGGACTTCCCAGGTGCTGTGAGGGCACTCGGACTGTGGCCTTGTGCCCCACAATGCACCTGGGACATGCATTAATTCCCCATAAGCCCAAGCTGTGCCATCAGTTATTGCTTACATATATCTATATATATATAGATATATGTACTGTGTGTGTATATATATATATATATTTATTCATGGCAAAAAACTCTGTTTAATGCATCAGTTAGGGTTGTTCTACAGCGACAAAAGTGAGGAAATTCGGTATTAGGGTTGAAAGCCCCCCATGCACCCACACCCCCCCAACTGGCAATGGGGTGTGCATTGGGGTCGTCGGCCCTAACTTTCACCCCATCACATGTGTAAACAAGTTGTGGTATAGGAGAATGGGGTAAGAGTTAGGACCGATGACCCCAATGCACACCCATTGCCAGTTGGGAGGGGAGGTGCAAGGGTCTTCAACCTTAACACCAAATTTCCTCACTTTTGTCACTGTGGAACAACTCTAACTGATGCATTAAACAGTCTTTTTGCCATGAATTTCCCTTCTTTTTTGAGAATGAGGACTTTAAATAGTGAATGGAATGTGGTGGTGGGAGCTTCCATGTGGGCCCCGCGCTCCCACCACGTGATGTTTTGTGACATAGTAACAGTAACTGCAACGGAAATGCAGCTGCTGATGGTTACGCACATGGTGACACAAACGTAAATGTTAAAGCAGACGTTAATAGAAACGCAAGCATAAAGTGATGTCAAAGCGAACAGTGATGCAAACAGAGATGCAAGCGCGTACAGAAATGCAACTCGTAATGCACACAGTCATAGTACCACTATTGTAAATGCATATGGTAACAGTAACAGATACAATAATGCCAAAGGAAATGGAAACAGAAACGAAAACAGAAGCACGAGCAGAAATGCAAAGTGTAACGGGCACAGTCACGGTGCCGCAATTGCAAATGCAAATGGTAATGGTAACAACAAAAATAATGCCAAGGGAAACAAATGGAAACGTAAACACAAGCACGTACGGAAATACAAACCATAATGCGCACGGTTATGGTATCGCAATTGGAAACACAAATGGTAACGGTAACAGCAAAAATAACAGCAAAGGAAAAAGAAATGGAAATGCAAGTGCATATGCAAACACAAGCCATAATGCACATGGTCACGGTATCGCAATTGTAAATGCAAATGGTAATGGTAACAGCAACAATAAGGCCAAAGGAAACAAACGCAAACTTGAATGCAAGCACGTATGGAAACGCAAACCGTTACGCGCATGGTCATGGTACCGCAATTGTAAATGCAAATGGTAATGGTAACAGCAACAGTAATGCCAAAAGAAACAAACACAAATGCAAGCGCATATGGAAACACAAACCGTAATGTGCACAGGCACAGTAACGCAATTGGAAACGCAAATGGTAATAGTAACATCAACGAAGACACAAAATGAAAGAGAAATGCAAATGCAAATACAAATGAAAGGGCTGCTGGAAATGCAAATGGCAATGTGCACTGTGATGGAAACCAAAACATAAACACAAACAGTAGTGGAGATGCAAATGGTAACAGTAATGCAAACGCAAGCGCAAACAAAAACGCAAAGGGTAACGCACACGGTGGTGTACATGGGAACACTAATGCAAATGGGTGCAAAAATGCAAGTCAGAATGCTAACTGTAACAGTAATGGAAGCGCACACCCTGTTTTTGCCCAACAGCTGCATAAAGAAACACAGTGATACAAAGAATGTATGCATAATAATGGGCCTCAGACCAGTAAATGACCTCTCGGAATACTAAATTGCTTATATGTCAGGAACTGAACGATGTAGAAAAATTTTTTTAATTTTTGATGATTCATGACTTTCTTGGCTGCGTTTTCACTATATGATGAAAATTCTGTATCTCGCACCAATTCTGAGATAGGGGCCCAGAAAGCCGTGGTGGTCACTGCAATGTTAGTTTATGGGAAAAAGCATGAACTTTGGAGTACTGTAACTTGGCATCCTTGCAAAATTTTATTACCAAACCACCAAAAGGCACATTTGTTCGATGTTGGCTTTGCTCCATTGAAATTTCATCCCAAAAGACCAAACCGTTCTTTTGCAGCAGGGTGGCAAAGAATTCCTGTCATTTGGGCCATAGAGTGGAAAAGTAGTGTCATGATTTGCAACACCTTTTGCAAAAAAAAATGAAAGTGTCGTATGTGCACATTACTTGCGACACTACTTTTCCCCATAATTTAAAAAACAAATTTGTGGGGTGTTTAACCCCAAAATAGCCATGCTAGCATCCCAAGTGTCCAACTAGGTGAACTCAAAAAGAACTGTGTTCCTAGAGGGTCCCAAATTTAAATGCCAAGCATTTCTGTGATCAGTAACTGAAAAAAAAAATAATAGCTGACTTACGACACTACAGGGGTCATTTGCAGCACTAAAAAGTGCATTTGTGACACTGTTGAACTTTTTGTTAACTTTTCCCATTGACTTATAATGGGAACTTGTTTTTTGAATAACTTTTGAACCATTCAATATTTTTTCACGAAATCTTCAACAGGCACATTGGGGACCCCAGTCGCACATTCCCTGAAGTTTTTGGACTAGAAGAATGGGGTGAGAGCTAGGACAGAGACCCCAACTCACAGCCCCTATGCCGGTTGGGGGGGGCAGGCTGAGGGGGTACAATGGGGGCTTTCAACCATAACACCGAATTTCCTCACTTTTGTCAGTGTGGAACAATCCTAACTGATGCATTAAATGGATTTTTTTGTCACTACTTTCCCTTCTTTTTGAGAATGTGCACTATAAATAGTGAATGGAATGTGATTAACACAAATGCAAGTGCAAACGGAAATGAGAAGGTTAACACACATGGTGGCCTACACGGAACGGTAACGCAAACAGGTACAGAAACGCAAGTGGAAATGCTACATGTAACAGTAAATGAAGCACACACCCTGGTTTTCCCCAACAGCTGCACAGAGAAACAGAGTGACAACAAAGAATATATGTATAATAATAGGCCTCAGAGCAGAAAACGAGCACTTGGAATACAAAATTGCAAATATCTCAGGAACCGTACGATGTAGAAAAAAAATTAAAATTTCAGATGATTCATGACTTTCCTGGCTAGGTTTTCACCAAATACAGGGCTACGCATATTTTTCGATGAAAATTCCATATCTCACACCGTTTCCGAGATATGGGCCCAGAAAGGCATGGCGGTTGCCACAATGTGAGTATATGGGGAAAAGCATAAACTTCAGAGTACCATAACTTGACATCCCTGCAATATTTTGTCACCAAACCACCAAAAGACACATCTGCAGGATGTTGGCTTTCTTCCCTTCAAATTTCAGCCCAAAAGACCAAACCATTCTTTAGCAGCAGGGTGGCAAAAACGTCCTTTCATTCGGGCCATAGAGTAGCACAGTAGTGTTGTGATTTGCGACACTTTTGCAAAAAAAAAATCACGAAAGTGTCATAGGTGTGACACTACTTTTTCCAAAAATTTAAAAAACATATTTCTGGGGTGTTTAACCCCAAAATAAAGACATGCCTAGCATCCTCAGGGCTTGACTAGGTAAACACAAAATGAATTATGCCCCTCGATGGTCCCAATTTTAAATGCCAAGCATTTCTGTGATCAGTAACTGAAAACAAAATGGTGGATTTGCGACACTACTAGGGTCATTTGCGACACTAAAAACTGCATTTGCGATACTGTCAAACATTTTGTTAACTTTTTTCATTGACTATAGTAGGAAACTTATTTTTTGAATAACTTTTAAACTGTTCAATATTTTTTCTTGAAATCTTCAAAAGGCACATCAGGGACCCCGGCCACATGTTCCCTGAAGTATTTGGACTGGTCGCGCAAACCATGTGACCTGTAGGCATGAGTAAAGAATGCACAAAAAAAGGTAAATGCACCCCAGAATGTCACTTAATAACTCCACAGCTGTATATCCAACTGGTACAAAAGTTGGCAAATCCCAAGATCTATGGTTATGCCCTGTGCCTGCCAAATTCCAGGCAAATCCGTTCAATGGTGGCAAAGTTATTAAGGTGCAAAATGTTACCATTTAACCTTAAATGGGGTACTCAACCCTAACTATGGTAGCACTACCATGCTACCATAATATATATATATTTATATATATATATATATATACACACACACACATATATATATATTATAGGGGTGCGGTCATGCCCCTATATTTAGGGTTATGAAGGAACTTCTATGTTAAACTTGAAATTTTGTGCATTAATAACTTTGGACCTGTTCAATAGATTTGCATGAAATGTGGAATACATGGTGGGGCATGATAGATCTCTTGATCGGGCAAATTTTGTTTCAGTCAGACCTACGGGTTTTGCGCTCCAAAACACAGAAAAAATGCACTTTTTGCCAGTTATGTGGGCAGTTTTTCAGATTTTGTCTGTGGCGCTGCATGGCTGTTTTGTAGCATGCCACTCTGCGACTTGACTCGTCTGAAAGAGCCTAGATCAAGGAACATGCCCCTTTTTGTTTGGTGAAAAAATATTAATCCATTCAAAAGTTATTAAACTTTTCAGTTCCCATTATAAGTCAATGGGAAAATTTATATGGTTATTTTGTGAACAAAGAATGGGGTTTTGGACATCTGGTCCCTCCTCACGATCAAAGAATTTGCAGGCTCACGATCAAAGAATCTTTGATCGCCAGAATTCTTTGATCACGATGGCCACCATCTTGTTTTCATTCTGCTGTCAGAAAAAGTCAAATATCTCAGCTCAGTTGTCACTCCTGAAGCAAAATCTGGATGGGTTTTACTCAGGGGGCTTCGATCTATCGACCCATGGCTGTGGTTTGATTTAAAATTGTCAAAAAATAAAGTTTTAAACATTTTTATTCTTTGATCACAGCTCGCTAATGATCTTTGATCATGAGCCTGCAAAGTCTTTGACCATGAGATTTTTTGACCGCAATCTTTGATCGTGAGCAAGGGAAAAGATGGGCACTTGAAAAAAAGCTGATTTCTCAGCTCAGGGGTGGGTTATTAACACAAATGAGGGTGGGTTTTGCTCAGGAGACTTCTTTTTATTGAACTATGCTGGTGGTTCCATGTATTTCTGTGTAAAATGTGATTTTTACTATTTTTACTTCTTTGATGGTGAGCCTACAAATTCTTTGATCGCTAGATTCTTTAACTGCGATCTCTGATCGCAAGGTGATGACCAGATGAAAAAGTTACATTTCTCAGTCCAGGGGTGACCTAGAAATACAAATTAGGCTGGGTTTTCCTCAGGGAGCTTCATTTTATCAAACTATGTTGGTGGTTTCATGTATTTATGTGTAAAATTTGACTTGTATAATTTTTTATTCTTTGATCATGAGTCTGCAAATTCTTTGATCACGAGACTCTTTGATCGCGATCTTTGATCACGAGGTAATGACCAGATGGCTAAATTAAAAATTTAAATTTCTCAGCCCAGGGGTGACCTAGAAACACAAACTAGGATGGGTTTTGCTCAGGGGGCTTCATTGTATCGAGCCATGCTGGTGGTTTCATGTATTTCTCTCTAAAGTTTTAATTACACCTTTTGTAATTCTTTGATCATGAGCCTGCAAATTCTTTGATCATGAGCCTGCAAATTCTTTGATCACAAGATTGTTTGACCGCTATCTTTGATCGCGAGATAGGGACTAGATGGCCAAATTTTAATGCAACAGATAGGCCAATTTTTACAATCTTTAACATTAAATATCTCGGAAACGGTTTGGTCTTTTTACTTGAAATTTGGAGGGCATTCACGAGGTGTCCTGTACATGGGAATTATGATGTTTATGTTTCAGACAATGTATTTTTAGTGGAGATATTGTGTGGTGCAGTTTATGTTTCATGAACAGCATTTCCCATTGTCATAGTGGCTTCACATTTGTAGGGTAGCTAGCTTTACTGTCATGGATGTACTTTTCAGTTGTTAGGTGACTAAAATCTTAAGATGTATGGAACCATGTCACTCCAATGAATGAAAATCTCAAACTTTCACATGTTATGTCTCAGAAATAGTTTCGTCTTTGACATTGAAATTTGGAGAGTCTTCAGGAGATGTCCTCTAGATGTGAATTATGGTATTTACATGTTGGAAAATGAATTTGCTGTGGACATATTGTGTGACACACTTTATGTTTTGTGTATGGTGTTTTGCATTTTGGTTCTGGCTTCACATTTATACTGTGCCTAGCATTTCTACCATGGATGTACTTTTCAGTGGTTACGTGTCTTATATGTAAACAGCTGTTCAATTATGCCACTCTCATCACTGACACTTTGCTTTCTTTCAACATGGTGGGAGCTTTCATGCCTCCCAATCTCACCCATATGTGCTCCCAGCAATACATATCACATTCAGTACTTGTACTCTTATGTTACACAGACATTTACAAGTTGGTGGGAGCACAGGGTCCTAAAAGCCCGTGCGCTCCCACCAACTTCCACAACTTTGTACTATTGTATTCTTTGCCAAAATGTAAGGAAATTCTATGCAAAAAACTGTGTGAATGCATCATTTAGGGTTAAAGCATAACAAGTCAGGAAATTAGACCTTTAAGGTTACCCTCTCCCCCCCATGGACCTTCCTATCATCCCAAGATTGACAGCTGACGGGGTGTGTTACTGGGGTTGTGAGGCCTAAATGTCACCCCATTCTTCTTTCCTGTGCCTTGCCAATATGATTACACATGGAATGGGGTGATACTTAGGCCTCACAACTAATGTTTTCTACCCATCATCGATCAATCTTGGGATAAATGAGTCCATGATGAGAGGGGCAACCTAAAGGTTTGATTTCCTGACTTTTATGCTTTAACCCTAAATGATGCATTAATACAGTTCTTTGCATAGAATATATATATATATATATATATATATATATATATATATATATGGGATACATGATGGGCACAAGTGTGATATGGCAAATATTCTCACTCCTGCAGAGTGAGCTCTGGATATCTCATGAGTGCTGAAGGCATGAGTGAGATAGCCAGAGCTCACGATGCAGGAGTGACAATATTTGCCATAGCACACAATCTGCACATCATGTATTCAATGTATACAATAGGGCCAGGAGTTTCAGAAGTATTGTTATGTTGTCTTGCATTCTGTTCCTGTTTGTGTTTTGCTCATTCTGTGTGTGAGTTTTTTCTGAATTGGCTGGCAGTGTTACAAACTCTGGGAAACAGATGTGTGTGTTTTGCAATGCTAAATAAATTACTTTTAGGTAGGAGTAAGAAACAGACTATTTTGTGAAGCTGTATTCTTTAGAAGTCTGGCTGCAGTCAAGCTGAGAGTATCACAGTAATGGTACTGGTCTGAAAGTCAGAGTGTGAGGAACAGCTGAGATTGTTTTTAGTGGTAATTGAGTTAGCTGCAGGCAGCAGAGAGGAACAGATTGTTCTGTAAAGCTGTGCTCTTTAGAATTTTGGCTACAGTCAAGCTAAGAGTATCACAATAATTGTAATGGGCTGAGAGGCAGAGTTTGAGGAACAGGTGAGATTGTTTTTAGTGGTAATTGAGTTAGCTGCAAACAGCAGTGAGGAGCCGACTGTTCTTTTTAGAATTCTGGCTGCAGTCAAGCTGAGAGTATCACAGTAATGAGCTAGAAGTCAGAGTGTTGGGAATAAGTGAGAGTGTTTTATAATGCTAACTGAGTTAGCTGCAGGCAGCAGTGAGACCTCTCATGTAGTTCTGCATTTGTGTCTATGGTAACAGCACAGGTGTTTTTTGTATGCTGAGGGGAAAGCTGCCTAGCATGATGATATCAGTGACCTTTGTGTGATCTGTGTGTGTAAATGGCTGATATCATCACAATAGAGCAGAGGGTAAAAATATCACACTGCAGTGAATGTTACACTGTTTTATCTTACTCATTTATCACTCACCCTTGTTGTATAAATATATATATATATATATATATATGCAAAGAACTTTGTTACTGCATCAGTTAGGGTTCTTCTACAGTGAAAAAAATGAGGAAATTTGATTTTAGGGTTCCCACCCCTTGCACCCCAACCCCAGGTCACCCACACTAACAGGCATCGGGGAGTGCGATGGGATCATCAGCCCTAACTCTCACCCATCCCATGTGTAAACAAGCTGAGGTGGTGCAGTGTAGGAGAATGGGGTGAGAGTTAGGGCTGTCAACCCCAACACACACCCCAATGCCTGTTGGTGGGGGCAGGCTGGGGGTGGGGTGCAAGGGGTTGGAACCTTAAAATCAAATTTCCTCACTTTTGTTGCTGTAGAAGAACCTTAACTGATGTATTAATTAAGTTTTTTGCATAGAATTTCCTTACATTTTAAGAAAGAATAGGGCCCCACGCTCCCACCAACATGTAAGTGTCGGGCCACATTACACACCCAATGACTAAAAAGTACATTGACAACAGCAAGACCACCCATCAAACAAATGTTAATCTAGTAGAGCAATAGAAAATGCTGTCCACAAAATGTAAAGTGCGCCACACAATATCTCCGCAAAAAATATATTGTCCAACACATAAACACCGCTATTGACATCAACAGGACATGCTGTCAACACCCTCCAAATTTCAAGTAAAAAGACCAAGCTATGTCCGGTATATAACATGTCAAAATTTGAAATTTTCATTCGTCAGAGTGGCACAGTTCCACACCTGTTGACATCTAACACACACAACAACTGAAAATTACATCCATGATACTAAGGCTAGGCACCCTATCAATTTCAAGTCACCAGCAGAATTCAAAACACTGTCCGCAACATGGAAAGTGTGTCACGCAATATCTCCACAAACTAAATTTTCTCTGACATGTAAATACCATAATTCACATCTACAGGACATGCCATAAACATCCTCTGAATTTCAAGTGAAAAGACCAAACTGTTTCCGAGATATTCAGTCTTAAAGATTGGTCAAATTTCCCCATCTATTGCATTAAAAAAAATCTGGCCATCTTGTCCCTATCTTGTGATCAAAGAATCTTACGATTAAAGAATTTGCAGGCTCACAAACAAAGAATTAAAATTGTTTAAATTTAAAAAATTAAAAGAATTGCGGTAAACCACTGCCATGGTTCGTAAGAACGAAGCCTCTTGAGTAAAACCCACCCTCATTTGTCTTCCTAGGACACCCCTAGGCTAAGAAAATTGATTTTTTCAATCTGTCCTTCTCATCCCTCACTCACGATGCATGGTCGCGATCAAAGAATCTCTCAATCAAAGAATTTGTAGGCTTGCGATCAAAGAAATTGCTCGCTCGCGAACAAAGCGTGAGGGATGAAATGGCCAGATTTTAAAATACATTTTTTCAGTTCAGGGGTGCCCTAGAAAGTTATATGAGGGTGGGTTTTGCTCAGGGAGCTTTGTTCTGCCCCATCTGAATACAAAGAAATAAGTTTTCAATATCTCTGGTAGTCTGGTGGGCCCCCCTGATCATGATAACATATATAACGATCTCGGGGCCAGATATTCAAAACTTTGCCCCAGGGCTAAATTAGCACTGCCCAGCGGGCAAACTTAGCCTGGAGCACAAAGCAAGCTGTATTCAAAAGGAATAGCCCAGGGCAAACAGCTTCTGAATATAGCATGGGAATGAGGCCATGCAAACTGTGCTGGGAGTGCAGGGCAAATGTAGCCCTGGAATAAGACAGCACTGAGTACAGCAACCAGGAAGTGCAAACCACAACAACAACAACACAGTGCACAGAGATGTGAGGGTAGGTAGAGAGGAACTATGTGGCCAATGTGTGTTCTGGAAAATGCAGGGACCCAGTACAGCTGCAGGCAGCAGCACACATAATAAAACTGTGCTCAAAACTGTATAATTTTCCCCGAACCATTAGCGCCGCGCTAACGGAGCTAAGTGGTTTGCCCAGTGCAAACATGTTAGCCCCGCGCCAAGCTTTGCCATATTCAAAAGTGACTTGCAAATGTGCCTACTTAGATAGTCTGTGGACAAACAGCCACATTAGCATCTCATCATGCCCTGATTTGCATGCAGTTTGCACAGCGTTACTGCAGGGTCCCACAGCTCCACCTGTAGGTCAGTCTGGAGGTACAGGGGCCGGCCAGGTCCAACTGCAGCTCCACCTGTAGGTCAGTCAGGCAGTGCATGATGATAGCTGCAGGCTTCATGTAAACCGTACTGCATAGCATAGCATATCATACCCCAGGGGACAACACAGAATAGGCACAGGTGGTGGTAGTGCTGCATGCAACTGTCACATTGTAGGTCATGCTACAGTGCACAGAAGAAACTACAGTAGCAAGGGGGCCAGTAGTGTTTGGACACAGCATTGCCTATGGTGTGTAGGGTACTAATGATGACTGCACTATACACAGTGACAGGCCCGACCTGTAGGTGTTTACTGACAGTGGACATTGCTGTTACACTGTCGTGTGACCCACAGATGCTGCACCTCTGGCATGGGATGCTCACAGTGACATGTACATTTCTTGCTTTGTCTGATGTGGCAGTTGTACAGCTGTGTGGTATGTGGCCAGGGGGGCATATATTATCCAAAAGGCACACTGGTGTTGGGGTATTCCCAATACTGGCCCATGTGCACTGCATGATGTGTCCCAGCCTTGTGGCCACACCTGGTCTGTGGCACAGCATTGCCACCCATACTTGCTCCCCTCAACATCCTCCATGCCCATAGTGCTGCATGTGTGTGCTGGCATCTGTTCATGTCCACAGATGTGTGGTCCGCAGGTGTGTGCTGTATGGTCACACTGCCATACTGTCCACTAGCAGCAGGGTCACCACTTACTACCTGGCATGGCTGGGACTGGTGCCAGATGATGGCATCATTGTGATGTCATCAGTTAGTAGCATGCTTCCTCTGTGTTTGGCTTTATCTATGTGTCATATTTATTTGTTAGGGTCACGCAAAACCTGCACAAACACCACGCAAAGTCAAAGTGTCGTGCAAAGTTGATTGCCCAGGATTAAGACAAGATTTTCCTGGGAGGTACTTTACACTGCGCTAAGTGTCGCCCTAAGTCGCGCAAAACCACTTAGTGCGGTGCTAGTCACTGAATATAGCATTGCACCTGTATTCATGTCAGTTTGCCCCTTGCATACATTATAATTTTGCCCAGCGCTAATGACGTTTGCCCACGTTATTTGGCTTTTTGAATATGGCAGACCCGCACTAATCCCGCGCTAAACCTGCACAAACGGTTTTTGCCCAGCGCAAAGTTTTGAATATCTGGCCCCCTGTCTCCATGGTAGTCTAGGCCCCTCCAATCTGTATTTTATTAATATTGGTTTATTTTATCCCTGGTAGTCTAGTGCCCCCCATGTGTATTTGATTTATATTTGTTTTTTATATCCTAGGTAGTCCAGTGGCCCCTGATCTGTGTTTGATTTATATTTGTTTTTTTATATCCCTGGTAGTCTAGTGCCCCCCCCATCATAATAAAATAGATAATCATTTCCCATTACCTGGTAGTCTAGTGGCCCCTCACCCCCCCAGCCAGCCATGCCAGCCCAACCAGCACCCCTCCACCCTTCCCCAGCCGGCGACTGGCACAGCCCACTGCTCACCTCCACCGGCCGCCGACTGTGTCTATTACAAATGCAAATGCAAAGTGGTGCTCTGAGTTTCTGATCACCTCTTTGCATTTGCACTCATAATGAACACAGTCGATGGCTGGCCATGAGAGTGAGTAGTGGGCTGTGCCAGTCGCCGCTGGGAAGGGTGGGGGTGCTGAATGAGCTGGCACGGTTGGGTGTGGGGGCCACTAGACTATGATGCTATGTTCTTCCCCACATCTTGCAATGTTTGTTTTTAAAAAACATGTAAAACAGAAACCTATCCTATGTAAGCCTCCTAAATTGGGTCTACTTGGTGAGGGCTATGGTCCCCCACTCTCCCACAATGTCCCACAGCAGTGATCCCTGGTGGGATTCAGGCCAGCCAGCCCCACTGGAGCTCTCTGGCCATGGTTGCTACAATCCATTGACCTTGGATCATGTTTTTTCACTTTTCCAACACAATCCTACCAATAAAAATACAAGAAGCTCAGTTAAGGGCCAGCTACAATTACCATTAAAACAACCTCCATGGCACAATGTTCCCTTTTGTATCGCAGCCCTCTATGGTTTAATGACCTACCCTCTGCCATGCTGCAGCAAGAAAACATTGATCTGTTCAAGAAAGCTCTACATCTCCACCTGGCTGGCTCCCACAACTGCAACTGTTATGCTTAGCAACCCCCACCTGGCCTCTCAGCAAGCCTGAACATCCATATGCCCCCACCTCTCTACCCACTGTAAACCACCCCCTTAGTTACCAACTCTTAGCTTCTGACCTGCTGCTCTTCACACGGCTACTCACCCCTCAACCATTTTGCCTAGTGACCAACCACAGGCCTCACCTCAAGCCTTTTCCCCCATGCATCCCTTCTCCCCGCTCACCTCTCTACCAACTTTTAATAGAAACATAGAAACATAGAATTTGATGGCAGATAAGGACCGCTTGGCCCACCCAGTCTGCCCATTTCCTTACCTACTGGATTAGCTGCAGATCCTAGTTAACCAGCAGCCTACTTCTTCCTACCCCCACCCCCCAGAATTGCCTTATGACTATCCCATGCATGCTTGAATTCCGCCACTGATTTTGACTCCACAACCTCCTCCAGAAGGCCGTTCCATGCATCCACAACCCTCTCTGTGAAAAAATACTTCCTTAAATTACCTCTGAGCTGCCCCCCATCTTCAAATTGTGCCCTCTTGTTCTTACACACCTCTTTTTTTGAAAGATGCTACCCTCTTGGACTTTGTTGATTCCCTTGAGGTACTTGAAAGTTTCTATCATGTCCTCCCTCTCCCTCCTTTCCTTGAGGCTATACATATTAGCTCCTTAAGTCTCTCTTCATATGTCTTCCGGTGCAGACCCTGCACCATTTTAGTTGCCCTCCTCTGGACAGCTTCCATCCTGTCTATGTCTTTGCGGAGATTGGGTCTCCAGAACTGCACACAGTACTCCAGATGGGGTCTCACCAGCTGTCTGTACAGAGGGATAACTTCCTGTTTTCTACTGGTGATGTCTCTCCCTATGCATCCCAGTATCCCCCTTCCCAGCCCTCCTTGCTGCCCACTCACATTGCTTACCCATCTTTAGGTCATCTGATATGACTACCCCCAGGTCCCTTTCCATTTTTGTCATTGTTAGTTTTTCACCCCCCATTGTGTACTCTTCCCCTGGGTTTTTGTTTCCCAGGTGCATTACCTTGCACTTCTTAGCATTGAATCTAAGCTGCCATACATTTGACCATTCCTCTAACCTTGCCAAGTCCCTTCTCATCCTTTCCACCCCACCCTGTGCATCAACTCTGTTGCAGATCTTAGTGTCATCTGCAAAGAGACATACTTTTCCTTCCAGTCCTTCTGCAATGTCGCTTATAAAGACATTGAAGAGGACCGGTCCTAATACTGAACCCTGCGGTACCCCACTAGTAACCCTCCTTTCTTCTGAGTGGATTCCATTTACTATTACTCTCTGTGTCCTATTCTCCAGCCAATTCTTTACCCATGCTGTCATCTTGGGACCCACTCCCAGGCTGGCTAACTTGTATATTAATCTTTTGTGTGGGACTGTATCAAATGCCTTGCTAAAGTCTAGGTAGGCCATGTCCACAGCCCCTCCCTGATCTACTACTTTGGTCACCCAGTCAAAGAAATCTATCAGATTCGGTCTGGCATGACCTTCCGCTGTGAATCCATGCTGCCTAGGGTTCTGTGCCCTCTGACCTCTAGATACTCGACAATTCTTTCCTTTAGAAGTGATTCCATCATTTTCCCTATCACTGAGGTTAAACTAACAGGTCTGTAGTTTCCTGCTTCTGCTTGCTCCCGCTTTTGTGAGGGGAATCCATCTGCCCTCCTCAATCCTCGGTACCACCCTTCCTCCCATGATTTGTTAAAAGGGTACTCAGTGGTGTCACTAGTTCTACCCTTAGTTCTTTTAGAATTCTGGGATGAATCCCATCAGGCCCCATTGCTTTGTCCACCTTCAGTTTTAAGAGTTCTTCCAGAACCCTTTCTTCTGTAAATGGGCTGTTATCAACTTCTGTATCCAGAGTGTTACTATTGTTTATGTACCTCCCCCTCTTCATTTGTAAATACTGAGCAAAAATATTTGTTTAGTATCTCTTCCTTTTCACAGACTCCCTCTGCCCACCATCCCTCCCCTTTATTACGCCTCACTATCCCTCCCTTGGTCTTCATTTGCTCCCTGATGTACCTATAAAAGGTTTTATCCCCCTTCTTAACTGAGTTGGCTATCTTTTCCTCGGTTTGGGCCTTTGCTGTTCTGACTGCCTTCCCAGCCTCCTTTTGCTTTAACTGATACAGTTCTCTGTCCTGCTCCTTCTGCAAGTCCTTGTACTTCCTGAATGCTTTCTTTTTCTCTTGAACCTTCACCGCCACTTCCTTTGAGAACCATAGTGGTTTCTTACATTGTCTTGTTTTGTTTATTTGCTTCACACAAAGGCTCGTTACCTCTGTGATGGTAATTTTTATTATTCCCCATTGTTCTTCCACCCCTCCTTCCTGCCCATTTGCTAGTGCATTCCTTAGGCACTCACCCATTTTGGCAAAGTCAGCCCTCCTAAAGTCCAGTACTTTTGTCTTTGTATGGCTTGACTCTATTGCTGTGTTTATTGTGAACCATACTGTTCGATGGTCGCTAGTTCCCAGATGGCTACCCACTCTACATGT
Source organism: Neoceratodus forsteri (assembly GCA_016271365.2). NCBI lineage: Eukaryota > Metazoa > Chordata > Ceratodontiformes > Ceratodontidae > Neoceratodus > Neoceratodus forsteri. The sequence continues at coordinate 115,851,813 of CM057458.1, read as the reverse complement.
GTGATACTCTGTCCATCTCCATTTGAGAGAATCAAGTCTAATATTGCTCCCTCTCGAGTGGGCTCCAGTACTAGTTGTCTAAGGCATGCCCCCTGTAGGGCATCTAGAATAACTGCACTCTTCGGAGTGGCAGTTGCAACTGCACTCCAGTTAACATCTGGCATATTCAGATCACCCATCAGCAATATCTCCCCTCTTTCTGCCATTCTAAGTATACTTTCTATCATTTCCTTATCCATTTCCTCCCCCTGAGAAGGGGGTCTGTATACAAACCCTGTGTGGATTGTGGTGCCATTGCCTGTCTCTAAATTTACCCACAGAGCTTCTTCTCCTCCCTGTTTACCCTTTTGTTCTGTTGCTTTTATTCCTTCCCTTATGTAAAGAACTACTCCTCCTCCTCTTTTACCCTCCCTGTCCCTCCTGTAGATAGTGTATCCTGGTATGTTTATGTCCCAGTCATGGTTTTGTGTACCATGTTTCTGTGACTGCCACGATATCCAGATGTTCCTCCTCCATCAAAGCCACTAATTCAGGAGCTTGTTACCTAGACTACAGGCAATGGTACTCATTGCTCTCCATTTTTGATGGCTTTACCTTCTGTTGCAGCATCCCCCACTGACCTTTCTACCTCGGTCTTTTTTCTCATTTAGTACCTGTTTTGTAGGGAGGCTGGGATTTTCTGCTGCTTGTCAGTGCCTCCCCCTTTGACTAGTTTAAAAGCTTGCCAATGAAGCATTTAAACTGATTTCTCATTGCTAATGACCCCCTTGGCTCAGGTTCTCAGCCCTGACCCCTTGGCCCCCACTCAGCTTCTCCTCACTCGATCCCTCACCTGCCCCTTAACCTCTTAGCATCTCACTCTATCCACTTACCTCACAGAAACCTCTGGCCTTTCTCACAGTCACCCCTAATACCCTTCTTACCTCCCCCCTTCTTCCTCTCCCCTCCCCAGATCAGCCATGACAAAGCCACTTCTGGCTGCTATTTTCTTTCTCTTCCTTTCTTCCATACTTCTGCACTTAGCAACCTCCTACCTAGCAACTTGTCTTTTGTTATACCCTGCTTGTGTACAAGCCTGTATATGTTGTATGCTTTACATTTTGTCCCCTTGTTGTGTTCCCAACTTACTACCCTCATTATTATTGCCACTGCAATGCCTTTTGTTATGTATTGTTCTGTTAGTACCACTGCTTGTTCTTCTGTTAGGAACTGTGTTGTCCATGACATGCAGTCTTTGAAAAAGAGCTGATTGGCTCAAAGGTTGTAATTCCGAATATGAAATATATAAAATAAATGTTCTGAGAGAGGCTGAGTTCTGACCACTGTTTCATGCCTACTGGTGTGTTTGGGGAGTGTTTTGGCTGTCTAATGGGCTCTGAGAAGCTGGACCACTGAGATGTAAACAAACACGGCAGCTGTGATCTAGAGTACATGCATGACTGCCAGTAGGTAAAATTTAAAGGAGCCATGGCCCTGTTTTGGCTTTTCAGCCATTGGCCACATTAATCAATATCCACGGCTCCAGGACAGGCAGCAGAGCCAGAGATCATCCAAATAAAGCCTCCAGGTTTCAGGGTGAAAGGTTCTCTGCTGCCTAGTTTGGGAGGCTTAGATTGCTGGTGCCCCCATAACCATTACACCCAACCTTCCACTCAGCACCTTCCACCCCTCAAACATAACAATGACACTGGGGATACCCAATCCCTCAGTGTCAAAAGCTGAAATAAAGAAAACCTTCCCTCAGCATTTTCTTTTTAGTAAACCCTGTAGAAAATGAAAAAAAAGTCCATCAATGTCTGTTGAGCCATTAATCCACTCTCACCCGACCCTTCAGCTGAGCACCCACCACTCCCCCAAGCTCTTACTTACCTACTGGAGGTCCAATGCCATATTCTTCTCTGGACTGCAGACCTGTCTTCACTCTTCAAAGCCGGACTGCGAACTGAGGAAATCAGGTACATGGTTCGGTGTAGTTCAATGGGGTTTGAACTTAGTGGCATATTTCTGACCCAAAATTTCAACATACCTTTTTTGGGACCCCACCTCATGAACAGTGCAAGCGACATTAGGCAAATCTGTCCTGAAAGGTGATTTCACAGTTTTTGAATGAAATCACCTTTTGGGCAGCAGTTGAAAATGTTCTCTACCCTTGTTAAAGATGTGGAGTCATAAGAAGACTATGTTGAACATTTTGGAGAATATAAGCTTGTAACTTTGGTAATTTCAATATTTTGATCCCAAATTTTCAACATAGTCATTTCTTCACAGTTTCTCAAGAATATTATACAGTAGTTGTCAGTTTTCAAATCCTGGCCAAAATGTGTTTTTGCATCCCAAAAGGTGGTTTCACTGTCACTGTGCAAAAATCACCTCCTGGGCAGTAGTTGAAAATGTTTTCTGTACTTGTTCATGAGGTGGGTCATAAGAAGGCTATGTTGAAAATGTGGGCCACAAAAAGTGTTCTCAAACAAAGTTCTGAGCCTACACTGAAATTTACAAATGCCAGCTCGTAACTTTGGCAATTTTTAATATTCTGACCCCAAATTTTCAACATAGCCATTTCTTCACAGCACCTCATGAATGTGACAGCTGTCATTTTTCAAATCCTGACCAAAATGTGTTTTCACACTTGTGGTACAAAATCACCTTTTGATCAGCATGTGAAAATGAGGTGGACTCATAAGCAGGCTATATGGGGTAATAAAAAGGCTAGGTTGAAAATCTGGGGTAAAAATATGAAACGACAACAAAGTTAAAAGTCTATGTTGAAATTTTTCAGTGCACTCTCATAAATATGGTCATTTTCAGTATTTTGACCCCAACTTTTCAACATAGCCATTTTTGACACCAGCTCATGAATGTGACAGTTGCCATTTCTCAAACCCTACCCAAAACATGTTTTAACAGTTGTGGTTGTTGTGGTTGCACGATGACGTTTCAGCCATTGTTTTATAAATAACACCTGTCATGGTCAGAAGGAGTGTTCATAAAAACATTATGTTGAAAATGTGGGTAAAAATCTAAAAAAAACCAGTACAAAAGCAATGTCTTACCAGTTGCGAACATTTGGCATTGACAAATGCTTGTTGCATATTGTTACACCAAATTTTTGACATGGCCTTTTTGGGACCCCACCTCATCAATGGGCAGACTAGCTGGGATGGGCAGACTAGATGGACCTTTGGTCTCCTTCTGCCATCACTTTTCTATGTTTCTATGAAGAATGGTGGTAGAATTAAGCAAACCTGACTTGAAAGGCAATTTCACGGTTACTTGGTGAAATCACCTTTTTGGGTGGGATTTGGACAGTTTCTTTACTCTTGTTCATGAGGTGGGGTCATAAGAAGGAGATGTTGAAAAGCTGGGGTCAAAACATGTAAAAATGACAAAGTTATGCATATATGTTTAAATTTTACTACAGTTGCTCATAACTTTGGTAATTGAAAATATTTTGGCCCCAAATTTTCAGCATAGGCATTTTTTACACCACCTCATGAACACGACAGCTGTCATTTTTCAAATCCTGACCAAACTGTTTTTTTGCACCTGTGGAGCGGATTGACATTTCAGTGGTACAGAATGATGTTTCGGTGGGGATTTGAACCTTGATTATTTTGAACTGCACATGCTCAGAAATGCAAAGTTTTTCTTAAAATAATTAAAAAACTACTTAATAGTTAGACCAAAAAAACAGATACACATGTACCTTGGGCCAAACTCGATCAAACCTGAAGGTTTCAGGTTTCAAATCTTCATATTCGTTCAGTTATCAGGGGGCAAAAAAGTCTTACAATTTTCAAACATAATGATCTTTACATTTTTTGCACCTCTGTAACTTTATTCCCACTAAACCAAGCTACACAAAACTTTCAGGAAGAAGAGACCCTGGAACACAGGTTATGCTTGCCAAATTTCATGTAAATCAGTTGAACAGGGGCATAGTTATTAAGGTGCAGAAAGTGGGGTTTACATTAAAGTGCTTCCTCAACCCTAACATACAGGCACTGCCGTGCCTGTATAATATATGTATGTATGTAAATTTTATTCTTTGGCAGCTGGACAAGGCCCACTAGCCAGAAGTGTCTGTTTTCAGGGGCAGCCTGGGAGCACTGGGGAGGTTAAGTGACTTGCTCATAGTCAAACAGTATGCAAGCAGAGGTTGTGAGATCAAACCAAGGTCTGCTAGACAATGCCCCTGGTTAATTCCCCCAACCCCTCATCCCACTCTTCCTTCTTCATGCTTTCACCTACTTCTGGTCTCTCTCAACCTCTTCCCTCCCCTCTCCCTTTCCCCTATTAATGCCCCCACTAATCCCCCCAACTCCCTCCACACCCAAGCCTGGTTTAAACCATTATCAATGTTCATTGTGAGCCTAATACTCCTGCAACCCTTTGCGCATGTGTGCACTGTTATGACTTCTCCCTTAGCTCCCTTGTATCTTATTTGTAAATGATATTTAACAGTGCACTATTGTAACAAGCTTTATAACTACTGTTTTATTGTATATGCAATTTATTCTCTGTACTTATCCCTTTCTCCCTTCCCCCCAGAATACACTTGGAAATAAGCTACTTTAAGCGCAGTATGTCTTTCCTGGTGAAACTCTTTAAATAAATAAATAGCTAATAAATACATTTCAGACTCATTCACAGCTCATTACTCTAACCTCCAGACTAGACTGCCGGCCATTGAAATAAATATAATACCAATGGGTATTAAAAAATTGCAAATAATTCCTTTGTTTTTTATCGGTAGGGAAGTGAAAATAAATCACTTACTTTTCAACGACAGTGCAGAGGACAATGAATATGACCCAGTAGTAGTTGAGGCAGAGATAGGCAACACAGATACTCAGAGGTGAAGCATTCCCCCATAAAATAGACATAGAAACATAGAAACACAGAATTTGACAGCAGATAAGGACCGCTTGGCCTACCTAGTCTGCCCATTTCCCTACCTAATGGATAAGCTGCAGATCCTAGTTAACCAATAGCCTACTTCCTTCTATCCCCCACTAGAATGGCTTTATGTCTGTCCCATGCATTCTTAAATTCCCACACTGTTTTTGACTCTACGACCTCCTCAGGAAGGCTGTTCCATGTATCCACAACCCTCTCTGTGAAGAAAGAAACTTGTCTCCAATGAAAATGGGCAGTTTGCTCATTTGGATTTACAAGTATAAAAATAAAAATGAAAATGAAAATACTTCCTCCACATTACCTTTGAGTCGTTCCCCTCTATCTTCAAATTGTGCCTCCTTGTTTTGCACATCTCTTTTCTGAAAGATGCTACCCTCTTGGACTTTGTTGATTCCCTTGAGGTATTTGAAAGTTTCTATCATGTCCCACCTCTCCTCCTTTCCTCGAGGCTATACATCTTTAGTTCCTTTAGTCTTTCTTCATATGTCTTCTGATGCAGACCCTGCATCATTTTGGTTGCCCTCCTCTGGACAGCCTCCACCCTGTCTATGTCTTTGTGGAGATGGGGTCTCCAGAACGGTACACAGTACTCCAGATGTGGTCTTACCAACTGTCTGTACAGAGGGCCAACAACTTCCTGTTTTCTACTGGTGATGCCTCTCCCTATGCATCCCAATATCCCCCCAGCCCTCCTTACTGCCTTGTCACATTGCTGGCCCACCTTTAGGGCATCTGATATGACTACCCCCAGGTTCCTTTCCATTTTTGTTATTGTCAGTTTCTCACCCCCCATTGTATACTCTTCCCCTGGGTTTTTGTTTCCCAGGTGCATTACTTTGCACTTCTTTGCATTGAATCTAAGCTGCCATACATTTGACCATTCCTCCAACCTTGCCAAGCACCTTTTCATCCTTTCCACCCCACCTTGTGTATCAACCCTGTTGCAGATCTTCGTGTCATCTGCAAAGAAACACACTTTCCCTTCCAGTCCCTCTGGAATGTCACTTATAAAGACATTAAAAAGGACCGGCCCCAGTACTGAACCCTGCGGTACCCCACTAGTAACCCTCCTTTCTTCACTGTGGACTCCATTTACTACTACCCGCTGTGTCCTGTTGTCCAACTAGTGTTTTACCCAGGCTATCACTCTAGGACCCACTCCCAGGCTGGCTAGTTTGTTTATTAATCTTTTGTGCGGGACTGTGTCAAATGCCTTGCTAAAGTCTAGGTAGACCATGTCGACAGCCCCTCCCTGGTCTACTGCTTTGGTCACCCAGTCAAATAAATCTATTAGATTTGCCTGACATGACCTTCCTGCTGTGAATCCATGCTGCCTTGGGTCCTGTGCCCCACTGGCCTCTAGGTACGCAACAATTCTTTCCTTCAGAAGTGATTCCATCATTTTTCCTACCACTGAGGTCAAACTGACAGGTCTGTAGTTCCCTGCCTCTGTCTTGCTCCCACTTTTGTGAAGGGGAATCACATCCACCCTCCTCCAATCCTCAGGTACCACCCCATCCTCCCATGATTTATTAAAAAGGGTAGTCAGTGGTGTTACTAGTTCTTCCCTTAGTTCTCTTAAAATTCTGCAGTGAATCCCATCAGGCCCCATTGCTTTATCCACCTTCAGTTTTAAAAGTTATTTCAGAACCCTTTCTTCTGTGAAAGGACTAATATCAACCCCCCATCCAGAGTGCTTCTATTGACCAGATTAGGTATTTCCCCCTGCTTTTCCATTGTGAATACTAAGCAGAAGTATTCGTTCAGTATCCCTGCTTTTTCACTGTCACTCTCTGCCCAACCACCTTCCTCTTTGTTCAGCCTCAATATCCCTGCCTTAGTCTTTCTTTTCTCCCTAATGCACCTATAAAAGGTTTTATCCCCTTCTTAACAGAGTTATCTATCTTTTCCTCGGTGTGGGCCTCTTCTATTCTGACTGCCTTATCGCTTCCTTCAGCTTTAACTGGTACAGTTCTCTGTCCTGCTCCATCTGTGTTTCTTTATATTTCCTGAATGCTATCTTTTTTTCCCTTACCTTCCCCGGCACTTCTTTTGAGAACCGTAGTGGTTTTTTCTTTCATTTTGATTTGTTTATTTGTTTCACACAAAGACCTGTTGCCTCTGTGATGGCGGTTTTTATGCTTCCCCATTGTTGCTCCACCCCACCTTCTTGCCTGTTTGCTAATGCTTTTCTGAGGCACTCTCCCATTCTGACAAAATCAGCCCTCCGGAAGTCTAGTACCTTCACTTTTGTGTGGCTTCACTCTACAGCTATGTTTATTGTGAACCACACTGTTTGGTGGTCGCTTGTTCCCAGATGGCTACCCACTTCAAGATCAGAGATCCTTTCTCCATCCCCGTTTGAGAACACCAGGTCCAAGATTGCTCTCTCCCGAATGGGTTCCAAAACTAGCAGTCTGAGGCATGCCCCCTGTAGGGCATCAAGAATGGCCCTGCTCTTGGATGTGGCTTCAGCAAAGGTGCTCCAGTCAAAATCTGGCATATTCAGGTCTCCCATCAGCAATATCGCCCCTTTCTCTGCCATCCCAAGGATGCCTTCTATCATTTCCTTGTCCATTTCCTCAACCAGAGACGGATGTCTGTATACAACCCCTGTGCGGACTGTAGAGCCATTTCCAGTCTCCAGGGTGACCCACAGTGCCTCCTCTCCTCCCTGTTTACCCTTTAGTTCTGTTGCTTTGATCTCTTCCCTTACATAGAGAGCTACTCCTCCTCCTCTTCTTCCCTCCCTGTCCCTCCTGTAGATTGTGTACCCTGGTATGTTGACATCCCAGTCATGATTTTCTGTGTACCATGTTTCTGTGACTGTATCCAGGCATCCCTCTTCCATCAAGGCCACCATTTCAGGGAGCTTTTTACCTAGACTATGGGCATTGGTACTCATTACCCTCTATTTTTTATGGCTTTATATCATTTTGCCGCTATCCCTGTCCCTACTGCCTTTGTCTTTTTCTCCATTTACCCCTGCCCTTCTTCCTATCAACTGCTCTATTTTGGTATTTGCCTCACTAATTACCCTGATTTGGGGAAGGGGCTAGGCTAGGATTTCCCTTCTCCTCTTCAGTGCCTCCCCCCATGGCTAGTTTAAATGCTTGCCACTGAAGCATTTAAACCTATCACCTAGGATCCTGGTTCGCCTCCAGGATAGATACAGACCATCGCACCTGTATAGGCCTGCATCCTTCCAGGTGGAGCTGCAGTCCCCAATGAAGCCAAATCCCTGAGTTCTGCACCAGCTTTTCAACCAGTCATTGAATCCCATGGTGCAGAGTGTCCTAGCCTCATCCATGCCATAGACAGGTAGCATTTCTGAGAAAGTTATCGTGTGTACTACTTGTCTAAGGCCCCTTCCCAACTCCACAAACTCCTGTTGCACTGCTCTGATCCCATTCTCAGCCAGGTCATTTGTCCCTAGGTGGATAATGACATCCAGCTCCCTCCCCCTTGCCGCTGCTCCCATGATCCTGAGGATTCGTTTCCTGTCCCTCCAAGCCTTGGTGCTGAGCAGGCACCTTACCTCCCTTTCCCCTCCCTCCCCCAATTCTACCCCCCTAACAATTGAGTCCCCCACCCGGAGTTGTTTCCTTCCCCTATGGGGTCCTGGGCCACCCTCCTGTGGGTCTCCATTGTGGAGGTTCCCAGCATCCTCCTTGGTCTCCACTGCAGGTGCCTCCATAGAGGAACCATGCTTCACCAGAGTGGTGAATGAATTGTGGAGAGGCACAACTGGAGTGATGTGCCTCTGAGGCAATATGACCTCCAGTCTTCCTGTCCTGTCTGCTCCTCTTATTAGGTCTTTCTTTCTTTTAGTGATGTCTCTTCTTGTTATAAACTTTTTTTAATGTTGTTGATTTTGCAAGAAAAATAGACTGATTTAAAATACCTAAAATAACCTATCACTACTATAATGTTTTTTGCTGTTGGATGATTTCACGAGAACTGTGCCTGCTTCATGGCACAGCAGGCCATGCCTTTTGTAGCACCCCTAAAATCCCTTTCCTGTTTCCGATAGTTTAACTTTTTGTAAAACTAACAAAACATCTGCACTCTGCTGTTCAATTAGTTGGGCTGTCTCTCTACTCTCTCTCTCTCTCTTTCTAATGAAAAACAAAACAGTTTTTGTACCGTTTCCTAAAGATGCCCTGTGGTGGCTGACACACAGGATTAGCTAGAACATGAGTCAATCACAGAAAAAAAAGACCCTAATTGGTTGGCTTCCTTCAGTGCTCCAGTATCATGAGTATTTGCCCTTGTTGATCTTGTGAAGGGTTCAGGGACTCAGGAGTATTTGGCAGAGATCGAACCACCCCCCTTTTTTTCAGTTTTGTACCCTGCCTGCCCTGAGTACTGGACTGGACCGCACTTCCAGATCAGGCCAGCTCTCCAACTCAGGTCCAGCCATGAACTGTTCAGTATTCTCAAGTCAAGTTGCATTGGCCTGGTCCAGGGAGGTTTGGAAGTGTGGCAGAGCTGGTCTACCCATCCCTACTAAGTACCCTGTTTCATATTAATTATGCTCCCCTCATGCAACAGATTAAAGCACACATAACCAGGTGAACTGACTTGCCCCTCTCCCTAGAAGCCAGAGTATAAACATTACATATTAACATCCTCCCACATCTTCTTTACCTGTTCTCAACTTTACCTATTGACATTCCACCCTCACTTTGGAAAACCCTGCTTAAAGTGAGACAATACTTTGTCTGGTCAGCAAAAAAATCCCAGACTAAACGGGAACTGCTTTGATTGCCTCGAGATGAAAAGGCTCTGTGGGTCCCAGATTTTTATAGGTATTACCTACCATGTCAGCTTTCATCTCATGCTGATGCAAACGCTTGAAGGAAACAACCCGCAGTGGATACAGTTAGAGCAAAATAACCCAGAAGTGCACAGGGTGGGTGATAGACCCTTTGATAAAATAAATTGAGGCATGATTAGAAAAATCATTAACCCTTGGGTTAAGACAACAGTTAAGTCCTGGAACACAGGGGTGGAGCTAATAAAGGGGAATAATGGTGTTTTTGTGCTAACTTCTGTAGCAGTTCATTTGGCCTTTAGATTGAGCATGACAGATCCTAGCTTTGTCAGGCAGGAACAGAGGGGACTGAAATGACTGGGGCAATTCCTAGAAAAATGCAGCAGGAGTTTCTTCTACCCAGAAGAGACTTTTATTACTTCCTTCAGATGAGGAGCTTCTTGCAGGCTGCATCCCAAAAGGAACAACCTGTGAACTCCCATCAGCAGACCATGGAGTTCTATCAGGAAGCCCTGAAAGCAGGTCACTGGGTCTCTTTCTTGTATAAAAGTCTGACCCAGAAAGATTCGGCAAGCAGATGTAATATCCAGGCTAGATGAGAAGAAGAGGCAGGCCAACATTGGACTGACAAAGAATGGGCCACAATCTGGAAGACGATAGCTAAAGTGTCATCATCTTATGACTGGAGAGAACACAGATGAAAAGTGGCCTCTTGCATTTTTTAGGACCTCAGTCATTACTAAACACAGTGGCAGCACCCTGACTGATCAATGCAGGCATAGTTGTGGTCAGAGGGTGCATCGCACATGTCTCCATTTTGCTTCAGCTTTTAGAAGCAGTAGCTAGCAGCAATGTCTCCATTTTGTTTCAGCTTTCAGAAGCAGTAGCTAGCAGCAATGTCTCCATTTTGTTTCAGCTTTTAGAAGCAGTAGCTAGTAGCTGAAAGGGAGCTAGCATTTATGTTTCCTTCAGCTTTTAGACGTAGCAGCGAGCAGCTGAAAGGGAGATAGCATTTACTTTTGAAAGCATCTCATTTTGGAGAGGGAAGCTAGCAACTAAAAGGGAGCTAGCATTTGCTTTTAAGAGTACCTCATTTTGGAGAGGAAGAGGGCAATCAGCTAAATCTCCCCCTTTCCCCATCACTTAACTGCTAACAGATACTGCTAAGGGGTGGTAATAACACTACCCACCCAGGTTCTTTTTGCATTTATAGAAGCCCAAGGGAACTTCCTGCAGGGCTCACAAAGGAAGACACCAATGAGAACAGGAAGAGAGGATAGAGAAGATACAGTGAAGTGAGATAGAAACAGTGACACCCACAGGTCAGGTGGAAGACAGACATGGACATCCAGATCTGCCAGAGCTGCGGAAGGCTGGTAGCAAGGCAGACATTCTGGAGACTGGGGTGTCTCTTCTGCAGGGCAGGTGCAGAACTACAGAGGGAGCTATGGCAGGCAAGAGAAGAGATCACAAGGCTGCAGAGGAGACTGGATTGGGGATGCCCACCACCCCATACCCACCCAGTCCCTCAAAGGCCCATGGGTCTTGGGGGATGAAGGATGGTGGGAGGGGGCAGCAGGGTACCTAGAGCTAAGATAGGACACCGCCAGTCACATGCTATCCACACTCAGAATCATTTTGTCCCCCTAGCAAGGGAACAGAAACCAGTTGAGGAAAAAGGAAGAAGGAAGAATCGAGTGGGACAAATCTGATACAAGAAAGCAGTAAGGAAGTACAAGAAGGGAGAGGAAGAATACACAGAGCAACAGGAGGATTTTGGTCACGGGAAACTCTTTGTTGTGAGAAGTGGAGGCACAGTCCAACAGTGTGAAGGGAGCTGAAACCACAGTGAAATGCATGCCAGGAGCATCTGCAAGGAGAGCTAAGGACAGAGTAGGAAGGCTGGTGAGAAGAGATCAAGATTTCACAGGGATCGTTGTCCACCTTGGGACAAATGACATAGCAAATAGGACTGTGGAAGAAGCCAAAGCAGACATCAAGACCTTAGGGGAGAGCCTAAAGTAGTACATAACACATTTGGCCTTCTCGGAGGTGTTGCCAGTTTGGAGGAAGGGTGGAAGTAAGGACAAGATCAGGAATGAAGAGATGAGGGAATTCAACCGGTGGTTCCAGAGTTGGTGTGCAGACAACAGGATGCACTACATTGGAGACTGGGGACCTTCTGGGACAGGAAGCTCTTCAAATCTGCATCTCACTGGAGAAGGAGCAAGAGCACTAAGGCTGAAGTTGGAGGTCTTCTTGGAGGGTTTAAACTGGGAGGTCTCCAGCACAGAGAAGAAGACCTTAATGAGGACGAAGCAGAAAGATACAAAGGTAAGGCGATCAGTGAATGGAAGGGAACCCCCCAACATCAGACTAGAGGAAACAGGCATGGTCATGAGTAAAGAGTGGCCATAGGTAAAAAAGGAGGAACCGCATGTAAAGTACAGGACTGGAAGACACAGAAAAGTGGGGATGGTACTGGGGTTATAGCAGAGGGGGGAGGCCATGATTGGAAGGCTATGTGCACCGATGCCTGCAGTCTGGGTAACAAAATCCAAGAACTTGTGGCATTAATGGCCTCTGAGGACCTGGATATCATGGCAGTCACAAAGACATGGTGCAATAGCAACCATGCCTGGGAGCTAGCCATTCTAGGGTACATGCTGCACAGATGGGACAGAGAAGGCAAGAAGGGGGAGGGGTGGCGCTGTACGTTGGGGAAGGGATAAAAGCAACAGTGCCACAAGATAAGAGGGAAAAGCAGAGGTACAGTGGGTAACCCTGGAGGTGGGGAGGGGAACAGTACTTAGAACGGGAGTGATATACAGGCCCCCAGGGTGGGCAGAGGATGTAGACAAAGAACTGCTAGAGACTATAGAGAACATGGCAAGAAAGGGTGAATTGCTGCTGATGGATGACTTCAACTTGTTGGATGTGGACTAGAGCATGCCGGCGGCAGCCTCATCCAGGAGTAAGGGATTCCGCAATCCCTGTAAGGGGTGGGTCTCACACAGCTAGTGAGGGAGCCTACAAGGGAGAATGCAATTCTGGATCTTGCCCTAAGCAATGGGGCAGGATAAAGGAGGTCTAGGGACTAGTGACCATTGAGCTGTGGGGTTCACCATAAGGACATCACAGGAGACTAGCCACACAAGGAGTAGAATCCTGAATTTCAGGAGGTCAGACTTTGGTAAGATGAAGGCCGAATTCAGGAAGGCTATGCAAGGATATGATGACATAAGAGGAGTGGTGGAACAGTGGGATAAGATAAGTAAAGCCCTGCATTTAGTAGCAAACCATTATACCAGGCCCTGTAACAAGAGCAAAAGAAAGAGGAAACCACAGTGGTTCTCAAGGGGAGTAGCAGAGCTAGTAAGAGGGAAAAAAATGGCATTTCTGAGGTACAAGGCAACACAAAGAAAGGACAGGCAAGAACACTTGGAAAAACAATGGAAAGCGAACAAGACAGTAAGGGCAGCAAAGACTGAAACTGAGGAAAAGCTAGCTAAATCAGTGAAGGAAGGAGGGAAGGCATTCTTTAGGTATATTAGGGAGATGAGGAAGACGGAAGTGGGATTGTGAGACTTATGGCAGAGGGAGGCAGGGTAGTGGAGAAAGACATTGACAAGGCGACCATCCTCAACAAATACTTCTGCCCTGTATTCATGGAAGAAGACACTGGGGACGGTGCCCCATTAATGAGAAGGGCAAACAGGGAGAAGGAGTCGACATTAGACCTTTTTCAAAGGACAGACTAAAAAAAGCACTAGAATGACTTAGGGTGGATAAAGCTATGGGGCTTGATAGGATACACCCAAGGATCCTAAAGGAGCTCCAGGAGGAACTGGCTAAACCTCTGGCTAAGCTGTTCAGTGGATCACTGGGAACAGGTGCAGTTCCGGAGGGGTGGAAGAGGGCACAAATGGGTACCCCTGCACAAAAGTGGTAGCAAGAAGGAGGCAGGGAACTACCACCTGGTCAGCTTTACCTTGATAGTAGGTAAAATGATGGAAACCCTGCTTAAGTAAAGGCTGGTAGACTACCTAGAGACAAGGAGGCTGCTCGACCAAGGCAACGTGGATTCACAGCAGGGTGGTCATGTCAGACCAACTTGACTGATTTCTTCGAGTGGGTGACAAAGGAAATAGACCAGGGCAGGGTAGTAGATGTGGCATAGCTGGACTTCAGGAAGGCCTTCAACACAGTCCCACCCAGGAGACTAATCTTCAAGGTGGCAAATCTGGGGGTGGGGATAGAGGAGGTCACGTCGGTTAGAAACTGGTTGAGTAACAGAACACAAAGAGTGGTGGTAAATGGCGTTAGCTCACAGGAGGAATGGATAAGTGACATACCCCAGGGATCAGTGCTGGGACCAGTGCTCTTTAATGTCTTCATAAGCAATATTGAAGAGGGTTTAGAAAGGAGAGTTAGCCTGTTCACAGATGATATAAAGCTATGTGACATGGTAGATACACCGAAAGGTATAGAAAAAATTAGGAGAGATCTGAAGAGACTAGAAAACTGATCCAAGGAATGGCAGTTAGGTTTCAATGCAAAAAAGTGCAGTATTATGCATCTAGGGAGAGGGAATCCTAGGGGCCAGTAGGAACTAGATGGAGTAACACTGGAGGCCACTACAGAGGAAAGGGATCTAGGGGTAGTCATAGAAGAAAACCTCAAAGTGGCTAAACAGTGCCACAAAGCAGTTGGAAAGGCTAACAGAATAGTACGATACATAGGGAGGGGTATAACAAGTAGAAGGAGGGAAGTTGTGGTACCATTGTAAAACTCCCTACTAAGGCCTCATCTGGAGTATTGTGTTCAGTTCTGGAGGCCCCATCTCCAAAAGGACATAGGATGGAGAAGATACAGAAGAGGGTGACAAAAATGGTGTCCTAGATGCAGCATAGGTCATATGAGGAGAGTCTCAGAGCTCTCAATATGTACTCCCTGGAGGAAAGGAGAGAGGGGCACATGATAGAGACCTTTAAGTATCTAAAGGGGATCAATGGGGTACCAGAGGGGAGCATCTTTCACATGAAGGGAAATAGCAGAACAAGGGGGCACAACATGAGACTAATAGAGGAAAACTTAGAGGGAACTTGAGGAAATTCTACTTTACTGAAAAGGTGATGGAGAGATGGAACAGTCTTCCCCAGGAAGTGGTGGGGGTGGCCATGGTTCAGGGATTCAAGAATGCGTGGGATAGGCACATGGGAATTATCAAGCTAGGGTGGGGGGGTGACTTGTAGCATCTAGGGTACCTTAAGCATTAGAAAGAGGGATAGGGCAGACTGGATGAGCCACATGGCCCTTATCTGCCGACAACATCTATGTCTTTTGGAAATGCCCCAAGTTAGCGTCTTTCTGGAATGAAACCGATAGGGATCTGGGACAAGTCTTCCGGAAACCTATACTACAAACCTTGCAGTACTTAGTATTAGAACTTACACTTCATGGCCTTAAAAACAAGCATACTACATTTATTTTTCAAATTTTCATAAGTGGAACAGCAAAGGCGATAACAAGTAAGTGGCTCCAGGAGGCACTTTCTATGCTGGACGGATGACTGGCAATCTGCAAAAAAAATCAGAGTAAGAAAGGATTAACTTCCAAGTTACATCAGCTGGTGATGCTCCAGGAGATTGGTTGACTAATGCTGGTTCTGGGTCAACCCATAGATAACAACAGGGTGACAGGTACTGGTGGTAGGGAGATCAGATGCACTTAGCGAAAACTTAGAATTAAGACATGCATATTTTAATCAACTAGGATCTTGAACTGAACTCATGTACAGTAGCGCTTATGTTTTGTATGCTGCAGATTGTTGTGCGTTTTATTTACTTTTGTCTCTTCTTGTTTACATCTGTATATGTTGAGTGTTATGTCCTGTATTGTAATGTTTTAAATGACAAAAATGTTTTAAATAAATTTTTACTACAACAAAAAAGCACTTTTTCAGTGGTACTAAAAATACGAACATTTCGCCGTCAATACAGTGCTCATAACATTTCATCATGTAGCATTTCACTGTGGCTGCATACATTAATCATTCAATCAAGTACACACCTTTTACACTTATGCTCAGTGACAGGCCACCCCATGGGCCATTTTAATGTGATGATGTGGCCCCAGAGCACAGCATGAGGAAGCAGGAAGTACACCACCTCACCTGGCCCCCTGGCTACCGCTCACAATGCAAGCACCCAGGTTCAGGAATGTGCCCAGGGAGTCAGAAGACCAGCTGGGGGAGGAGGCTTGAGCATCCATGGATCGTCCGCCTTCTCCGTTGTGAGGAGTGGATGAGGTTTGGTGCTTGACTGGCCTCTGGTGGAGGCCAGAGGTGCAACAAGCACCAAGTCATGTTGAGGGGAGGAGGTGTGATGGACGTTGATGAATGCACCCTGACATCATGGTGCACATCACACCCCCAAAAAGAACGCAGGAAAATGACTCCCTGCATGCTGGGAAGATGGCGTGCTCAGCACAGATCCTCAGCTCCATGCCTGGCCTGACTTTGATGTCCTGGCAAAACTAAGAAGTTTGGGATGTACGGGCCCCACCTCATCTGCCACCTGGGAGAAATAACCAAGGCTACATAGGAGATCACTGCAGGCTCCAGGTAAGAGGAGAGGGGGGCAGATACATTGGCGACTTCCAATGGGGCGGTGTGCAGAGGGGAAGGGAGCATAAATAGAAAAGTTAAAAATAAGTACACCACCTATACTGGGGATGGTGTTTTGTGACTCATTCTCCGTATTTTAAATGGCCAGGTTGTTTTATCTCCATGTAATACTACTGTTTTGAAAATATGTGGAAATAACTTTTGGAGTGGTGAAAGTTCTTTATTTTGTTGCGTGGTGATATTGTCGGTGTCAGATATGCCCTACATCTGGTAGTAATAACTGTTGGAGGAGGCTGCTGGGAGGAAAAACAGTGTGATTTGAGATATAGAAACAAGAAACCACATAGTTGAGTAAAGATTCCCTCACAGGTTACACGTTTAAGAATTTTACTCTGTAATATTTTCCTCATCAAATACGGACTCAAAAACTAGTAACACATCAATATTGCCATGGTCTTGTGCTTGACAGCTTCTTTAGGAAATAAGCCCTGCACTATTGTTTATTCTAAACTTCATTTGATACAGCAACCTCTGCAGAAACTTCTGCTATGTGGCTAGTACTTTCTTAAAGAGCAGCTGCCATCTTCAGGATAACAAACAAAACATAATATTTAGACACAGTTCAGTTTACATTTCACAATAGTTCTGTATTTTTCCACATTATTTATTACTGAAGCTATTTGCTTGAAAACAGGACCTCTGCTCCTGAAGAGTTCATCTATTCCTGTTGCTTTCTCCCCACCTGAAGTCATAATGCACTGTTTGTGACATCACAATTACTCCCATGGCAAGAGATCATGATGTCACAACAGAGGATTATGACGTGAAGTAGGGAGTAAGCTATAGAGGCAGATGATCTCTAACAGATAAAGATCATGTGTTCATGCAACTTTCCTCTGTAATAAAAGATGGGGAGAAGAAATATATAGAATATATTCAGATTGCAAGCTGAATTGTACCTAATTATTATGTTTTTCAAAGTTTTCTTTGAGGCGTCAGCAGTTCTTTAAAGAACCTCTTTAAATCAACTATTTTTCACTAGATCAAAATTTCTGATACAGTGTTTCTTCTTACTTGGCTCTTCTTTCAAACAGCCCACCCCACTTGGCATTGCACCTTTCCCCGAGTAGATATAGAAATGACTCATCACTCAAATAGTCGATTGGACCCCTCACCTCCCCCAGATTCAGGTCTGAGTAGTTTGATATATAAAACCCCACCATCCTGGTAGTCTTGTGGACTGCCCACCCCCCGGATCATATGTCAAATCTATCAGATACGTAACCCCCCCATTCCCACAGTAGTCTAGTGGCCCATACTCCCTCATCACACGTCCAGTCTGTCAGATATGTAAAACCCCAATACACTGGCAGTTAAGTGATCCCTGTCCCCCAATTCCACATCTGATCTGTTGGATGTATAAACCACCATCACCCTTGTCATCTAGTGTACCCCTCCCCATTCCCATAAGCTGGAGCACACTGCCTGCCTAAATATATCCTCCAGGCCATGCATGAGCGATCTCACGCACACTGCTCATGGTTGCGTGGTACTAATGGTTGGCTCTGAAAATAGGGTCCTATTTAACCTTATGATAGATAAAGAGTACTTTTACTTTAGGCATGAATTACATTTTTATTGCTCTGCTTAATAATTCATATATTCTGATTAATTAGGAGGCAGCATAGCGTAGTGGTTAAGAGCACTAAGCTGCAAACCTAGAGACCTGAGTTTGAATCGCACAGCCCCCACTTGTATACTATGTGGCCCTGAGCAAGCAACTTAACTTCCTTGTGCTCCCAGGTCACTTGCTCCACCCCCAGATTATCTAGCACTTATCTTTCTGTTCTTGCACTTATGACAATGTCAAATCCTTGACTGCCCACCCCTTGCTCCACTTATGTCACCCCAGGATGGTTTTCATTTGTATCTGTGTCTTGCTATATATACACCTATAATGTTAATTGTGCATTGTTATTTACCACTGACTGTTTGCTACTGTTCTAGTCTGTACACATGTACTGTCTTTTGCTATTAAGTTAACCTCCTGACCTGTACTGTATCTTACCACTGTTTGCTTCTATGTTAATCTCCTGACCATGTATAGTATCTTAGCACTGTCTTGCTTGCTCCCATTGCTGACACGGAACCTTTGTAAAAGAACCCTTGGTTCAAAGCTATTTGTAACCCTAGTAATAAAAAATAAATAAATAAAATAAAATAAAATAGTGTGCCTTTCCTGGTTAAACAATTTCTCCTAACCTTAATTACTTGTGTTTCCACCTAAATTTAGATGTTTTAAGTTCCTAGATTCAGTTCACTATCCACACTTTGGCAGTATTCTGGGCTTTGTTTGGTAACCAGAGCAGTCTTCAAGCTTGAATCCACCCATCACCTATGTTGTCATCCTCTGGCTCTGCCTTGCTGGAAGGAACAAGTCTTCTTCTTCACAGCTCGTACTGCATGGGGGTATTTGAAGAGTTTTCTAGCCCTGTTTGACTATCTTTCTTCTATTAAAGCTTCAGTTTTCCATCATCGCAGTGATAGCTCTATTGCTTGCAATGCCAGTGCAGGGGTTTCTAAGTGAGCCCCAGTTGTTGCGGCTCAGCTGGGGAGGAGGAGGATAAAGTATTTCAGTGGACACTCTGCTTCTCCAGAGGTGGAGGACAGCTCTGCTCCTCTGCAATGCTGCCACCTTGGTGATCACAGGTGGTAGTGCACATTGGAGGTGCCTGAAATTGTGGGTGGGTTATACTGAACCTTGGCTATTGCAATACTCACATGCAATGCACACTGTGTGCTTTATTGCTTGGATGTCCCTTACTGGCTCCAGCCCAGGTCCGGGGATTTAGAGTGGTGGGCCCCCCCTCCCAGGCCATGCAGAGAGATGTCCCAAAACAGGCCCTGCACCTGATGAGCTGGAATGTCTGCTGGTGGATTAATCTCTCTCTTTCTCTGTCTCTCTCTCTCTCTCTCTGTCGTCTCTCTCGCTCCCTCTCTCTTTCCCTCCCTCCCTCCCTCCATATTTCTCTCTCTCTCTCTCTCTCTCTCTCTCTTTCTCTGTGATACCCCCACATCTTGGAAGGGAACCATCAATGGGGGTGGGGGCAAGCCATGGTCTGCCATTGGCAGATTCCCTGGGAAAGATGGGTGATAGGGCTAAGGAGTCCTGACAAAGGACAGATTGGGTACATCCCTAAATGTAGGCCTGTGGAAAAACAGAATTGTCAAAAAACCCTGCTTGAGCCTACTCGTGTGCACCTTCTCTTCCTATTACTGCTCTAGTGATGATTTTATGATGGATCACTAGAATCTGAGAATCAATGACTGTGCTAGGTGTGGACTGAAAATGTCTGCCATGGATGAGTATGAGTAATACTTTTACTGTCTGGGGGGCTGACCATGACATTGGAAACTGCTCAAGCTGTCAGAAACATAGGTGATGCCAGATAAGGGCCACGTGGCCCACCTAGTCTGCTCCTTTTCCCCTACCTAATACAATACCACAGATCCTAGCTGATCTGTGGTTTACCCTCTCTTCCCTACTACATAAGTACTGTTATGCCTATCCCATGCATTCTTGAATTCCCCTACCATTTTTGCCCCCACCACCTCCGCAGGGAGGCTGTTCCAAGCATCCACTACTCTTTCTGTGAAAAAGTAATTCCTCATGTTGCCCTTGAGCCTGCCACCCTCTAGCCTCATATCATGCCCCCTAGTTCTTACACAACTGTTTTTCTGAAAGATGCTACTCTCCTGTACCTTGTTTGCACCCCTGGGATACTTGAATGTCTATATCATGTCCACCCTCTCTCCTCTCTCCTCTCCTCTCCTCTCCTCTCTCTCCTCTCCTCCAGGAATACATATTTAGGTCTTCTAGTCTTTCTTCATATGACTTTTGGTGAAGTCCTTGCACCATTTTTGTTGCCATTCTCTGAACTGTCTCTATTTGTCCTTCTGGAGATGCAGCCTCCAAAACTGGACACAGTAATCCAGATGAGGTCTCACTAGTGATCTGTACAGTGGCATAACTACCTACTTTGTCTGCTGGTGATACCTCTCCCTATGCATCCTAGCATTCCACTGGCTCTCCCCGCAGCCTTCTCACATTGTTTTGTTACCTTTAAGTCATTAGATATGTTTACTCCCAGCTCCCTTTTTTGATTGGTGGCCATCTGTACCTCTCCCCCCATCTTGTACTCCTCCCTTGGATTTCTGTGCCCCAAATACATGATTTGCATTTCTTTGCATTGAATCTTATCTGCCACACTCTTGGCCACTCCTCAAGCATCTGTAGGCCCTTCATCCTTTTTTCAACCCCCCCCCCCGGAGTGTCAACTCTGTTGCAGATCTTAGTATTGTCTGTAAAGAGGCATTCCTTCCCCTCCTGCCCCTGTGCAATGTTGCTTATGAAGACATTAAAGAGGACTGGCACCAGAACGGATCCCAGTGGCACCCTGCTGGTCACCCCCACCTCCTAGGGTTAAATGCGATTTACCACCACCCTTTGTGTCCTGTCACTCAATCATTTTGTGACCCAGTTTACCATCTTGGGGCCCACTCCCAGGCTGCCTAACTTGTTTACCAATTTCCTATGTCAGTCAGTGTCGAAGGCCTTGCTGAAATCTAGGTAGGCCATATCCACTGTCCCTCACTGATCTACTTCCCCTGGTCACCAGTCAAAGAAATCTATCAGCTTTGTTTGACAAGACCTTCCCACTGTGAATCCATGCTGCCTTGGAGCCTGTGCTCTGCTGGATTCAAGAAATTTCAGAACACTTGCCTTTAGCAGTAACTTCATTAATTTCCCCACCACCAAGGTCAGGCTGACTGGCCTATAGTTGCCAGCCTCTTCCCTATTCCCACTTTTGTGTGAGGGACTACAGTTGCCTTCCTCCAGTCCCCTGGAACCACCACAGTCTCTATCGATTTATTGAATAGGGCTGGTGATGCATCCCTCATCCATCATCCATCAGTGAGTACAGCACACACTTCTTCCAATTTATGCCTCAGGAAAGGAAGGCCTCAGTGGCCATAGGTTTAGTGGCCAAGCTTTTGGTGATGTTGGAAGAGGTGGCAGTGGTGGTGGGGATCTTGTCTGCCCTGGCTTTGGTCCTGGTGGGGGCTATCAGGGATAAGATGCCTTTCCATGAGCACCAAGTCTTCAAAGAGCTTATTTTGTGCTTGGAAATCTTTGGTGAAAATCCTCCCCATCAAAGGAAGCATAAGAAGTGCCACCATCATCAATAATGTTCCCACTCTTCTCAATTCTTTGACTCCCCAGAACATTCAACTTTGGTTGAGCTTGTTCCAGCTGAGGGAGTAGTTGACATGTCAGTGGTACCTGTGAAAGAGTTGCTGATGTATTTGACCACAGTCATTGATTTGGTCAAGATCATCATCAACCAGATTGACCCAGAGTTGGAGAAGGACAAGGCTTTATCCCTCTTTCAGACACTGATGCTGCAGGGTTCTTCTCAAATTGAGGAGTTGGGTCAGACCATGCTTCTGGTTGAATTTACCCTCTATAAATTTTCCACTGATGGCCCCAATGCAGGTACAGACTCCAGCTGCACCGATAGTGATGAAATTGCCCTAGCAGGCTGTATGCACTGTTGCACGTCAGTTGGGTCACTGTCAGCCTGCTTGATCAAAGGTCAAGATCCTAGTGGAGGTCTCACTTGGGCCAACACCATCACCTTGGTAGTCATCATGCAACTAGCTCTCACCATTGGACAGGAGTCTACTACACTGAAAATGTGAGGTGGTTATGTGGAAACTCTGGGCCCTAGGGCCCAGAGTTGAGATCGACTTATGTCATTGGCCACCTGTTCACCTTCTTGGTTGCTCTCCTTGATGCAGCCTGTGGTACAGTATCCAGCAGTCTCCTCTCGGAGGTTCTGATGATACTGCAACAGCTCATTATGCAGAGCTAGCCCCTCTGCAGCCACAGGAGGGTGCTCCAACAAAGGACTCTAAGCTCTTGTTTGTGGTTCTCACACAGACAAAGTGGGTGATCCACACTCCTGAACATTGGCCTCACCCTCTGTTCATGCACCTGATTCTGACTCAGAGTATTCTTTGATGGCTTTTTTCCTAGTGTCAGATGGACATAGACTCTAGACAGCCAATCTGTCACAGAGACCTAACTTCCTTTGCTTCCCTGTTGCAGCACACACATGCATTTCTGGTTGTTCCTTTGGAGAAGGTCCAGAAGTGGGAGTCTCATCCCTTGATGAACATCCTGGAGCAGGATTCCTCAAAGGGGGTGACGTTACCAGTTACTGATGTTGTCCAGGGCCTGGCAACTAGAATTTGGCATCACCCAGCTTTGTGCCAAATCTTATTGCATCGAATGTACTGCAAATATGCAGTCTCTGTTTTGAGCTGTCTGGGTTCTCGGAACACCTGTCTGCACAAGTCCGTGTGGCAGATATGGTACTCCAAAAGTTGAAAGTTCAGGGCGATGCAGAAAAGCAAACCAGTCCAGGGTACCACACTCAAATGACAACAGACCAAAGCCAGCTCAATGCAGAAAAGCCATTGAATGAGGATTCCAGACAGCAGAACTTCCTAGGATACAAATACTATGCCGTGGCCTTCATCAGGATTCATCAATTTGACTATGCACCCTTGATGACCAGTTTAGTCAGGAACTGTTTGATAAGCTAACATACATGATCCCTCTACCCCCTCTGGATAGCCAACCCAAGGCCCAGGTGCTTTGGGAACTGAGACTCCCTATGTCAAAGTACCTGTTGCAGAAAGCTTTGGATTCTGGCAATTCTTTAACCCACATGATGGCAGTGTCTTTGTGCAGGAAGGCTGGCTGCATCTCTCCTTGTTCATACAAGAGAGGCAGAACAACACAAACTAGTTGATTTGTGCAGTGGGACCTATTTGGCCCAGGAGAGTAAAACTTTCTCACCACATGGAGAAGTCCACTGTCACCCTAGATTCAACAGCATCATCTTAGCAGGCCAAGCAGTTGTGTAAACTTAAACCAGGCTATTTTTGGAGCACCTTTTTTGGCTTGGAATACTAGCAGCAGGAGAAGCTGAGGCAGAAGTTCCAACACTATCATTTGGCTAAACCAAACAAGTCTGGAGGTAAGGATCAGAAAAGGGAAGGTAGTGGTACATCCCGTGGCCACTCATAAGGAGCCCCCTTCAAGGGTCAAAAGTGATGGTATGTGGCAAGACATTCCTTTCCTCACACAGTCCCTGCTGCAACTCCTTTTGAGGTGTAGGAACAGAACACTTTTTGTACTGTGTGCTGAAGGCACTACTAAACTGGCACTTGTAACTTTTACCAGTGTTTCCCAAGATATCATTCCTTGATTGAAAGTTACCTTTTTGGTGTTACACGGATTTAAGTTTCGGCTCTATCTGTAGTTTACTTTTGTAGCAATCATAATTACATTGGGATTCCTTAAATGAAATGACAAAAGTTTTTCTACCATTTTATTACCTCATTATATGTCTACTAAATCAAAATCAAACCTTTTACTATTTCTTTGTACATTTCTTTTATCAAAATTAACATCAATCAAATGTTTTTATCTGAATTTACCTTATTTCTCAACATTTTATTTTCCTCATTGTCAATCACTTTAGTTTTACATCATTAACTACATATGCATCTTTAAAACCTTTTTTAATCTCTCTTTTTAAGGTAATACCTTCTGTTAGTCTCCTCAATAACTGGAACAACAAATATCTGAACTGTAAAGGATTTCCCCCCCTTTACTTTTTCCTAACCACAGGTAGTTTTAAAAGTGACAAGCTCTGTTTTTGGATTTATGTACTCGGAAAAACATGCATTACTTCAGTGCACAGTGTGGAATGAATCTTCAAATCCATATCACTACTGCAGATTAGGCACAAACAATACAGTTTATAACACCTTTCCATTAACCTTAACAGAAAATGTGTTTACTTTGTCTGAGAATATCTTGCAGTGAGCAAACACCATTTGGCACACTTGAGGGATGATTTATCCAGACCTCAAGGCTGGTGATGTCACTTTACTGGGTAAAGGTTTTTAAACATAGAAACCATAGAAACATAGAATTTGATGGCAGATAAGTACCGCTTGGCCCACCCAGTCTGCCCATTTCCCTACCTACTGGATAAGCTGCAGATCCTAGTTAACCAGCAGCCTACTTCTTCCTACCCCCACCCCCCAGAACTGCCTTATGACTATCTCCATGCATGCTTGAATTCCACCACTGATTTTGACTCCACAACCTCCTCCGGAAGAGCCGCGTTCCATGCATCCACAACCCTCTCTGTGAAAAAAATACTTCCTTAAATTACTCTAGGCCCTCCCCATCTTCAAATTGTGCCCTCTTGTTCTTGCACACCTCTATTTTTGAAAGATGCTACCCTCTTGGACTTTGTTGATTCCTTGAGGTACTTGAAAGTTTCTATCATGTCCCCCTCTCCTTCTTTCCTCGAGGCTATACATATTAAGCTCCTTAAGTCTCTCTTCATATGTCTTCCAGTGCAGACCCTGCACCATTTTAGTTGCCCTCCTCTGGACAGCTTCCATCCTGTCTATGTCTTTTGGAGACTGGGTCTCCAGAACTGCACAGTACTCAGATGGGGTCTCACCAGCTGTCTGTACAGAGGGATAATAATTTCCTGTTTATCTACTGGTGATGCCTCTCCCTATGCATCCCAGTATCCCCCCAGCCCTCCTTGCTGCCCTCTCACATTGCTTGCCCATCTTTAGGTCATCTGATATGACTACCCCCAGGTCCCTTTCCATTTTTGTTGTTGTTAGTATCTCACCCCCCACTGTGTACTCTTCCCCTGGGTTTTTGTTTCCCAGGTGCATTACCTTGCACTTCTTAGCACTGAATCTAAGCTGTCATACATTTTTCCCTTAATTGTGACCACAAAATTTTATTAGCTAGGCTTGTATACCTTTACTATCTATTATACTTTATATTGGATGGTTATGGTTCATTGGGTAAAAATTACCAGCAAAGAGTCACTTTTTAAATAGATGTGTGATTTAATAACTTTTGAACACAATAGACTGCATATATTTTTTATTTTTAGATTGGACATCTGTGTCTCATCACTGATGAAGGATTCTTTTATCCGAAATGTTTGATGAAATATTTGTGACACTTTGTCCTTCTATACATTCCTATGCATTAATAAAATTATTATACCTTCTATTTTCGGTGAGTGGGCTCTGTATTTACCAGTCTGTTCTTTTGTCTTATCTGCTTTCATTGGTACTGGGCTACTCCCATTTAAGCATTTTTTTGGTTTTTACCGAGGCTGGCTGGGCTAGAACCTTCCCAGGATTGGAACATTTGTAACCATTCATTTTAAAATTGGGTAAACCTGTGCACTGATTGGACAATACAGAACTTTACCTGCTCTGTTGCTGTCTTGCATTTTAGCTTTACCTCTGGTTTTATTGAGTGGTACCTCTTTTCCACAGTCCTCAGTGGGTCTGGTACTTAAGAGTTTAATGTTTCTGTCAAATACAGGATGGCACTGGGAAAAACAGGGCTTACTTTCTTTGTGAAGAAAGCTAGGCATGTGTCTTAATTACAGATTTATCATATCTTGTTTTGACACACAAACCACATAAGCTTTACTTCTCCATTAAACCAATTTTTAAAATTACCAAAACTAAATTTCAATTACATTAGAACCTACAAAATTCAGTTTAATTATTACATTATTTTCTTCACAGTAGCATAGATTTCATTGTTTAGAAACTTTACTGACTCTTTCTAAATGGAATAGGCCTCTTCACCTATTTTGTTAGTAACATACACTGGATGTTTAATCACCATTTTACCAAAGTTCAATTTCTACCAAACTTTACCTAAGGTCTTCTGAGCTTCATCTCCATAACCTACAATTTGTAAGCTGTCAGGAAGGATTTTCTGCTTTTGGAGTCACCTCAGGCATCAATCATTTCATCATAGAAACTTTTAGACATGAAACTTACTTCAGCCCCAGAATAAACAAATCCTTATGACTTAGACTGTTCTCAATGTTTACGTCACAGTAAAAGCTTTTTGCTTTTCCTTTGGGAATTAAGTTGCCCAGGCAGAATTTGTCTTTCTTGTCTGGCAACACAACAGTTTTACAATGACATTTCATACTGTGGTTGATACTAGTATTTTTAACTTCACTTGGCATCTCATTTTTAAATCTTATTACAATCTCATTATCATTTTTAATAATAGCAGTTTCTGTAACCATGTTAGCAATACTGTGGACAGGATCTACGAGTCACATAGCACTACTAGTCCCATCTGTACAGGGTACAGTTGAGGAAACATTTTTCAAAGAAAAGAGAAAGTCAGGAGATGCCAAAAAACTTGGAGTACATAGCTTTGCATAAGAGCTTGTATTTCTTCTAGTTCTTTTTGTCTCCTTTATCTCCTTTTGTGAAATTTTCATTATTTCCTCTAGTCTTGAACAACTATGTCTAGACCTATTTTGAGCTGCACTATTACTTTGCTGATCATAGTCAGAATAGTGGTGCCCCCTGTGGTTAGTTTTGTTACCCATGCTCACAGCCATACCTTGCACCTGGACCTCCCCCCTTTTGAGAGGAACTCCAGGGTTGGCATTGGTTTGAGTCTTGATAAGGCTGCCAAGCCCCAGTTGGACCAAGATTGGGCTTCAATTGTTTTTCTTTGTTAGACAGAGGTAAATTCTCTCTCCCCTTAGCTGAAGTATTAGAGGTGGTAGCCTTTAACAGCTTAGCTTGTGGTACAGAGGGGAGCCTCCAAAGATTTCTGAACAAAGGCTTATAATATCACTTTTTACAATAATGCACTTAGATTAACCTTGGGCTTTACCCCAACATTATTTTCATAAGTTACCAAAAATAATAAAAATTCAAATATGATATTATCCTATGCTCTCCAGATTCAAATATAATGGCAAATGACACTGCTTTCCACACTTACAATTATGAAAAATCAATATTTTATTTACACCTATACAATAATTCTAAATATTCTTCATTAGCATAAATATAAATCCTAATACTATAAATATCAACCAAATTGTTTCAGATAATCCAGTAAACTAATAAAATCAATTTTAGCAAATAAGTATTGCAAATGAATAAACGATATTCATTATGATCAATGGTAGTATTTAAACTAAACTTTTGTCAAATGGTACTTAGTATTTAACATAACTTTCATGCATAAAAACACATATACTTAAAGATCAATATCTCAGATTATTTCTGTATAAAACTTGCTTCAAAACTTTATAGCATGTAAAGTATATTTTCTATGAGAACTGGCAACAACTCATTACATTAGTGTTTTGTGCTATGCTTTCATAAACTCAGTTTAACTTTTCAAATCATGCAACATTTCTTAGTTTAAAATTTTAAGCTGTATTCCAAGATTTTATAGTTAAAAGTAAATTCCGTTCTTTTACTTTCCCAGATAAGCCAATTTAAATTACTAAGACTATTAACTGAAATGAATTAGTGAAAGCAATAAAAGTATACTTATATTTCTGGTTGTAGAAGTGGTTCTTCTCTCAACTTAGAACTCTAGGTTGAGTCTGGCTTTTGATGGGAAACCTCTTTGTTAGCTAATTTCCTTGACCCTGGAACTTCTTTTAGCATGGACAAACACTGCATGTTAAACTTTTCCTGCTGAAAGTCACTTTACCAAAAGTCAGTTCTTGGATTTGTAGAACACAGCTTCAATCTGCAGAGTCCATAGCAATACTGGATTCAAAAAATGTTCTTGTGGATAGCAAAGTTGTTTCTGTAACTGAAACTTAATGACTCCCTCATGTTGTACATCTGCTATTAACCTTGGGACACTACACCTCCTTCTGCCTAGCACGCTGTATAGCTTGTGTGAGGTTTAAAGTTAAGTCTGTGTCTAGTCTGTGTCTTTATAAGTGACATTGCAGATGGACTGGAAAGAAAAGTATGTTTCTTTGCAGATGACACAAAGATCTGCAACAGGGTTGATATGCAAGGTGGGTGGAAAGGATGAAAAGGGACTTGGCAAGGTTGGAGGAATGCTGGTCCATTTGGTCCATGGGCTTCAGGTAGTATGGTAGCTGTCAGTCTCAGACAGCTCTGTCGGTGGGCAGCCGTGGCAGTATGTGGGTGGGTTACACTGCCCAGTGATGGTGGGACTGTGCTGGGGGAGAGGGGTGGGCCAGGGGTGCTGGGTGGGGAGTGGGTCTTTTCTTAATGTTCAGCTGCTGTGGAGGGTGTCTTTCACGGGGCTTGGGGGTGCCAACTTATTCATTCTGCCACTGAGAGTGGCTACTAGGGGGCTTGGGGCGGGGAGTTACCTTACATATTGCAGCTGAGAGTGACTACTTATGGACGCTTGGAGTGGGGGGGTTACTTACATACCGCTGCTGAGAGTGGCTGCTTATGGGGGCTTGGGGGTGGGTTACAGACCACTCAGATACTGCTGCAAGGAGCGGCATGTACGGGAGTCTTTGGGGGGTTGTCTGTTATCTGTACTACCACCGCATGGAGCAGCATTCACTGGGAGCTTGTGGCAGGGGGCATGCTTCTGTGATGGCCACAGTGAGAGGCATTTCATGGGGAAGGGGTCGGGCCAGGGAAGGGCGGGGTGTCTACAGGTCAGCGCATTTCACTGGGGCATCCCTGCAGGTGCAATGCACATGGTTCCATAATGGCATGCTAATGGCCCCATTGCACCATGTATGCCTAATGGCCTCATTTGCATGCCCCTGGCTGTGGATCGTATTTTTGGGTGAAGGGGATCCTGAGATGCCCTGCCCCCATGGGTTCACAGCCTGACATGGGGGATGTACGGGCACAGCCTGGGATGCCCTGGCACATCCTGGGCAGGGCACACATATGAAGACTGGGTGGGCCATAGGCCCTTATCTGCCGACACTGTCTATGTATCTATGTATCTATGTGTAATTCACAGAGGTGATGCTTTGGGGGCATCTCCCTGTGCTTCTTCTGTGAATCACCCATTTTACACTCAGTGCATCTCCCCTGTGCCAGGGTAGCTGAGATGCACTGAGCACATCTTCCTTGTGAATCCTACCCATAAATCTCAACTGTCACAGATATTCTTTTAGATGGTTTGCTTTCCTATAGCAACAAAATACAGACTTAAGAGTCATATTGTTAGACTGCTTAAGACATGAACTATCCTGAGACACTAGATTTGTTTAGTTTTGAATAAGAAAATTATATTACAATAAGTTCTAATCATAACTTCTGAAACCTTTGTCCTGCAATAATGAAACTTGGTAAGCTTATTTATCATACTAGTGTTCAATAACTGTCCAATTTATTTATTTGGATTTTGATAACTGGGTAAGCCCACTGAGACCAGAGGTCCCTTTTTCAGGGGCGACCTGGGATTAGATACATACAGCAAAAATTACTTACAGTGGACAATAATACAGAGGTTAGAAGTGAGACAGTATCAGTTGGAGAGACAGTAATTACAGGTTAAGAATCCAGAATATACATTTGCACAATGTAAGAGTTAACAGGGGTTACAGATTGACTCATACACCAGTAGGGCATGAAGTACAGAGGTCACAATTGATCGGGAGGGAAAATGGGGCTAGCGAGTGCAGCCACACAGGCGACATTCCAGGAGGTATTCTTTGAGGCCTGTCTTGAATCCTTGAAGAGAAGTCCTATCAACCAGTGTAGCTGTAAGCATATTTCACAAATGCGGGGCAGCATATTTAAAGGAGCGCTTACCTGGGTTGGTGTATACACGGGGGATGTCAAGGGGCCGGCCAGCTGAGGATCTTGTATATCAGCATTGTAATCTGGAGTTGAGCAGTCCATGCAGATGAGGAGGAGGGCCAGTGGTAGTGAATTTATAAGTCAGGCAGTTGGTGGAGTAGGCCAACTTATGGCATATAGTGGGCCAGTGAAGGTCTGCGAGGACCTTGCAGTGGTGTCTCCCTGTGGGGAGTTAGTGGCAAAACATGCCACTCTGTGGTAGAGCACTGTGAGTTTTCTTAGTTCCCCTTCTTGTAGGAACTGTAACGGGGGGAACCCATAGAGAAGGAAGGGGATAAGGGTGCAGTTGGAGATTGCACGCTGAGCCTCATCAGAAAGGAAGTTTCCCAGACAATAGAGGAGTCCAAGTCTCTGGTGGATGGACTTGGTTAAGGAGTCGATGTGGGGTTTGTAGGAGAGTTCCTGTTCAAGGAGGATCCCAAGGTATCTGATCCTATCTAGGACCTTGACTCACTTCCCCTGGTCTAATTGGAGCTGGAGAAGGTCACACCTATCCAAACTGAGGTGTCAGGTTCCAAACAGGACTGCCTTCATTTTCTCCTCATTCAATACTAGGGAGTTGGTGGAGAACCAGGCTTCTAGCACTGTGAGGCTAGTTTGTAGTTTAGCAGTGATGATGCTGAGTAGCAGGTCACTGCAGTAGACGACAGTGTCATCTGCAAGCAGGATGAGTTTACTCAGCCCACAAACCCTCTCTATGTCATTAACAAAGAGGGTGAAGAGCAGGGGTCCCAGGATTGAATCTGGGGTACCCCTGAGACTACTGGTCGGGTGCTGGACTGCGTTACTCTCCAGAGGATGTTTTGGCTTCAATTGAGTAGATAGCTCTTGAAACAAGAGTGGGAGAGCCCATCCAGTTTGAGGAAGTGGAGTTTGGAGAGAAGAAGACTATGGCTGACTAAGTCAAAAGCCTTGGAGAGGTCGACAATTAATGCACCCGTCTGAAAGCCTTGATTCATAGCATCGAGGATATAAGACATGAACTGGATGAGGGCCGTGTCTGTGCCATGGCCTTTTCTGAAGCCATGTTGTATGTCGGCTAGGAGAGAGTGCAGCTCAAGATAGTCGTGCAGTTGGCTGTGGACCAATCTCTCCTGTACCTTCCCAAGGGGTCAGAGAATGGAAATAGGCCCATAGTTCCCTATTCTGTCCATGGGCCCTTTTTCATGGACTGGGACTATGGTCCCTACTTTCCATTTGCTTGGGACAGTTCCCTCGAGGAGGGACCTATTGATGAGCCAAGTGATAGGGAGGGCAATAACAGGAGCAGTGGCCCTCAGCAGCCTTGGGTCGAGCAGGTCATATCCCAGAGAGGAATCAGGGTCAGTTTTGAGCAGGAGAGGCAGTACTTCAGATGGTTTAACAAATTTCAGGTGAAACTGGGGCTGTGAATGCTCCCATTTGGTATCGTTGGTGAGGGGAACACCAGGTGGGATGGGGGAGAGAGTCCACCTGGGTTGGAAAAGGAGACTTTGAATGCCTCTGCTACTGTGGAGAGGTCATTAGTCAGGGTATTCCCAACAAGGATTGCTCCATCCTGGGCATTAGGGGCACCTTTAAGTAACAAATGTTTTTGGCCCCAGAATTTCTTGGGGTCCCGGAGGTGACTGGTCTGGAGATCACACAGGTACTTAGACTTTTCATGTTTGGAAGCTTTCTTACAGCGGTTCCTCAGTTCTCTGTATTTCTAACAGTCAGCATTGCGGACGGAGGATTTGTATAGTCCCCAGGCCCTGTCATGGAGCAACATACTCCATTTGAGGCCAGGACCTAGCCATTTGTGGCACTTACCCTGTACTCTTAGTTTCTTTCATGGTGCATGGACATTAACCATGGACAGAAATGAGCAGGTGAAGTAGTCTAAGGCTTCATCCAGGGTGGAAAGAGTGACAATGGGATGCCAGTCAATGGCACATAGGTCTGAGCAGAAGTCAGCTGTAACAAGTCTGGTGTAGTTCCTGGCTTCTGTCACCCTGGCAGTCAATTTGGGGGGCCTGTTAGACCAGGTGCAAAAGATTGGTGAGTGGTCACTCAGAGAGTCGGACATGATCCCGGCCATCAGAATACGATCCGTGCAAGAGACAAGGGCCCAATCAAGTAAGGAGTGATTGACAGACTTGGCATTATGCCTAGTAGGCAGATCTATGATTTGAGTCAGGTTGGAGTCAAAGACCGGATTCTTTTTAGTTGAGGTCCCCAGGGCAAGCCAGTTCTGATTAAAGTCCCCAAGGAGGATCAATTCCCTTAGGGGATGCTCTGCCAGGCCATGGGTTAGGGATTCTAGTGGCACTATAATGTGGTTTTAAGTTATAAGCCAAATAATTTTCTTAATATTCAAAGATTAAACAGAGGAGCAGTTTTTTTCTTTTTGTAAGTCTGTACCAGTCACATGACCTTGTATCTGATTGTAGCCACGGATACCTAGCTCTGGTGAAGACTTTCCCCATACAAACACCCATAAATCTTTCATGCAAGGCTTGGACATCTCAGAGATGCTCCTCTGGAAAGTGGCTAGGCCACCAAGGACAACATCACTCTACATACCTATCTTGGAAAGTGTTCACTAATACAATGTCTTAAAAAAACAAAATGGAGTCTCATCATCATTTCCTCAGACCTCATTTACCATAAAGCAAAGGGATGCTTATGGAACAGAGATATTTTCCCTTTTAAGCATTAAAGCCAGATACCTTGTCTTAAGGTTTAATTAACTAACACTTTTTTTCCTTAGAAATTTATGCAAACAATAATCTTAACCAGAAATTAGTCCCCAATAAAAATGACATAAAATAATAATTAAAAATCAATTCTTGATAAAAATAAAATAATTTTTCCATCAAGGGTTTTGTTCCGACTATCCCACTTCCTTCTATCATGATCCACCATCACATTGGATAAATGGGTTCTGGAGGTTCTTGGATTAGGCCTGCCTCTCTTCAAGACTCTCCCTCCATGATGACCCTGACACCCATGCAGTCAGTTATGCTAAAGGACACTCTGGCCACACTGCAGAGTGAGATCACTCAACACTTGTAGTGCAGTGCTGTAGTGCAGTGTTACTGAGTTTGTTCTGGGCATCCCAGCTTCACAGGAAGTTTGTTCTGGACATCTCAGACTTACAGGGATTTATTTCCCATTCCTTCTTAGTACCAAAAGGGATGGAGAGGTTGATGCCTCATTCTTGACTTACACATGCTGAACAAGTTTATCTGCAGATGAATTTGCTCCCTTGGCCTCAAGGACATGTGTTTTCATATTTCAGTCTGTCCATCCTGCAGGTAGTTCATCCTGTTCTAGATAGATGGCACAATGTACCAGTTCAAGGCCATGCCCATTGACCTGTCATCAGCACCCAAGGTGTTTACTAAGTGCCTGTCTATCATGGCAACCTTCCTCTGGTGCAGAGAAACCAAGGTCTTCCTGTACCTGGACAACTGGCTCATCACTGATAGTACCAGGGAGGATGTGAAACAGTCCAGGGAACTGACCATTCAGACATTTTGGGATCTGGATTTCTATGTCAATCTGGCTTAGTCAGAGCTGGTACTAAAACAAATGATCCTGTTCACTGGAGAAGAATTAAGCCCCCTCCAAACAAGGGCTTACTTCTTTTTAGATTGAGTGCAGAATTTTATGTCCTTTAACTGATTTTTTCAGGTTGGGTGATCTTCCTGGCCTGGGACTTCCTCCAGCTGCTAGGGTTCATGACAGCTATGACAACACTGGTACATTTAACCTACTGGCAAATGCACACCATCAATTAAAACTGGGGTGCTAGTGCTAGTATCACAACCACCTATATCAGCCAGTTCATATATTGCAGTCAATGCAGGAAGTCATCAAGTAATGGATGGCTGAAGCACCAGAATCCTCTTTGTTTGAGCTGAGCCATCCCTCATGTTTCTGACAGATGTGTCACTAGTGGGGTGGGGTGTGGTGTGCATCTGACAGACCACAGAGCTCACATGTTCAGTTTGCCAAGTGAGACTAGTCAGCATACCAATCTGCTGGAACTCCAGGGAATATGCATGGCACTGATGGAGTTTGTTTGAATAATTCAGTGTCAGGTTGCACAGATCAACACTGACAACATGACCACTACATTAGCAAGGTGCGATGCACTCCTTTCCTCTCTGTCATATGCAGCCTCCAGGTAGACATGCATTCAGTGCGTGTGGCAGGGAGGACAACTAGGCTGATATTCTTAGCCAAGTGGGAGAGACATCTGCCTGGTTCCAGAGCAGTTAAAGACTTTGGGCATTTCAGAAGATGTACTCCATGTTCTGCTACCAGTATTTAGTTCACATTCACAAGACTCACATGACCACCCCTGGCAAGACATGCATGTATTCCTGCTTACAGCATGCATATCTGATGTCAATCAGGGATGGCACCATGGGTGGTGGGAGGTGGCAAGCTTGACAACAGTTCTGGTTACTATGCAAATACCAGCATACTGCCTAAGTGTGGATGTGAACTGAATACTAATAGTAGAACTATGGTAACAGGTGAGTAACCTTTATTTAAGACGGGTTACATGCCTAGTTATTTCTATACTAGGTTGTCAAACACATCTGTTCCCTCCTCCTCTCAGTTTGAGTCATAATAACTTCATCCATTACCTAGCATATTAAAAACATTGCATGTAGAAATGTCCTTTAAAAGGAGCATGTCAAAAAATGTGAACCCACAAATCAAAGGCAAAAAAATAAATAAATAACAGAAATTTCCCCAGACTAAAGAAAAAATAACAGATAATTGCTGTAACTATCTAAAAATGTTCAGATTCCCATAGATCTGAAGGGTAGTAAAAAGAAATCAAATTAGCAATTTTGTTGAAAGGAGAGAACCTAATAATTCTGAAAGCGTATAAATATTGTACCGAAAGTTTATTGTGATGTATTAGTGATCTAATCATTAGTGAATCCATTTAATTAGCAAAGTAGTGCTCAATAACACCTTAGGCTGGCAAACCATATCTGTACACTAATCTGAACTTTTTTATACTTTATTTTTGATTCAGACGGATATCATAAAACAATAAAAGGAAAATTTAAACAAATGAATACATCGTGATATCTATTATATAAGGTAAACACAAAAAGTATATACAAATTTTAGGGGGTAAAAAGCAATATAATATAGAAAACATTTGGGAAATATATCAGAAATGTGTGTAATACTTCAATTGTTGCATGCTCCAAGTTATATACCTCCTATTTAAATGAAATAATAACAGAAAGTAAGAAACTTGTCAAAACATAACCCTGGAGATTCTACTAGGGCAAAGATTAGGACCACCTAGCACTATCAGTTGATCAAAAAGGAAAAGTTCTGTCCAATCTGAAAGTTTTATATAGCAATTGGCATGTATTGGGTGTCATCTACTTCCTCTTCTATGTCTGAGTCCATTACTGTGGGGAATGCAACATTTGTCTCAAAGAAGGCTCAGACAGCATCAATATCCAGAAAAAACGGTCTTTCCCTTGGAATATTATTTTTCATTTTGCAAGAGCTTGCAGAACTGCAAGGATTCCAGCTTAAATTAATCCAGCTTTAATAGGAAGACATTGTTTTCTCAGATGTTGAGTAGTAATACAGAAAACTGGGTATAGGTGTAGTTTATAACCTTTATAGGTGAAACCCTTTCTCTGCCTTGCCAAATGTAAGATTTTATTTCTTTCAAATACAGAGAAAAAAGTACAGATCACATATCTCACACCTGGTTTTCCCCATTAGAGCTTGTAGATTCACTCTAGATTGTGATCTGAAAATGAATTCTAGATTTAAAGGATTTTTTAATGAGAAAACCATGGAAATTAATTTCTCAATATACCCTTTAAGGTCCATTTGAGTAACATCAGCCTGTAGTTCAATAAGTTGTAAGTTTCTTAACAAAAGGGTATTCTCTATTTTTTCTAACTTTGATATACTTGTAAGTCGTTCATGCAGTGAGGCATTTACTGCACTCTACAGTGAGGACTCGTGTTGAAAGTTTCTCCATTTGGTTTTCAGCAGAATTCAACCTCTCCTCTATCTTTGACATTTTTCCTTCAATTTATGACAGCAGGTTGCAACATCTCCTAGTGATGAATGAACTTTGTCTAATAATGTTTGAATCTCACCCTGGAACTGCATAAGAAATGACTGTATAGGCCACGTGATGGCAGCTTGAGCAAAGGCAGTCTTCTCCCGGAGCTCCGTCCTCAGTCTCCTAATTTACTATTTTTATAGCGGCTTTCAAGTAGAGAAATTGATTTCTGCAAATCGGAATAGCTACTGATTTCCTTGGAAGTTAGAACTTGACAGACTAATGGAAATTTATATGAAGAAGGCGCCCGAGTACCTCTCCACGAACGCTGGAGAAAGAAAAAGTGGCCGCAAACGGCCTACAGCAGACTAATACGCATCTAAGATGCTCAAGTCTGATACCGCTTTGTCTGAAGGCAGATTCATGGAAATAATGCAACCTCTTCAGACGGCCATTGCATCAATCTCAGAGGATCTACAGGAGATTAAAGGATCTGTAGACACGTTGACTAGAAGGGTCGGGGACTCGGAATCGAGGATTACGTCGTTGGAAAAAAAGCAAGATCGGACCGAGATGGAATTGACTAATGGAAGGCGCAGAATGAAAAAATTAGAAGACAAGCTAGAAGATTTAGAGGGTCGCAGTAGAAGAAATAACTTGATCATAATCGGGCTTCCAGAAAAAGAGGAGGGGAGTACCATTATAACTTTTCTTCAGAAACTCTGTCTCAAAATAGCTGGCACTCCTCCAGTGGTGGAACTACATGATTGAGAGAGCCCACCGGCGCTCACCGCAGCCAACTCAGGGTCAGCCACCTAGACCTATAATTTTCAAACTATTAAACTTCCAGGATAAACAACATGTCTTTTCAAAAGCTAGAGATGCAAAGGAGCTGATGTGGGAGGGCAAAAGATACGCATTACTCAGGATCTGCCTGTCTGTGAGGGCACTGAGACAAGAGCTTCATCCGATTGTATCCAAACTAGTTGCCTCTAAACCATTCAGGGTTAAATACCCTGCTGTCCTGATGGTGAAACACGGTGACAAATGGCTAGCATTGAGTCCCTGACAAGCCATGCAAGAGCTGAAAAATATCTTTCCTGAGCTCTACAAGTGACTGGTGGATGGATGGGTTCTGAACATGGAATCAGTAAACTGGACTCGTAACTTGAATGGATGGCCCAGCTGGTAATATTTTATTTGTGCCCAGATCCTGCAGTAGTGCTTAGATGTGCAACAATAATAGCTCCCTGCCGGCGGTTCTAGGTAATACAGACTCGAATCATGGTTACCCGTAGCTGTGACACTCAGAGGGGATTAGGCTGGATTATTGTTATCAACACCTAAGCCTTTGATATGATTCTTTCCCCTCGCTTACGAGTGCATTGCAAATGTGATGTGCACGGGTTTGGCGTACTGGTCCTCGGCATTCCCTGAAGAAGGACTTGTTGCTATCTTTATTTTTCCATTCGGATCGTGCCGCTAAATGGGAGCTTTGACTTTGTAAGCTAAGAGAGTGATGGATGCATCAGACCAACGGTCGGTGATCGGAGATTTACGGGAAGTAGCCCTGGAAGGACTGAGCTGACTATATGATTTGGGACTTGAAATGTGCGTTAAATTTTCATACAAGCAGGGGTTATGATGGATGGTCCCCCTGGTGTGGGTTTTTTTTTTTCAGAATTTACTATATTCAGCGATTGATGTGGGGCCACTGCACCGGGACATTTAAGTATATTTAGAGGGCAGTCTAAGTTTCCTCAAGAGTGATACATGGTTTAAATTTATAGGAGTATGTAGCTGTTGATAGTTAGAATTAAGATCCGCTAGCATAGTCTGTCATTGTTAATCCATAGGTTTAAGCATAATCCAATAGTGAGGGAGGGGGGCTTCGGGGACTGTGTAGTTTGGGCTGTTGGGATTAGAATCACGTGACATAAGGTGAATAGGAGCGCAGTTTATCAGAACTGGGGTAGATTTGGGGCAGGGGGGTTTTAGTATTATTGTAAGAGGGTAGGGGTGGCTCTGTTGTGGGATTGATGGGTGAGAATATTTGTGTGAAATAGGGGGAACAAGGCTGCACATTTTCAGGGTTCGTCAGAGATTCCTTAAGTCAGGGGTCCAGTAATCTCTTTAATAAAGCTGCAGTACAACTTGTTGATATGTCCCATATGCAACTGTGTTTAAGGTTAATTGATTGGACACATGAGTAATCAATATAAATTCATTAGTTGGAATGTTAAAGGAGCCAAGGATAGGGTCAAGAGGCAAATTATATTAAGACATCTACGGCACCTGGGAGCTCAATTCGCCTTTCTGCAAGAAACGCACCTAAGGAGGATTGATATTTCTTACTTTAGAAGGTCATGGGTAGGGCAAGTTTTCGGAGCAGGGTCATCCACAAACAGGAGAGGGGTAGTTATTCTCGTAGCAAGAAACATCCCCTTTAAAATGGTTGATGAAGTTTGGGACCCGGAAGGCAGGTATATTTTAGTACATGGTTTGTTAGAAGCACACCCGATTTTACTAGGCTCAATATATGGCCCCAATTGCGATACCCCAGTCTTTTTTGTAAAATTATTAAATATGATAGTTACTAATCCTGTGAAACTGACAATATTAGGTGGGGACTGGAATTTAGCACTCCAGAATGATTTGGATAGATCAGGTAGGGAGAGACGAGGACTATTGCCGGCACAAAGAGCACTAAAAGATCTCGTTAGTGAGGCTGCTCTGGTCGATGTTTGGCGTGCTCTTAATCCAACTGCGAGGCAATACACCTTTTTCTCGGCGGCACATAAGACTTATTCACGGATCGATTATGTGCTAATTAGCTCATTTGCAATGTCAGGAGTAATGCAGGCAGACATATCCGTTAGAGTGATATCAGACCACGCACCGTTAGTCTGGAATTTTGGCTATCTGTGAGTGTAAACGATCGCCGGAATGGAGATTAAATTGCCAGATTCTAAAAGATGAATCCTCATTGAGGCATATTGCAGATTATATTACAGGTTTTCTCAAAGATAACCAAGGCTCGGTGGATAAAAAAGACTTAATTTGGGCTGCCTTGAAATGTTCTCTAAGGGGAGAGCTGATCAAGATGGCCTCCCAAAAAAAGAGGGGGCCAAAGGCACAATTAGACTCATTGCTTGATTCCATTAGGAGTATTGAACGCAACCTATCCCGTACTTCGACGGTGAGTAACTGGGCTAGACTCTACCAGTTGCAGGCCCAATATGCAGATATGATGTCACAGAAAGCAGAACTGGCCCTTACGAGGACCAGGATCCAATACTTAGATACAGGAGAAAGAGCGAGTAAGCTACTCGCCATGCGTATTCGTCACTTAGATTCAACCCAATTCATCCCAGGAATCTATAAAGAGCAGAGTGAGCGTGTTTGTACAGATCCAGGGGAAATGGCGAAAGCCTTTGGTTCCTATTTTCAGGTACTATATGCGGAAGATCCAAAGAC
Organism: Neoceratodus forsteri; assembly: GCA_016271365.2. NCBI lineage: Eukaryota > Metazoa > Chordata > Ceratodontiformes > Ceratodontidae > Neoceratodus > Neoceratodus forsteri. Next base: position 115,812,195 of record CM057458.1, on the reverse strand, counting down.
TAAACCCACCGTGGAGGACATTAGTTTATTTCTTAGTTCAGTAGCTTTACCAAAATTAAGGATATAGAAGCACTTTAACTGAGTGCCCCAATATCGACTTTTGAAATCCAGCAGGCCATTCAACAAATGCCATTAGATAAGTCTCCTGGGCCGGACGGGTACCCCAGCAATTTCTACAAGGTTTACCATATATTAATAACCCCAATCCTAAGAGAGGTTTTTCAGTACTGGTTTGATAAGGGACTATCGGATCCTTGTTTCCAGGAAGCAACTGTTTCTTTAATTCTAAAACAAGGGAAAGATCCTCTCAGTATGGACAGTTACCGCCCTATTTCCCTGTTGAACACAGATACTAAGATTCTAGCTAAGGTTCTGGCTAATAGGCTATCCAAAATTATGGGTAGTCTGATTAGCCGAGAACAAGTGGGATTTATGAAAGGGAGGTCACCCCAAGACCACATGAGGAAATGACTACATTGTATGATGATGGCAAGAGCTATTAATACTCCAGCGGTACTGATATCACTAGATGCCGAAAAGGCATTCGATAGGGTTTCTTGGGACTATTTGTTTGCTACCCTATCTGCTTTTGGTTTACCTAAGGACTTTTTGAGATGGATACAAATTCTATACCCTTTCCTTCTGCTAGGATCAAGTGTAATGGGATATTGTCTCCGTAATTAAGTTACAGCGGGCACAAGGCAAGGTTGTCCTTTGTCCCCCTACTTTTCAATTTATACTTAGAGCCATTATTACATAAATTGGCAGAGAATACTATCATTAAAGGTACAAGTTGGGGGTCAGATATGTTTACTCGGTATATGCAGATGATATATTATTACATATTGAAGACCCTGAGGTCTCTATCCCAGCTATTCTAGCGGAGATTGATTCCTTCTCCAAAATATCTTATTATAAGTTAAACGGACAAAGACGAAGATCCTTCCCTTAAATAACAAAGTTAATAAGTCGGATCTATTACCATTCGCTTAGGTTGGGAAGCAAAATCACTTTTATGTACCTAGAATCCATATTTGCACTGATTTGAACCCCATGGTTAAGGCCAATCTGGGTAGTTTAGTTAAAACAATAAAGGAAGACTTGGAGAGGTGGCGTTGCTCCCTTTCTCACTCTGGGGAAGACTGAGTATTCTTAAAATGAATATATTGCCAAGGTTATTGTATCCCCTGGGTATGATGGGTGTATATCTCAGGAAGGGTGGTTTTCAAGTTCACAAGGGCATTTAATTTATTTATATGGAACAAAAAAGTGCGTAGATCTTACGTCAAACTGACAGCCCCAAAATTAAAAGGAGGACTGGCGCTCCTTCCTATTCCTATATTTATATTGCAGCACTTAAGCAAGTTGGGTTATTGGAATGGAGGGGTGATCAATTGTGCTACCTACCTTTGTGGGTAGACATAGAGCAACATTTGGCGGAGAGGAGAAATGTTCTCACGGGCCCTTCTGTATGTCTCCCCATCGGTTATACTAAGTCTTTCAAAGACAATCCTATGGGATGGTCTTTGAAAGCCTTTCACCAATTACAAAAATATCTTACAGTAAAATGGTACCATTCGGTTGACCAACCCATTTTCAGTAATCCACACATTAAGGTGGGGGGCATCACGTTATCCCCTGCATTCTGGCCTCAGGCAAGTCATCTTAGGGTCTCGGACTTCTGGGTGAATGGGAGGCTTCTACCCCGTGATCAATTGATGAACTCTTTAGGAGTAACGTTTCAGGGAATATTCAAATTGTTGCAGGTCAGTAAGGCCCTAACCTCCTTTTTGTCTCGTGTTGCGCCCATTGACCACGGGGAAAGAGACCTTAATACACTCATATGTATAGCTTCTCAGCCACGTTCAGTCTCCAAATTATATAAAATACTCCAGGAGTGGGACTCTAGGCTGCCGTCTGGGGTGTGTTTTTACTGGACGAGAGAGCTGGGAATACCTGAGACACCCACTCTTTGGAAGAAGCTCTGGCTCACGATGTATAAATTTATAAAGCAAGATAGGCTGAGAATGGTTCACTTTAATATTATGCATAATTTGTATCTAACTCCAACCCAGTTGTTTAAATTTGGGACAAAAAAGTCGCCCCTTTGTGATAAATGCAATAAGGACGATGGCACTTTGTACCACATGGTCTGGCTATGTCCCTCTACACAGGCCTTTTGGCAGTCTATTAACAATCTACTAGACCCTATCCTTGGCTTAGATGCTTTGTTTATCCCTGAGATATGCCTGAAGAGTCTTTTCCCAGTAGGTACCGCTAAGACTAAAAAGGCCCAAATGTCACTTATCTCAGCGGTTGCTAAGCTGATGATCTTGAGGCATTGGGCTAGTGACAAACCTCCTTCTTTGATGGAGTGGTATAAAGAGTGCATTTGGCACTGAAGTTGAAAAACACATTGCCTATCAACGAGGCAGAGTGGAAATATATACATCACTTTGGAGTTCATTTGAAGCCTCTTATTGGCGTGGAAACCTGACGATCAGAATGCCTCAGGGATGGCAAATTAGGGCCCGTAAATGTATGCAGCCTTGGGTGGGGGAGGTATATTTGTGAATATGATATGTGAGTTAAATTGTAGTCTTCAATTATTACATCAATTGTTACCTTTAACTCTCCCTGTTAAGTGATATTCTTGGTGATTTTTGTGAAAATAATAAAACTGTTTTAATTAGAAAAAAAGGAATGACTGTATAGACTGCAGCACTGGTTTTGTGGGTTGCTTCAGCTTGGCGCCTGGTTCTGGGTGTCCTGGAACAGGGGAAGCCATTTCTCTGCCTGAACAGGGAACTCCTACTGCTCCCCCCCCCCCCCATATTGGAGTAGCTTTCCCAGCTTTTGGAGAAATTAATTTCTCTATGGAGACCTTTTTATTTTCAATGGCTTCTTTAAAAGTTTTAAGGCAAGTCGCAGTGGCCATATGGCATGAAAGCAGATCACAGAAGCCCTGAATATAAATCTAGAACAGCAGAGCTCTACAACATAGGTGCAGACATCTTACTCTTCCCAGAATTCCCCCAATCTGAACTTTAAAGGGTCTATTTTCCATTTTTTTGAGGAAAGTGATATAATTTCCTCATTCTGAAACAAATATACTGTTGCAAGCCAGCTCAGCCTAGCACTGGCTGCTTTGCATAGGTTCTTTAGGCTCTCTTCTCGGGAGACATAAGGAACTTTATCTGTCACACATTTTAAATATACTCCAAGCTATAAAAATACTTTCATTGATTTAAAAAGATGACAGAAAAATGACAGAGCAAGTGCAGTTTCCTAAGAAGCTTTCCAGTGGCTATTGATAACAGATGCTAGTGGCAAATAACCTTTCCTAAAGGTATAGCAGGCCCTGTCCCCCAACCATTTATAGAGTCCTAAATCCACAGAGACAGACATACAGCCAGGCAAGCTGCAAATAACATTCACATACGCACACACATCTAACAATGTCAGGTCGGTACCTCATCAAGCATTCTACCACATGCACGGGTCCCCAAACAGAACCCCAAGTATAATCCTCTATACGCTGTGCACTAAACACAGCCCCCAGCTACCAACTTATCCTACCTATAGAGTAAGCCCCTCTTACATTTCCCATGGCAGACTTACCTCTGCCATCTAACATGGCAACAAAGTCACTCCTGATACAGCAGCAGAACATGCTTTTGCATCTTAACATACTACGGTTCATACTAAGACACAAAGGAGTGAGGAGGCAAAAATGCCCATGTATGCTTCTGTACTAGTAGCAGTAGTACCTCAAGTTTTATTTATTTATTTATTTGTACAGTTGGATTTTCAGCCTTTGAGCCAGAGGCTCATTTACAAAGGTACCTTGTCACAGAAAGCACAACAGCATTACAATATTACAGTAGGCTGACATACAGATTTATACAGATTTTTCACAGTAGTATACAGACATTGTTACATATATTTTGTACATTTCATAAAACAGTAGTTACATAAATACAGATATCTGTCGGGGGGAATGATGGTAACCAGGTTGGGGGGAAGGGGAGGAGGACTTTGTCGAAATGCACTTAGTGATATGCAAGCAGCCTGTTAGTGACAGGAACAGCAGCGGGTGTTGAACAGGTGGTTCCAAAGAGCAGTTTTGAAGGAGGCAATTTTGGGAGTGTTAGTGATGGTTACAGGGAGAGTGTTAAACCAGGAAGGGGCCCTGTAGCAAAAGGATCTCTGAGCAAGGGAGGTCCTAGTTCTGGGTATCAGTAGAGTGGCCTTGTCTGAGCTGCGAGTGGAGACTGTGGAGGAGGTATGTTGGAGGGAGGCAGATACCCAGGGGAGGGGGGAATGCCCAAGCAGAACTTTCTTGGCTAGGAGGCAGGTTTGGTAGTGAAGGCGTTCTTCCAGGTTGAGGAGATTAGCGGTAGAATAAAGATGACAGGTGTAGGTGAGCCTGGGAGCACTGGTCAGTAGTCTACAGGCCTTGTTCAGAGTATGTCGGATCTTATTGAGTGCCATGTAATCAGGGGCGCCATATACTGGTAGGCCATAATCCATTAGGGACAGTACTGAGGATGTGATGGTCAGTCAGAGAGCATCGGGAGGGAGGCAGTCCCTGTGAAGGTATAGGAGGCCAATCCAGGTATTGGAGGCAGATGCGAGGGCATTAATGTGGGTGTGAAAAGTGAGGGCAGTATCAAAAGTAATCCCAAGATATTTGTAGGTGTGCACTTGCTCGAGCGGGTGTTGAGTGTTTGGGAGGATAAGGAGGGGGTTATTTCTTGCTTTGTTTTGATGGTGGGAGAAGAGCATTGACTTGTTCTTTTAGAGATTAATGACAAGTCTGTGCTCCTTGAACTAGCTTTCTGCTTGGTTGAAGAAACCCATCCAAGCTTTTCTTAAATTCCTCTTTCAATTTACTTATAACAATTTCAAAAAGTAAATGATTCCACGAATGTATAACTCTCAAGGGAAAAGAGTATTTTCTTAAGTTGTCTTAAAATATCTGCCTGCCACTTGTAGTGGATGCCCTCTGCTCAGTTAACAAACTCAGGGTTTTTAAGAAGCATGTTCTGTTGATTGATTTGATATCAGACATGCCATAGTGAAATCCCTTTCTTCACTATAAACCAAGAAAATGTCTATTTTTACTGATCACTATATGGTGTAGTTCAGCACAAGGAAAGGAGAAGAGGCAAGCGACACAAGGATGAGGATCCTGAATATCAGGAGGGCAGATTTAAAAAAAATGGGAAACTGTCTCAGAAAATGCCTCAAAACTAAAGATTACCAAACAGGAGTAGAGGCACAATAGGGAAGAATATAGCAGGGCATAATTAGGGCAACAAACCTCTGTGTGAAAGCGGTAAGCAAAGAGGTATGGTACAAAGAGATGCAAAGTGAGGAGGACAGGGAGATATACTGTACCAAGCCAGGCATAAGGAAGTGGGTAGGGTACTTGGGACAGCAAAGGCACAGGTAGAGTTAAAGATTGCTAGAGGGGTATCTAAGGGGCTAAGACTTTTTTCAGATACATAAGTGAGAAGAGAAAAGCAGGGAACAGATCATGGGAATAAAAGGGCAGAAGGGTTAGACCGTGCAGAAGGGGACCAAGAAAAACCCAACATTTTAGACAGGTACTTCTGCTCAGTGTTAATAGTGGAGTGGGGGGGGGCAAGCCACCAGGGAGATGAAAGAATTGGGGGGTAGGGGAGGTGGACACAAGTCCATTTTCAGAGGAAAGAGTCGTGAATGGGCCCACGACCCTTAGGGTAGGTAAGGCTATCGGACAGGATGGGATACACCCCAGGGTACTGAAAAAGCTCAATAAGTGCTAGTTGCCCTGATAACAGCTCTGTTCAACAGCTCACTGGAAACTGGAGTTGTTCTATAGGAATGGAGAAAGGCTGCTTTTGCCATCTGCATAAGAGTGCCAATGGGGAGGAAGCTGCAGTAGCAATTACAGACCAGTCATCCTAACTTCAGTGGTGGGGAAATTAATGGAAATATAAAAAAAAAACAATACCTCTGTACTGTCTCATTCATCAATCTTTTATTAATAAGTAACTTAGGAACTCAAAGCAGCAGGTTGGTTGGACAGAGGTCTGGGTTTATATTCTGTTTTAACTGAAATATTGGAATAGTTTGTAAGTGAAATTAGCTCTATGTGGTAAAAATTATTACCTTGAATTACAACTGTTACTTGGGCTGTGATATTGTAACTTTTTGAGGTTTGGGGACAGTTGTTTGTCAGGGTTAATTAGAGGGAAATGTAAATGTGTAATTAGCTCTATGTGGTAAAAATTATTACCTTGAATTAGAACTGTTACTTGGGCTGTGATATTGTAACTTTTTGAGGTTTGGAGACAGTTGTTTGTCAGTGTTAATTAGAGGGAAATTTAAATGTGTTGTTTGCCTGGTGTTAGGGGGATGGAACATTAGCTGCAATTACCTTGTCTTTATACAGGAATTACCCTGGCCTCCATTGTTCACTTGGGAACTCAAAGCAGCAGGTTGGTTGGACAGAGGTCTGGGTTTATCTTCTGTTTTAACTGAAATATTGGAATAGTTTGTAAGTGAAATTAGCTCTATGTGGTAAAAATTATTACCTTGAATTAGAACTGTTACTTGGGCTGTGATATTGTAACTTTTTGAGGTTTGGGGACAGTTGTTTGTCAGGGTTAATTAGAGGGAAATTTAAATGTGTAATTAGCTCTATGTGGTAAAAATTATTACCTTGAATTAGAACTGTTACTTGGGCTGTGATATTGTAACTTTTTGAGGTTTGGGGACAGTTGTTTGTCAGGGTTAATTAGAGGGAAATTTAAATGTGTAAATAGCTCTATGTGGTAAAAATTATTACCTTGAATTAGAACTGTTACTTGGGCTGTGATATTGTAACTTTTTGAGGTTTGGGGACAGTTGTTTGTCAGGGTTAATTAGAGGGAAATTTAAATGTGTTGTTTGCCTGGTGTTGGGGGAAGGGACATTAGCTGCAATTACCTTGTCTTTAAACAGGAATTACCCTGGCCTCCATTGTTCACTTGGGAACTCAAAGCAGCAGGTTGGTTGGACAGAGGTCTGGGTTTATATTCTGTTTTAACTGAAATATTGGAATAGTTTGTAAGTGAAATTAGCTCTATGTGGTAAAAATTATTACCTTGAATTAGAACTGTTACTTGGGCTGTGATATTGTAACTTTTTGAGGTTTGGGGACAGTTGTTTGTCAGGGTTAATTAGAGGGAAATTTAAATGTGTTGTTTGGTAAGAGCCCTCCGCCCACCCTGTTTTGTAGGCTTTCTTAAATACTGAAAAACACTGGGGTTGGGATTGAAAGGCTGAGTATTTCTGTTTTAGGACTGAAATTTGAAGCAACAGCAGCTGGTGGGCCTGTGACATCATACGGTATCTGATGTCTGCTACACACACTGTTAGTGGGACCGACCACACACTGGACTGTATGTGTTTGTGAGACTTTGGAACTTTATTGGTGGGGTTGAAATTGGGTTTGTAAATAACTACAGTCAGTATAGAGAAACTGTATTCCAGGGAAAGGGACTGAGAAAAGAGGGTGTGCCATTATAAACAGAGGGGGATAAACAGGGTGGCCATATTCCACCATGGCAGGCATCTTTGGAAGGGTTGTAGGCTGTACAGGCTGTGGGATGGCAATAATTCTAAATTGGGCCTGGAGAGAGGGAGGCTGCCCACTCTGTAGACAGTTATCTTGTATCAGGAGTGAGGTATATTGGTTAAGGAGTAAGCTGGGGGGGTGTCCAAGGATAAGGGGTGTGGATATGGGCAGCAGAAGGGTGGGGCTGAGGGGAGACTGGGGCAATGCTCTGAAATTACAGGACGTTATGTTACAGCAGGCAGGAGGGGGGGGATATTAGGGACAGAGGACCCTTAGATAGGGAAGTTGATGCTAAGGGGAAAGCGTATTGGGTGAACATTCTGAATACAAAGATAGTGGAAGGGGAAGAGTCAGGAGGGGCTGTTGTGTGGAAGCCTAAAACAGCAGACTGTGGGAAGGGAGCTCCTAAGGTGAACAGAGCAAGAGGGGAAGAAGAGGGGCAGTTTAGAGGTGCAGTCAGGAGAATCTCGGGTTACTTGATGGAGGCTGACATAGTGTGTCGCAATAAATTTGAGCTACTAAGCAACCTAGAGGGGGAGGAAGGGGTTGGTGGAAATGAGAAAACTTATACAGAGGGTGGGAGGGAGTCTGATACCCATAGGGCATCACAGACCGGCAATGGAAAGGATAGAAATAGTCCCAGAGGGAGAAGGGGAAACATATATGTTTAGCAAATGGGGAGATGCAACATATTCCAGACAGAGAGAGGAGAGCATGATTGGAGAGAAACTGGGAGACAAGGAGGGAGAGGGAGCCCTTTCAGCAGGGGTCAGTACCAAGGATGGGGCCCTAGCTAAAGGGGACCCACAGAGAGCCTCTGGAGGCAGGGGTACTATTACAAGGGGAGGATGGTGGTGGGGGAAGGAGAAACCATCAGGGCCAGGATAAATGGTTCAGATAAGAGAGGGTTAAAGGGACACCTATTCAGAGGAGTTTGAGTTAAGTGGGCAAAATAGCAAGGGAGGCAGAAAGGGAGGGTGACAAGGGGGTCTCTAGTAAGGCAGGAAGACTCCCACGAAATTGAGATCATGAATAAAGGGGGAAGGGGGCTGAGAGGGCATAGTGGAGGTAACCATAAGGATGATGGCGGTGTTGGGTTCTGTTATTGGGAGACTCGATGATTAGGGGTATCAGTGGGAGGGGCGGGGTGGATGCCATAGCCAGGATGAGTGTGTGTATCTCTGGGCTGACCCTGCACAGAGCAAAGTTCATGGTGTATGAAATGGTTAGGAATTGTGGAGGGAAACCGGATTTCCTGGTGCATTTGGGAACTAATGATCTAGAGGGAAATAGCATTTTGGAAATCCAAGCAAGGTTCCAAGAACTTGCCAGAGTCTGTTGGGATAATGGATGCAACATTTCCTTTTCGGAGATATTGCCAGTACCAAAGGCCTCAGTGGAGAAAAAAATGAAGCTCACAGAGGTTAATGACTGGCTCAGGAAGTGGGGTGAAGAGAGTGGGTTGGGGGTGGGGAACTGAAATGGAGTTTGGGAGGATAAGGGACTATATGCCAAGGACAGGTTTCATCTTGCCCCATTGGGGAGAAGTCCTTAAACAGGGGATGGCTGACTACATACAAGAAAGGTGGGGTTTAAACTTGTGAGGGGGAAGGGATAAGGAGGGCTGACCAGTTCTCCCTCCAGATGAGGGAGTAGCCTTCACATCCAAGGGGGAAGGGGAAACAGATTGGGGATGGAGGTTTCAGGAGGAGCAGAGGAGGATGGAAGTATAAGGAATCTGGGTGGGTTCAACAATGAGAATCAGGGATAAGGGGTGGAGGTTGGTGTTAGTAAATGCCAGGAGCTTGGGAAACAAGTTGCCAGAGTTCCAGGCCATGCTGTTCCGGGGGGTGGATGTGGCGGCGGTCACGGAAACGTGGGCCAACAAAAACCATGACTGGGACCTAAACGTGCAGGGGTACACTATGCTTAGGAAAGATAGAAAGGAGGGCAGAGGGGATGGAGTGGCTATGTTCATTAGAGATGACATAGAAATTGCTAGGGTAGAAGAGGCAGAGGGAAACGTGGAGGCCTTATGGGTCACTTTACGATCCTCAGCAGGAAATAAGGTCAAGCTGGGTGTAGCATATAGGCCCCCAGGGATGAGTGAGGTTCTAGAGGATGGTTTGCTGGACAACATGATTGCCCAGTGTGGACCAAAAGGGGAAGGAGTGGTGTTGATGGGGGACCTTAATATGCCAGGTACAAACTGGGGAACCATGTCCTCTAAGGTGGCCAAGGGCAGAGGCTGCTGGATGGCTTCCAGGATGTTTTCTTAACACAGCATGTGATGGAGCCCACAAAGGGAGGGCATGTCTGGATGTGGTTCTGGCAGATGGGGATCTGGTAAGGGACATGGTTGTACAAGACCCCCTGACTGGGAGCGACCACAATACTGTCTGGTTTCAAATAAGCATGGGGGAGGGGATCTAGGACACTGGCAGTGGACTTCAGGAGCAGACTTCATGGGCATGGAAATATTCTCAAGGATCACTTGATGGGGATTACCTCAATGACAAGTGTGGAAGAAGGAGATGGGAGGTCATAAAGAGGGGACTTCATGAGGCAGTCAGGATCTGCACTAAGTTGAAAGCGTAAGGAGCAAGGTCACATAAACCATGCTGGTGGTCCAGTGAGGTACAGGTAGCAGTCAGAGAAAAGAAGTCAGCCTACAAAAATATAAAAACAACAAGAGGATAGAGGATAAGGAAATGTACCAGCTTGCATCTAGAAAAGTCACCCGGATGGTGAGGTGGGCAAAGTCCAGTAAAGAGCAGCGGCTGGCACAGGGGATACATGGAGGGGAAAAGGGGTTCTTCCGATACATTGGGGAGCGGAGAAAAACTAAGAGCCATCTCAACAGATTGAGATCAGAAGGAGGGTGGGTGGAAGAGGCGAGGGACCAGGCAGAGGTATTTAACGAGTACTTTGCCTCTGTGTTCACTAGGGAGGGGATGGGATATCTACAAAGCAAGGCACGAAGGGGATAGAAACATCAGTAAGTGGATCAGGGGAGCAACAGAAATGGAGCAAGAGGAGAGAGAGGTACCCAGGGTGTCACATCTGGGTAAAGATAAAAGGCCAGTAAGGTGGAGGACGGATGATGCTATCTCTGCCAAAAGGTGTGGTTAGCCCTCAAGACCCTAAAGAAAGACAAATCTCCTGGGCGGATGGCATTCATTTGAGAGTACCATGGAATTGGCGGACATACTGGCTGCACCCTGGCGGAGCTTTTCAGCAGGTCACTTGAGACAGGGAGGGTACCTAGGGATTAGCGAGGCACATGTGGTACCAATCTATAAAGGGGGTCGAGGAAGTACCAGGTAACTATAGACCCATCAGTTTTACCTGGTGGTGGGAAAATTAATAGAGAGTATACTAAAGGAACGATTGGGGGTGTACTTGGAGGAGGTGGGAGGTCTGGATAGTCGGCAACATGGGTTTGTGCCAGGTAGATCATGTCAAACCAACCTTGTGGAGTTCTATGAATGGGTAACATCAGAACTGGACAAGGGTAAGCCTGTGGATGTATTATTCTTGGACTTCAGCAAGGCGTTTGACTCTGTCCCCCACAATGGTCTGGTGGAGAAACTGATGGGGTTAGGAGTAGGCCCTTTGATGGTCAGATGGATTGAAAACTGGCTAGCTGGACGCACTCAGAGAGTAGTGGTCTGTGGGGAGCTCTCGAACCCTAGAGAGGTTGGTAGTGGGGTACCGCAGGGCTCGGTCCTGGGTCCGATCCTGTTTAATGCATACATATCGGACATCAGGGAGGGTATAGGGCGTGAAATGAGTCTCTTCGCGGATGACTCCAAGATGGGAGCAGTAGTTGAGGGAGAAGAGGGAGGTTGGCCCTGCAAGGGGACCTGGACACCCTGGAAGCTGGGCACACATGGAAATTAAATTTCAATATCACCAAGTGCAAGGTGTTGCATCTTGGTGGGAAACCTAAACACAGGTACACCCTGGGAGGCGCTGGAGTCCTCAATAGGGAAAAGACCTAGGGGTCATGGTGGATGCATGTATGAATAACTCTGAGCAGTGCAGGAGAGCGGCTAGCAAGGCAAACAGGATGTTGGGATGCATCGTAAGGGGATCACCTCTAGAAGCAAGGAAGTGATTCTGCCGCTGTACAATGGACTGGTTAGACCACCTTGAGTACTCTGTACAGTACTGGAGACCACACTTAAAGAGGAACATACAGCTCCTAGGGGGTACAGAGGAGGCAACAAAGATGATACGAGGGCTAGGGGATTTGACATATGAGGACAGACTTAAGGAGCTCTGCCTGTTTTCACTGGAGGAGAGGAGAGACAGGGGGGACATGATTGAGGTCTTCAAGTACCTCAAAGGAATAAATAGGGTAAACATGGAGGGGATCTTTAGACTAAAGCTTCTAAACTGATGTTTAACTAAATAAATAAATAAATAAAAAAAACAATCAGGGAGGTTTCACCAGAGGGCATGGTTTGAAGTTGGAAGGTGGAAGGGTAAGGGGGGAAAAGAGGAGGAGGTTTTTCACTGAGAGGGTGGTGGACCCTTGGAATGCACTGCCTGGTGAGCTAGTTCAGAGATCCACAGTGGAGGGCTTCAAGAGAGGATGGGACAGACACAGAAAGTGGATGTATCAGATGATGTCCTGTCCCAGGGGGTGGGGATGGATGATCACGGATTTCTGGAGCACAAGGGATGGGAGGTCTCGGCACCCAACTAAGGATCTAAAGTTCGAGCAGACTCGATGACGTAAGGCCTAATCTGCTGGCAAATAGTATGTTAGTATGTAAAATGTTTCAGTTGCCAAAAACATATATTCAATGTTTTGTAATCATTATTACTTCATCAGGAATAGGCATACTGTACCTCTATAAATATAACAATTTTTTTTGTCATTTGATTGTTACAAACAAGATTCTGCAGTATATGTTTACTGAAACATACATAACATTCATGGACTTACAAGGGGACCAATCTAAAAAAAACCGACAATATAAAAAAAACTCCTGGTTAAAATCCAGCACTGGTAGAAAGAGGAGGGACCACTTCTGTGGCTAGGAATAAAACCCTTGAGTTTCTTCACCTGTGGCAGCTGCAACCAGTGTTCAAATTGTATCAAACTGAAGGAATTCAAAAATACATCAATGGAAGAGAAATACCAGATTACTGATTTGGCTGCCAGTTGAGAATGGACTGCTACAGAAGCCGAGCATTTGAACACTAAAGACTATATTAAACAATTAAAGAAAAAAGATTGACACTCACAAAAGCAACAAAACCCACTGCAAGGCATGCAGAACATGTTCTGTGAGCCATGAACAGTGGCATTAAGGATAGTGGGCCCTATGCATGAATGAGCGGGAAATGACGATGCGAAATGCAGTAGGCACAGTGCGCAGCTATGTGGTGTGCAGAACCCAATGCTATATGGCATGCATGAATGGCAATATGCACAGGGGACATTCCCAGCAGCATGCAGTGAATTGTGCAGGCAAAGTGAGTGGAGCGTAAACACTCATTGGAACGCCCCTTGACCCTACCATAAAATTATATGGCACACCCCCAGGCAGTGGCATGGATGTGAATACCATGCAGCAGAACGCAGAGGAAGCAATGGCAGATCAGGAAGGTGGTGCAGAAAGAGCACCACAGTGAGAAGTGGATGCCGAGTGTGGAGTCAGGGGGGACGTGGGCTTAGATGTGGTGGCAGATGGGGTGGGGGTCACTCAAGAACGACAAATGTCAGCAGTGGACAGGTGATCACCATGGTATCCGACATATGGCAACACTACAGCCACCTGTATGGTGCCCAGGCACTGACTATACCCGCCAAGGTCAAGTCAAGAATATGGCTCAACATCCAGGCCACCATGAATACCGCAGGGTCTGAGGCAAGGATGCTGACCACAATCAAGCATAAGTGGCAGGACATGCGGGCAGCCATAAAGAAGAAGCTCACCACAGGTAACAGGGAAAGACATGACACAGGTGCTGGATTGCCAGACACCAACAGCCAACTAACGCCGCCGGAGTGCCTCATCACCATGACGTTAATGGACATCGCCATCCATGGTGAGGAGGAGGGGGTGGAAACCATGGCGGGTATGGGCAGCTGCCAAGCACAGTGCAATGCAATGCCAGAACGCACTGTACATGATCGCACTAACACTTAAGCATTGTACCTACAGGTGATGCAGGCCAGTTCCAGAGAGGCACGGCACCCAACAGGGACACACCAGCCATGACAGTGTCCCTTGCCCAACCCACTGCAGTGACCCTCAGCCAGGAACACTCAGGTAGGTATGCAGAAGGCTGGGGGGGGCCTGCACCTGGGTATGCCTGTGTTGGGTACACATCATGATAACATGCCCATTATGTCCCAACAGGTACTGATCTGGAGACGGAGGCATCAGCAGAGCTGGGGAGTAAAAAGGACAGCCCTGCAGTGGCACGGGATGATGACAACATGACGGGGAGTGACGTTGCTGTGGGAACAGCTGGACAGCATGCACGGGATGTGTGTGCTGGGGAAACAGAAAAAGCAGCACCATGTGTGGCGTTTGTGGCACGTAGCAGTGGCAGGGACAGGACAGCCCCAGCAGGACATGCCCCCTGTGGTCCATCACTCATGCACAGCTCTGGCAGTGGCAATGAGGGGCTGTCAGACAGAAGCAGTACATGATGCCATGCGGCCAATGCACAAACATACATGAAGTGGCAGTACAACCAACTGCACCAGCTGGAGCGTGACCACCTGGCAAAGCAATGCTGCAACACAGTTGCTCTGGAGGCCCAAATTGAGGTGACACGCCACATGCACGGTGCCATCCTATGCTGCGCAGTGGCTCTGGAAGGCATTCAGGAGCTAATGTCACAACAACAATCACCCAGCACAGATACTGGCACACAGTGGTCACCACCCACATCATGCCTGATCCAGTAGCAACCCTCGCACACACACACCCTGTCACACACCATGCATGCACCACAGGGTCATGACGCTATGCTGTGTACACACAATACATCACCTCCTCCAACACATGGGGATAGTGCCGATGCTGGCACTACAGGTTGCAATGGGAACCCTGAGGGAGCAGCCAATCCTACACCCACTGAAGTGGGGACTGACCGGCCCACAAGTGGACACAGGGGCTGGCATGTCCCATGAACACAGACCCCTGTATGGCAGCTAGGGAGCAGAAAGTTGGCATGGCTAATGGGCAAGCCTGACACTGATGGAACCAGCTAGCCATGTGCCACAATACACAATCACACGTCCAAATGCACATGCACACACACAGACCATGCACTGTCCACACTGGCACCATGTCTGCATGACACACAAACATGCCCACCTATCCAGCACACACTCTGATGATGTGCCCTGCATCCCACCCACACATCCTCGATGTGTTGCACTCAGAGGATTATGTCATCATTGTGCATGATCCCCCCACATATGCACTGCACCAGCACATGGGCAGTAGCCCAACTTGCTGGACACCATAATCCAAGAGGTCTGACTGTGGCTGCATGTAATGGCTGCGGCACATGTCCAGGCCAAGCCTGGCCATGGATGTGCAGTGTGCATGGACCTAGCAATGGAACATGCTGTCAATGAGAGCCTGATGGGCCACCCACCTGCCAGCGGGCCCCAGCACATGGATGGGCATGTTATTGCAGTTCCAATCGCCTCAGGGGCATCAGGTGGCAACCGTGGCAATGGCATGTTGGCACACTTCACGATGTTGTACAACATGGCACACACTGTGAACACACAGCATGCCTTGGCTGGAGACATCATGAAGCTGTCTCCGGTGAGGTCCAGGCACTGGAACTGCATCTTCAACTGCCCGATGGTCTGCTCTATGACAGCCCATGTCTGTCTTGTGCTTTGTTGCATGCCTCCTTCACAGGGTTGGCTGGAGCATGGATTGGTGTCATCAGGTTTGTACGCAGTGGATAGCCACTGTAACCTGCCTGGGTTGGGAGACATGTGTCAGTGGTACCACAGACGTACATGTGGGGGCATGTGTGCCAATGCAGGGCTATGATACTCACCGAGCAGCCACCCATCCAGCCTCTGGCACACAGCAGTGCCCCATGCCAGATGTTCAAGGATGCAGGAGTCGTGTGAAAATCCTGGGTACTTGTACACATCTATGATGATGCCAGTAGATTCACAGATGGCCTGGTAGTTGATACTGTGGTACCCCTTGAGGTTCCGATATGCCTCCTCATGCACAGCCAGTGTAAATATTGCTATATATGTACCATCAATGGCACCACACATGTTGGGCATGCCATGCATAGTATAGAATGCCTCCTTGGACACCCAGATCTCTGCTGTCTTGGTGGGGAAGGCAATGTGCTCCCTGACATGGTCAAGGAGAGCATCTGTCACCTGTGCTATTGCCCTTGACATGGATGACTGGGACACATCCACAGTGTCACCTGTCACCGTCTGGAAGGATCCTGTGGCATAGCAGCCCAGGGTGCACAGCATCTTTGTCTCCACAGACATGGTGTGTGACTGTCATGTCTGTGGTGCAATAGCACCATGGATGCTGTCACACAGTTGCATGATAGTGTGCCATGGTAGCCGGAACTTCTCAGTGTAATGCGTGTCACACCAAGTCACAACATCGATCCGTGCGTGGAACACCCGGGGCCATGAGCCACATCTTCACCGCTGTTCCACTAGCACAACGACCAAGTGAATGTGAAGCAATACTCCAGGGCACATTCTGCCACACTGGCCATGCTTCTGGTGGGTCTGTGCACAGTACACAGTGGTCCCCTTTGTACCTCCACTGTGCATCATGTATGCCTTTAGATGGGCGTGGCCATGTGGCACTGTTCCCCACCTCACATGTGCACTGTTCAGGAGAGCATCAGTGCACTCATGGCAGGATGAATGCTGGCATGCAAGGCCAAGTTCCTATGACACTTGTTCAGTGTGTCTGAAACAGACTACACCAACAACTGGAGGTATGGAGACCTCTGGACCATCAGGTGCTTTGACATGGTGAGTATGCACTGCACAGCCCACAGGGATGTGGATCACTGTGGGGGCGGAGGGCCCATGGTGCTATGCTGGCTGCAGATATTTGTTTATTTTCTGCAAGACCAGCGAGGGTTGCCAAACCATATTGAACTGACCCTGTAGGCTCAGCTAGATGGGACAAAGGTATATGTGTCATCCAGGGCACCACGGAGGATGCGATTCCTGCACAGGCTACCTGACTATCTGTTCCTCAAAGGGGCAGGCCCGGACCTTTACAAGAGGACCATGCCTATAGGGCATGGGAGATCTACGTCCCGTCACCAGAGAGTAGCCTGTACTGGGGGGGCGGCCGTGGATTGGCCATGTGTATTAATCACTATTCCCTTGTCTTGCAGTGCTTCAAGGACCCGGTTTGCAGAATAATGCTCGGTTATGCTGGTCACAATACTCTGGGACAAGGCAAGCTGAGGCTGAGGAGGACAAGGATGAGGACAATGACAAGCTGGATGGCCATGCCTAAGGAATGTGCACTGCACCATGGCACGGTCTGGGACAGGCCTGTTGAGGGGACTAAAATGTGCACATGGATGTGCATGGGTCTGTGTGGGCCTGTGCTTGGCGTGTTGGGGTGTGGGGTTGGAGGGCATGTTGAGGGACCACTGTGTGCAATGTGGGGATGTATGACATTTGCCTTCTGATGGCTCTTGTGCATTGCTATTAAACTTATTTTACTGACTTCACCAATGTGTTCACTGACTCCAGGGTTTTGGGTACTGCATATCACTGGGGTCAGGGAGAGCATAGCTGACATTGGTGGTGCCCTATCGCGGTTATCCACCAGGCTGCTACACTGCATGGTGGCATGGCTGGATGGACATATCCATGGCACATGGCTGTGGCAGTGGTGGTAGTCACGTAATTGCACTTGCCTCCAGGACATGGTGATGCCCATAAACTGGCATGCATGCAGGCAGTGTGTGTGTGCCATGGCACATTGGGTTTGCCATGTGGCCACTGCTGCAGCCATGCTTCCCCATGCACACCACCATGGCACAGCCTTGCAGGCTGGAGCCTTGCCGCATGCCTGATGCCATTCACCACAGCTCCGGTATTGCTGTGGGCTGCTAGCCATGTCCAGCACGTTGCCTGCTGGCACCTCCATGCCACTGTGTGCAGCCCAGGCTGATTGTTCACCACCACTACACCACCTTGGACGTGACATATTTTACACAGAACTGCCTACATGGCATTCCATCATATGTTGCGTTGTGTATACGCGTAGCCATTGCTTACACTGCATGTTATGTAGCCCCATCACTGCATACATGTGGTGCATTGTGTTGGCAGTGCTGTCCTCTCAATGGCTGTGCACACACTGCACATCCTTCATGCATGACGCTTTCATGTGGCATGCGCAGCTGGGTGACATAGCGCCATATGTGCTTATGCTATGCATGCCTGAGTGCACCATGTAGCATTAGCGCATAGGGTCCAATAAGAAAATCAATTGTTTCCTCAGAAAAAGCTGTACAGGCAAAACATTGGGGCTGTTGAATAAATTTGAACATAACAAAAGCAAAAGTGTGTTGTGGCGTTTTTTGGTCCAAAGTGGCCAAATCCCTGAAATGCTACAGATTGTGCCAAGGGCAAGTTCCACTAAGATAAAAACCCAGTTAATGGATTTCCTGCAGATACACCAAATGCATGAAAGAAGGTTTTTCCTATCTTAAAATGGTGTTAACTATTTGGCCGTTAAACTGTGGTGAAAGTAACACTAACCCAGGCCCAGAAGTAAATTTTTAAATTTGAAGTGCAGTATGTAGACAAACCAGAGAGCAGGAATCTGCTTACTAGGGGCATTAACTATGTACATGCAAATGTTATGAATTTAGTACCTAAATAAAACTGAATTAGGGAAAGGGTATACGATTTCCAACTTGCCTTTTTAATTCTAACTGAAACATGAGTTCACCCAAGTGCAAAGGATGTTTTAATTAGCATGGAAGAAAATGGACTAATAAGACAGAACAGATGTAAATTGGTTTTAGATATAAGTAAAAGTTGAAGGCCTAATGGCCTTAAACCAAAGATATTAAAATATCTGTGCAGCAATGCATGAGGAGTAAGCAACACGGACGGTGGTGCTTCAATACTAAAATAAGAACAAAGAGGTGACATAAGTTGAGCACACACAAGATTTGCAGCTCAGAGCCTTAAACCACTGCACTATACTGCTTCATAGCAACCTCTAGATAACAAAGGCACCAGTCTCTGAAGAATCAAGTTAAAAAATATTTAATACATGGAAAAGACATAAAATCTGACATGTTTCGGATGTATAAGCATCATTTTTCAAAGGCTAATTTAATGCCAGCACAAATCAGTTATATATACACAATTTTAAAATGCATTATCATGATATTGTAAAAAAGACTGATTCTCATTGGTAGTTCTTCTT
This sequence comes from Neoceratodus forsteri, assembly GCA_016271365.2. Taxonomy (NCBI): domain Eukaryota; kingdom Metazoa; phylum Chordata; order Ceratodontiformes; family Ceratodontidae; genus Neoceratodus; species Neoceratodus forsteri. Next base: position 115,793,127 of record CM057458.1, on the reverse strand, counting down.
TCCCCTTATACTCGGGTAACAGTCTATTAATTATCACTCAAAGACATAACTATCTAAAACAATTAACTAAGTGCTAGAAGAATACTCACAAGAGACTGTGGACTATCACTATTATATACATAAAAAGAAAAACAGAAAAAGAAAGGAAAGAGGAAAAAGAAGAAAAGAAAGGCAGATGGGACACGGGAAGAAAAGGGAGGGAAAGGGATAAACAGGTAATAAGAAAAACAAAAGGAAAACAAGGGGAAAAAAGGGAGGGGGGGGGAGGAAAACTACTAGTAACCAAACATTTCATCTTACTTAAAGCAGCCAAAATCAGAGCAATTATAATAATTCTAAAATAGGAAACAGCAAAAATTCACAATCATAGCATATATAACAATACCAAGGCTGAAAGATAGTTACTTATTTTTGCTTTTCTTTAAAAAAGGGTTTTAATTCAAATCCAGAATTTAATTCATTATTTTTAGTGGCATTGAGATTGATGATCCAAAATACCTCACGGACCAACAGGAGATCGTTAAAATTACCCCCTCTTAGTCTGTGGCACACTTTGTCTATTCCCATGAACTTAAAATTGTGTTTACTTCTGTCATGGAAATTAACAATGTATGCTGCTGTTGCATACGTGAGATCCACCTTTTCAATAGCTCGGACATGTTCCTTCACCCTAGTTTTTAAAGACCTTTTCATTTTACTGATGTAAAAGGTGTTACAGTCACAAACAGCCGTGTATATCAAACCTTCTGTATTGCAAGTTATAAGATGCCTAATCTCATAGCTATGGGCTGCATTCTGGCTGGAAAATTCTCTACCCTGTTGAATATGGGTACAAGTGTTGCACCTTTTGCATTGAAAACAACACGCTTTTTTTTATTTAGCGATGTCCGATTTTCCTGATGTCTGTCTAGAAAATGGCCATGAACCAATTTATCACCTAATGTTGGTGCTCTCTTGTAAGCCATATGTGGTGGCTGCATCATTATGTCCTTTAACCCAGGGTCACTAGTTAATACATGCCAATGTTTCTAATACTTCTGTCAGTCTCCCCTGCTTGAGATGAACAAGGTACCACAAAATTAAATCTCTCCTGTGTCTGATGTGCAGCATTCTTATCCTTACTAATCAATAATGTCTCCCTCTCCTGCTTTTTTGCAAAGTCAAGGCTACCCCAGATATCTTTTGAATTATAGCCCCTTTGTTTCAGTCTATTACTTAAAGCTTCAGCGCCTTTTCAAAATCTTGGGGTTCACTACAGTTACACCTAACATGCAAAAATTGCCCCTTAGAGATGTTGTTAGATATATGTTTAGGTTGGCAACTATCTGCACGTAAGAACGTAGTGCCATCTGTAGGTTTCCTAAAGAGATCAGTCGAGACCTCTGAACCATTAATTCTCCTGATATTCAAGTCCAGCAAACCAACCATCTCCTTAGATTAGAGGCTACATAGGAGAATTTCAAGTTGGTGTTCATACTTTCAAGATATGAAACAAACCTGGCTGACCTATAGTTAGTGGGATCAGCTCAGTCACAGATTCTTTCACAATTTGTTGATCATTTTCTACATCCATGGTAAATGAGCTTCCATCTTTTTTACAAGATACCAGTGATGTACTGAGACATCTTAGCACAATACAGCTTGGTCTGAATGGGAATCTTATTACAGTGGACATGGAAGCTCTTTATACTAACATTCCCCATGAAGGAGCTTTGGATTTGGCCACTGTTTTTTTGAATTCAAGGAGGGAGGGGGAGAGATCTAATACAACATTTTTATTGAAACTGATGGAAATAGTGTTGAAAGATAAATAGAATAATAGATGAGTATGTATTACAAGGCAGTTAGACCATCAAGAGGTTCCCAAAGTCCCCAAAACCTTGAGATGGTCTGACTGTCTTGTAATACAGTACATACTCATTTAGCTGTTATTTTTTGTAATGTAGGGATCCGGTTGTAAAAAAATCAGGAGTTTTTATGTGGATTCGTAAAATGGGCTGGCTGCCCACCGTACTGAAGACGTGCTGTCTCTCAACTGCATGCGGCATTGAACAGTCTGTCTCACTCATTTCTGAACATTTTGCCTGTTTGAATTTATTAGGCAGTCCTACCTTTTAGTTTCTTTTTTCATTTTGCGATTGCAGGATCAGCCATCTATTCTAATATAGTGTATGTTTGAAGAAAAAGAAAAAAAACAAATGAAAGAAATTAAGTTCAAGCATTCCTCCCAGTAAGTGAGAGGAAACAGCTGCCAAGTTTTTCAGTTTGTTTTGCCTGCCCACAGAAAAAGCTACCAATGAGGATGCACAGTGTCGCTATGGCTATGGAGGAAGGGACGTGCCACCATGGCAACTGGCTTTCTTGGCAGGCAGACTTGCACATGCACTGTGGCATTTTGGTGATAATACTATCGTTCAGAGCTGAAACAATAGTATTATCAGTAGTAAATGATGGTATTATCAAAAAGAATCAATAGTATTATCACTTGAGCAATGACAGTATTATTTAAAATGGAGTACTGTATTACATGGATTTTTTTGTATGGATTTTGATGGTATTAATTTCAGTACCCATGTATTACAATGTGTTTCTATCTAGTAAAAATGTCTATTTGCAAATAAAGGGAATGGCGATGGGGGACACTTGTGCCCCCTGGATAGCTAACTTGTACATGGGGGCATCGAAAAATGAGTTTGTTCTGAATGCTGATAAAAATCCTTATTATGACAAAATTACACTTTGGAAGTGTTATGTTGATGATTTGTTGTTCATATGGGAAAGTGACATTGCTGAGTTGAAAATGTTTGTTTCATCTCTTGAAAGTACGAAAACCAACTTGAAATTCTCCTATGTAGCCTCTAAGAGATAACTTGTTTCCTGGACTTGAATATCAGAAGAATGAATGGTTCAGAGATCTGAACTGATCTCTTTAAGAAATCCATGGATGGCAATATGCTCTTGTGTGCGGATAGCTGCCATCCTAAACATATAGCCAAGAACATCCCTAAGGGCAATTTTTGTGTGTAAGATATAATTTAGTGAACTCCAAGATTTTGAAAAAGGCACTGATGATTTAAGTAATAGATTGAAACAAGAGGGCTATAATTCAAAGAATATCTGTGGTCGCCTTGACTTTGCAAAAAAGCAGGAGAAGGAGACATTATTGATTAGTAGGAATAAGAATGCTACATGACAGACACATGAGAGCTTTAATTTTGTGATACCTTGTTCATCTCAAGCAGGGAAGATTGACAGAAGTATTAGAAAACATTGGCATGTATTAACTAATGACCCTGGGTTAAAGGATATAGTGATGCAGCCACCACATATGGCTTACAAGAGAGCACCAACATTAGGTGATAAATTGGTTCATAGCTATTTTCTAGATAGATATCTGGAAAATCAGACATAGCTAAACAAAAAAGCAAGCAGTTGTTTGCAATACAAAAGGTGCAACACTTGTATCCATATTCAACAGGGTAGATAATTTTCCAGCCAGAATACAGCCTATAGCTATGAGATTAGGCAGCTTATAACTTGCGATACAGAAGGTTTGATACACATGGCTGTTTGTGACTGTAACGCTTTTTACGTCAGTAAAACAAAAAGGCCTTTAAAAACTAGGGTGAAGGAACATGTCTGAGCTATTGAAAAAGCAGATCTCACGTATGCAACGGCAGCACACGTTAATTCCCATGACAGAATTAAACTCAATTTTAAGTTCTTGAGAATAGACGTGTGCTTCAGACCAAGAGGGGGAAGTTTTAATGATCTCCTGTTGGTCCATGAGGCATTTTGGATCATCAATCTTAATGCCACTAAAATAATGGATTAAATTCTGGATTTGAATTAAAACCCTTTTTAAAAAGAAGGAAAAATAAGTAACTATCTCTCAGCCTTGATATTGTTATGTATGCTTTGATTGTGAATTTTTGCTGTTTCCCGTTTTAGAATTATTATAATAGCTCTGATTTTGGCTGCTTTAAGTGAGATGAAATGTTTGGTTACTAGTAGTTGTTCTCCCCCTCCTCCCTTTTTTCCCCTTCTTTTCCTTTGTTTTTCTTATTACCTGTTTATGCCTTTCCCTCCCCTTCCATTGTCCATCTGTCTTCCTTTTCTTCTTTTCCCCTATTTCCTTTCCTTCTCTTTTTTCCTTTTTATGTATATAATGGTGATAGTCCACATTCTCTTATGAGGAGGCAGGATATAGCATAGTGGTTTAAGGAGGCAGTATAGCACAGTGGTTTAAGGCGCTGAGCTACAAATCTGGTGATATCTAGCAAACCAAACCTGGGTTTGAATCCCACAGCTTCCACTTGCATGCTGTGTGACCCTAAGCAAAGCCACTTAGCTTTCCTATGCTCCCAGGTAACACGTAAAAAACTTTCAGCTTAGGGTGCTACTCCTGGTTAAACAACTAAAAAAAGTATTCTTCTAGCACTTAGTTAATTGTTTTAGATAGTTATGTCTTTAAGAGATAATTAATAGACTGTTACCCGAGTATAAGGGGAAAGAAGAACTACCAATGAGAATCAACCTTTTTTATGATGTCATGATGATGTATTTTAAAATTGTGTATATATAACTGCTTTGTACTGGCATTAAATTAGCCTTTGAAAAAGGATGCTTACACATCTGAAATGCATTAGGTTTTATGCCTTTTCCATGTATTAAATAAATATTTTTTAACTTGATTCTTCAGAGACTGGTGCCCTCATTATCTACGAGGTTTGTGTTTGCTCTACTTATGTGACTGCTTTATTAAAATATCTGTCTTGGCAGATTTATAGGCCTTTGACCTATGTTTTTAACCTATAGCTTGCACAGGAAAAGATTCCAAAAAAACAGAAAAATGCCAAGGTAATGACAGTTTTTAAAAGGATGGCAACAAGAGAGACCAGCAAATCTTAGACCAATAACACTACTTCCAGTTCCACCAAAGATTTCAGAAAAGATTGTTCATAAGTAGTTATCACATTTTGGGGGTTCTAAGATCACTGATCCCATTCAGTCTAGATTCAAGAATGGTCATATTATAATCAGCGCCATTTCAAGGAACTTGCAAGAGTTCAACAGGGTAGCAGAAAAGGGTAGAATCACTCTGGCCATTTTTTTGACTTCTTTGTGGTGTTTGACATGGTCTCACCACCCAGCTCTCCCACCTCGACCCCGAGCGGGCCATGGCATGGCTCATGCCACACAGCTAAAACTTTAAATCTGGAGTGGACAATGAACTTGCTCAAAATGACTGTGCATGCCTGCTTTTTCTTAACAAACATTGCCCCTACAGGTGAAGAGATCTGCCAGAAGAATGGAGCCTGTTTTCCCATTTTGTGACTTCCAGTCATGCATGCCACACAGTGTCAGTCTGCAGCTGGAGCGGTTATTTTCGAGATGTTAATGACCAATCTAGTAGCCGATTCTGGAGCTTTGCTAAGCTTATGAATAATTAATTATACTTATAATAATGAGCATTAACATAGTTTTTTGCTATAAATTTCCTTACAGTTTAAGAAATTTGTGTAGTAACTTCATTTACTCATGACCTTCAAAACCCTATGCAAAGCAGGTGATGACTCCTAGCAGACTTGTCACAGGAGCCTTACTGATTTGTTAAAAACTAGAAGGATTTTTGCAGAGTGGGACACAGCCAACCTTCCATGAACTGTTACGTACCATAATCTCCTGTTTCCATTGCTTATGGGACAATTTGGGCTTTCCAATTGAAAGCCAAGTGCCCTAACACATTTTCTTATGTGGTATGTGTTTGATGCATTTTAAATATTTATTTTCTGATGATTTCTGGCTGACATCAGTTAAAACCGTGACAGTACACAATGCATGTGGCTGACAGTAATCAGGCGTAGGGTTGCTCAGCTAATCTGTTTTAAAATGGATAGTTAAGATAATTGGACTTTTTTTTAGAATATTAGCATTTTAGGATATTGGTCCTTAAAATCTAATATCCTAAAAAAAACCTCAAATATTAAGTCTAATGTTTGTTTGTTTGTTTTTATTTTGTTAACAGGGTAAGGACAGTAGGACAAGCCTCTTTTCAGGTCCAATCCATACACAAAGCATAACATTCATTACACAATACAAAATTACAAACACGATCAACATATTAAAAACATTTACAAACATTTGTAGCTAGTAACCATTATTTCAGCATTCTTTTTAAAACAGATAAAATAATGAATAGATCTAAGGTCCTCAGGCAAACCATTCCATAAAACAGGTTCCGAGGTTGAAAAGGCCCTAGCACCAACTTTAGTTGAAGAAAATGTTGTTAAAAGAAGAGTACCCTTGAAAAGGATATCAGAGTATCCAACATCTGATATCCTAAAATCTGAACTTTCCCCCTCATTATAACAAAATAATTACATATGAACATATGAACATACGAAAGAACCCAGGAGAAGAAGGCCATTTGGTCTATCAAGTCTGTTCATATTGTAGGGTCCACAGCTTGCACTACTGTCAGTGCCCTCCCTCCTCACTCTTTCTGTCCTCCCTACCCATGATCCTTACCTTACCTCTATACCAATCCCAGCCTCTCTTAAAGGCCCATTGTCTTCAATGAGGTGGCCTCTTCTGGCAGTGCATTCAAGTGCCACCACCGTCTCTGTGAAGAAGTGCTTCCTGACCTCCCTCCTAAACTTCCCACCCTCCAGCTTAAGACTGTTCCCCCTCATGTTATGGTTGCCACTCAGCTTAAAGAGACTCTCATTATCAACCTTATTTATTCCTTTCACGTACTTGAAGGTCCGAATCATGTCCCTCTCTCTCTCTCTCTCTCTCTCCTGTCTTCCAGGAAGTACATCTTCAGTGCCCTCAATCTCTCCTCATATGTCTTAACCCTGCTGGCCAGCTGTCATCTTTGTAGCTCTCATCTGGACCTTCCCCAGCAGGCTAATGTCCTTTTTGAGGTGTGGGCACCAGTACTGAACTCCATACTCTAGATGCGACCTTACCAGTGACCTGTACAAGGGCAGTATAATATCCTCTCTCCTACTACTGATCCCCCTAGAAGTGCATCCCAGCATCTTGTTTGCCTTTGCTACTGCTTTCTTGCACTGCTTAGAGTCCTTCGGGTCACTAGTGATCATCACTCCCAGGTCCTTCTCCTCCTCCTCCTCTAATGCAGATACTCGGACTCCACCCAGGTAGTATGCTGTCCTGGGATTCTTGGCTTCAATATGCATAACTTTGCATTTCTAGGCATTAAAGCCAAGCTGCCAGTTCCTGACCACCTCCCTAGCTTTTCGAGATCTTCATGTAGGTCCTGTATCCCTTCAGTTGTGTCCACTCTCCCACAGAGCTTGGTGTCATCAGAGAATTGGCACATTTGCCCTTAATGCCATCTCCAGTGTCATTGATGAAGACATTGAACGACACTGGCCTTGTTGTCTGCAGCCCTTCTGCACCACATTCTACTTCCCCACAACCTTCTACAATATATAACAAGCCTCCACATCCCCAGATCAAAGCAAACCATCCTCAGACAACCACTAATGGGTATGTATCCCCTAGGTGGTGCTATCCTTAAGGTTACTACCCCTGCCTGTATTTCTCTTAACAGGTTGAGGGGCCTGGGTTCAATATTTTGGTGCCTCCACCCAGAGTAATATAAGTGGGGGTATCTACCTACCCTTGGTATAGCCCCCTGGGAAGCTATAACCACTCACAAACCCACATAGTGACTTCATACCCTTTGAAGGGGAACAATCCTTTGCAGGAGTTAACACAGTCAGCAATGAACATTAATAATATGCAGACACCCTTTGCTCTCACCACCAGGGTCTGGCCTTCAACAAATTCCCGGGGAACCCCTGTATAGGCAATGTTAGCAGGCAAGCATACAGCCTTCAATACTGTAAACCTACTAAGAATATGCTCACAAGCCAGGTTAAACATGAAACAACAAACGAGATTTATTAAGGGGTCGTGAACAAGGAGGGGGTCATGAATCTAGATAAATGATTACTATACTGATTTGATTCAGGTTACTATGCATGCATTCAATTCAGCCCCAAGTTAAACAGTCTGACAATACCAGGTACCCAGAATGTTACACTGGCTGACCAGAATCGGTGCCCGAGGGTGGCCAGTGTTGCAGCTGTTGTTGGGGGTCCTTGATGGAAAGAAAGGGTAGTTAGCATGCACAAACAATACTTTGGTTATTTGTAATCCTGGATGGTTGACCCAGTCCTTTATAACCCTGTGAAACATTGTAGCAATCAGATTGTACCATAAAATGACTAGAAGAAAGGTTGCAGGGCACAGCCCTAAGTTTACTCATGACACCGGTTAGTTGGAATTGACCTGGAGATATGAAGACCTGCTGCTGATCATCGAAGGGCATGGGGAACTGGGCTAGCACAACACACCTCCGCTTCACAGTCTTTCCCTCTAGGTGGCTGCAACCTGTGATTTCTTGCTGCATAGAAGCTGGATGCTCACGCTGGTCTCCCACCGAGAAAGCAGTCACTGGTGCAGAAATAGTTGACTTGGGCTGAGGTTGGTGTAGGCCCAAGGCTGAATAACACTTCTCGCAAAGTTTAGTTTGTGCTGGTGAAGGCCTCCAGCTGGCTAACAGTTTGGTCACTGGCAAAACAGGCCTCAACCCATGATAAACATTCTGCACATTTAACAGGAACAGTATTAACTTTTCTACCTCACAGTTTGGTTTCAGTCTGGTTGCTATTGCAGTTAGTTCACTGCTGGGAAACAGGAGCACATCTACTATTGATTTGTGCTGGATAACACAGTCCCACTATTTAAGGATTTATTAATTTGAGTCAGGTCAGATAGTGAGCATAGTCCAGTTGAACTATCCATAGACATAAGGTTGAGCTCAGCATACCACAAAAAAGCTAATAACTTAATAAGAACTAAAAAAATGGATACACTTGGAGGCAGTTGACAACTTCAGTTCAGAACAGCTTATGAAGGAATGGGAAACTGAGCAGTTAATAAGAAGTATTGGACACAAGAAGGCAAGTGAATACAGCCTGAGACAATTAGAACAAACCCTAGAAAGATTAGCTTCCCCGCTAGTCAAAAGTGATGGAATTCAAACAAAGGAAAGGTAGTAAATGATCTGACAAGGAATGCAGGATGACAAAAAAAGTATAAACATTCTGACAAGGTTAGTTAAAGCTGACCCCTCTAGAGGTAATAAAAGAAGACTGAATAGAGCAAGAAATGAGTATACAAAATTGATAGGGGAAAAAGGGATGAAAGTAGAGTGTTACTCTGGAAAGAGTTTGAAGAAGCAGTTCGTAATAAGAATAATAAAAGGTTTTGGCAGCTAGTTACCTGCGGATGGGAATTCCATTCAGAGGATATAGAAAACCATATAGAGCCTCAGACTTGGGAAGTATATTTTAAATATTTATTTCAGATAATAGAAGGAGAGGAGACTACAGAATACACTCAGAATGCGACATGGCATACATTGAATCCAGAAATATCAGAACAAGAGATTTCTGAAGTATTGTCTTCTTCAAAAAGATATAAAGCACCAGGCCCAGACCGTATTCTACTGGATATTATACTGAATGACCTCAGTTATAAATCCCATGCCTACAGGAAGTACAGATTTATTACAGGTATGGGTAACTAGGTCTCAACATGGAATGAAAACACCATAATCCCCATCTTCAAGAAAGGGGACAAGAAAAACCTGAAACATTATAGACCCATCAGTTTGCTGAACACCTCACAACATCTTTTTTTACCAAAGTCTTACATAAAAGGATACTTGAACGGGTATACAAACTAAACATCATAGAAGAAGCTCAGGTGGGTTTTATGCCTAATCTTTCTATACTTTAGAGCGCTGCTTTGTTCTAAGTAATTTAATCCACAAGTATGTTAATATAAAAGGGCAATCTGCCAGGTTATGGAACATCCTGGATTGGTATAGCATGCAGCCTGCCATTGTGGATGTTATTATAGCTTTACCATATATACTCGTGTATAAGCAGAGATTTTTGCACCAAATTGGCAATTCAATTTTAGGGTTCTCAGCTTATATGTGGGTCACTAACTATGGCTCCATAAATCAATTCTTCATCTAGTCCATATTAGTACTCCTACATGACGTTCCTAATTCTGGATGGAATGCGGCATGAGTTTTTAATGTAAAAAGCTCAACCCCCTTCATCTGTAACACTGGCAATTGGCTCCCATGACTCTCCTGTCCATATTAGTACTCCTACAGGAGCTTTTAATGTAAAAAACTCAACCCCCTTCATCTGTAACTCCGGCGATCGGCTCCCCAACTCCCCTGCCCTCTGGTACTGACAAACTGCTGAAACTTATGGTAGATTTGGAGGCAACACAGAAAGATTTCACAAACCAAAATGCTGCCTCCTTTCTTCCTTTCCCCCTAATGTCATGGAGTGCCTTGGCATCTGGACAGGTGAGCTTACTGGCTGAAGTGCTGTAATGCTGTGTAATGCTGGAGGATGTGCGGTGCAAGCTAATGTAGAAACCCGGCAGCTGTCACTCACAAGCTCCCTGCCCTCTGGTAAACTTTAATAAAATGGTAATAAAAAGTTCAGAAGTAGTCACCAGTGGCAGTTTATACTAGGTGGCAGCACACTGTTGTGTGACATATTTCCATGTTTTTTTTATTAAAGGTTGTCATCGACTTATACGTAGGTCAATGTCTTTCTTAAATACTAAACTGCATTTATGGGAGGTCGGCTTATACACGAACCGGCTTATCCGTGAGTATATATGGTATTTACAAATAATAAAACGTCTGTTAGATATAACAAGGAAGGGGATAGAACTACTAAATTTGCAACCAATATTGGCCTTAGGCAAGGCTGTGCCCTGTCGCCAATACTTTTCAACTTATTTCTGAACAAAATTATGAAAAAATTGTATAGGAAAGAATTCTATATGCCAAAGATAGGTTCCAGATGCTATCTTTATTTGGCATATAGTGATGATATAGCACTGATTTCCATTAGCTTTCTAGGTATCAAAAGGTTGATGCAAGGATTTCAGAAAGAATGAGAAGGAGTGGAGCTTGAAATAAATTACAATAAAACAAAATACATGATCTGTAATAAAAACCCAATAATGTCAGGGAAATATTTAGATTTAGTATGCAATAAAAATAAATAGAGTGAGCCAAGGGATTTTGCTATTTAGGGATTTATATCTCTTACAATTTGAAATGGAGTAAACATAAAAGAATGATCAGTCAAAAAATAAACAGATTTACACCGGTGGTGGAGTGCTTTACCTAGTAGTTCAGGGGATACTCCACTACTGGGTGTATTAGAGCTTTAAATACAAAAATAAAAAGTCAAATGTTATATGGTTCCGAGATTTTAGGCATGGAAGGTCCCAGAGAGCTGGAACCATTTCTGAACCAATTTGAAAGGAAACTATTAGGTCTCCTGCCTGGGGCCTCTTCGATTTTGGTTAGGTTAGAGCTTGGACTACTCCCACTTAAATGTAGTATGGCACAAAGACAGGCCTTCTATGTTATTAAAATGTATAATCAAGGGGAAACAAGACTCCCAAGAGCATGCATAGATGAGACGATTGAATATGCAGAGAGACCGTTTTCCTTCCCCTACTTTGAGATAATCAATAAAATCTTAAAACCTTGTGGTTTCCTGGACTGCTTAACAGAATACTTTATAACTCCAATAAACTTGGTTAAAGCCAAGGTGAAGTCCAGAATAAAGGAGGTCTCACTGCAAAGGAATTAGAGCTTGGCAATAACTGTAAGATAAGCAATTGGCTAGCAATGAATAAATGAGATTTTATAATGGCTCTATATCTATCTATAATAAAAAATAGATGAAAAAGAAGAATTCTGTCTAAATGTAGATTTGGCTATTATGAAAGCCAAAGACTGAAAGCCTTCCATGATAAGAAGACTCCACAACTATGTAAATTTCAGTATGGGAAGGATGACCAACTACATTTACTATTATTATGCACCAGAGGGTGTAGACAGAATGAGAAGGGACCTGCAGAAACTTGAAGAATGGTCAGGGGTTTGGCAGTTGAAATTCAATGCAAGGAAGTGCAAGACAATGCATATGGGGCACAAAAACCCTGGCACAATATATCAGTTGAGGGGTGAGGATACAGCATGCACCAAGCAGGAAAGGGGTCTTGGGGTTATCATCTCTGATGACCTCAAGGCAGGGAAACAGTGTGACAATGCAGCAGATAAAGCAAATAGGATGCTGGGATGCATAGGCAGGGGCATCACCAGCAGGAAAAGGGAGGTCATAATTCCACTATACAAGACACTAGTGAGGCCGCACCTGGAGTACACTGTGCAGTTCTGGAGACCTTACCTACGTGGGACATAGACAGGGTAGAGAAGGTTCAGAGGAGGGCAACAAAGATGGTGCATGGATTGCATCACAAGTCCTATGAGGACAGGTTGAAGGCAATGAACATGTACTCCCTGGAGGAGGAGGAGAGAGGGATATGATAGAGACATACAAGTATCTTACATGGAGGAACAGGGTGCAGGAATGCACTATTTGTAATGAAAAAGATGTTCCAGGACTAGAGGGCATGGGATGAAGTTGGAGGAGGATGATTCAGAGAAGCGTGAGGAAGAATTTCTTCACAGAGACGGGTGGTGGACAAGTGGAACACCCTGCCAGAGGAAGTGGTGGGGGCTGAAACAATCACGGGATTTAAGAATGCATGGGATAGACATAAAGGAATTGTGGAGATCAGGGGTAAGGGGCAACAGACTTCCTGGAAAACATAAACTGAACTTACAAACTTAAATGGGCAGACTGGGTGGGCCATAGGCCCTTATCTGCCGACACTGTCTATGTATCTATGTATCTATGCTCACTATAAGTCAAAGAAAGAAAACTGTTTTAGAGAAAATTTTTAGAACATATGCAACCTAAATATCAGTTGAATGCATTATTGAACTCTGATTGCCCTGAAGTACTGGAGGGGGTTATACAGATGTGCAAGTTTATAGAGCAAAGGGAAAGGGAACATTATTTAACCAGGAGTAGCACACTAAGCCAAAGTTTGTTTCCAGATGTGACCTCGGAGCACAAGGAAGTTAAGTGACTTGCTCAGGATCACACATTATGCACCAAGGTGGCTGTGGGATTTAAACCCAGGTCTCAAGATATGCAGCTCAGAGCCTTAACCCACTGAGCTATACTGCAAACAAAGAAGCATATTATTCAGAGCCATATAAAATAAATAAGGATTAAATAAGGGGGCCTTGGAATAGTGCAATGTCTAGCAGAAACTCTAGAGAAAAGATGTACAGTATTGTTATGAATAGGATGGTATAGCTTGTGTAAGAGCTGATTTTATGTGTATAAATGAATTCAAGAAGATCTGGATTATTATAAGACATGTGTAATCAAATCTGTATGAATGTTCATTTGCTGTAATGACAGTTTTTAACTTGTCCATCAATAAGCTGAAACAGTCTTTCACAACTCTTGGGCCAACCGCCATACAAGAGCTTCTTTTTGGTCCGAAATCTCAAACTGTACCTCTAAACATCTTGGAGCTTTCTGCCGCAGTTGAAAATCACTTTTTGGATTAGTCCAATTACTGCAATAAGGCAGTCCCAAGCAGAAGAATTTCAGCAGGAAGGCAAATCAGGCCTTTCCCTGCTGATTCTCCTAGGCTCCTTTCTTGGAGCAGCATCTCGATAGCTTGAGCTGCTCACCATCCAAACTCGAACTCCAACTGAACTACTGTCCTCTAACAGTTTTTGAACTAGTCCAGCTTTTTTGTGTTCCTGTTGACTAGGGGAGCTGTCACGCACAGTTTTGGTGCTCCCATTAGTCAGTTTAGGCACCAACCTCCAAAATAACAAGAACTACAGTTTTCCTTCCCACAAGGCTCTTGAACTAATGACCTCACAAGGTCCCCTGTGTCCCATTGGTCCAAATCCTGGAAGTCCCAGACCAAACATGGTGGCTTCCATTTAGATAAACAAACTGCAAGAAGGCAGATTAAAATAAACTCTCTAATTTAAATATAAGAGCAAGTTAGAAGTAAATATTTAGAGTACTAGTTAAAGCTCCCTCTGCTTTACTATTGACAGCAGAGTGGAGCAAATTAAAGTGGTGTCTGGCTGGTTGTGAGCTTTGAAACATTTGGACCCAGCCCAGACCATTTACTATACACATACCAGTTAATGATTTAAAGGGACAGGCGCGGAGGCATATCATGGCATTCTCATGCAAATCAACAGGATCAAACAAATGACCATTGATTTAATCAAATCATATTTTATTTCTAATGCACTTTTCTTAAATCAAAGTACATTTGTAATTTAAAATAACCAACAAACAGTTAAAATACACAGAACTAAAAGACAGCATACATATGGCTATCTATGCAGGTCGTCTGCCTGCATTCGGCACAGATGGGTCCCAGGAATGCATTTAAGGTAAGCCTCAATTGGTGGTGGTGTCTGCATCAAGTTCATACATCTTAAACATTTCTACTTAGAAAAAATACTATTCGTTATTAGGTACGTTAACTTAGAAAATACTATCTCCTGCTAAATACTGGTTGCAACCATAATGTACTATATACTGTACATTACTATGTACAGTAGTTTCATCATTGATACTCAAAATAACAATAAGCATGGGGTGGAAAGGATGAGAAGGGACTTGACAAGGTTAGAGGAATGGTCAAATGTATGGCAGCTTAGATTCAATGCTAAGAAGTGCAAGGTAATGCACCTGGGAAACAAAAACCCAGGGGAAGAGTACACAATGGGGGGGGTAGATACTAACAACAACAAAAATGGAAAGGGACCTGGGGGTAGTCATATCAGATGACCTAAAGGTGGGCAAGCAATGTGAGAGGGCAGCAAGGAGGGCTGGGGGATACTGGGATGCATAGGGAGAGGCTTACCAGTAGAAAACAGGAAGTTATTATTCCTCTGTACAGACAGCTGGTGAGACCCCATCTGAGTACTGCGTGCAGTTCTGGAGACCCAATCTCCATAGAACATAGACAGGATGGAAGCTGTCTGGAGAAGGCAACTAAAATGGTGCAGGGTCTGCACCGGAAGACATATGATGAGAGACTAAAGGAGCTTAATATGTAGCCTCGAGGAAAGGGGGGACATGATAGAAACGTTCAAGTACCTCAAGGGAATCAACAAAGTCAAGAGGGTAGCATCTTTCAAATAAAGAGGTGTGCAAGAACAAGGGGCACAATTTTAAGATGGGGGCAGCTCAGAGGTAATTTAAAGTATTTTTTCACAGAGAGGGTTGTGGATGCATAGAGCGGCCTTCCGGAGGAGGTTGTGGAGTCAAAAACAGTGGTGAAATTCAAGCATGCATGGGACAGTCATAAAGCCATTCTAGGGGTTGGGGGTAGGAAGAAATAGGCTGCTGGTTAACTAGGATCTGCAGCTTATCCAGTAGGTAGGGAAATGGGTGGGCCAAGCGGTCCTTATCTGCCATCAAATTCTATGTTTCTATGTTTCTGTGCTTCACTCATAGCTAATATTCTTCATGCACAATGACATTACTTACACATTTTGCATTTTCCTTTTAAACACTTTACTTTTTATTTGCATTTTATCTCATGAAGTCATACACATTACCCTTGTCTGTACCACTCTTTGCACACTAACTCACAGGGTGATGATCTGACCCTCCCAGCTAACCTTGGGTATCTGGTAGCGGGACCTCTGGAATACTGATTGGAGGGTTTTATTACAGATTTAGAGGCTGCGCTGTAACCTACTTTTGGAAGGGAATAAGCGGTGATGTAAATCTCTTTATGATAGGAAAGTCTACAGGCTTTCCTGGGGAATAATAAGTAAGGTGTACTACAGGTTTAACAGCTCTTCCAGATCTTCTGGGAGTAGCAGACACAGGCTCAGTCCTTTCAACATTAGCACTTGGGTTCGTGACTCCTGGCTTGTTGTCCAGCAACACAGCAGCTTCTTCAGGAAGGTGCAACTCTGCACTCACAGTTTGTTCAAAATTTGAAGTAGTACTTGTCTCTGTAGTAGCACTCAAATTTGCTTGTCCTGTAGACTCTGGTTCATCATTGAGTGGTATCTCAACAAAATTTGATTCATCTAATACACTGTTAACACTTCTTTCAGGATTAGCATTTCTATTCAACATGAGGTCAGTTTCATTAGACCCATATATTTTAGCATTAACTGAAGATTTCAATATAAGAAAAATAGCAGGACAAGAGGACATAGCATGAGATTAGAGGGAGGCCAATTAAGGGGGAATGTGAGGAAGTTATTTTTTTACAGAAAGGGTGGTAGATGCATGGAATGGACAACCTCAGGAAGTGGTGGATATGAATACAGTGCAGGGCTTCAAACAGGCATGGGACAGGCATAAGGGAGCAATACAGATGAGTATGAATAGATAGGCCATTGACGCAGCAAAGGCCTATGGCACATTCACAAGGCAGAAGAAATGGGCAGACTGGATGGGCTCTTGAGGTCCTTATCTGCCATCAGCTTCTATGTTTCTATGTATCATTGTTCAACAGGGCTGCTATGAAAAGTGCATAACTTAGAATTTTTGTTTGCATTTTTCTGAGAAGAATGTGAATGAGAATACTTCGCCGTGATTATTCAGTTAATGATGCTGTCTAGATCCTCTTCAGATTGGCACCCCATTCTTATATACCCATCTTTCCCACAATGCTAGCAGAGCACACTGAGTTTAGAACGTTTATCTTGATAGGCAGCACTACTGGCCAGCTTAGGCCTACACTGGTGGGTAGCTGAAAATGGCACCAGGATGAAGGCAGACGGCCCAGTCTGGAATTCTTTTTCCTGCCGACAGTGGGTGCTTTATGAGTCTTTGCTGCACATCACGCACCTCAACTAGTTGGGCCGCCACCCTTTTCAACAGATTACTCATTGATGGGGACCCACTATCCTCCTTGGGCCCTGTGGTTTGCACATTTTCTTCTGGACACTGGGACAGAAGATTCTTTTCGGTGACAGCCTTCTGGCTTGAGATGAAGGAAGCAGGGGTCGCCCCAGCCCAACCGTTAATTCACTCCTGTCTTTGTTCAGCTCTCTGTACTGTCTGCATTGATGAAATGTAGGAGGGATCATCATCTATACAATTTTACACCCGCAGTTGAAGTATTAACAAATTGGGATCTTCAACAGAGGTCAGGATTTGATCCATCCTAACTAGACCCTGGAGTCAGTTGAATAACCAATTATGACTGACTTACAACACTTTATGACAGATTTTTTCAGCCAGTTTAAAATTTATGACTGCAACTCACTAAAGAAAATCCAACCATTTTTTTCAGCTTCTGCCATTGTGGAATTTTATTTATGTACTTGTAAGTGGTACTTTTTGAGTGCAGTTAGTGGGAAAACTTTGCCACACATTCAGTTACCTAGTGTTTACTCAAGCCAACACAGACACTTGATATAATGATAACCACAACTGGGAGATGGCAATAGCTGGCTACAACATATTCAGATAAGACGGGGCAGACAGGAAGGGAAGAGAAGTGGCACTTTATGTGAAAGATGGCATAAAGGCCCCAGAGATCCAAGAGGAACTAAATGTGGGGGGGGATACCGTGGGTTAAGCTGGAAAGGAAAACAGGGTCAGCTATCCTCACAGGGGTAGTCTACAGACCACTAGCCCAGGAGGAAAAAACAGACAGTGAGTTAACGCTAGCCATCCAAAGGATGGCAGACAAAGGGAGGTGGTGCTGGTTGCAGACTTCCTTTATTCCAGACATGGACTGTAGCGTCCTAGCTACAGCATCAACCAGGAGCAGATTTATCTTCGACTCCCTTCAAGGTGCCTTCATTAAGCAACCGGTCATGGAACCAACTCAGCAGAAGGCAATACTGGATCTCATACTCACAAAGGGGGGCAGTGTGATAGGGGTGTCAGTGGGGTAGCACCTGGAGAACAGTGCTCACCAATCACTGTGGTTTGAAATCACAGAAGGAGCAGAACCAAACCCCACAAAACACATACAGTATCCTGGATTCTAGGATGGCAGACGTGGGGGAAAATGGGGAGATGCTTGAAAGAGGCACTAATGGGAATGGGGCAGGAATCAGGGATGGAACAACAGTGGGCAATATTTAAAACCAGGATTACAAGAGCAACAATATTATGTGTTAAGCAGGTTAGCAAGGGAAAAGGAAGAAGAGGCATTATGGTTTTCCAAGAAGGTCTACATACTCAAATGGCAGACTGGGTGGGCCATAGGCCCTTATCTGCCAAAAGTATCTATGTATCTATGTAAGCCCAAATGCCAATTCTAAGTCTCCCCATAACATGCACACACACATAGACATAAACAAATGGCTGCAAGAAATTTATGAGTCAAAAGTGTGCAAAGCAGGGCTTGTAGATGCAGCTCAGTCATTTTCCAGAAGCTCCAGGGCAATTTTACTGTATATTACTTACATTATTTCCTATGAATGTAATTATTCTGTTTTATTTTTATAACAACCAGTTTAACAAATATCTGGGAAAAATTTCACTGCTCCACTTCCCAAACAGACAAGAACCCCCTGAATTTCTGAAAGCCAGTACGTACACCAGTATCAATTAGACTCAAAATCATCAGAATGCTCCATTTACAGGCAGATGTCATTTGCAGCCTCAAAAATTAGCTTAATAAATCTGTGCCAGCCCACCACCACACAAAACAAGCCACCACTAGATGAAAAAGCATCCCATACCAGTGTATGCCACTGATTAGGAAAAAGAAAGCTGCCAGGCAGAAGGACAAGACCCTGAATGTGCTGAGACGTATATAAGCAATCAAAAAAACCTCCAGTCCAACCAAAGATACACAGATTATTCCCCATGCTTGCTGCTGCATGGGGAGAAGCTTCTGCACTTGCTAGTTATGCCCCAGTGCTGCAAACCATGGAAAGCAATATAGCCAGGTTAATGTGGGTCATGCCATTGCCATAAATTAACTCGGTAGTTTTGCTACCACATTGAAAAAACACATTTTTTTAGCACCAAGACCACCACACCAATATCTCCTTCATTGGGGTTCTATCTTGTAACACCTCTGTTGCGGTACATTTCATAATCAGCAAGCCAGTCTGAAAGTTTATTATGAGGAGGGGAACAAGTGACCAGTTAGACTCAAAGCACTGGCAGCTGCTGTAGAACACTCATGAATTTAGACTCCAAATGCCCTGGCTAAAGGTATGTGGTCAGCCCTGTGCAGATGCTTAAAACAACACCAATGGTCTCTTACTGTATACTGTATAACCATGGAGATTTGAAAAAGTAAAACTAACTAGTGGTTAATAATGGGGGGGTTGGAGGTTTTGGATTCTCTACTTTACAGCACAAAGCATTTGTTTCTTTAGCCACCTTTTTAGTGCTTTGACTTTGAATTCATTTGACACCATTTCCTCCAAGTTGTCCCAAATGAAGGCGCTTTTGCATTTTTCCACAATCCACATAAGAAAATATGGGCTGGGGGGAGCTTTTAATTATGTCCTTCTGGCCACTCCACAACACCAGAGCACATTAATAAAAGCAAGTTAACACCAAAACCCAAACTGGAACTTTCAATTTACCTATTGGGTAGGTCTCTCGAACTTTTACTCATCCCTTTTACCTAGGCCTTGCTCTCCCATATGGTACACTTTTTGCTGTGGTTTTCTTTGGTTGGCTCACCAGCTTCCTTGCCAGCTGGTCTGTGGTGTGGCCTGTCTCTGCTTCAGTTAGACCAACGAACCAACGACTTATCTTTTTCTCTGTGCTGGCCTCACGTCCCAGCCCACTGTCCATGTTTGGCTTCCTTCTTGGCCTCATTGTTCTTTTCCCTGCCACCCTTCTGGCCCAATGACTGGATACTCACCCCTGCCCTGCCTGCCACAACCGTCCACCTATGGTACGGCAGGGCAATCAGGAGGATGGTATGGCCTGCTGCCTCCCCCTGCCTCACTTAGTCCTCCTGAGTCCCTCCCACTTCTCTCCTGTCCCACTCCCTCCTAATAGGCTGCTTGCTGCTGTGCTTGATGACTTGTCTCAGACCCAGCCACCCACCGCCCGTTGATCCTGCTCTGACCTGCCTGCCACAGGGTTCTTCTCTCTGTCTGGACTTCCCTCTGTCTCTGGGCAACTCCCATCCCTGAATATGACTACCTCCCTTCTTCCGCAAGCAGGTCTCCCATCAAGTGGCCACATCTGCCCTGAATGTTCACTTAACAGTACAAACCTAGACACACTCCAGCATCATCGGTTCTTCTAATCGAGCAGCCTGCTGTGGCGCTGCTTCATCTATACACTCTGCCACCCGACAGCTCATGTGCAGCACGCACATCTCCTGGCTCCTCCCTCTCTCACTCTCACACACTATTGGAGGACTTGGAGGAGGAGGATTGATCTTCAAAGAGCAGCATCACAATTTGGTTGGTGGCTAAATCTGTCCATCCACGCAACCACACTAATTTAGACAAACAAAGCAAAAATGCCTGCAGCACAATTACTTCACATTGCAAGGGAGGGTATGGAAGGAGGGCTGTGGCCAGTGAGTGAAGGGTGGGGCTGGGCTTGCTCAGCTTGCGAAAATGTGTCTATAAGTTCGGGGACTGGGGCAGCAGAGCAGACTGTCAGGCAAGTCAACTAGGCAAGCAAGTTACAATGTAGTCATTGACTTCACCAAAGTATGACTCCAATCAACTACGGTTGCAACTCAGTATAATTGCAGCTAAATGCAACTCCCTTGAATTGTGGGCTGCAATTTCAACAGCTGACGGTGGCTCCAGGGTCTAATCCTAGCATGGTTTATTTCATGAGCCGTCATCTCACCTTTTTTGAATACCCTGAATAAGGCCTTTTTTAATCTCATTAAATAAGTAGATAACAGTTCTCCTTTTTGCTAGGAAGTAGACTTGAACTGTTACATTAATTGGTCTACATCTTCATGGGGATCAAAGATCGAGGCAATGCATCTAAATACTGCTGTGAGGATGAATTAGGTTCAGTAGAGCTAAATGCCTGAATTATGTTCATGGCGGTACCCCTGAGGTTCGCTTTAATTTCCTGTCTTTTTGAGCATCGGTACCTGGCCAGTCTGTCCCAAAATGGTAGCACATTCTTTCCAGGTTTCACTGTCATCCATCCTGCTAGGTGTGGGGATGATTCCAGAGAACACTCAATCCATATTTTTGGTACACCCCTGAACAGTGTTAGTAGCAAAACCTTTCTGTTTTTGTGTCAAATTTAAAATTAACTGCAACTTAGTATTTTGGCCACTAGGTAGTGCTAATCCCATCAGTGCCTCCAAAGATATAACCCCTAGGTGGTGCTGTCCCTAAAGTTACTACCCTGCCTGTATTTCTCCTAACAGATTGAGGGTCCTGGGTTCAATATTTTGATGCCTCTGCAGTAATATAAGTGGGGGTATCTACCTACCCTGGTATAGCCCTCTGGGAAGCTATAACCACCCACAAACCCACCTAGTGACCTCGTACCCTTCCTTGTACCCTTTGAAGGGGAACAATCCTTTGCAGTAGTTAACACACACATTCAGCAATGAACTTTAATAATATGGGCACACCCTTTGCTCTTACCACCAGAGTCTGGCCTTCAGCAAATTCCCTAAGTACAGGCAATGTTAGCAAGCAAGCAAACACCTTCACTAATGTAAACCTACTAAGAATATGCTCACAAGCCAGGTTAAACATGAAACAACAAATTAGATTTATTAAGGGGTCGTGAACAAGGGGGGTGAATCTTTTTATTATACAGATTTTGCCTTCATTTTTACTGTTTGCATTAAAATCTAAAACTCCCCATAAATATTCCTTGAGATCTCCAACTCAGATCTCTTATCAAGTTTTGAGAAGCAGAGCTAGCTTTGAAGACAAGTTATAGGTTGTCACAGTCCTTAGAACATGGGATAGGTTATATAAACAATTTAAAATTCAAGCATTATTTCCAACTGGGTGCTTCAGAGCCTTACAAGCTAGCTTATATAATAAGCATTGTAATTTGGCGACTTGGTAACTTGGTAATTCTAGACAAAGTAGGCCAGGGCCTATTTAATTGTCTCCCACTCACAGTGGACTTATTTATGGGTATATTTTTTAATACTCAAAAGCAAAAATGTATCTAATCCCATTTTGAATGTACTAAAAGTTGTTTGCTCTACTACATTCCTTGGTAAATTATTTCAAGTTAGAGGAATTCATATGGTATAGAAATTTAGATGTCTGTTGGATCTTGCTCTATTTATAAAAATTTGTTTGTCATGAGAGCTTGAGTTTACATTTTTGGGATTCCAAATTTTTTTTTTTTTTGAAATTCAATGTTTTATTGATTTAACATGATGAAGAACATGTAATACAGATGCCAAAGCAGATCGGACAAAACCTAACCAATGTTCAGAAACATGACAGGAGCGTGTATCAAATTACCCAAACCCACCCTACCCACCCCTGGAAGGTGCCATCTCCAACTCCAGGTTAGTCCTGAAGAGAAACTATCATGTGCCATGGATCAATATACAATAGGGAACAATTAGCCACATAGAAACACATCCTAGTGGTCCAGTCAGAGGATTCCAAGTAGAGAGTTCAATGAAGGTATAAAGCATATAACTTGCCCCATTTTTTATGAAAAGTAGGCATAGCATTTCTAGAACTGGCTATTAATCTTTCCATCTTGAAACATAAGGAGATTTCCTCAAGCCACTCATTGTAGGAGATGGCCACTTGGTCTAGCCAATGTCTGAGAACTAACCTTTTAACTGCCATTGAAATCATGGCCATGTGAAATTTCCATTCTTTGACACTAATATTCGAATACAAACCAATTACACAAACTTCAGCTGTGAATAGATCCTCCAGACCCAAGATCGGATCTAAACTATTATGAATTGCATTCCATAATGGGGCAACTTTAACGCAGGACCAGAATATATGTAGTAGGTTCCCCATTCCCATACCACACCTTATGCTGCTATCAGATTTTGATCTGTCAAATTTAGCCAACTTTGTTGGTGTGTAATACATGTTATTTAAAATGTAAAACTGGATAAGCCTATTCCTGTCCAAAGTAAAATATTTGTACACATCACGCCAAACTTGGCTCCAAGAAAGAGGGGGATCAGGTACAAGAGAAGCCCATACATTGGAGCCAACTAGGGAATCGGGGAATTTTGTAAGCAGAAGATAATTATTTTGGGATTCCAAATTATGCTACATTGGGACATCAAAGTATTATTCTCCAGAATATTATATAACAATAACAGGTCCCCCCTTATGCGTCTTAATTCCAAGGGATACAGATTAAGTTTGGAAAGTCTATCTGCATATTCCACATTCTTCAAACCTTTTATTGATTTAGTTAAACGCTTTTGAATTTTTTCCACTCTAAGTATGTCCTTCTTTAGATAAAGGCTCCATAAGGGGGAACCATAGTCAAGATTTGGGAGTACATAGATCTTATAAAATTTAAGTATACACTCACTATTCCTTGATATGAAAGCCTTATTAATAGCATACATTATGCCATTACATTTCCCTATTAATTTAGAGATATGCGTATTAGATGATAGTCTGGAATTTATCCAAACACCCAAATCTTTTTCACTATTACTTTGTTTTATTTTTTTAAGATTTAAATAATATGAATATTTTGGATTATTTTTCCCGAGATGAATTACAGCGCATTTATCTTCATTAACTTTCATGCCATTACATTTTCCCCATTCCTCAATTAAATTTAAACTGTTTGTTAGTTCCATATAATCACTAAAAGTTGTGACCTCACCCCCCCAATTTAGTGTCGTCAGCAAATTTGGTTATAAGGGATTTAACACCCACACTCATGTCACTAATATAAAGGGTGAACAACAAGGGGCCCAATACAGAACCCTGGAGGACACCACTAGTGACACATCCCTCATCCGATAAAATAGTATTGATACGAACCCTCTGGGTACGTTTTGTCAACCAGTTGCCAATCCATCTAACAGTATATGTATTTAATCCAAGTTTGAACAATTTGTTTACCAACTGATCATGAGGAACTGTGTCAAACGCCTTCCCCATGTCCAATAGAATCACGTCCATTGGTCTACCGCTATTTAATTTATGGCTGATGTGATTATAAAAAGCTAATAAGTTAGTGTTACAAGACAGGCCACATCTAAATCCATGCTGAGTAGTATCCTGCAGTCCCAATCTTAGGATATCTTTGTCAATACTATTTTTAATTAACCTTTCCATCAATTTACCGCAAACTGACATCAAACTGATTGGTCTATAATTTTTTATGCAACATTTGTTGCCCTTTTTGTGAAATGGCACAACTATAGCCCTTCTCCAATCCAAATGGACCTCACCAGTTTCTAAGGATTTATTAAATAACTTAGTACGAGGATTGATTAATACATCTGCAAGTTTTTTCCATACAATTGTATCAATATTTTCAGGTCCTGAAGAGGAGGATATTTTTAGTTTTAATAGTTCTTGTTTGACAACTTCTTGACTAATACTAATAGGAGACTCATTTTTATTTTCAATAATACTGAATTTGGTATTTTGTGCCTGGTATATTGATATAAAATGATTGTTAAAGTAATCAGCTATATCTTTGCTATTGGAAATAGTTTCCCCATTTACCATTACTGAGTTAATTTTTTTTTAAACACGTTTGTTACCATTTATATAGGAAAAAACGCTTTTTTGGTTTTATTTATAGCAAGATTATTTTCGAATTTGATTTTACCTTTTTTTATAATAGTCGAGCAATTTCTGTTGTTTCTTATAATTTATATGATTTAATTCTATTGGGTTTCTTTTATACTTCTTAAAAGCTTTATTCTTTCTTCTGATCTGTCTTTTTATATCAACATTAAATCAATGGGGGATATAACCTTTACTATTAACAGTTTTGAGCATATGAATGTAATGAACAATAGTTTCTAATATTGTATTTTTCAACTTATCCCACATAAGGTTTACCCCTAAATTAAGGAAAGATTGCCCCCACTCCAGTTTTTTAAATATGTCAATGATTTTGTTCCAATCTGCTTTTTTATAGTTAAAAGATTGTAAATTGTTTTTGATTTTAATATTTCTAATATTAAAGGAACATTCGACAATATTATGATCGCTATTACATAGATGTGGCAGTACATCTATCCCAGTGATCCTAGCAATGCAATCTGTAATAATCAAATCCAAGGTACTCTTTCCTCTAGTTGGGACCCCAACCATTTGTTGGTAACCTTGGGAAGTCAGGATATCCAAAAATGTTTTCTCAAAGGCAGTAGTTGCAGTATGCTCAATCCAACCAATACCAGGGGCATTAAAATCGCCCATTATCAGGAAATCTCTGAAACTTGAAATGTGAAGCAGTTCTTCTAATAAGTTATTATTACATAGAAACATAGACTTTGATGGCAGATAAGGACCACTAGGTTCATCTAGTCTGCCCATTTCCCTACTTACAGGATAGGCTGCAGATCCTAGTTAACCAACAGCCTATTTCTTCCTACCCCCCACAAGAATTGCCTTATGTCTGTCCTATGCATTCTTGAATTCTCCCACAGTTTTAGACCCCACAACCTCCTCAGGAAGGCTGTTCCATGCATCCAGTACCCTCTGTGAAATAATACTTCCTCACATTGCCCTGAACCACCCTCCTTCTATCTTTAAATTGTGTCCCCTTGTTCTTGCAAGTCTCTTTTTCTGAAAGATGCTACCCTCTTGGACTTTGTTGATTCCACTGAGGTACTTAAAAGTTTCTAACATGTTCCCCCTATCCCTTCTTTCCTCAAGGGTATACATATTAAGCTCCTTTAGTCTCTCCTCATACGGCTTCTCTTGCAGACCCTGCACCATTTTAGTTGCCCTCCTCTGAACTGCCTCTATCCTGTCTATGTCCTTGCGGAGATGGGGTCTCCAGAACTGGACACAGTACTCCAGATGGGGTCTCACCAACTGTCTCTACAGATGGATAACAACTTCCTTTTTTCTGCTGATGATGCCTCTCCCTATACATCCCAGTATACCCCCAGCCCTCCCTACTGCCTTCTCACATTGCTTGCTAACCTTAAGGTCATCTGATATGATTACCCCCAGGTCCCTTTCCTTTTGTTGTTGTTACTACCTCCCACCCATTGTGTATTCTTCCCTGGGTTCTTGTTTCCCAGGTGCATTATTTGCACTTCTTTGCATTGAATCCTAGCTGCCATACTTCCGACCATTCCTCCAACCTTGCCAGGTCCTTTTTATCCTTTCCACGCCTCCTGTGTAGCAACCCTGTTGCAGATCTTTGTGTCATCTGCAAAAAGGCATACTTTTCCTTCCAGTCCCTCTGCAATGTCACTGATGAAGACATTAAAAAGGACTGGACCCAATACTGAACCTGGCGGTACCCCACTAGTAACCCCCCTTCTTCAGAGTAGACTCCATTTACAATTACCTTCTGTGTCCTGTTGTCCAGCCAATGTTTTACCCAGGCTACCACCTGGGTTCCACTCCCAGGCTGGTTAATATGACTATTAATCTTTTGTGTGGGACTGTGTCAAATGCCTTGCTAAAGTCTAGGTAGGCCATGTCCAGCCCTCCTGGTCTACTACTTTGGTCACCCAGTCAAAGAAATCTATTAGATTCGTCTGACATGACCTTCCCACTGTGAACCCATGCTGCCTTGGGTCCTGTGCTCACTGGCCTCTAGGTACTCAACTATTCTTTCCTTCAGAAGTGACTCCATCACTTTCCCTACCACAGAGGTCAGACAGACAGGTCTGTAGTTTCCTGCCTCTGTCTTGGACCCACTTTTGTGAAGGGGAATCACATCCACCTTCCTCCAGTCCTTGGGTACCACACCATCCTCCCATGATTTATTAAAAAGAGTAGCCAGTGGTTTCACTAGTTCCTCCCTTAATTCTTTTAGAATTCTGGGGTGAATTTCATCAGGACCCATTGCTTTGTCCACCTTCAGTTTTAGGAGTTCTTGCAGAACCCTTTCTTCTGTGAAAGGACTGGGATCGACCCCCCTATCAAGAGTGCTTCTGTTAATTGGATTAGGCACTTCCCCTCCTCTTTTGTGAATACTGAGCAGAAATATTCATTCAGTATTCCTGCTTTTTCACTGTCCCCCTCTGCCCACCCACTGTTCATTCTATTCAGCCTCACAATCCCTCCCTTTGTCTTTCTATGCTCGCTGATGTACCTATAAAAGGTTTTATCCCCCTTCTTAACTGAGTTGGCTATCTTTTCCTCAGTTTGGGCCTTTGCTATTCTGACTTCCCTCCCTGCTTCCTTCTGCCTTAACTGGTACAGCTCTCTGTCCTGCTCCTTCTGTGTTTCCTTATACTTCCGGTATGCTATCTTTTTCTTCCTGACTTTCACAGCCACCTCTTTTGAGAACCATAGAGGCTTTTTCTTTCATTTTGATTTGTTTATTTGCTTCACACAAAGGCTTGTTGCCTCTGTGATGGCAGTTTTGATAATTCCCCATTGTTGCTCCACACTTCCTTCTAGCCTGTTTGCTAGTGCTTTTCTGAGGCACTCTCCCATTTTGCCAAAGTCAGCCCTCCTAAAGTCCAGTACCCAAACTTTTGTATGGCTTGACTCTGTAGCTGAGTTTAACGTGAACCAGACTATTTGATGGTCACTTGTCCCCAGATGGCAACCCACTTCTAGATCTGAGATCCTCTCACTGCCCACGTTTGAGAGTATGAGGTCTAAGATTGCTCCCTCATGAGTGGGTTCTGAAACTGGCTGTCTAATGCCTGCCACCTGTAGGACATCAAGAATGGCCCTGCTCTTGGATGTGGCTGCAGCAAATGTGCTCCAGTTAACATCTGGCATATTCAGGTCTCCCATCAACAGTATCTCCCCTTTCTCTGCCATTCTAAGAATGCCTTCTATCATATCCTTGTCCATTCCTTCCCCTGACATGGGGGTCTGTACACAACCCCTGTGCAGATTGTGGTACCCTTTCCAGTCTCCAAGGTGACCCACAGTGCCTCCTCTCCTCCCTGTTTACTCTTTTGTTCAGTTGCTTTTATCCCTTCCTTTACATAGAGAGCTACTCCTCCCCCTCTTCTCCCCTGCCTGTCTCTCCTGTAGGTTATATACCCTGGTATGTTAACATCCCAGTCATGGTTCTCTGTGTACCATGTTTCTGTGACTGCTATGATATCCAGGCATCCCTCTTCCATTAAGGCCACAAACATTGTTACTGTTGGGAGGTCTATAACAGATCCCTAAGTTCAGCTTAGGTGAGTGTGGGAAAACTGTGCTTATCCATAAGCTTTCGGGAGTATTGTCTGTAAAGTTACTTATTTTAATTTCTTGACATTGTAAGGAATTGGAAATATAACAGCATACTCCACCTCCCTTTCTCCCAATACGATTTTTGTTGAATAAATGGAATCCATCAGTGTTATTAGACCAGTTGTTAGATTCATCCCACCAGGTTTCTGTCACACAGATAATATCAATATTTTCCTGTTGTATTCTTAATTTCAGTTCACTTAATTTATTGTTACCAAGGCTTCGTGCATTTACATTCCACTTTTCAGTCTACATATGCCATTGTTAATAAAGACATCGATTTCAAGAAATTAGAGGTAAGCCTTGAGTTGGGTTTAACCTTTATACCCTCATCCCCTATTTAGGAGTTTAAATTAGACTTAATGATGTTTTCAAAAGTCCTGCCTAATTTGTAAGCTCCTTGTCAACTCAAGTGCAGCCCATCCCAACTAAATAATGAAGGATTATCATGGAAATTTTCCCAATGGGTTATAGATTTATAACCTGACTTGAGTGTCCATTTCCTTATCCATTCGTTAATGACTTTAATTTTACATGTTGTGTGAAAATTTGCTCTAGGAACGGGGAGGATTTCAGAAAACCATATTTCACAATGAAGTTTCTCCAATGTTTCTCCAAAGCTTAATCTCGTCAATAGATAGTTTTCTTATATAATTTGTCCCTACGTGTAGGATAACCAATGGATTCTGACTAGAATTTTGCTAAATAACCAGGCACATTTTGTTAATATCCTTAATACCAGCTCCTCGGAAGGAAGAGCAGGTGATGTTATGCTTGTCAGTTCTACACACTATTTTGTCAGTGTATTTAACTATAGAATCCCCCAGGACATAAAATTGTCTACTCAAGGTATCTCCTTCATTCAAAGTATAGTTATTTCCAGGATCTGGTAAGACACCGTCTCTTGTGTTATGGTGATTTTGAATATTGTCATGGGTAGATGTAGACTCACAATCAGGTCCACTAGTCATTTTCAAACACTGGATCTGATCTAAGTGCCTGAAAGTTTGAACACGTCACTTTTGTTAGTGTACCAGGTTTTGATTTATGCTCCGACACCCCAGGGGTTTGCTTTTGGGAAATGGCTTCATGTATCAACTCGACTAGGATGTCTGTGTTGTTCAGGCTAATTAAGGGGTCGTATCTATTTGAAAGTTTAATGTTGTTACCAATGGCCCTTCTTCTCGACTTAGATTTATGACCAAGAGTCACCGTTGTCCAGTCCTCAGCATCTGCTTCACTATTTGAGCTAGTTCCATTTGATTCACATCTTTTCCTTTTTTCATAAATCCCTATATGATTTCTGAACGGAGTAACATGTACACCATTTTGTATTTCCTCATTATTTCTAGTATTATTATGAGGTAAATTTCCGAATGAGTTTGTTTGGTTTTCCTGACATTTTTCTATCGCTACCAGTCTTTTATAACAATTTTCAATATCTTCCCTTAGTACACTATTGCTAGTACATTTATCACATATAAAAAAGGTAGTCTGGGGAAGTGAGTTAAACAGTGCATGCACTGAACAGACATTACATTTTATACCTGTTTCACCATCCAAAGTAAATATTACTTCCCTCATCTTGGTTTTGTCTGATGTTATATGATCTACATGCTGATCAGAGGGGGGCTCCAAGGTTATTAAATCAGCCATAGTAATCTGTAACCAAAAACTCTTAATTAGTTTCTCTAAAGAGATTACTTTTTTCTTACAGACCGGAGAACATGTAACACAACACTCCTTTGCACTGCCACTCTTGCCACACTTGACACACATGACATGCAGCATGCATGTCTTTGCTCACATCTTCACGCGCGCAAGTGCGGGCGCTCACCCTGGCCGTGCTCATCCTGCTGGCTGCAGGGCTATCTAAATAGCGAGTGACATCCAGAAGTGACTCGCGCTTCCTAGGTGTTCTCGCAACTCCAGAATCTGTTTTTATTACAGAAAAACCCTTGGAAGGGACATATAAAGAGGATTTAGCTTTTAACAGAGTTGTAGCCAAAAAATAAAATAATATAAACGAGAAGTAGTTTGGGAATTGTCCTCTCCAGACTACTGTCCTCTGCCTAGGATGTCTAGGGCTCCAAACCTCGCGTGATTATGAGGTACACGGTGGTAAAGTTTCACCAAGTAATAGTTTGTCAGAACAGCCAAAATACATTCAATACAGCAAGTTTCATTTATAAAAGTAGCACACACATCTAAAAAACTTTAGTGAGACAGTCAGCCCATTATTTGGATAATTTATTATTTTTTTAACTAGTTACTAATGTTTAATAATTTTATTTATTTATTTATTTATTTAAATTGTGGTAACCGGGTAGGCCCGCTGAGACCAGTAATAGTCCCTTTTTCAGGGGCGACCCGGGATTAATTACAACAATTGTACAAACAGGATATAACTTTTACATTAAATTCAACAACATACAGTTAAATTACAATTCATGAAAAAGACAGTCATTTAGGCAGACATAGTATATAAGGGGACTAATATCAGTTCTTTGTCATACACATTAGGTAAAGTCAGCAATCATAATCAGATATCAGGCAAGCAACAGGAATCTAGTATGAAGTTCAGCGATTACAAGTGCATTGGTTTAATTCCTGCAAGTGCATTTGAAGTCTCTTTTTAAACCCCCCCAAGAGATTTACATTCCTGGAGTTTGGGTGGAAGCGTATTCCATATGGGAGGAATGAGGGCTGAGAAGGACCTGAATCCTTGGGAGGACTGCATCCGGGGAACCTTGAGAAGTTGTCTGTTTGATGACCTTAGAGTCCTGTTATTAATTTTAGGTTGAAGTAACTCTGCCAGGCTAGGTGGAGCAGAGGTCAATCTGAGATTATAGGCTAGGCATAGAGAGGAGAAGCGTAGTCTACCTTCCAGGGTAGGCCATTTTAGGGCTTGCAGGATCTGACAATGGTGTTCTCTTTGGTGTGCCCCTACAGCAAATTTGCCGATCCAGTTGTACAGTGTCTTAAGTTTATTCATCTCAGTACTTTTAACAGAGAGGAGCACAAGGGAGCTGTACAGTAGTTTGGGTAGCAAGGTACCATGGGAAATCTTGGCTCGTGACCCCAGGGTAAGGTAAGAGCAGAGTCGGTACAGGAGATGCCTGTATGTTTGCAACAACTGTATGTATGTATGTTATAAAATGTTGTGTTATGTATGGAAACATTTGTAAACAAGATTATTTATCTCAAATTGCTACCCAATATAACCTGATGATGATGAATCTAGATAAATGATTACTATACTGATTTGATTCAGGTTACTATGCATGCATTCAACTCAGTCCCAAGTTAAACAGTCTGACAACACCAGGTACCCAGAATGTTACACTGGCTGGCCAGAATTGGTGCCTGAGGGTGGCCAGTGTTACAGCTGTTGTTGGAGTCCTTGATGGAAAGAAAGGGTAGTTAGCATGCACAAACAATACTTTGGTTATTTGTAATCCTGGCTGGTTGACCCAGTCCTTTGTAACCTCTGTAAAACACTGCAGCAATCAGATCATACCATAAAATGATTAGAAGAAAGGTTGCAGGAGCTACCCTGAGTTTACTCATGACACCAGACCAGTTGGTTGGAATGGACCTGGCAATATAAAGACCTGCTGCTGATCTTCTAAGAGCATGGGGAAGTTGGGCTGGTACAATACACTTCTGCTTCATGGCCTTTCCCTGTAGGTGGCCACAACCTGTGATTTCTTGTTGTGCAGGGGCTGGATCTCCAAGCTGGTCTCCCACCAAGAAACCAGTAGCTGGTGCCAACATAGTTGGTTTGGGCTGAGGCTGGCATAGGCTCAAGGCTGAATAACACTTCTGACAAAGTTTAGTTTGTTTGCTGGTGAAGGCCTCCAGCTAGTTACTAGTTCAGTCACTGGCTAAACAGGCCTCAACTTACAATAAACATTCAGCACATTTAATAGGAACAGCGTTTACTTTTCTACCTCACAGTTCAGTTTCAGGTCAGTTGCCATTGCAGTCAGTTCACTGAACAAATCTCTCGATTATCAGAAACAGTCTCTCACAAATCTTGGGCAGATTGCCTTACAAGAGCTTCTTTTGGTCCAAAACTCAAGCTGTAGTTCTAAACATCTCAGAGCTTTCTGCCTCAGTTGAAAGTCACTTTTCAGATTAGTACGACTACTGCAATAAGGCAGTCCCAAGCTGCAGAATTTCAGCAGGAAGGCAAATCAAGCCTTTCCCTGCCAGTTTTCCTAGGTTCCTTCCTTGGAGCAGTCTCTCGATAGATCAAGCTGCTCACTGTCCAGACTCTGACAACAACTGTCCTACTGTGCTCTAAGTAAGTAATAATACCCAACAGGGTGGGCGTTATTGGGATATAACGGACCGGCCAGAAGTGTAATGAGGCCCGATGCCACAGGCGTAGGGTTTTATAGACCTGGAAGGTCCGTTATATCCCATAATGCCCACCCTGGAGGGTATTATTACACTTAGAAAATGGGTTATAGGTATAATTATTTGAAGAAAAAAATGTATATATAACAAAATAAAAAGGTACACTTTATAATAAAATAATCCCTGCATTGCTGGAATCACCACAGGAGGGCGCTGCCCTGCTTGTGTGTATCATGTGTTTGTGCACTTGGTTTGTTTCTTCATGCACTGCCTCACAGACACGAGAGTTGCTATTTGAGGTTGTTTCGCCTTGTCTGTCGTTTGTTGCTCAGTGAAAAACGGAAAGAGGCCGAGAAGAGAGCCGTTTATTTGAGGTGATTGGATCGTTTATCAGAATGGGCCATGTTGGGTGTTTATATATATTTTAAGAGAGGTATGTTTTTTGGGGCTCTGAAATGTGGCATAGTGTGAGTCTGCAGGTTACTGTGATACCTGATTGAGTGTGACACGAGCACAGTCACGCTCAGAAAGGAAAGTTAAATTAGTGAAAAAAATGACTGTTGCAGGCTTTTTTTTTTAACTCTGCTGTGTCACTGTTGAAGAAATATGTCTCACTAAGCGAGCAGGGTAAAATGGCAGCTGTCGGTTTTGAAATTCAGGAGCCCAAGGATAGCCATGGTAATAGGACACCTGAATTGGCACTTGTTTTGAAGTGGGCCGTTGTTAAGAAATAATGGCCTAGGTAGCAGGCTGTTTCAGCCAATCAGGATGTCACTTTCAGTTTACCCATTCTCTAACAGTTTTAACTAGTTCAGTTTTCCTGCATTCTGGTTGGCTAGGAGGCTGCAATCACAGTTTTGGTGCCCTCATTAGTCGGTTTAGGTGCCAGCCTCCAAAACTACAAGAACTACAGTTTTCTTCCCACAAAGTACTTGAACTAAGGACCCCACAAGGTCCCGTGTCCCATTGGTCTGAATCCTGGAGTCCTGGATCAAACATGGTAAATTCCATTTAGATAAACAAACTGCAAGAAGGCAGGTTAATCAAACACTCTAATTTAAATATAAGAGCAAGTTACAAGTAAATATTTACAGTACTAATTAAAGTTCCCTCTGCTTTACTATCAACAGCACAGTGGAGAAAATTATAGTGGTGTCTGGCCAGTCATGAGCTTTGAAATACTCAGATCCACCCCAGACCATTTACTATACACATAGGGCTGGATATTTAAAAGGGTTGCACCATGAGCAATAGGGTTGCACCAGTGCAAGTCCAAAATTGCGCCATTCTGCCATATTCAGCAGGAGGCAGTTGCACCTCCCAAGTCAGGCTGAGCAACATCGCAATGCTAATGAAGGCATGCTGAACCGGAGGGGGAGGAACTATGCATAAACTGCACAGCCCGATATTGATCGGGCTGTGCAGAGTTGTGCAGGTGCAACCCCCAACCTGCGCCTGCACAACTTTGAGCCAAAAAAAAAGGAGTAAGTTGAGGGCCACCCGGAGGTGAGCTGCCGCATTGCAGGGCGCAACACGGCAGCTGCCACCTGTGGGTGGCCCTCAACATACTTCCTGTGCACCCCCTGCAGCCCAATTGCGGGCATATTGCAACCTCCCCTGACTGGCCCGATCGCGGGCAAAAGTGTAAAGCCCCCTCCCGATTGGCCCGATTGCGGGCATAAGTTTATAAACCCCACCCCACCACTAGCCCGATCGCGGGCAAAGGTGTAAGTAAACCCCCACTAGCCCGATCGTGGGCAAAAGTGTAAATAACCCTCCCCACCAGTCCGATCGCGGGCTGCAAAGTGTTCAAACCCCCAGAACATATCCTGGTGGTCCAGTGGACCTCGAAGCCGATCGCGGGCTGCAAACTGTTCAAACACCACCCCAAGGACCACCTACCCTGGTGTGGTAGCCCCATCACCACCACAAGCCCCCACCACCCGCTCCCCTCCCGTCAGCCGGCAGAGTGGCAGAATCCCACCGCCTGCCGCCCGCCGTCCGCCGACTGACTGCGGTAGACTGCGCCATTAATTGACAGGCAGAGCCAATGGCAGAGCCCTATAACAGGCAGTTCAGGATATGTGAATGAATTAATTCATTTACATATCTGGACTGCCATGTATGGGAGCTCTTGCTCTGCACCAATGGCGTGCAGCCCTACCGGGCAGTCAGTCAGCGGGTGGCTGGGCGGCAGGCGGGTGGATGCTGCCACCCCCGCTGATGGGAGGGAGCGGGGTGGGGGCTTCGTGGGTGGGGTGAGGGGCAACTCGATCACCAGGGTAGGTGGTCCTTGGGGGTTGAATATTTTTATGCATCGGGGTCCACTGGACCACCAGGGATATGTTCTTGGGGATTGAACACTT
This sequence comes from Neoceratodus forsteri, assembly GCA_016271365.2. Classification (NCBI taxonomy): domain Eukaryota; kingdom Metazoa; phylum Chordata; order Ceratodontiformes; family Ceratodontidae; genus Neoceratodus; species Neoceratodus forsteri. The sequence goes on along the minus strand of CM057458.1, from coordinate 115,758,090 downwards.
TGCAGCCTGTGATTGGGCTCTCGAGGTCCACTGGACCACCAGAGATATGTTCTGGGGTTGACACTTTGCTGCCCGCCGATCAGGCTGGAGGGAGTGGGTTTTATTGTACACTTTTGCCCGCGATCGGGCTAGTAGGGGTGGGGTTCATTTAACCCTAGCCCACGATCGGGCCAGTTGGGGGAAGGGGAATTTTTACACCTTTGCCCGTGATCGGGCTGCAGGGGGCATTGGTCCCTGATGGCTGCTGCCTGGCAGGGTGCCAGGCACAAGTCCTCGGGATTGGTGCACCTGTATGCTAATGGCATGCAAATGGGGCCATAAATAGATGCAAATGGCCCCCTGTGCCTTGCATGAATTATGGCCCCATTTGCATGTCACCTTTTGAATATGGGAAATTTGCGCATGGCACAATGGTACTTGTGCCACCACAACTAGAATGCTCCACTCTGACCACTTGCAATGGTGCAAGTTCCACTGCGCCATGCACAGTGGCTGTGGCTGGGGGGTGATATTCAAAGGGGTTGCTTAATAATACAACTCCATTGAATATCACCCCGGCCACACCCCTGCGCAACTATTTTGTGCAGCGCAAGGGCCTGCACCACAGAATAGCGCAGTTTGAATATCCAGCCCATAGCTGGATAATGACTTAAAGGGACTGGCATATAATGGCACTCTCAAGCAAATCAACAGGATTAAACAAATGCCCATATATTTACTACTTATGCAGGACATCTGCTTGGCAGTGGGCATAGATGTTGCCAAGGAAGACACTTAAGCTAATCCTCAAATAGGTGGGTGTGAGTTACAGGTACAGATCCTGCTCATTCATTGACAGCTCAGTCGTCAGACCGGCTGTGGACGAGAGAGGAGGGCTGTGCCAGTCTGCCACTGCCATGCTGGGATTTAGGATGGGGATGGGAGCAGGATTGTGGCCCGACATCTGGCTGCTGGCAAGGCTGGGTGGAGGTGGCACAAGATCACCAAGGAATGGGATTGGGAACTGGGCAGGGATTGGATTTGGGAGGGGGTTTAAAATAATAAATAAAAAAAATACTAGACCACCAGAGATTTTTTTTAACAGGATAAGGAGTGAGTGGACTAAAGGAGGAGATACAGAAGGATGCGGGGGGGGGGGTTACCTACATTTCTACAGCAGGTGGCAGGGTGGGTTATTACCGGGTGGAGCGGAGGGACCACTAGCCACCATGGATAATTAATTATTTAATTACAATTAGATGTGGGACAGGTGGGGGGGACCACTAGCCGTGAAGTGAATGTGATATATCTTGTAACCCATATCACCCATAGACTGGGAGGAGGTTACACACTGTATGCAACTTGTAACTTATGTACATGAAAGCAATAAGACACAACAGGGTGTGGGTTGTTGATTGATAAGAGCATGCCCCAGGTGCATTGTCAGGCACGAGGCGCTTAGTTCAGTGGCTGACAGCAGCTTGTAGTGCTCTTATGAATCAACATCCCACACCCTGCAGTGTCTTATTGCCTTATAAATGGGCAACAACTATTTCTATAACAATCAAACAAAGCTCTGGACACATTATTAAAGATTTAATAATAGTATGTTATTTTATTTAAATATGGTGAAAAATAGTCCTCAGACTTGGGTAGAGAAGTGGTAAAATTGATTAAATAGCAACTCACTGAAAATGCTAAACTAGTATTCAGTACTAGAATTTTGAATGTATGATTTACAGTTTGAAACATAGAAACATAGAAACATAGAAGTTGACGGCAGATAAGGACCGCATGGCCCATCCAGTCTGCCCATTTCTTTTTCTACCTTATAATTGTGCCATTGGCCTTTGCTCTGTCAGTGGCCTATCTATTCATACTCATTTGTATTGCTCCCTTATGCCTATCCCATGCCTGTTTGAAGCCCTGCACTGTATTCATAGCCACCACTTCTTGAGGTAGGCCATTCCATGCATCCACCACCCTATCTGTGAAAAAGAATTTCCTCACATTCCCCCTTAATCGGCCCCCCTCTAATCTTATGCTGTGTCCTCTTGTCCTGCTATTTTTCTTATATTTAAACATGTTAGACTCTTTCACTTTGTTAATGCCCTCAAGGTGTTTGAATGTCTTGATCATATCACCTCTCTCCCTCCTTTGCTCAAGGGTATACATATTGACCTCTGTTAATCTGTCCTCATATGTCTTCTGATGCAGTCCCTGCACCATTTTGGTTACCCTTCTCTGTACTGCCTCAATTTGGTTAATGTCCTTGTGAAGGTGTGGCTTCCAATACTGCATGCAGTACTCCAGATGGGGCCTAACCAGTGTCTTGTAAAGAGGATTATTGCCTCCCTCTTATGACTTGTGATACACCTACTAATACACCCTAACACCCCCTAGTCTTACCTACTGCTTTATAGGTCTGCTTGGATGATTTCAGGTCATCAGTGATGATGATGCCCAAGTCTCTTTCTTCCTTCATGACTGCTAGCAACTCTCCTCCCAGCCTATAGGTGGCTTCAGGGTTTCTCTTCCCTATGTGCATGATCTTGCACTTATTTGCATTAAATCCCAGTTGCCACTCTTCTGACCATGTTGCTAGTTTATCCAGATCTCTTCTCATTCTGTCCACCCCATCTGGATCATCTACTCTGTTGCAGATCTTGGTGTCATCTGCAAACAGACAAGCCTTACCCTCTAGTCCATCTGCAAGGTCACTAATGAAGATGTTGAAGAGGACTGGCCCCAGGACTGATCCCTGAGGTACCCCACTTGTGACTTGCATCTCTTCTGACTGTGTACCATTTACCACCACTGTCTGTTTTCTGCCTGTCAACCAGTTTGCCACCCAGTTGACCAACTTCTGACCCACCTCGAGCCTACCCAGCTTATTTATCAATCTTCTATGTGGTACAGTGTCAAAAGCTTTGCTGAAGTCAAGGTAGACGACATCAACTGCTCCCCCTTGGTCCACCACTCTGGTTACCCAGTCAAAGAAATCTATGAGATTAGTTTGACAGGACCTTCCTTTTGTAAACCCATGCTGTCTTGGATCCTGTGCCCCTATGGATTCCAGGTGTTGCAGTATCCTTTTCTTAAGGAGTGCCTCCATAATCTTGCCCACTACTGAGGTAAGACTGACTGGTCTGTAGTTCCCTGCCTCCTCCCTGCTACCACTCTTGTGGAGCGGGATCACATGAGCCCTTCTCCAGTCTTCTGGGACCTCTCCTGTGCTCACAGACTCACTAAACAGTTCTGCTAATGGCTCTGCTAGTTCCACCTTTAGCTCCTTAAGTACCCTGGGATGTATGCCATCAGGTCCCATTGCCTTATCCACCCTGAGCTTAGCAAGCTCTTGTAGGACCCTTTCTTTGTGAAGGAGTAGTGCTCACCTCCTCCCTCCCCCTGTGTCCATGGTGCTGAGCTGTGGGCCCTGCCCTACCGTCTCTTCAGTAAATACTGAGCAAAGTGTCTATTTAGGATAGATGCTTTTACATGGTCCTCCTCCTCACATGCTCCCTTTCTCTATTAAGCTTAGCAATACCCCTCTGGACTTTCTCCTTTCACTAATGTATCTATAGAAAGTCTTGTCACCTTCTTTTACTGTTTGTGCTAGTGTTTCCTCTGTTTGGGACTTTGCCTGCCTTACTGCCTTCCCTGCTTCCCTTAGGGCAGTTTGGTATGCCTCCCTATCTTCATCCGCTGTGTTCCCTTATATTTCCTGAAGGCCAGCCTTTTAGCTCTGACCTTTTCTGCTACTGTATTTGAGAACCAAAGTGGTTTCCTTCTTCTTGCACTTCCTTTTCTGTCTAACACAATGGGATGTTGCTTCAAGTATTGCATCCTTAATGCTTGCCCACTTTGCCTGTACCCCCTCACCCGTGTTTCTTTTTGCCAGGACTAGCTTAACTCTGTAGGCCATCTTATCAAAGTCAGCTCCTCTGCAGTCCCATATGTTTGCCTTGGAATGGGATGATTTAGATGTAGTAGCCAAATTGAACCATACCATGTGATGGTCACTGGCCCCCAGGTGACCTTCTACCTGGAGATCTGTGATCCCTTCCCTGTTAGTCAGTACTAGATCTAGGATAGCCCTGTCTCTTGTGGGTTGTTGTACCAGTTGTTTGAGGCCCTCCTCCTGCAGGGAATCCACTATGTGTCTAGTTCTGGCAGATGTTCCTGCTGGTATTGACCAATCTGTATCCGGCATGTTGAAGTCTCCCATTATCAGAACCTCCCTTTAGCTGTCATGTTTTGTATTTCTTCTAACAGTAATGTGTCTATGTCCTCCCCCTGGTCTGGGGCCTGTAGACAACCCCAGTTCTTATGGTTTGGGTCTGGCTCTGCCTATGTAACTATGTTTTCCCACCTTTTCTCTTTGTTTATAAAGTATTACTGTATAGTGTATGGTGGAACGTCGTTCTCCACCGAAATCGATCGTTTTCCAAACCTTGTAGTCACACAGTAATGACGATCACAGAGCAGCAGAACTATTAGTCTCACTGCACTGCGCACGTCACAAACCATGTCCTCGAGCACAATTTGATAGTTAGGGTTCATTCATTTGACAGTACAGATAGCGTTAGCAGCAATGTCGGCGGTGGTACTTTCAAATCCACTTTCTGTGAATTGCTGTGCTGTTCCGGGTGCTGCTGTATGTGAGTTTTCAAAAGTTTAAATGTTAATCTAAACATTTCAAGTGTGAAAACGCAAAGAATGTAAATTTATGTTGTTCCAGTAACCAAGTAAACATTTTATAAGCAGCAGTACAAAGTGGTGATTTTTTTTTGTCAGAAAAGCCTGCGTTCCACCATACTCTATAAAGAAAAGTGCATGGGGAGCGGTTGACAGCAGGTTTCTTCCACCTCATTGGCACTATGACAAGGGCTTACCTCTCGAGCTGCGCTCTCGAGGTAAGCCATTGTCATAGTGCCAACTCAGTGGAAGAATAGCCCTGTTGTCAACCGTTACCCATGCACTATCCTATATATTGCCTACTTTCTTCATCTTTTTTTTTTCTGTTTTCCCCCTCATTCAAGATATAGAATGTTTATCATGGAATGTTTACCATGGAATGCAGGGATTCAAAATTCTGCTCAGTTCCGCTGGTAGAATTTTATTCTCCTAACATACTGTACACACAGACAACAAAGGCCTGTTTTAGAGCCAGTAACTCAATTACCTCACTGTCAGGGCAAGCAGAAGAGATTTCCTTGATGAGCAGGGAAAGACAGAAGGGAGATTTTTCACTGTTAGTAAAGAAACAGTTGTAATGAAAACTATAAACAATACTTAATGTTTCTAATGTGTACATGTGTGTAAGGAGAGTTTGACCATCAGGGAAACAACATTTAATTTGTTTTATTTTTTATTTAAGGTACGGTAGTTTAATTTTTAGGGTCCAGTTGAAGGTTTTTACAATGTAAAGATAGCAGTCATGTTTGTGATGGAAGATCAGTTCTGGTTGCAGAGGGACTGATGGAAGATAGTTCTGGTTTTAGGAGGACTGATTTGCTCATTGTGTGACGTGGTTTAGGACCAGGATGGCTGTGTGTATATAGAGATTTAATGTATAGTCAGCTGATGTTTCTTGGCCAATGAGAGTTCTAGATTTTTTCTTGCCATTTTATAATACCCACATAATCTATAGATTGGGATGGGGTTAGCATACTATATGTAACTTATATGTCATGTAATTCATAGACTGGGAGTGGGTTAGGATTTTTTTCTACATGTGGAACAACAGGTGGGGAAAGGGACCCTAGCCACCAGAGATCTACTTATTGTTATACCCTGGTCTAAAGACTGTATAAGGTGAAATTTTTTTGCTTGCTGTGAAAGTAATTTTGCCTAGGCGATGTACTGACTTCTGCAGGAAAATTTCACGATGTGCTCCACATCGCACTTGCCCACTTTGCCAGCACTCATGGTGAAATTTCAATTCGCTGCATCACTACTCAGGTCCCATACCTGCCCCCCGTGAAGATCGCGCAGAAGTAGCTATTTAGCACCTATGCTTTCTCAAAGTCCGCCTCCAGTTGTATTCCCCCTCACCCCCTCAAACAAACTATTCCCTGCCTTCCCTTCCTTCTTTCTGCCACATACGTAGAAAACATGTTATCCCCCTTTTGGACTGCCTTGCAATTTTCTCCTCAGTGTAAGCTTTGGCCCTCCTTATCTCTGCCCTGCTACTTTCAGCTTCTCCCTGTAAGCCTCCCTGTCCTCCCTACTTTGTGTCTTCTTATATGTCCTGATGCCTTTTTCCATTCCCTCATCACCCCTGCCACCTCCCTTGTAAACCATAGTGATGTCTTTCTTTTTTGGTTTTTCTTTATGCAAATTTCAGGGGCTTTCAATACCCCCTCTTTGATGGTTTCCATAACTCCTCCATGTCTCCTATATCTCCCTTCCCCACCATTTCTTCCCTAAAAATCCTGGTGATGGATGATGGATAGATGGGGAATCCATATTACATAGATACATAGAAGATGATGGCAGATAAAGACCACAATGCCCATCAGTCTGCCCATTTTCCAACTTTATGAATGTGCCATAGCCTTTACTCTTTCAATGGCCTACCTATTCATACTCATCTGTGTTGCTATCTTTTGCCTATAACATGCCTGTTTGAATCCACCACCCTTTCTGTGAAAAAGAACATCCTCACATTACCCCTTAATCAACCTTCCTCTAATCTCAAGCTGTGTCCTCTTGTCCTGCTATTTCTCTTATACTGAAACTTGTTAGATTCTTTCACCTTGTTAATGCCCATAAGATGTTTGAATGTTTCGATCATATCAACCCTCTCCCTCCTTTGCTCTAGGATACATGTACTGAGCTCTGGTAATCTGTCCTCATATGTTTAGTGATGCAGTCCCTGCACCATTTTGGTTGCCCTTCTCTGGACTGCCTCCATTTTGTTAATGCCCTTGTGCAGTTGCAGCCTCCAGTACTGCTTGCAGTACTCCAAATGGGGTCTAACAAGTGGCTTGTAAAGAGGGATTACTACCTCCCTCTTATGACTTGTGATACCCCTACTAATACACCCTAACATCCCTCTAGCCTTACCAACTGTCTTAGTGGTCTGTTTGGATGATTTCAGGTCATCTGTGATGATGATGCCCAAGTCTCTTTCTTCCCTTATAATTGCCAGCAACTCCGCTCCCAACCTATAGGTAACTTCAGGGTTTCTCCTCCCTATGTGTATAATCTTGCACTTCTTTGTGCTAAACCCAAGTTGCCACTCTTCTGACCACTTTGCCAGTTTTTCCAGATCTCTTCATTCTGCCCACCCCATCTGGATCATCTGCTCTGTTACAGGTCTTGGTGTCATCTGCAAACAGGCAACCTTACCCTCCAGTCCATCTGCAATGTCATCGATGAAGATGTTAAGGAGGACTGGCACCAGGACTGATCGCTAAGGTACCCCACTTGTGACTTGCATCTCTTCTGAATGTATACCATTTACTACCACTCTCTGTTTTCTGCCTGCCAACCAGTTTGCCACCCAGTTTACCAACCTCGGACCCACCCCAAGCCTACCCAGCTTATTAATCAATCTTCTATGTGGAGCAGTATCAAAAGTTTTGCTGAAGTCAAGGTAGGTGACATCAACTGCACCCCCTTAGTCCACCACTCTGGTTACCCAGCCAAAGAAATCTATGAAACTGATCTGACAGGACCTTCCTGTTGTAAACCCATGCTGTCTTGGATCCTGTGCTCCTATGGATTCCAGGTATTGCACTATCCTTTCTTTAATGAATGTCTCCATAATTTTATCCACTACTGAAGTAAGACTGACTGCTCTGTAGTTCCTTGCCTCCTCCCTGCTTCCAGTCTTGTAGAGTGGGATCACATGAGCCTTTCTCCAGTCTTCTGGGATCTCTCCTTTGCTCAGGGATTCACTAAACAGTTCTGCTAAAGGCTCTGCTAGTTCCACCCTTAGCTTCTTTAGTAGCTTGGGATGTATGCCATCCGGTCCTATTGCCTTGTCCACCCTGATCTTGGTGAGCTCATGTAGCACCCTTTCTTTTGTGAAGGGACTTGTGCTTATCCCCCCCCATGTCCATGATGCTGAGCTGTGGGCCCTGCCCTACCTTCTCCTCAGTAAATACCAAGCAGAAGTATCTATTTAGGATAGATTATTTTCCTTGGTCCTCCTCCTCCACACACTTCCCCTTATCCCCTTTGATATTAGCAAGACCCCCTCTGGACTTTCTCCTTTCACTAATGTATCTATAGAAAGTCTTGTCACCTTCTTTTACTGTTCATGCTAGTGTTTCCTTGGTTTGGCCTTTGCCTGCCTTACTGCCTTCCCTGCTTCCCTTAGGAAAGTTTGGTATGCCTCCCTCTTCGTCCCACTGCATTCCCTTATATTTCCTGAAGGCAACCTTTTGAATCTGATCTGCTACTGTTTTTGAGAACCAAAGTGGTTTCCTCCTTCTTTTGCTCTGGCTTTTCTCCCTAACAGAATGGGATGTTGCTACAAGTATTGCATTCCTAATGCTTACCCACCACAGTTATCAATACAGTTCCACTGAATCATCCATGGGATTGAGACAATCAAAGACAAAAGATTAACCCAGCTGTAAATAACCTTATTCTCTAATGAAGAATTTAACCTCTATCCCCTTAATGGGAGATTAGATGGAGACAGGGAAGAAGAAGGGACCTATTCATCATCAAGAGGTGCGTCTGAGTTGACTACACCTCTGGACAGGAATTAATCCCTTATGGGAAACATTGACAACACAGGACCGTGTTGAGAGCAATCGCTACCAATGGTCTTAACATTGGGCATGGTTAATAGAATGACAAATGAGAGCTCTCAATTAAAGGGCGCTGTCAGTCACGGGTCATAAAATCAAAATACCTATAGGAAGCAAAGCTTCAGACCTACCGTAGCTATAGTTTTACACCACTATCTGTTGTTTGCAGGTTCTTTTGCATCAAGTTAAATTTTACCTTTTTATTTTCCTCTGGGACGGCTGAAATTGGAGCTGATTGCTACTTCCCTCGGTCTTTGTTGCCACCCACCTCGAGTGCACTAGCACGTTAACAGCCCCTTCCTGTCTTCATTCTTTTGCTGACCTGCAAACAACACGTATCAACAGATGTTCCTGCTTGCACAGCTTCAGACTTCCTCAGGGTTTCCTATATCTGGTGAGTGTTTGTTTTCTTTCCAGATATGGCTCGCTTACTCTCAGTGATGGAATGTGTACACATCAATTTGCTTCATTTGTAACACTGTCTCTCTCTGTAGCACTACTGCCAATGCCAGGCTATTTAGCCATCTAACTCTCAGCTATCAAAATACTCTCCCCATCTAGTTGCCAGGCTTTTATGTTACTGATTGGATATTTTAATTCCTACCTGGAGTCTCACTCTCAGAGCTGTAGAATATCACTGCTGCCAAACGATGGTCCACAACCCAGTATTTAGTCCGATGCTGTATTGCAGTGGTAGTGGGGCATTCAAATTACAAGCGCTAACTGCTGCCAGTGAAATTTTTTTATTTCTTTTTATTTTGTCAAGTCAGGGATGTAAAGTAACATAGGGCACATACTCCGGTCTCAGTGGATCGTGGAGTACTTTGCCACCCGAACTGTGTTTTTAAGACAGGACCCAAATGTGTCTTGAATACCAAAGTATTCGGTACCGCTTGCAGTGTCTATTGAGGGCAGGCTTTTTTTGGTTTGTTTGATCTGCAGCTCATCTGTACAATTCCATTCCTCTGGTGCTGTCTGTTACTTTCGACTCACTGTGAGCCAAGGATACAACCAATAAACCCCCGGCCATGAGCCATACTACTGCCCTCGATTACACGTTTATAGTGTTCTAATATGAATCGTCATTTTCCCCTTCTGCCATTCCTACAAAGTCAATGCTTAGCCTTGCCAGTAAATAAACACAGTGTTCCAAGGACTTAGGACATTGTCAAGGAAAAGCACACTATTTATTGATTTGGTTATCTTTCAGCTGCACTAATTAGCCTCGGGTAACTTTTAAAATCCCTCTCAGCCACTTCAAAGGAACAAAGGTATTGATTCTGAGTTAGTCTGTTACATAGCCTGGAGGTGCTGCTTGCATACCTTCTGTTCCTCTTCCCCCCCCTCAAAAAAAAAACACACACACAAGTGTACTGCCCTGGCATGTACATCATGGTTATGTGTTTTGGGGAGGTGGTGTTTTGGGTTTTCCTGTGCAAAACACTTGTAAGTGGCTACTTACAGCATTTCAGAAGTTATATCACTTCTTTTCCTGTTACTGTAATGCCCTGCACTCGTAACTATGTCTGTTACTTTCACGGAGCAAAGCAGGCTAATTATCACCAACTGTTTTTTACTGTAGTGGTGCCTAATCACATTCGTGTCTAGGAAACGTGGTGGTATAGCCTGTACCTGAGCCAAGTATTACATGATCTCCGCAGATTACACTTGTAGCATTCTGATCACACAGAACCCCATTAGCTTAGCTGGTCAGAGAAAGTGTAGTGCTGTAAATAGAGTTAGCATTGATTCTTCATGCACTGTCGAGTCTCCCTTTTGCGCCCGTAATTACATGCATGCTGCCTGGTCTGACTATATTATGTGGGCTGACCACAAGCAGCATTATATGTTTGTCACCTCCTGGCCACTCTTCGCCTGGCCTGCTGTTTTTGTTTATATCTAGTTTTTCTGTGCTACACTTCTGTTTCCTTATTTTGCTTTCTGGTCCCGCAGTCTGGATCCTGCAAAACCTTTTTTTTTTTTCATGAGCTGCTCATGGTTTGCTCTCCATTTGCCATCTCATCAATCTTTCTACCATCACCTCCATGCCTAAATAAAATACATATTTCGTTTTGATTAAATGAAATGAAATGAAAAATATAAAAGTGATGTTATGCTTGCCTTTTTTTTTGGGGGCTAGTCACTGCAGGGGAGGCGAGGTGAGCTGCTCACCCTCCACTCTCTCTCACTAGTCTCAAGTTCACTGACCGTTACATTTCTGTTCCTACTTGCTGGCTCTCGTCTGTGGTCATTATTTATCTCACCTAATTTCACTAATGTAGTTCTCATGCACTGGTACTAAGGTATCAGCGGTAATTCAGAGTTTGTCATTTAGATGCCAGTTTTTGTCAGTCGGTCAATGATACCTTTCCTGCAAGCAATATCATACTGATAACACTTGTTATCCTACTACGTTTAGTAGCTTCTGGTCTGTGGTCATTCCCTGTCTCCCAATGTATCTACATTTTTCATGTTATGTGTTTGTAAATCATAACAGAATAATACTTCTGAATGGTGCCCTGTGTCTTGCCCTCCTGCTTCTTTTGGTGGTTTAGTCAGTTGAGTCAGTAGGTGTGTGTTGAGTGTGATGTCCCAGTGCTGTGTCTGATCATAGGAAAACTGACCTGGACCATTGTTTCTGGATTGATCTTTCTATGGGCCAAGGTAGTTTTCTGTTTCTTTGATGACACCCAGTTCTTTCTCATAGTTCAGATGCTCTGCATTGTTGTGGTTGTCATGCAGCATTGTGTATGCACCTAGAATGAAAGTGGAATATGTGATCACGATGGGGGGTGCGGTACAAACAACTGAAATGTTTCGGCATTTGGGGGTAGTCATGTCAGATAAGGCACCACTAGGCAAGTAATGTGATAATGTGGGCTGGGGTAAGGTATTTGCAATTCCAGTGCACAACAGTTGGCACAAGCATGAGGCAGAACAGTAAAGACCCATTCATTTGGACACAGTGGTAGTGTAAATGATGGATTCACTTCTGAAACAAACCGGAATCTATCACTTTTTCTCACATGACATTCCCACTGTGAACCCATGCTGCCTTATGTACTGTGCACCAGTAACCAGACTTTTTTTTATCATCCACTCAGCAATTTTTTTTTTCAGAAGTTCGCCTCATTTTCATTACCCCTGATGTCAAATTAGCTTGTCTGTACTGTTGTGTCTCTGCCTTGTACCCACTGTTCTTCATTAGACTAAATACTACAGTACACCAGCCAACAATTGCCACACCTTCATACCACCATTTACCATACCTATTAGTCATTGGTGTCACTATTGTTCTTCTTTGCTATTTTTTGAATTGTTTGTACAATCCAATGTGCCTTCCTTATTTTGCCCACGTACAGTGTTAGGATTTCGTTCAAGAACCCTTCATCTGCGAAATGAATGGTATCAACCTCCCATACCTGGATTGATTATTTTAGTACATGTACTGTACATCTGGTTACCAACATCTACATTTAATATGCTTTGTTGTCCCCATTTGAGCATATTAGTGTACCCCCCGGTCCCTTTTGTTACCGGCTTCCCTTCTTCTCTCACCACCAAACATCCTGGGGCAACAGAGAGGGCTGGGAGTTTATATACAGACTAACTTTGCAAAAGTGGAGAGTAGGAAATCGAATATCCACCATGAGGCTAGGTGACCAGACTGTCTCAAACTCAAAGGGTGGCAACCCTGGCAAACACCCGAGTGGACCATTTACCATGGCCAGCAACCACGGTCCCTGACAATTATGCTATGTTTTCACTTCTTCACAGTCGCACCCCCGTCAATTCATCACACAGGCAGTGAAGTAATATTGATACTGACTGAAGCCATTTTTCATTCCATAGTGTTGATGGTTTTCACATCATTAAGTAGGAATGACTCACAGAGTGAGAATGGACACCCCTGTGGTAACACAGTCTGGTGCCGCATGTATCACCATTGTTTGAAACGCTCCTGAAATTCCATTTACCATATGAACATACCAAGAAGCCAGCAGAAGAAGGCCATTTGCTCTATCAAGTTTGCTCGTATTGCAGGGTCCACAGCTTGAGCTAATGTCCCTGCCCCTCTCGCCACCTCCTCCCATCCTCCCTTCCCATGATTATACCTTCCCATGCCTAGCCCAGCCTCTCTCATTGCTGACCACCATCTTCAATGAGATGGCCTCTTCTGGCAGTGCATTCCAAGTGTCCACCACCTCTCTGTGAAGAAGTGCTTCCTGACCTCCCTCCTAAACCTTCCACTTCCAGCTTAAGAATGTGCCCCCATTATCCCTTTCAAGTACTTGAATGCCCCAATCATGTCCTCTGTACATGTTCAGTGTCCTCAACCTCTCCTCGTTTGTCTTGCCCTGCTGACTGGATATCATCTTTGTAGCCATTCTCTGTACCTTCTCCAGCAGGTTAATGTCCTTTCTGAGGTGTGGGTGCCAGTACATGCATTCCATACTCTAGATGCAGCCTTACCAGTGACCTTTACAAGGGCAGTATAATCCTCCTCTCTCCTACTACTGATCCCCTAGCTATGCATCCCAGCATTTTGTTTGCCTTTGCTGATGCTTTCTTGCACTGTGGGAGTGCATCAGGTCACCAGTGATCATCACTCCCAGGTCCTTCTCCTCATCTGATGCAGATACTGACTCCACCCAGGTAATGCTCTGTCTTAGGATTCTTGGCTCCAATATGCATAACTTTGCATTTCTTGCCATTGAAGCCAGTTGCCACATCCTGTACCACCTCCCCAGCTTTTCCCGATCTTCCTGTAGGTCACTTATCCCTTCAGCTGTGTCCACTCTCCCACAAAGCTTGGTGTCATCTGCGAATAGGCACATTTAGCCTTTAATGCCATCCCCAATGACATTGATGAAGACATTGCACAACACCAGCCCCAGCATAGAGCCCTGTGGGACCCCACTGGTTGCTTCTCTAGTGCCAGATAACTCTCCCTCCACCACCACCCACTGGGTTCTGTCCCTCAGCCAGTTTTCCACCCATCTGACCATCTTTTCCCTAACTCCAAGATCCACCAACTTCTGATCAACCTTTGTGGTGCATAGAGTCAAAGGCCTTGCTTACCATAGTATGAAAGAAAGCAATAACCCATCAAACTCTCTGGTTATGAAATGTCGATAGGCACTCACTGCTGTATTATAACTGTTCCCATTTCCCACAGAAAGAAAGTGTTATCCTGGACCACACTGAGCACATCCTTGCTGAACTCTTGCACAACCCACTACCCTGTGGTACACGGATAAAGTAGACATTCCACAGCCACATCTTGGTGTCATTACTTCCACTTAAAAGGTACTTGGTGCCCAAACTTAGCCCTGAGAGAAAATCAGGTTGCTCCAGATGGGCTGTCTCCCACATTTAACTTCCAAGTTTATGCTTGCCCAATCATCTGTTAAAGTACCTCCACACCAAACAGTTTTAGTTGCTGGCTTAAATTTTTGCACATTTAACAAACTACTGCCACATCCATGGGTGCCCCAGACTGAAGGTTCTCTACTTGGAAGTGGCATGTTTTCATCCAACATAGGCAGCATCTTTTAATTAGAATTGGGGTTAACACACAGTCACCTTTTCTAATAAGTTCACCTTTGGTTTTGTGGATTCTCCTGTGTTTACACAACAGTTGTGCTCTCTTAAAATCTGAAGATGTCTAAGGCCACTTCACCAGTCAGAATGGTTGAGGGATTGCCACCAGAATCACGGAGGTTGCCCTCCGCAGCTGGTGCAATGGAAAACCACACAGGCATGTATTCTCCACTTCTGACACTGTCATCTTTGTTGATCCTCTTGTGTGATAAAGTACACAAAAGAAAAGAGATAGTTCGTTACCAGTGTTGACTGGGGAGCTGCACTGCAAGCTGTTTCCTCCTCCTACAACTGCAATCCAACTGTATTGCAGCATTCCACAGCACTACTGACAGTTCAACAACTGTTGATTATACTCTTGCATGTCTTGCATACTAACATACTAAAAGCCAGCAGAATAGTCATGACGGTGTTTCGTGTCTGCTCGTTAGCCAGCCCCTATTGGGCTCAGCTCCTCCCTCCCTGGCCCCAGACAGGGTTAACCTTGGCTTCAGTACAGCCATGCATCTGTCCAACCCCTCTGAAGCCCCTCAACAGTGTCTTGCTCAACTAGACTGCCACGCAAGGCTTTCCATGGCTCCACCACCCTCTCAGTGAAGTAATGCCTTCTACGTTCTCCCCTTTGGGTTCCCCCCTCCTGCTTCCATTCATGCCCGCTGGTTGTGCCCCCTTGCTTTTGCCAGAATATTTCTTTGGCTCTGCCCCTTTTAATTCCTTTCACATATTTAAATACCTCAATCATGTCCCCTCTGTCTCTACTCTCCTTCAGCAAATACAGCCTAAGGACTTCCAGCCCTTCCTCTTCAGTCCTATCACTCATGGCTCTGATCATCCTGGTTGCCCTCCTCTGGACCCTCTCCAACAGTGCTATGTCCTTTCTAAGGTGAGGCCTCCAGTGCTGCATGCCATACTCAAGATGCGACCTGATGAAGGCATTATTTAGAGGAAGGATCATCTCGCCTCCTGTTTGTTAATCCCCAGGCTATGCAGCCCAGTATCTTGTTTTCCTTTGCCAGCGATCTTCTGTAGTTCTCACTGTTGTTTATTCTGATGTCTACTTCCACCCTGCTGTCCCTTTCACTCGAAGTGGCTTGCAGTGAGACCCCTCCCAGGGTGTATACATGCCCTGGGTTTCTGACACTCCAATGAAACAACCTACACTTCCCCGAATTAAACCTCAGCCCCCACCTGCTTGACCAACCCTCCATGTTATCCAGATCCCTCTGGATTGCCACCCTCACTTCCTCCCCATCAGACAGTGCTCCCAGTTTTGAGTCATCTGTGAAGAGACTCATCCTACTCCTAACTCCTGTCCCTATGTTAGATACATAGACATTGAACAGGAGTGGTCCCAATACTGAACCTTGGGGCACCCCACTAAAGACCTTCCTAGGGGAGGAGGCTATCCCACCAACCACCACCCGCTGTGTTCTATCTGTAAGCTAGTTTTCTACCCATCTAAGCAACTGTCTTTCTACTCCCATCAACCCAAACTTTGCATTAACCTGAACTGGGGTGCGAGTCAAATGACTTACTGAAATCCAGATATAAGACGTCCACTGGTCTGTGTCTGTCCAGGGTCCCCGGCACCCAGTTGTAAAATTCTATCAGGCTGGTCTGGCACAATCTCCTTGGGATGAAACCATACTGTTTGTCATCCATGTGCACCAGCCTATCCAGTTGCCTCCCTAGCATCCCTTTGATGAAGCCCTCCATTAGTTTGCCTACCACTGATGTTAAGCTGACAGGCCAGTAATTTCCCATCTCCTCCCTATACCCCCCTTTGTGGATAGGCACCACATGAGCAACCCTCCAATCTTGGTGCACCCTTCCTGTCTGGAGAGAGGCATTGAACAGCACAGCTAGTGGAGCTGTTAGTTCGTCTGTCAGTTCCTTCAGCACTCTTTGATGCAGCCCATCCGTTCCTGGTGCTTTGTCAGTTTTCATCGCCCATAGATCCTCCCTCATGCTGTCCTCTGTGATTTCTCCCTCCCTAACCCCCCCTCAATAAGGCCCCCAGCCCCTTCTTGGCTTGGCCCACCTGCTACCACAGCCTCTTCTGATCCTCTCATCTCCCTCTGTCCTCTCCGCTCAGCTGTCCCTCCTCTCTCCCTTCAGGTTGAATGAATCCCATGTCTCCCTCCCTAAATACTGAGGCACAGTACTTGTTTAGTACCTCTGCCTGCTCCCCCACCTCCTGAGCCCATCCTTCCCCAGTTCTAATCCTGGAGATTTGTGCTCTCCCTTTTCCTCTGTTTCCCATATGTATCTACAAAATCCCATTCCACCCCTTCGGATATCCCTAGCCAGGTTTTGATCCATCCTCGCCTTGGTTCCTCTCACCACCCTTGTGACCCTTCTAGCTGACAACTCGTACTCACCTCTCTCCTCCCCCCCCCGGAGTGCTTTAAATGTGCGTAGGAAGCTTTCTTATCCCTCACCGCCTATTGCACCTCCCTGTTCCCCCAGCATGGCTCTTTGACCCTACCATTTTTACGCCTTACCCTTGCCCATAAGCTAGTAGTCTCCTGTAACTCTTTTTATATGGTCTCCCACAAGCTACCCACATCCATGTCTGGCCTAATCTGGCTCAAGCACCATCGAAGTATCCTACCCATGCCCATAAAGTCGGCCCCCCTGAAATCTACTACTACTGTGTTTTAGCAGTTTTCCTCCCCCCTTAGACACAGCAGAAACCAGACCGTGGCATGGTCTCCTCCTGCCATTGGGCTACACACCTCCAGATTCCTTATCTGGTTGCTGTCTGCAAGGACAACATCCAGTATCCTCCCCCCAAGTATGCTCCCCCACCTGTCGGACCAGAAAGGTATCCTGAAACACTTCCATCTGCCTCTGCTCCCTAGCCACCGCTGATGTCATGGTGTTCCAGTCTACCACCGGCATATTTCTGTCTCCATGACCACCACCCTACCCCTTCCAGGGTCACAGTGCCCCTTGATGTTCTCAACCAATTTTCCATACAGTTCCTCATCCATTGCATGGTGTCTGTATACCACCCCTACTTCCAATCTTTTGCCTCCCCCCCCGATTGTAGGGTTACCCAAATCGCTTCCACTCCCCCTTCTGCCTCCTCCACTCCACTCACCAATATGCTCTCCTTGACTATCAGTGCTACACCACCTCCTATACCCACTTCTCTATGCCTCCTGAATATTGTGTAGCCCTCCAAGTTTCAGTCACAATCAATTCTTCTGGTTGACCCATGTTTCCGTAATTTCTGCCACATGCGCTCATCCTTCTGCCAGCATCACCTGGTACTCAGGCATTTTGTTGCCTATACTCCTGGCACTGACTGGGGCTGACCTCCACCGCACCCTTCCCTACACAATTCTTTTTTTCAGTTGTTTAACCAGGAGCAGCACACTAAGCTGAAAGCTTTTTACAAGCGCGTGACAGGAGCTGGGGAAGTTAAGTGACTTGCTCAGGGTCACACAGTATGCAAGTGGAAGCTGTGGGATTCAAACCCAGGTCTGGTCTGCTGGATGTCACCAGAGTTGCAGCTCAGAGCCTTAAACCACTGTGCTATACTGCCTCCCATTGACTCAATTGACTCTGCCCTGCACACTCCCTATTTGTCCTTTCCTGCACAGCTCTTTCTTTGTGTACATTGGAGTTCTCTGTCCTCATTTGCCACCCTATACCAGGGGTCTTATTCAATCTTCCTGTCTCCAGTCTTTCACTAGTCCCTCCCCTCTTTACAGGTTTAAACCCCACTTCTCGTGTTTGAATTCAGCGAGTTTCAGTTTTAAGATCTCCTTCCCCTCTAGGTTAACATGAATACTATTCCTAGCATATAATCTCTTATCATCCCATGTGTCCCCCCAGTCCATACCCTTCTGCCCTGCACCAATCCCTGCACCACTGAGTCACACCTCTGAGTTTGTGCTTGTTCCCTCTGGATGCCCTAGGCACCTGCAGGAATTCTGAGAATGAAATTGAACTCCCTATAGAATGGCAGACTCTGGCCAGTTCCTGAAACCTCGCCTGGATTTCCAGATCGCTGTTCCATTCCAAATCATTTGTGCCCAGGTTTACTAGGAAATCAGGGGATCCCACGTATTCCAATGCTAATGAATATAGCTGTAATTCAGCCTTGTGAACAGATAGTTCCAGAATGCATTTAGCCCTCACTGTGCTGCTTTTACTCTCCCCTACTCCCTCCCAATGGATGCCACTGGTCATGGAGTCTGCCAGCAGGATCACCTTCACCCCCACCTTACTGGCCCTTTTGACCCTTCTTGGCTCTTCCTTCCATCAACCACCCCCAGCTTACTCCCCCAACCCCCTCTAGTCCTGGGATCACTAGTCTGTGCAAATTCTACCCTGCTCTTCCTTCTGCAGGCGGGTCCCAATTTACTCTCCCCCCCCCACTACCTCCTGGTCAGCCCAGCCAGCTTCCCCGATCCCCCTGGACTGCCTTTTGGTGCCAGAATCCACAGATCACCCCTTCCCCATATCCTTCTACTGCTTCCGTCCCTGCCTCCAACCACCCCTCCTGTCTTGTTTCCACACTCCCTTCTGGCATATTTCTCCCTATCCTACACTCCTTACCCCCCTCCCATCCTCAGGAGATAACTCCCTCAGCCACACTGGCCTTCCTAGAGTTCCCCCTACCATCCCCCTTCCCTTGGCTGACTTCCCCAGCCTGAGTGCCTGCTCACCTCCAGTTCCCCCCTCCTCCTCCTCTGTCCCCTTCACCTCTCTTTCCTCCCACCTCTTCCGGGTTACTGCTCACACTCTCACTGCCTGCCTGCCCCCCTCCTGTATCACTACCCTTCCTACTCCCATCCCTTGGCATTCTAACCAAACCCTCTTTGACTGCCTGGCCCCCCCTCCACCATCCTCATCCTTCTCCTCCTCTCCTGGATAGAGCATGGTGTATGTGTTGCTAAGAGCCATGCCTTCCCTGGCACGTTGTCTCCTACCCCCTCCTCCATCGCTCCACCCAGTCTGCCCCGATGTAGGTGGTTTCCATCCGTTGCTCGTATTGACCTACCACTCCTGAATTTCATTGGGCCCATGGCTACCAGCTCCCTGGGTATGCTGTAGTGGCCTCACCTCCCTCCATGGGAACAGTTCCTTTCCTTTCATGACCCCCCACATGAATACTTCCAGTTCACTTCTGATCTCCTCTACCTACCCCATTTCAGTTTTGAACACTAACTATACTCTTTCACTGTGATACTGCTTGTGATTGCATGTTCCTTTTCAGTCTCTCACCACTGTCCACTGTAACAGCTTTCAAACTTAGGTTCTAAATCCTATCGCCTAAGCCACTGGTTCATATACAAGACAGGTGCTGACCATCATGTTAGTGTAGTCCTGTATCCGTCATGTTGGACCTGCAGTCCACACTGTAGCAAAAGGTGTTTGATCCACCTTAATTATGCAAACATTCATTGAATCACTGATGGCCTGCAGTCATAATTTTGACTAAGTACTTATAATCAGTGTGTAGCATGGACTGTTGGTCCAGTGCCACAATGATGTGGGCGACACAGTTTTGATGCTTGCACATTCCATGGCATCATCATTGATGCTACCATCCACAGCTGACAAAGTAAAGTCTTCCAATGACAGCACAGCATCCTTGTATCTCAATATGTGTATTGCATGCGCTATTACGCCATCCATCTACTCCACCATTTGTTGGATAACTGGAGACTGCAACTGTATAACCTGCATCTCTCTGTCCTATATGCACAGCCATTACATCAGGCACTTTGACTCCCCTATAGGCCATGGATAGCACTGACTATTCAATTTATACCAACCCTGTATTTGCAACATCATTGCGCCACAATTTAAAAAAAATTTTTAGAGTAGGAAAATGTCTTGGTCTGTGTCTGCATGCAATGCAGTGCTACTAAGTTTCCAATGTTGTTTCACTGTGTCCTGTACTTAGAGCACTAGAAATGGAAATCATTGCAACACACCCTCTGGTACGTTACATCCCTTCTCCATGTTGTCCATAGTTTTTGCCCCTTTGTTTCCACCATAATTTCACTACAATTGCTTTGGCAATAACTCTATGTGATAATGTTGTTAACTCTAAACATGTTTTCATTTCATTTTTTCAGGTCGCTCATGTTCCGCTTGTCAGCATGACACTATAAAACAAAATGGAGACTCCAAAGGCAAGTAAGCGTGGAAGGCCACGGACAGTCACAGATTCAGCATGCAAAAGACAGAGGAAAATGAATGACATTCAGCGCAACAAGTGCCGGATCTCCATTGGTGCTCAACTGTCTCGTTGGCTCATAATGAAACATACACTCAACTTCAAGTTCCACTCTGATGTGGCGTGTGTACAGCTTGTGAGTGACTACATTCATCAGTTTGCATGTACGGCTTTTTCAACAAACTCCGTCTAATAATAAGTATGACCAATGTCATTTATGTTCTCCAATGCAGTTATGATATGATCGTATGAATGTACGGAGTACATATGGCCACTGGTTGACATCTCCACTATTATGCTCGACACCGCTGTCTGCAAAACTCTGTGGACAACTAATGTTTGCATAGATACGAGAACTCAGCTACTCCTAATAACCCCAGTGTTAGCAACATACAGTCATTGGAAAGGCAAGTGGCCTGCATGTTGTCAGAACTTTGCTATTTTTCAGGTATCCATGTAGTATTGTTCCTTACTTCTCATTTTACTTTTAGGGTTGAAATGGAACCTCTGTCTGATGATGCGGTTTGTCCACCAGGAAGTCCAGTGAGAACCATGGCACAACACTTTGGATACACAGAAACTCACTGCAACAGTGATGGGTTTCTATATATGAGAATTTCTCAGTGAGTTCTCCGTAATTAGTGATAGTGGTAACACTACAATGCAGGCTTTAGATTGGCCTGCTCATTCTGTAATGTTAGTGGTGTTATACTTACATTTCTATCTTTCTTACAGATGTGTTGACAATGATACCAAGGATAAAACCTATCATGCGGATAGTCTCCTGATTCTACCACTTTGTCTGAGGCCACAGAGACTTTGGGGAGGTATCAGGATAAGTCTATGTAAAGTAAAGTGAGCAAAGCAACAGAACTACATAGTAAACAGGGAGGAGAGGAGGCACTGTGGATCATCCATGGAGACTGGAAATGGCACCAAAATTCACTCTTGTTGTATATAGAGCCCTGTGTCAAGGAAGAATCTGTGCTAGCAAATGGTAGAAGGCATCCTTATGATGGCAACGGTGACACATCAAAACCGCCATCACCGAGGAAACAAGCCTTTGTGTGAAGGTTCTTAAACAAATAAAACAAAAGAAAAAACACTATGGTTATCAAAATAATTGGCAGGCAAGGTTAGGGAGAAAAACATAGCATTCAAGATGTATAAGGAAACATAGAGGGAGCAGGATAGAGAACCGGTGGTTATCACAGCAAAAACACTAATGTTATTTATAGCTTTACAGTATTCATGATCTGCCTGATGCATCTTTTGCAGTAGATGCCCATGGCCTGTCAGATGAGGTTGCTGCCACTGACGAAGCAATCACAGAGCATGAAACACATGATGCACAGGACATTAACAGTGAGGATAGCATTTCGGATACCAAACTTGCAAAGTCTCTTGTTGACCAAAATAAGTTTGTTGTGTACTACAATAACTTGCTCGACCTTGCAAAAGCATCTGTGCCCAACTCTTGCACTTCTTGTGGATGTGCACTTAATATCCATTCTAGGACTAGTGGATCATGCCTTACGCTAATGTGGGTAGGTATGTCCTACCTTATGACTAGGCCATCAACTGCAAATGAAAAATAACTATTGTGAACACTTACTTACAGTTCATTATTTTGTTTCAGGTCTGCAAAAATAAACATGTTGAATTTAAATGGACAACTCAGCCACAGCTCAAACAGCTCCATCCTCTTGTCAGGGAATAATTATGGGACAATATCCCTGATGTTTAAATTCCTCTGCCTGGCGATGATTAGTCCTTCCTCCTTCTTTCGATTCCAAAAACTATATGTTGTGCTGGTTATTGAGAATCTTTGGGAGGAAATGGAAGCCAAGCTTCTCACTGCATGATCAGGAGAATGGGTGGTAGTGATGGGTAAAACATAACAGTTGTTGATTCATTGAACACGATTTTTCTGATGCATAATTAAATTGTAATCACAGTACATGGTTTGTTGCCATATTATGACACACAGTTGCACCTCTGTTTTCTTTGATAGGAGATGGTCGAATGAACAGTCCAGGCTATTCTGCACAATATTGTACTTATACGCAGCATGGACTATGACACTAAAGAAATAATTTCAGTTAAGATTGTTGATAAACGTGAAACTGGCCTCAAGTCCCCAAATATGGAGTCACTCTGTTCGACGGTCACTAGATGCACTCCAGAGACACAAAGTGGCATTAACTGAGGTTGTGACCAATTCCCAAAGTCTAATGCGTGAGTAGTACTAACTTATGTATCATTTTATTTATGTGATATGCCAGGAAGATCACAGTAGACAACAGTTTCAACACACAATGTGTGTCTGGGGAAGTGGATGACTTGTAAGGCATTCAATTAAACATTATGAATGGAACGTACACAATTCAATTATACAGGCAGTTCAAGACAACGTATATTTGCAGTCAAATCAAGAAACAGTATATGGTTCCAATTATGCATAGGGTATGGCACAAAGTAGCAAACAACTGAAAAATACTACATGGCTGCATGACATGAAGGTCGCTATGTATATCACAATCCAGACGAGTACCAAAGGTCTGCAAAATCAGTAATAGCATACCTACTACAGTCCTTTAAGATGCAAAATGCTCTTCTCATTTGCAGTCCACAGACACATAATTGTGTAATGCTGATTAGATAGTGGAAGAACAATAAGTTAAGTAAAATTCTGTGGGGGTTGGGGATGCCACAGTTTATACAATCTGTCTGTGAAGGCGGCAATGCAGACAGTTATTATACTATGCTGCACATCACATGTACGTTACTCTGAGTACCTCAGTGAATGAGTGTGTTTGTCAATGGCGCTGGTATGCTAAAGCTGAGATCAGTATTGAGTGCACAAACTCAACAGTTGCAGACAAATTTAGCACAGTGGAGTAGATACCTGTTATCAAGGGTAGGCAGTGTAGTGCAGTTGATCACGGCTATGACCTGAAAACCTGGAGGCCAGTGTTTGAATCCCACAGCACCCACTTGCATACTGTGTGACCCTGAACAAGTGACTTATATTCCCTGAGTTATCCGGTGGCACCTGTAAAAAATATTGAGACTTTAACAAGAAAGGAGAGTAAATGACAGTGTTGTCTGCATTCATATGAATTGAGGTATATATGTAGACAGACGGCAAGTCAGATATAACAAAATGCAAGAGTCTGTGGCACAACATTCATCCATGCTGTGCCCCAGTGTCACTGTTAAGGGGTGAGGCAGTGGAAATTGCTACTGTGACTGTGATCTACAAACCAAGGTTGTCACAGAAACCAGTTGTGGAATTGGACAACTATCCTTCACTGTAGATCTGATATACTGTAAAATAGTAAGCAGTGGCAGAGGGTAGGAGAAGGTGGTACAACTAGGTGTTGATGAAGGTTTAGGGGTAAAATTGAGTGAAAGACTAGACAAAATGTTGAGTGCTGTTTCGGCTTCTTTGCACGGTTGAGGTACAGAAGTCTTCTACACACACCTAGTGGCATTCTGTCATTTGTTGCAAAGTAGGCATTACTTGTCGTAGTCTTTCTTGAACTGGGACATGTTGAATCTATATCAATCATACTTTATTTACTGTACAGTTGTTTGGTTGATACATGCTTGTGAAACTAATGTTATTCCTGCAGGTAATCAATACCCATCTGTGAAACACTTCTTTGCAATCTGGCATGGTGCCAAAAATCATGGGAAACGCATTATCACTGTTAGTGACTGCCCAATCAACCCTTCTGCAGATAAAGATGCGTAACTTAAACTTATCGGTGGCAATGTTTGCTACTTCATTTCTATTGTTAGGCTGGTACACAAGCTGGATGCAAGGTTTTATGGAAATGGTGCCGTGACATTGTTAACCATTTCTGGCACTGTTGCCAGGAATCCGATAATTACCATGATTTTATGGTATGTTACACATTTTGGTTTCACTGTAGCAGTCATGTTGCTGTGCCACTCTCATGAGGTTAGTGTAACATTTTGCCGTATCTCTTGCAGGAGCGCTGGGTTGGTATTTGCCACCACGTGGTGAATGTGCATGAATGGGAACTGGGTAGTGGCCAGGGTGTCGGTGTATGCAGCCACTCAGAGCTTGAACTCCCATGCGTCAAAGAATGGCTGGTTCTATCATCACCAGCACATCGTGAACTGTGCAAAGTGCTTTTGTAAGCTTCCTGGGATCTATTCCTTACTATATTACATTCAGGTACTAGTCATCATGCATTCAGCGCAAATGGTGACTTTGACTATCGTGCACAGTCAAACTGTGTTGTTCTGTAAACCCTTCTGAATGATTCACACCTACTGTATCTAATCATTAACAGGAGCACCTACCAATTGGTACAGTTCCAACAGCACATACTGATGTATTTTTCTAAAAGACACACATATACATTTCCTGTATATCATGTCAGAAACTACCTGGCAGTGCTGGACTATAATCACCATGTCACGAGACCATACCTGTACAACAAAAAAGGAGAGAAAGTGTAAGCAACTTTCAATCTTTAAATCATTGTAAACCACTACTTCGTGCCACTTGAGCTGTGTAGCTCGACCATTCTACAGCACTTGTTTTGTAGAGCTAACACAACCATTGGATGCCTGATACATTGGCACAAACACACAATGTGTTCATCACTGGAGGGAGGGTGGAAGAAAGTTGGTTATGTGTTATCAACTATGCTTTGATAATTATAAAAGTGCCATCTGTGCTTCAAATAATGTATCATACAATGATCGAGTAAATGTCATGGTCTCATGGTCTCACAATGTTCCCTTTTGCAGTTTCAGGCGTCTCTTCAACAGGAAAAGCTGCAGATGGACTGTCGTTGCCAAGATACCAAAGGAGTATTTATACATCCCCAATATTATGATTAAATAGTAATGTGCCATATTGAGAGTTCTGTGCATGTTACCACCAGAACTGACTTGCCAGATGATGACCCACAGTGCATTCAACACACAATAGCAGCGGTGCAACCACCGGATACTAAATATCTTGTTGCACAGCACTTGTCTCGCTTTAAACAATGATGCATAATTTGCTGCAATCATGGGACACTGACATCACAAATTAATGTTTGCACTGTAATCTGCATTTATCACATTACGTAAAAGGCAGCATGATGCAAGACGTTCCATACAGAGAATACAACTTGTCTATGGCGTGACATCATAGTATGTTACACTGCCCATTTTGTAGTGAAGAAAAATGGTGTTGCACTAGAATGTAGAAAGTATATCCTGCATTTCCTTTCCATTATTGACATGACAATGAACAGTTACTGACAGCAATCTGATGTTATTAACACTACTTACAGCAGTCTTAATGCTAACCATTCTGTTTTGTGTCCATTTCAATCACATATGGAATTCTCAAAAGCTTTTGGTTTTGCATCTATTGTTAGGTGTTGTAATAACTTAGTTTTATCTGGATGAATGGCAATGATCATGTTTGGTTTGTACCACTAAACTTTGCTTCTCTTAATGCCTCCATAATCCCTCACTGTCCCTCTTTCCATTATGTTTCATTTCTGCTCTCACAATGAATAACAACATAATGTCCCATCCCCTCTTGAAGCACCATATGGTATGCACAGATCCACCTTGATTGGACAGTGCATTACACCCTGATAACACTCTTTGAGTGCATTAGTGCCTCCGACTTGGAGTAAAATGCACCATGGAAGCCTACTCTGTTCATGCCTTTAGGGAACTTGAATGTCGTGATCATGTCCTCTCTATCTCTCTCTCTCTCTCTCTCTCGCTTCTATCCTCCTGAGTATACATGCTGATCTCTATTAGTCTTTCCTCATAATATATATCCCACAACCACAGGATCATCTTTGTTGCTCCTCACTGGACTGCCACTAGTAGTTTGATATCTCTGTTCAAGGATGTGTGCTAGAACTGCACACAGTTCAGTGCACTGGCGTACAGAGGTGTGCTATGACTTTGTTACATTTGGATGTTATCACCATTGCTATGCACCTTAGCATCCAGTTTGCCATAATTGATGCCTTCCTACACAGGGAAGAGTGTTTAAATCATCTACATATCAGCATCACAAGATCCTTCTCCTATTTGGTTGAGGACTGTTTGATACCATCCATGCATTCAATGTATCCTTGGTTTGCGCACCTCGAGTTCTGTGTACAGATCTGGATACTGCACCTCAATATGGATACAGAGAGTGTAGAGGCGGTCAATTAGGGGGCTACTCAAATGGTACAGGAAATGCACAGAAAAGACATATGAGGAATGGCAGAGGGAGCAGGATATGTATACATTGGAGAAAAGGACAGAGAGCTATGATTGAGGTGTTCAGACATCAAGAAGCTATAAACAGCATGCCAAAGGGATACCTATTTCAGATTAAAGGATGTTCAGCAGCTAGGTGAAACAGTGTGAATTTGGAAGGTGGACATTTTAAGGGTAACATGAGGAAGTACTATTTCATGGACGGGTGGTAGATGCTTGGAACCACTGGCCAGAAGAGGTAGTGGCACAAGACAGTCTCAGGTTACAAGCAGTCATGGGATCAGTACATGGGTATTGTGGGATGTAAGGGGGAACATATAAGATCTTGTGGTGGAGGGAGAGCTCCATAGAGGGGGGAAACTAGGCAGACTATGTGGACCGTGAATGTCCTTATGTGCTGACACTGTTATGTGTATATGTATGTATGTATGTTAAATCTAAGCTTCCATTTTTCATCCCATTGCACGTATATTTGCATGCCTCGTGTAGTCATGCATGCCCTTCTCAGCTTTGTTCACTGTTCTTGCAAATTTCGCATCATCAGTAGCCTGCAGTTAACATACTTCATCAGGTCATTAATAATAATATGCAATAAAGCAATCAGGGTGGTTTATCAGGATCTTGATGTGAAGCCAGGTATTTATCCAGAGAATAGCCCCTTTATATCCACATGCTGAACCACTTCATTTTGTATGACTAACAGTATTAAAGGCAATCTATCAACATTAAGAGTCTGACACCCAAGTACGTGGCTAGTACTCATTTTCAGTCTGCGAACAAAGCATTTTGTATATTTACTGTTTGCTTCTGTGTAATAGTTTGTTTCACACTAACAATATTGACCTGCAAGCTGCCATTTTCAGTAACTACAAATCATAGAATCACCTGCTGATGACAACAGAGAAGGGCAGCAGCACTTTGAGATTCAATAGTCTGCAGTCCATTTAAAGTGTTTATAAGCTCTGATCATATGTTTGGTAGCTCAGCTGTTCTCCGAGGCTTATGCACAGTCATCTGTGACTGTACTTATCCTCGAGAGGACAACAGTAACAAGAAACAAAACAGCAAAGCATATTCTGCCTTCTAGGTCCAGCGCAATGTTACTGATGAAGATGTTGAATAGGACCGATCCCACCACTGATCCCTGTGGTACCTCACTGGTCACTCTTTCCTCTGTGGAGTGACAGCCATTTACCACCACCATCTGTGTCCTGCAGCCCAGCCAGTTACCTACCCCCGCACTACTGTTCTGCCCACACCCATATTCCCCAGTTTGTGTAATAGTCTTCTATGTGGCACAGTGGCAAAGGCCTTGCTGAACACCAAATAGCCCATGTCCACTGCACTCCCCTGATCCATCTCCATAGTCACCGAGTCAAAAAAAATTCAACGATGTTTGTCTGACATGACCTCCCCTGGTGAAACCATGCTGCCTTGGGTCATGTAGTCCACTGACAACCAGATGTTCCACCAATCTCTCCTTCAGTTGTGCTTCCATGATCTTCCCCACTACCAAGATAGGCCTGACTGGTCTGTAGTTCCCAGCTTCCTCTTTGTTCCCACTTTTGTGTAAGGGGACTATATCTGCTGTCCTCCAGCCTTTTGGCAATTGCCACTGCCCTGGGCTCCAATGCTTCTACTCCTGCCCCCTATGCCAATACTCCTCTTCTTGTGGGACAACCTTCCATGTGGCACTCAATGGAAGGCCTTGCTGAAATCAAGGAAGACTGCCACATGGCTCACATCCAGTGCCATTGTAACCTATTCAAAAAACTAAACCAAGTTTGTTTTACTGGAGCTGACAGTGACAAACCCAATGCTGTCTGTCATCTTGCAGGTCATTATCACTCAGAAACTGCATCAGCCTTTCTATGAACATAGATTCCATCTGTTTCCACGTAAGTGTGCTACGGATCACTGCATTGTATTTCCCTGGTTCATTAGTGAGAACACTTTTATGGAGAGGTACCAAGTGTGCCTCCTTACAATCTCTGTGTGTGCATCCCGTATTTAGTGCAGTGTTCCACACATCTGCCAGTCGCTTTGCCTGGCCACTGACAGCACCATCAGAATCCTAGCAATGTATCCCATCTGGCTCTGGTGTCTTGTCTATCTTCAGTGCTCTCAGGCCCTCCATCACCCTTTACACCGTGGTGACCCCATCTGTGGTTGTCTCACCCTACATTCATGCATCCCCTTATGTCACTGTTTTACTCCTTTAGGGGGCATCATTATAAACAAAGGGTGGACACATAACTAGATAGCGCTAGAGAAGCCTCTGTACATTTCAGCCTCCGGCAACAATCATTTAGTCACCTCTCAGCTGTTTCACTGTCCATACGTGTACTTGTATTACTGATTGTATATGCACTTTTGTACAACTGCTGATGTCCACCTTGCTGCCTCATTGCTGTGTCCATGGCCGTGTCCTAACTCGATCCTTAATGAACAGTCCACTTGCCCACTTATCACATACATACATACACAAATAAATTAATAGATAGATAGAAAAATATACTGCCATATAGGGCTCTGCATTTGTTTCCTGAGAAAAACTTTGAATTGTGTCATTCTTTTTTTTTAATTAACTAAGTTTTATTATTTTCCAGCACCAAGTGTGTACACAAGTTAACAGGCCGTAATAAACAGTAGGTGCAAAAATAAGAAAACAATATAACCAAACCCACCTCCTCCCCCCAAAGAACTACATACCCCTATTAACCGCCCCACTGTCGCAGTATGAGAAACATTATATCACATATGTTTCCAAGTTGTCAGAATAGCCTCCAAGCTTCCCCTCAATGATGTATACATATTAACTCGATCTTGCATAAATGCAATATGCCGTTCCAACTGTAATGCCAACATGACCTCTCTATACCATTCCAGGACGGATGACACTTTCTCATCAGTCCAATGTCTTGCTATTACTATTTTAGCAGATGCCAATATCAGCGCCATATGTGCCCTTCGACACTTAGGAGTACCAGGAGGAAAACAATTAATCATACAAATTGCAGGGGCGAAGAGCTCAGACAGGCCAAGGATAGGGTCCAAAGTGTTATTAATGGTGCTCCAGAATACCTTTATACAGGGGCACAGCCACATCATATGATATAAAGAACCTGAGTCTTTCTTGCATCTATTACACACGGATGTGGCTGTTTTCCCGTATCTAGAGAGTTTGACCGGTGTCAAATATAAATCATACATGATATTATAACAAACCAGTCTTAACCTATCTTGTTTAACTAATTTGTACATTGATGCCCATAATGTCTTCCATAAGGTGACATCCTCTGGGATATCCAACTCTTTTATCCAATAGGAGCAGAGACCAGATGGCATTCTATGATCCCACTCCAGTAGAACTTTGTACACTTTGGAGACAGCATGCGATTGAGAAGCTATCTGCAGAAGTGCTATTATCTCTCTTTCCCCTGGATCCTTCGGGGGATCCACGCAGAAAATGATGTGATGGCCTTACAAATTTGTATATACTTAAAGACATCAGTGTTTAGTGCACCGATCGAGCGTTTTAGCTGAGGGAAGGGGATTGGTTTACCATTTTTCCATACTTCTGAAACTTTACACTGAGTCAGCCGGGGCCACAGGATTGGGGGTATCGGAGACCCCTCAATCTTGAAGTGAGGATTACTGATCACTGGTTGATTAGAGGCTTGATACCACTTTATTCCAAGATACCGTTGGGCTTGGTGGGACACTTTCATTGACCATCCCATGGGGTTCGTACTTAGGGACCTGGGAATATACGCCGGTGAGACATACAGAAGGGCCCACAAAGAACACTTCACCTGAGACACTAAATATCTTTCGATGGATAGCCACAACGGGGAATATACATGATTTCCAACGTCATTATGCCAAAAGGCTAGCTTATTTATATGTTGGGCTATGTAATATAAAAAGAAAGAGGGGGCCGCGAGGCCACCTCTCAGTTTTGGGACTGTTAACTTTAGGTAAGATCTACGAATACCTTTTTTGTTCCATAAAAAAGCGTTAAGCTTATTTTGTAATCTAGAAAACCACTTATTTGGCAGGTACACCCCTAACATCCCTAATGGGTATAATATCCTTGGTAATAGATTCATTTTGATAACGTTTAACCTACCCCAAAGAGAAAGAGGCAATAATCGCCATCTTTCCAAGTCTCTAAATACTGTTATAATTAGGTTATCAATATTATTATGTTTTATGGCCCCCAGTTCCCTAAAGATCTTAATACAAAGGTAATCTAGAGACTTCTTTTCCCACACAAGGCCTAGGGAGGACAGTTCTGCCTTATTTATTCTATGATTCAATGGCATTATCTTAGTTTTGGTATGATTTACTCTATAGTAGGACAATTTAGAGTATTCCTCAATCTCTCTGAGAACAGCCGGTATTGAGGAACCGGGGTTTTCTAGATGTAATAAGATATCATCAGCATATACCAATCAATCAATCAATCAATCAAAATCTTTATTTATTCAGGCGAACATCCTTGAGCATAGCTCATTTACAAGATGGACCTGAGTGGTCAAAATAATATAAGGTTACAAATTTTACACAAAAACATGGTACTGAATAAACACAAATACAATGATTTATGAATGAGACAGATATACAAATATTTACATATATACAAGGCAAAATGACAATAAACCTAAATCATATTAAAAGGAAAGAAACAAACAGTATAGTAGGGATAAAGCTCGGATAGTTGGACTTGGGTAGGCATTTTTGTATGAAGTTGGTTGGAGAACAAGCTAGAAGAATGATAGAGAAATAGGGGGTAGCATAAAAAAGGGGGAAGGAGGGGGTGTGGGAGGACTAGGCCTTATGGAAGCAGTTGCATGATTCTGGGAATAGACTAGTGTACAGTTTTTTGAAAGATGTTAAAGGAATGAGGGTATCCAATTTCAAGGTCTTTTGGAGAGAATTCCAGATAAGTGCTAGGGAATAGCTGATTGCAGCCCTTCCATACTGGGTGCAGATGATAGGAATCTTCAGCATGATGAGTTTATTGATCCTTAGGGTGTAAGGCCTGGATGTGATCCGGTTGAAACAGTCTGAGCTGTAGGAAGGGAGTTTGTTTGTCAGAGCTTTGTAGATCCAGACAGCAGCATTTTTGTTTCTTCTGTGTTGCAGGGATGTCCAACTGACTGCATTGTAGAGAGAGCAATGATGGGTGCTGGAGGGAAGATCTGTAATGAATCTAATAGCTCTATGATACAAGGAGTCTAATTTATTTAAATGGGAGAGGGAGCAGTGGCCATAGAGGAAGTCAGCATAGTCAATGAGGGATAGGAATGATGCCAGGATTAGCCTTTGTTTGGAATCTCTGGTCAGGTAGTGTTTGATCCTATAGAATAGGCCAAGTCTTTGTCTAAGCTTTTTCAGAAGCTCTTCAATGTGGCTAGTGTAATCAAGTTTATTGTCAATCCAGACTCCAAGATATTTGAATTTGTCCACATATTCCAGGTTTTCACCAAAGATGGTAGATAATTGTGGGAGGGTGAGTGATGGGACAGTGGAAGAGCAGTTCTTGGTGGCAAAGAACATAGCTTTCGTTTTCTTGGCATTTAGTAGTAATTGTTTTTCTAATAAGTTGTGCTGTAGGAGGGAGAACTCAGACTGTAAAAGCTCACAGGCTTTTGATGGTGAGGGATTACTGACATATAGTACAGTATCATCTGCAAAAAGGTGAATATTAGATTGTGAGAGATTGGAGTCAATATTGTTGATGTAAATGGCAAAGAGGATGGGGCCCAGGATGGAGCCTTGTGCACACCTCTTAGGAGTGGTTTAGAGGTAGATAGGTCACCTTCATTTTTTACCAGTTGTAATCTTCCAGAGAGATAGCATCTGAACCATTTAAGAGAGAGTGAGTCAAGGCCTATGGAGTTCAGAGAGGAGATTAGTAGTTCATGGTCCACAGTGTCAAAGGCTTTGCTTAGATTCAGAAACTCAGCACAGGTGTTATTCTTTTTGTCTAAGGCAGCCTGCCAGTCATTTGTAACTTTTGCTAAGGCAGAGATGGTGCTATGCATAGATCTAAAACCAGATTGAGCTGGGTTAAGGAGATTGTTGGTATCAAGGTAGGCACTTAACTGAAAGTTTACTAGCTTTTCAAGCATCTTGGACAGTACTGGTAAGATGGAAATGGGCCTATAGTTGTTGAGGTCCGTGGGATCACCTGCCTTAAGTAGTGGAAACACTTGAGCTGTCTTCCATATTGAGGGGATAGAACCAGTGGCTAGGGACAGATTGAAGAGGTGGGTGAGGGGGGCAGCTAAGGCGTGCAGTGCTACTTTTAGAAAGTAGGGATCCAGGGAGTCTGCACCTGCACTTTTAGTTGTATCTAGTTGGAATAGAAGGTCTTCTACTTCTTTTAAGAGTATTGATTTGAAGAAGAATGTGGAAGCAACCTTTTGTCCCTCAGTAGATTGTATGTTTAGTGATGATCTCATTAGGTTTGCAGGTGAGGAGTCGAAAGCTAGGCCAGCTGTAGTGAAATGATCGTTGAAGGCATTTAAGATTTTTTGCTTGTCTGTGATTTCAATACTATTTAGGTGCACTTTGGGTGGTAAGACAGGGGTAGAAGTT
Source organism: Neoceratodus forsteri (assembly GCA_016271365.2). Classification (NCBI taxonomy): domain Eukaryota; kingdom Metazoa; phylum Chordata; order Ceratodontiformes; family Ceratodontidae; genus Neoceratodus; species Neoceratodus forsteri. The sequence goes on along the minus strand of CM057458.1, from coordinate 115,724,658 downwards.
TGACCTAGGATCCCCTTTATGGTACCCCAGACTCTGGAAGGGTTGTGATAGGAGGCATCCAATTCAGCTGTGTAGAAGGCAGCCTTGGCATTTCTTACTTGTTTTGTGCAGGAGTTTCTGGCTTTTCTGAATTGAAGCCAGTCATTTGGATCCTTTGTCTTTCTTGCCCTTTTCCAGAGTTTATCTCTGGCAAGCAGTGCGGATTTAAGGTCAGCAGAGAACCAGCGACAAGATTTGAGTTTGGTTCTGACACTGGTGAGGGGTGCATGTATATTGAGGGCACATGTGATAATATCACTTAAGATCTGAAGAGCTGTCTCTATTGAAGCTGTGAGATAGAATTCTTGCCAATGTGTGGTGTGGCACAGATCATGGAGATATCCTGAAATATTAAAGTTCTTTTTTGACCTTCTTGGGAGAAATTTTGCAGGGTTGGGTGGCTTGATTGTTGATCTTATGCCAGCTATGGGACAGTGATCACTTATGTCACTGAATAGCACTCCAGCATGAGAATACAGATGAGGTTTAGTTACCAACATGATGTCCAGGAGTGTGCTGTTGAGATTATTCTTTGGGTTAATCCTTGTTGGTTCTTTGATTAATTGAGTGAATCCATAAGTGTCACAGAAGGTTACTAGGGGTGCAGATGCATTGGTTAGCCAATTTAAATTCAGATCACCTAAAATGATGGTGTCTTCAGGGCCTAGATTAAGTATAGATCCTAGGTGGGATGGGAGTTTGAGGCCTGCAGAGGGGGACCTGTAGCAGCCAATCAGTTGAAAGGATGATATGTTAGGAAGAGTTATTTTAATTGATAAGCATTCGAATTCCTTTGGCTGTGATGTAATATTGAGGCAGGATGCAGAGATGTTTGCTTTGACATAGATGGCTACCCCACCGCCCCTGGATGGACGGTCAGATCTGAAGAGCTGGTAGTTGGGAAGATTTATTTCACTGTCTTTTGTTGCAGATTTGAGCCATGTTTCAGAGATAACCAGAAAGTCAGGTAAGGTGTGTGCAACCCAGGTCTGTATTAATGAGAACTTTTTTAGGAGGCTGCAGGCATTGATGTGAAGAAAACTCAGGCCATTTATGGAGGCTAAGTCAGATGGGGAGATAGAGCTTTCTGTGGGTCCAGGGTTGATTTCAACAGTGCCAACACAGATCAGCAGAAAGAAGATTAGTTTGATAAGGGCACCAAGTGATAGGAGTAGGGAGTAGTCAGAGGATTTTTTCTTCTTGCTTGGGATCCAATGTATAGTGGGTGATGATCCTGCTGTATGGTTATGGATTTTGTCATAAAGTACCAGCTTAATGGACAGGCATAGGGGGTTATTGTAGTGCCAGTAAGGTAGCAGGGGGCTTATGGAGTTTCAAACTGGTTGTGAGCCTTTTTGTGGGATACCCTAAGGATTACAGTGCAGAAGCGGCAGTATATACTTGGGGAATTGAGGGGCATCCCTTGGGGACAACAGAGGGGGACAGGCCCGAATAGCCACCCTAATCACCATGGCATGGGCTACATCAGTTTTCTCTTCTGGATCCGAGGAAGGTGAGAGGCAAAGCAGCAATAGAAGGCACAGTAGCATGGTGGAGGGTAGGTAGGGTTAAAGATACTAAAGGTGATGTGAAGAAATGAGCTGAAATTGGCTAGGAGATTAGCTATGGGCGGGGATAAGAGATTCGGCGGGAAAGTGTGTATAAAAGAAACACCCAGGAGGGAGGGTGGGCAAAAATTTTACGGCTTTCCCGTACCTTTCTGGCAGTCTCGCCCGGCCTCCTGGTTCCCCTCTCTGCTATGTGGTGGCCGCCTGCCCGCTGGCGGCTAGGAGCCCCTATGGTCTCTGGGTGCTCGAGGGCAGGGCCGGTTAGAGAAGGAGGGGACAGAGGAGAGGGCAGTCAGAAAAGCACTTAGTTGCAGGAAGCTGCAAGAGGTGCTAAAAATCAGATTTACACAACAAAGACTGGGTGGTGGGGTTAGGCGCTGAGCATCTAGCCCAACACAAGTCTCCCAAAAGACTGTAATCACACAGAAATCAAGCAAGAAGGCATTTTACAAGAGTATACAATAATAAAAGTAAAACAGCTCCTTTTAGATAATTTTACATTTACATTAAAAGAGCAGTAATCCCACCAGTTTTGGTGGTGCAAGTACAGCTAAAGTCAATGGGGAAGGCGCACCAATCAGAGGCAAGGCAAAGCTGGCGGTCGCCTTCCGATTGGCTTCTGCGGTTTTCCCGTACCTTTCTGGCTATCTCTCCCAGCCTCCTGGTTCCCTTTCTGCTATAGCGGGTGGCTGCCTGCCCGCTGGCGGCTCGGAGCCCCACGGTCTCTGGTTGCTCGAGGGCAGGGCCGCTAGAAAGGAGGGGACAGAGGAGAGGCAGTCAGAAAGCACTTAGTTGCAGGAAGCTGCAAGAGGTGCTAAAATCAGATTTTACAACAAAGACTTGGTGGTAGGGGGGTTAGGCCTGGCTCGCCTAGCCCAACACAAGTCTCCCAAAAGACTGTAATTACACAGAAATCAAGCAAGAAGGCATTTTACAAGAGTATACAATAATAAAAGTAAAAACAGCTCTTTTTTAGATAATTTTACATTTACATTAAAAGAGCAGTAATCCCGACCAGTTTTGGTGCTGCAAGTACAGCTAAAGTCAATGGGGAAGGCGCATCAATCAGAGGCAAGGCAAAGCTGGTGGTCGCCTTCCGATTGGCTTGCGGCTTTCCCGTACCTTTCTGGCTGTCTCTCCCAGCCTCCTGGTTCCCTATACCGAATAGGCATATCTAGTTGTACCAATTTGAATGCCAGTGATCCTCTCATTTCCCTTCATTCTTAACAGCAGGGGTTCTAAATATAGATTGAACAACAACGGTGACAGGGGACAACCCTGCCTGGTGCCCCAATTTAATTTAAACGGGAAGGATAGTAGGCCATTACATTTAACTTTGGCAGAAGGACACGAATATAGAATTTCTACCCATTTTATAAATTCCCTGGGGAAACTAAAAGCTGCTAAAGTAGCAAATAGAAACTCCCACGAAACTCTATCGAACGCCTTTTCGGCGTCTAACGAGACAAGTACCATAGGTGCCTTTGAGTCTCTGGCGGTTGCAATAATATGTAGCAACTTTCTCACATGATCTTGAGATGACCTACCAGTCATAAATCCGACTTGTTCAGATCCTATCAGATTGCCTATAATTTTTGTAAGTCTATTGGCTAAAATTTTAGCCAGTATTTTGATATCTGTATTTGGCAGAGATATGGGACGATAGCTGCCAAGATTCTACGAATCCTTCCCAGGCTTTAAAATTAAAGTTATCACAGCCTCCTGAAACGTAGCGTCTGATATACCACTGTCAAACCAGTAGGAGAAAAGATCCTTAAGCACAGGTGAAATAGCAGATTGGCAGGCTTTATAAAAATTATTTGACAGACCATCCGGCCCAGGTGATTTGTCAAGAGGCAATTGCTGGATAGTCGCCAAGATCTCTCCCATTGTAATAGGAGCACTTAACAAAGCTGCCTCAGTACTAGTAACCTTAGGCAGAGTCAATGAACCAAGGTAAGAGTTTAGATCCGCTATGTCAAGCCATACAAGTGGATCGACTGCATACAGTTTTTGGTAATAAGACCCAAACATATCAGCTATCTTTTGTGGATCTGTGCAGATTTGACCCTCCTTGTCAGAGAGGATCCCTGCAATATATTGCGAGGAATCCATTTGGTGAATCTGCATCGCTAGTAATTTACTAGCCTTTTCTCCGGCGTCTAGATATTTCAGTTTGGTTCTATGTAAAGAAAGTTCAGCTTTCTTAGATAACAAATCTGTATATTGGGCCTGTAGTTGGTATAACCTCGTCCAACTCTCTGCTGGGGACTTGCGGATTAAACCACGCTCTAGTTGCTTGATTGACATTAAAAGGGTATCTGCCTGATCCCTCTGAGTTTTAACTCTTTTGGAGGCCATTTTAATAAACTCATCCCGTAGTGAACATTTTAAAGCTGTCCATATTAAGTCATACCTGTCTATAGAGCCTAGATTGGTATTAAGGAAAGAGGATATATGATCCCTGATGTAGGTTAAAGAAGCTGGGTCTTTCAGAAGTTGATTGTTAAGATGCCACAACAGGGAGCGCTTGCCGCCTGATCTCAACCAAAATTCCATACTAACCGGGGCATGGTCAGATATAACCCTGGCCAGAATTTCAGCTTTTGTGACATCAGGAATTGCAGAGATGCTGACAAGCAAGTAGTCAATCCGAGAATATGTTATGTGTGCTGTTGAAAAGAAAGTATACTGCCTTACAGAGGGGTTGAATACTCTCCATACATCAGTTAAAGCAGCACCACTCATGAATTCTTGCAGTGCTCTCTGCGCTGGAGATAGACCTCTTTGGACCCAATCCGATCTGTCCAGGTCTGTCTGTAGTACCAAATTCCAGTCTCCACCCAGTATAGTAAGTTTGGGTGGGTTCGTCACTATTTTATTTAACAAGTCCACAAAAAAAGCGGGAGAGTCACAATTTGGACCGTATATGGAACCCAGGAGAACTGGACAAGTCTCCAGGGTTCCATGTACTAATATAAATCTACCCTCAGGGTCCCATACTTCCTGATCTAATTTGAATGGGACCGACTTGGCCATGAGAATCGCTACACCTCCTTTGCTGGTGGATATACCAGTACCATATACCTGGCTAACCCATAGTCTTCTAAATAGGGATGTGCCTTCCCGCTTCAGATGTGTTTCCTGTAAAAAAACAATTTGTGCTCGGAGCTGTTGTAAATGCTTTAAAATAACCTGTCTTTTGACCCTATCCTTGGCCCCCTTGACATTCCAACTCACAAAGCAAAGATTATTGCTCAACATCCGTTGCCGAGATCTATCAAAAACAAAATTAACTGCATTCTTAATGTGGGTAAGCAAATAGGCCCTAACGCCTTACCCTCAACCATGTGACAGTGGAACAGATCTGAAGTACATTTTACATAAGTTCTATCATTTGAATCTTGACAGTACGTAGTTATTTCCCCTACCCCCTTCAACATTCCCCTCCCAAATACTTCATACTTATGTACTATAAACCCTAAACTCACACCCCCAGTGCTAAACACCACATTCTCCACCATACTATGCCACATGATTCCTACCATAGCCAAGCCTAAACCTACCATCATCAATCCCCGGGGCCTCCCTCCAGTTACCTTACAATTAATCGTTCTTACCGCGAAAGTTGAGAAGAAGAAGAAAAAAAAAACAAAATAACAATATGTATATGCAGCACCCCATCGTACCATTCTATTGCACTGTCTTTATCATTATCAGACATCTCATAATCTGAAATAAGAAATCCAACTTTGTATTGCTGCATGTAACAAAAAAAAAAGGGGGGACCCCTATAACATCCTAATAGGCATATGATGGGTCCAATCGTAGCATTCTATTGCTCTACATCCTTATCATTACCCGTCATTCTCATCATCTGAAATAAGAAATCAACCTTTGTATTACTGCATACTCAGAAATTGATGTCTAAATGAGAAATACATAGGTCAGGGACCCATTAGTATTAAACCCTTCGCTGCTCACCCTATTTAACACAGAATGATGTGAAATTAATGCCAAAGCTGTCCATTATTGGAGAATCCACATTGCTGGGAACGACAAAGTCTGTCTTTCCAAACAGCATGCCAGGTTCCACGCACGTCCATAAATGACCTTCTCCCTGTTAGTTAGATACGTTGACAGCTAGTGTTCGAGGGAGACATACATCAAAACATTATCTTCGGTCTTTTACCAGACTTACAGTACTCTAGGCTTGTATCTTGCCAATATCTAGCCATTCTGGAGTTTTCTGTTTACAACTGAATTTCTTCTACCTTTTCCACGAGGTGCGATGTGGGATTTGGGAGCTTACCCACAAATCTCGCCTGGATTCACTAATACATGCCCTTTCCCTTGCAGTCCTTCGAAAGCCTGTATACCAGAAGCCTTGAATCCCCAGAAGTTGCTGATTTATTAGCAGAACAATGGACGCAGCAGCATTAGCCCATTACACCACCTTCATTTAAATAAATCTGGAAACAACTTCTTCAGGTTACTCAGGGCTTGCGCTGGGGAATCGTATGAGATCCACTTGTCCTCGCTTCTGACCATCAGGATGGCCGGGTACTTCATTCTGAACTGTTTTGAGGCCGCAATCAACTTAGACACAATAGGGTGAAACTCTCGTCTTCGTAATCGCACAGAATAAGGCAGATCTTGCACAATTCTTATTGCCTTTCCCTCCCAAGTCGCCACTCTGAGCTCTCTTACTGTATCTAGTATATGCTGCTTATCAGTATAGTTGAGCAACTTGAAAATCAAGGGCCTCGGGGGCTGGCCAGTACCAGGTGGGGGGCGCAAAGCTCGGTGTGCCCTCTCAATCATGTAATCTCCTCCATTTGGGGGGGACCAGCTATTTTCAAACAGAAACGCTGCATGAATGTTACCACCGCACTCCCTTCTTCCCTCTCTGGAATACCAATCACAACCAGGTTGTTCCTTCTACTACGTCCTTCAAGATCTTCGGTTTTTTCCTCTAACTTTTTAAGCCTGCATTTCATATTGACGAGGTCTAAATCAGTCTTGTCCTGTTTTTTTTCAATAGCAATAATTTTAACTTCAGAGTCACCCGTTCTACGAGATAGCGAATCCAGTGAGTTTTTAATTGTTTGAAGGTCGTCGGAAATGATGGTAATTGCTGCTTGCAACGGCTGCATTATCTCGAGGAATCTCTCTTCTGAGAGCGCCGTGGTCCCAGTGTTCGTCTTCGGCTGTGTCTGTGCTTGCTGCCTAGGCCGTTTTGCGGCCTTTTCTTTCTCGTGTGGAGATGGAGAGTGTCCCGATGTACTTTTTTAACGTACTCTTCCATTGTGGATTCAATCCCGCTCTAGCCAACACAGTTATACTGCAATCTGATCACTTTAAAGTAAAGAGTTTAGGGCTTAGTGGCTGAATTTGTGTAAAAACTCAATCAGTTGGACGGAGCCCCGAGGATCTGCTGTTTCGATCTAGGCTGCCATCACGTGACCCCTGAATTGTGTCATTCTGAACTAAGGTGATGCTTTAGTTGCCATAAACCAGAGTGTTTTGTTTTTTTCCCACAAAATTGTTATTTCTTTAGAAACACTGTGTGAATTCAGCATTATAAAGCTTAACCAGTACACGTGCTTTACACATCGATGTAACATGATTCAATTTCAGTGTGATAGCAAAACAATGCTTGGTAAATGATCACTAAAAACAGGTAAATGAAATGTGAAGTTTCCAATGCATGTTGATCATATTGTGTTTGGTACGTATTCTTATGGGTATAGGATCAGTGTGTGTGTGTGCTGCAGTGAGTATGCTCTATGTATTTACAGCGCACATTCTCGGAATTCATTTCAAGAGTACCAGGTCAATGTCACTGCAGAATTATGCAGGCGATGTCCATCAACTTGCATGTTGGCGCAAGTGTGAACATACTACATTTGAATCAAAATGACCGCCACGTTGGAAGTCAATGGAGCACTACTACCGCCTTGTTACACCACTCTCATTCAATACCCATACTCTCTGATCCACTTTATTCTGTCTCTGATTTACCAAAGGATCCTTTTTTACCACCTCCTAATCCCCTGTTCCAACCTCAGCTTCAGCCCTCCAAAGCCAGTCTCACCCCCGGGTGAACTGCCTGGCTGATATATAATTATCCTCCTCAGATATAGATCCCACCCAGACCAGATAGAATTACCATAAGAAAATGTTTTTAACTGCACTGCATCCTGTATCCTGGACCTCCTTTGTCCACCAACTCTGCTTCCTCGTTTTCCTCCCTTTCATCTTTCACTTGTGACGTCCGTGGTAGCTTCCAGGTGCTCATTTCTCTGTGACTGCCACCACATCCACCACCACAATAATCAGCATCTGCAGCTTGGGCATCTTATTGCCCATTATCCTGGTGTTGATGAGGACCACCCATAACATACACCACTGCCTTCCTGTCCCCGGTGGGAGAATTATTTGCCCTTCCCTTTTGCCAACACCGCTCACAAGTTTAAACTCCACTTGGTAAGGACAAATGCTTCCAGTGTCAGTTGCCGCAACTAAGTTCCTTTATTGATAAGGGGGAGCCTGTCCGTGGTGAATTTTCTAAAAACTGTTCTTGTAGTCTAAGTTATTGCCTACCTCTGCTCCATCCATGCCAACCGCAACCAATGTCACCTCCATGCAGTCCCACCACACAAGAAATGCAAAGGGTTTTTGTAGTACAGTCAGTTGAGCAGCTGACCCCGTGACTTCAAACCACCACCATTTGAGACCCCTTCTGGAGTACAGTGCCCAGTTCTGCAGACCTTATCTGCGCAAGAACTTAGAAGGGATAGAGGCAGTCCAGAGGAGGTCAACTAAACTGGTGCAGGGTCTGCAACAGAACACATATGAGGAGAGACAAAATGGGCTTAATATTATACCCATGAGGAAAGGAGGGAGAGGAAGGGCATGATAGAAACTATTAAGTACTTCAGTGGAATCAACAAAGTCCAAGAGGGTAGCATCTCTCAGAAAAAGTGATATGCAAGAACAATAGGACTCACTGTGAAGATGGGGGTGGGTGGGTCAGGGAAATGTGATGAAGTATTTTTTCACAAAGAAGGTGGTGGATGCATGTAACTGCCTTATTGAGGATGTTGTGGGGTGTAAAACTGTGGGAGATTTCAATAATGCATGGGGCAGACATACGGCAATTCTTATGGTGGTTAAGAAGAAGTTTATCCTGTCAGTTGGCAAATGGGCAGACTAGGTGGGCCACGCTGTCCTTATCTGCCATCAAAGTCTATGTTTCTATGGTTCCTCTTCTTGTTTCACATGTAAGTGCTGTCTAACTGATACACTTTATATGGGGTTGCTATTTTGTATCCTTCAGGCGTTTGTTTTATCCCTTTGTACACCTCCTCTATATTGTGTGTCTTAAAGTCTCTGTTTAGGCAAGACATTGCCTTAGTGGAGCAGTTAAGTCCTTGTCAGTACTGATATGGCATGATACAGATGCTACTCTCTTGGACTGTGATGCCCATTTCCACCCTTTCCTCAAGAGTATACATATTATGCTGTTTGAGACTCTAACCATATGGTTTCTGTTGCATGCCTGCACCTTTCCCTTTCCCCTCTCGATGTTTTGTATTTTTTGTAAGCAGCCTTCTTCTCCATGACCGCTGCCTGAACTTCACTGGTTCACCAGCACAGTTTATGTGACCTTGCTCCCTTGCGCTTCACCTTAACACAGGACATGACTGACTCATGCAGCCCCCTTTTTATGTTGGCGTGCTTGCGCAGCCAACATCGTGGGACAGTGCAGCTTTGGAGGCGGGGTCGCTGTTGGGCGAATGCAGGGCATGCACCAGTAGGTGCGACCCACATTCACCAATCAGTCTGCATGCCGGTGGCACACCATGCATACATAATGTGGCGAGCACATTTAAGAAAAGGTCTGCCGCAATCTGAGCAAAGCTCATCATGCAGTCTTCTTCTTGCTGTGCTCGCCGCCATTATGTGCATGGTCGGCGAGTGAGTGGCCGCCTAACTACTGCCGATTTCCGGGGTGCCCAATCCTGTCAGTTAACTCCCCCACTTTCTTTGTGTGCTGACAGGAGACCACTCCCCATTGGCATAAATCTTCCCCAATTGTTGAATGCCGAGGGTGCCCAATCCCCTCAGTCGGCACCTCTGCTTTCTTTAGGTGCTGGGGTGCCTAACCTCATCGGTTACTTCCCTCCTCCCCATGCTGTGTGCCGACGAAGGTGCTCAATCTCTCATAGGCTACAGACACCCCTCCAAACAGTTAGGTGGCACACTGGGAGCCCACCCCAGCATGCCAAATTCCCTGAAAAAAAAAAAAAAAAAATGGCCTGCGATGAATTTTTTAAAATTTTTATTCCTGTAAAATGAAAATGGTCCCTCATAGTCTCGATGCCCCCTTCCCCAACCTGCACCCACCCGCTACGTACCTTGCCTCCCCTCACCTCCCCACCCCATACTTACCTGTGGAGTCCAGTGTGATGATCTTCTGTGGACCGGGACTATTTTCATGCCAGATTTTCAACACTGGCATTTTACCACACCTTCTTGTGAACCGTACAGCTGTCATTTTTCACATCCTGCCTGAAATGTGTTTTTGCACTTCCGGTGCAGAATAGTGTGATTGCTGTGTGAAATCAGTGTTCGGGGCACATTACAAAAATGACAGTGACACTGTTCATGAGCAGAGGTCCTAAAATGCCTGTATTGAAAATTTGGTGACAATACTCCATAACATGACTGTTTTACGAGCGTGTGTAGCAACTGCGCAATGCACACTCATAAGTTAGTGTATTTACAATATTTTCACACCACATTCTCAACATTGGCATTTCACCACACCTTCTTGTGAATTGTAGAGCTGTCATTTTTCACATCCTTGCCGAAATGTGTTTTCGCACTTCTGGCGCAGAATAGCACGGTCGCTGTGTGAACTCACTGTTCGGGACACATTATGAAAATGACAGTGAACTGTTCATGAGCAGAGGTCCTAAAATGCCTGTGTGGAAAATTTGGTGAAAATACTCCATAAAATGACTGTGTTACGGGCGTGCGTTGTGCAGTTTGCACGCATGCTCGTAAGGTCGTAAACTTATATTTTCACACCACATTTTCAACAGTGCCATTGTTCTACACCTCTTAATGACCAGTGCAGCTGTCATTTTTTACATCCTGACCAAAATCTGTTTTCGCAGTTCCGGCATACAGTTGCGCGGTCGCTGTGGAAAGCCCGTGTTCGAGACACATTATGAAAATGGCAGTGACACTGTTCTTTAGCAGATGTCCTAAAATACCTATGTGGAAAATCTAAGGATGAAAGTCATTAAAATGAGTGTTTTACCAGCTCGCATTGTGCAGTTTGCACGCATGCTCATGACTTTGTGAATTTGTAATACTTTCTCTCCAGCTGTTCATCACTGGCATTTTTCCATACCTCCTTATGAACAGTACAGCTGGCCGAAATGTGTTTTCGCATGTCCGGTGCACAATTGCACAGTCACTGTGTGAAATCACTTTTTGGGACACTTTCAGGAAATTATGGCAATACTATTCATCAGCAGAGGTCCTAAAATGCCTATGTTGAAAATTTGGTGGCGAAAGTCCAGACAATGACTGTGTTGAAAGCGTGCATTGCACAGTTTCCACGCACCCTTGTAACTTTGTCAATCTGCAATATTTTCATGCCACATTTTCACCACTGGCATTTGTGCACACCTTATTATCAACAGTCCAGCTGCCATTTTCCACAGCCTGCTCAAAACGCGTTTCCACAGCTGTGCCACACAGTGGCGTACTTGCTGTGCAAAATCACCTTTTGGAACACATTAACAAACTCACAGCACTATGCCCCTCCATCTCCGCCACTGCCAATGCCAGCATGACAACATTCAGCATTGACAAATGCTTGTTATATCCTCCCATCTCTGTTCCATGTCCATCATTGTTGTAATCCCTATCATGATGTCTTTTAGAATGTTTCCCATGCCCATAAAGTCAGCTTCTCTGAAATCTACTGCCAGTGTCCTAGATCTCCCCCCCCATGTTAATTTGAAACCATACAGTGTCATGGTCACTTCCAATCAGGGTGTCCTCTCCCACCAGGTTGCTTACCAGGTCCCCATCTGCAAATAACACGTCCAGAACATGACTGTTTCGCATGTGCTCCCTCACATGCTGTGCTAAGAACACACCTGTAAACCATCTAGTATCCTCTGTTCCTTGGCCACCTTAGAGGACATGGTTTCCCATTTTGTCTCAGGCATATTGAGATCCCCCATTAACACCACTCTCTCCCCTTGAGGTCTGCACTGGGCAATGATGGTGTCCTGCAATCCATCCACCAGAACACCACCCATCCCAGGGGGGTCTATGTACTATACCCTGCTTGACTTTATCTCCTGTCTGGGTTTCTTAAGAAGGACCATAAGGCCTCCACATTTGCCTCTGTCTCTTCTACCCTAGCTATTTCTATGCCTTCTCTAATGTACATAGCCACTCTGCCCCCTCTGCCCTCAATTCTATCCTACTTAAGCAAAACGTATCCACTCATGTTTAGGTCCAAGTCATGTTTGTTATTGCCCCATGTTTCCGTGATGGCTGCCACATCCACATCCATACCCTTTGAACAGCATGGCCTGGAACTCTGTTTACTTGTTATCCAAGGTCCTAGCATTCACTAACACCACCACCCACCCCTTGTCCCTGGACCCCTCAGTCGAATCACACCCAGGTACCTTCTGCCTCCAGCCAACATCTACCCTCCTGAAACCTCTTCCCCCTGATAACTACTTTCCCCCTCCTCCCCTTGCGTTTGATGGCTTCTCCCCTCATCTAGAGGAGGAGTCTTCAGGCCAGTCCCTCCCCACTCACAAGTTTAAACCCCACGTTGCTTGTGTGTAAGGTGAAGCCTGTCCTTGGCGTACAGTCCCTTCTCCTCCCAAACCCCATCCCAGTTACCTAACACCTCTGCCCCCCTTTGTTTCCATCACTTCCTTAGACAGTAATTTACCTCTGGGATCTTCCTTTTGGTATTCATTAAGGCACTAGGTACTGGCAATATTTCTGAAAAGAACGTGTTGCATCCATTGTCCCAACAGACCATAGAAAGTTCTTGGAACCTTGCTTGGATTTCCAAGACACTGGAGGCAGCATAGTGCAGTGGTTTAAGGCTCTGAGCTACAAATCTGGTGACATCCATCTAAATAGACTCAAACTCTAACTGAACAAACAGACTAAGCAGTGTAATCATATATTATGGGTTAGCTCTGGTTTATTTAACCACCTGCCTGTAATATCACAGCCCCAGAATAAGCAATATATTCATTCAGTAAATATCTGCTCTGTTTCACAACCCAGTTGCTTGTGATATCACAACCCCATCAGTATCTCCATACTTTTTCCCTACTCACCCCAGAATAAGACAGTTCTATGTAGGTAGAAGTCATGATTAGTCCACTTCCAGAGGTCCCCTCCCATTACCAGCCCATAAAGACTATTTATGAAGGTGGTTGGGTGGGTGGGTGCTTTAGAAAATTCAAATGCTCTGCTCCAGTTCCTGAGCTCAGATGAGCTACTTCTCTGTGTCCTGGTCCCTCTCTCACTCTCCAGCACTGCTGTTGGCCGCCCGTTAGTCCAGCAAGCCTGCAGCGTTTTGGCCCTGAAAATAAAATTCAAATTCTCCACTTGTGTCCTGGAGCTCCAATGAGCTCCCTCTCTCTGTCCTGGTGTCTGTTTCACTCTCCAGCACTGCTACAGGCTGCCCATTAAATAAGGCAGCAGCCTGCAGTGTTTTGGCTATGAAAATAAAATTCAAATTCTCTATTCCAGTCCCGGAGCTCCGATGAGCTCCCTCTCTCTATCCTGGTCCCGCTCTCACTCTCCCTTGCTGCATACTTTTCCTCTCCACCTCCTTTCCTGCTCCTAAAAAACTTCTTGGGGATTACTTTGCTCCTTCGGGCGATAGCTCTTAGCGCGTCGATGCTCAACACTTGTATTTGGTCTGTTCCGTCATCAGTGTACATATTGATAAATTACCACCATTCATTATTAGTTTATTGTTCTTATTAGATTGCACTACCATTCACCGTGAATTTATTGATTTTTTTGCAATTACTAGTAGAAATGTATTCCCTCCCTACCCTTCCCCCCGGCTGCACCTGAAATGAGCCTTGGCTCATTCACCTTCCCTTGTCGCACCTACTATTTTCCTCTTTCCGTTTGCTTCATCTCTTTACACAAAATATAGAAACAGAAAATTTCAATACAGTACTTTTTCTGACTTGATTGAGCCTCCACAGGAACAGGTTGGGCCCTCACCAGGGTGGCAGGACTAAGCATTTGTGACCCGCTACTCAATAGTAAAGACGCAGCAACCAGTCACACTGTGTTTGTTGTACTGAATTCTTTTTTATTTCTACATATGTGTGTGTGGAAAACATATGGTCATAATTGTAGTTAGAGAAGACAATTAGTTTTGTAACCATTTATTGAAATAACATCCTTATATTGGCAGAATGTCAGTGGAAAGATATCACACAATGGGATCAGGGATTGACATGTGGTTACATGGGATGACTTATTTTAAAAGCGACTATGCTAAAAAATTTATATACTGACAAGCATGGAAAGATTCAGATGGGACATCATTCGATCTGAGTAAACATGCGTTTGACAGTGAATGGGCATTACAGGAAGGCACTGGCAGCTTTGGTGTTTCTGCAAAGAAACAATATCGATCGATCACAGCGTGACAGGGACAGTAATTACAGAAAGCGATCAGTGCAATAACCCGTATATTGTCCAGAAGGATCTGGGTAAACATCACGGATATATAACATACACAGCAACTTGGAATGGGGGTACGGTTATGACTACCCAGACGGCTCAATCTCCACAGGATAAATTGTCGATATGCTGCATGTCGTCGTGACCGGTTTTAATCAGCATCAGGTGAAAAGGCAAAGATATCCTCATGATATGCCGATGCAAGTGTAAGTACACCCAGATCAAGCACTAGGTGATGCATCATCTGCAAGTGAAGATAACACTCATTAACAATGATTAAGACACAGCATATCAAACTGAACATATACATCGACCTTCACAACCATCAGTGGTGCACAGTTGCAAATGCTGTCTGCGACAATGCTCTTGACATGAGGACCAGGACTTTGGAGACCATTCAGCCTTAACAACAGGAACTATGGCCAGTTAAACATTGAGTATTTGAATGACACCTGGGTGACCAAATGTGCATCTCGGTATCCACTTATGCCACTGTATGGCCCTGTTGTTCTCCACCACTATCTAAATGCTCTCCCCTTCCTGACTGTCTCTCACCCTGTCCCCAGCTGTGTTTCCACTCTTTTTTCTGCTCGGAATGCACAACTATCAATGAAAAACTATTTACATCCTTCACTCTGTCTATCTGTCTCTAAACGACTCTCTCCAAACAACAGTCGACATCCATATAGAATCAGAACTCTAGAACGCTCCATGCCCCACACATAACTACAATCCCAGACTCTTTCCTCCTCCACCTGAATATGTCACATTTCCTCTCTCTTTCTCCCTGTCAGTCTTCTTTGAAGTGCTTCTGTATCACATGCATTCATGACCTTAAAACACTGTCACCGATTTATCAGTAGTCCACATTAGTACCCTTATGAATTCGTATTGTATCCTCTGACTCTATCCACATATGCAATCTCATTCTCTTCGTAACAACTGCAATCTCACAGCCACAAGACGATGCAATGGCCATAGCTACCTCTATCTGATTCACCACCTGTATTCTCATGATTTGTATACCATGCTGCCTCTTCGTCATGGCATACAATGCACCCTTGGTCCTTAGACACTGTCTCAATACAATATTGTTCTCTATAGCTTTACACTCCAAAAGTCTAATGCACTGTAACATGTTTCCTCTCTCAGGAAATTTGTCCACATCCAAGTCAAGCAAACACATGAACTGCAATCCACCAAACAGCCAGACATCACTATACTGACAACACGATATGGTCACCACCATCTCCTATATCTCACTGCACAGACCGGTCTGTCTTTCTCTGATTAGTTAACTGTGGTTGTGGTCTCCACTAGAAAAGATGAGGTACATGGACAAATGACAGCATGGATTCATGTATGGAAAAGTGGTGTCAGACAAACCTTGTGGAGTTCTTTGATTAAGAAAAGTAGTAGAGGAGGAGGGGAAGGGTTCAGGAGTGGTTTGGAATGGTAAAGAGGAAGGGCTGTGCTGGCAAGCAATTTACAGATGGAATATCCTTGACTAGAAATGCAGAATCACAAGTGACTGGTGGCGGAGCAGGGAATTATGGGTCAGCGCAAAGGTTGGTATTCACTAAACAAGCGGACATGGAAGAATGTTAGGAAGATGCTAATGGTCTTTAGGTAAGTTAGTATGTACCTTTGTCAGCAAATGGATTGGTCATTTCAGTAATGTACAGTAAGCTGTTGGTCTTCATATCAAAAAAAGCAACTAATGACCGCAATCTGAACATTTTCTATTTCAAGTGAGAGCACCATGATGATTCTTTGCCTCAAATTTAAGATGTAAAATAAGCCATAGTACAGAGTGGATTTCACAAATGAAAGGTGTACAGTGTTACACTGTCTGTACACCACAGCAGAAGGTGTATTGCACAACCATTCATGAACTTGGCTTACTGCAGAAATATACAAGCTTAGTAACATAATGATCTTTTACATCAGTGCTTTACACATGCCATGTATTGGTTTGCCACACTGTATGTACTGTGGTGTCAGACAGCGACATGCAGATAAGTAAGAGTAGGCAACAACAGAAGCTTTGTAGTATATATACACATGAAGCACAATGCAACAACAGACCTGAAACCTGGAAAGACAATCCTCAGGTCCATATCCACAGCATAGACTCTCCACTGCTGTAGGCATCTCACGACACTTGTGGCACACACACCAATCCGGAGCTTCAATGTCATCTCTATGCTCAGAGTGGCTCAAATCAGGCTGACTTGAAGACATTATATTGAAAATCATACCTGGATTTTGGAGTGCACATTGGTGGCACAGGTCACGCAGCCCATCCAGGGTCATGTTGTCTATCTTTGCCTGTAAGAAAAGAAGAATTAATAAATAGCAAAGCAGTGTTATCTCTGTGCTGATTATACAACTGATTATATGACTGACATACCCAGCGTGACAAGGTAGCAATGTTCGTTGAACAGACCTGCAGAAAGGGAACTAGTGAGATGTGTAATGTGGTTGTGTAATACAACTTTTGATGGTGTTGTGGATGAATGGCATACTGTGTGTCTCACAGTCATGTGCTGCTGGCATGTCCTGGCCATGGTACTTGTAGCAGCTGTGCAGCTGAGATGGTCATAAAAAAACCACTAATGGTAAGCATGAGAAAGGGGTTAGACACTGAGAATTTACAGAGGAAGCATGACATGTTATCCTTTATGTGCATTTAGAAAATGAGTAAACAATGTGAGTCTTATGATTGATTGAGGGACTACTCAAGCTGGGCATCTATCAGACAACTGATGCCCAGCTATTAAAAGTAACAGCCCAGTCAGCCCCTTCACATAGATCCTGGTGCCCAGTCTTCTCTCCTATTTTGAAACAAAAAGCACATTTAAATCTGAAATGTCCATCATTTGTTTTTCCTTGAGTAACAGAGACTGGCCCATAAATAAATAGTAGACAGTAACACCCTCCTCACACCCACGTGTCACAAACCTGTCAGTGGCAAACCAAATGCATTTGTTTATGTAGCCTAAACATGTTTTACCCACTGCACTGGCACCTCGCTACTAAAGTACAGCACAGGGCTCTTCCAATGTCTCCTTGCCTCCTGAGGATCAACTCTTAATGCAGTTACTACCCTAGTGTCCATCTGAAATGTGCGATTTATGAAGAATTCCAAACTGAGAGTGGAGGTCCCACAATACTGACTCATTTATTCAGCTGAACTTTGTTCTTCCAGGGGCAATAAAGCCTCATTACCCCCCTGTGCGGTTCAGTATTGCCCAATACCACCCACTCGATCGTGTATTATTGCTTACATACGCCATGGGCATAGCAGCCATGTAGCATCACACAGTGAGGCCCCTGTGTAAGGTGAATTGTTGTGAAGTAAGTGGCACACAGATAGTGTCATACGCATGGCATGGAAAGCTATATGCAACACCCACAGATTGTGTGTCACAAGTGGAACTACACAACTCTTCACGGATCACCACGCTGGAACTTGATCCATAAAAAAATTCAGTTAGGAGTTTCATTACTGCCATCCTTATCTAACCCAACTTAGATTCAGCACTATCCAATCAGTCCGCCCTCACACCTTTTGGTAATGCTGTAATCAAATCCACTGCCAGAGTGCTTCCACCACCTCTGTGACACTTGCTACCACCCCAGGTTAATTTCTTCAGCCTAGAAAATGGACTCTCAAGAGCACATCAAGCCCTGCCACTCACCACAACTCATTTATAGAGGCTTGATTTGGGCCTGTCCAGTGACCTTCCAACTGACAACAAAATTTTGCTCCGTGATACCAGCAGCTGCTGTACACCCTTCAACCCCAGGCAACTGCTAGACACACCCCGCTGATTCACTGACCAGGACTCCTGCTACACCGCCTCTCCCAACCTTTGGATCTGACCCTCTCTTCTGTCCCATGTTCTACTGTGGTCAGTGCCCAATACATCCCTGTATGATGGCTACACATGCCAACCCAACTACCTGCTGTACTTCATGCTCCAGATGTAGCAGGGAAAAATTATTTGTAAGTGTGATGTGAGGCCCTGGTTTGCAGCCCCCTCTCCACTGCCTTCCCAGACTACCTTTGGAAACCACCTCCCAGCAGTGTGCCTTCTGTACTTTGCTTTTTTCAAGTACCATTGTCCAAACTCTGGATTGGGCACCACCTGCTGCACTACCTCTGGCCTCTGTTTCCTCCCGCTCCCGACAGCCCAATAATATTACAGGACCCAAACACAGTGCTCTATCTCCTGATTAGCCATACCATGCAGCTCTGCAGTCATGCTCAATTTCTTTGCTGCATTCCCTAATACTCGCTCTTTGCTCCAGATTCCTTCTCTCGACGTCACAGAACACTGACTAAAATGACTATCCTGGTCTGTGATTACAGCACTCCTGCCGAAGTAAGTACACCATTACTACATTTAAAAATGTATGTATAACACAAAAATAACAACATGTACCTGGTGTCTCACACACAACGTACTATCCATGAAAGGTAGCACCCACACACAACACAACTATGTTCCCACTCACCTCAACATCCAGTAGCCTCATTAAGTTTTCTACGAATGAGCATATGCTTGTTCAACCATGTGCTCATTCATTGACCAAGGCAGGTTTAACCACACTACAAATGAGGGTTCCCAAAAAGTCTTCCTTGAGCTTGCCTAAATGGTCACTGCCAGGCTGGTGTCCTGCATTTTAGCAGTTTAAATGTGATTACCAGAGCCTCTGTGTACTGTCTCTTTAAGAGCTGCTTGATTGCAGCAGAAGTAATCTGAGATGGAGCACTGTTGAAAGATGTAGCTATTTGATGAAAACCATTTAGAATGCTAATGACAATGATAATGTAATTTGTCTAACTTACTTTCTTTGTAGCAAGGACTGTTTTGTTTGTCTCTACTATCTTGGTCCTGGACTGCAAATTGGACCAATCAGTTCTGGTGGGACCTAAAATGTAGCCTGACTACAGGTGCTGTCTGAATTCAAAATCTGCATGAACTTTAGTTTGGGTTTTTTTGCACCCTTTTTGCAACTGAAGGGGGAGATTTTGCTTTTACTGACAGCCAAATCAGCCAACCAAACATTTTGGATATCGGTGAAGTCCCAGGCTGCTGTCAGTTTTCAGTTAGTTTTGAGCTAGGAAGTGAAATGAGAAGAGCTCAGGCATATTTTGGGCAGCAATCATGAGTGGATTCACATGGGAAAACTGTTAAAGGGCTGAGTTTTTGGCTTGCATGTCTGCTAGCTGCTCCTGAGTGGGAGAGAAGAGAATTATTTTGGACTAAATCCGAGTTTGTGTGACTAAAGTAAGCTACTAAAGTGGGCCTGGCGCACCCGAAGAAGACAAAAGATTTTGCTGAATGCGATTGGCATGTCAGGAGTTCCAGTTTCCCCTAAGCTTACGGTATGTGCAGAGACTTTGTGACTGTGACCGGGCAGCACTTTGCCTGGTACAGTAGAATTTCCGAACACGTAAATATGCTATGAGTTGCTAGTGGGTTGTGAGTTATTTCGCCATTGTCTGCACTTTGTTCTGCTTGCTGGAAGCTGTATCTAGCCCAAAATGGACTGCATCCAAATTTGTCTCCATGCGGTCTGGGTCTTGACAGACTGACACAGCAAGAATACCCACTGCACAGAGAAGCCATGTACAAGAGAGACCTGCTCTGGGATCAGCCCACTGCTCAACCCTTGAACATGAATGATGCCTCTGAGACTCGTGTGGGCCCTGCATCTCCTGGAATTCCAGATCAATCAATGGCAGTCTCAATTTTCGACCAGCCTGTGTCCAGTATTGGATATCATGTTGTTTTGTTTCCTTTATGAAATGAGCTCTCTGGCTCCCGATTTAAAAATACTGTGTACTATGCATGTTGCATTTTCCATCACAGAGCCCCAACCAGCTGCAACCCCGGGCAGCAGTCCTGGCTAGCCCTTCTCTTCTCCATCTGGGTAGCCAGAGGTGTGACTGTGTGGGGGGGGACTCAAAGCGCATGCATAACTGCTTGACTGATATAACCTTAGGCTAATTAACCAGATTTTGCCCATTCCTTGGTCAAGTTCCCTGAATAAATCAGATCTAACATTTTCTGCATGTAATCTGACTGTGGTTCCAATTTGTGCTTAAAGTACTGTACTGTTGTTATTTGAGGTGTATAACCTTGTTTTACAGAGGGACCCCAGGGTCGAGCCAAAGGAACCAGCCCTGGTGGTAAGTGCAGACAGGGTGGGTACTTGTGTGGTGTACCAGGGGTATTGTGAAAGTGATTATTGTGCAGTGTTCAGGCCACTGGAGGGGAAAGAGGGAACTTACAGTGTCCCAGAGGGCTGTGCCCTGGTTAGCTTAACCACTGCCAACCTTGACCTGCAAAGGTACCTGCAAGTTTCTATCATGTCCCCACTCTCCCTCCTTTCTTCGAGGCTATACATATTTAGCTCGTTAAGTCTCTCTTCATATGTCTTCCCGTGCAGATCCTGCACCATTTTAACTGCTCTACTCTGTAGGGCAACAACTATAGTGCAGGGACTACATCAGAAAACATACGAGGACAGATTAATGGAGCTCAATATGTATACCGTAGAGCAAAGGAGGGAGAGAGCAAATATGATCAAAACATGCAGACACCTTAAGGGCATTAACAAGGTGAAAGAGTCTAACATGTTTCGATATAAGAAGATTGCGGGACAAGAGGTCATAGCATGAGATTAGAGGGAGGCTGATTCAGGGGTAATATGAGGTAGCTCTTTTCCACTGAAAGGGTGGTGGATGCATGGAACGGCCCACCGTATGAAGTGGTGGATATGAATACAGTGCAGGGCTTCACAAAGGCATGGGATAGGCACAAGGGAGCAATACAGATGAGTATGAATAGTTACTTTTCTTTTTTTGGATTTTACATTCTGGAGTTTTAATCAAATAATGGGTGGGAAAATCTGGACGAGATTGAATATTACTTGTCTCACTGATAGACAATGCTTTTTTCTAATGGAACAGAGTTGTTTAGCCTAAAAAGTATATCATCAAGTCTACCTCCATTAATAGCTATATTTTCTTTAATGGTATCCATTTCATACTTCAGATTAATCAAATGATCAAGAATCACCAGATGAGCTGCATATGGGTTACTTACAAACTTTTTCATTTCATCACTTAATAAGGAAGTATAATTAGCCACAGAATCACTTAACTTAAATTCTGGTGACTGACCACTCCCAGTTGGCCAGCTATTGAAAATTGCTGAAATCCCTTATTGGTTTCCTGTAAATCAATAACAATATTTGTTAAATCATATTGCCAGTTGGTATTTGGGTTAGATTCATAAAAATATTCAGGTGAGAATTCCAATGGTGTCGAAGTGCTAGCAAGCAGATCAAAATTCAAGTTCTCTGAGGCCTCTGGTGTAATGTGTGACCCATGGCTTTCTATATTAGGCATCTCAGTGTCCTTCATTCCTGACTGAGGCTTGTTTATTACTACATCACTCTTGTCTTCAATAATCTGAATACTGTCATCTTTACTTAAGTCGTCACTTACAACAGAGTCCCTACTCAGACCAACCTTCCTATTCCCCACATTAATTTCATCATTTGCAACATTTCCAACATTCACATCCTGATTATTAATTGGTCTACAGGAACCTAATTTTAAGAAATGGTTCTTAATGTTTGTTTGTTTAATGGAGTTCAAGTTAGAGCTTTTCCTATATTCTTTGTTGTGTCTATTATTTACAGGGAGAGTGTGAATATTATTTTTACTCTTGTCCCCAATAATTTCATTTAAATTAGGAGTATCTGTTAACGTATCTGTTAAATTCCTCTTTTATGCTTGATTTCTTTCTTAATAACATTTCACGCCTTCTAATATAGGCATGGAATGCAATTCTGCGATATCCTGACTGAATTTCCTAAGCAAATCTCTTTGTTCTAACCCTAGCTCTTGTTCTCTTGTATCACTTCCTTCTGCTCTAACCATATTGTCCATGTTGCCATCTAATTCTTCCTTATGGCAATAACTTCCTAGATATCCAATATTCCCTTTATTCTTTAAGTTCCTTGCAGACCTTAAATTGGGGAGTGACCCTTCACTTTGCCCCAACCTTTGTTTCCTTGTTTTTACCATATTCAGTTTTCTAGCACTAGTCCTACATTGTATCAGACCATGCTAACAAGAATGACTAGTCTATATAAAGACTCAATGAACTAAACAAAAAGTCATAACTAAAAAAAAAAAGCTACATAAATAAAACCTACATATCTAGGTATGGCCTACACCCACCCAGCAGGTTATCAGGATCTTTTACAGTATTATCTTTAAAGCTTGCAAACTTGAGTAGTGTATGAGTACACTATTGAGTATCTCCCCATTTCTCCTAAACTTAAACCACTTCCATTTTACAAGATTGCTTTAGTAAGGCAGCATATGACTAACAAAAGAATGTATAACAAGGTTTCTGAACTGGTGTGTGAAACCAAAAGGGATTTTTATAAACACGAATTTCAGTCCAATTGGTCTAATCCAAAAAGGTTTGGGGAAAATATAAAGTTGTTGCTTTCTCCTCAGTCCAATTCTGTAGTAAAAAATGTATTGGTAGATGAGGTTGATGTTGTTGATCTGGTAAAAATTGCTAATCTTTTGAATAACAAATTCTCTGATTTATCTGACTATCATAGAACTGTGACACAAACTAGTTAATGGAGCCTAAATCTTGCCTTTCCTGTTCTTGACAGACCACAATTTAAGTTTAAGAAGGTGTCTGAGTTGGATGAGTTTAAATTATTGAGTGCTCTTCCCAATAAGTATAGTAATTGTGTGTGTGTGTGTGGGGGGATTGGACAGGAGATTTTGAAGTGTTGCCCTACCTTTCATAATTAAACCTCTTTGTTATCTTTTTCATTTTCTTTGGATTTTTGCCAGTTTCCAACTGATTATAAATTAGCCAGAGCTGTCCCGATTCCAAAAAAAGCATACACAGTATTGTTAGAGGATTTTAGTTCAATCTCCATTTTCAATCCATTGAGCAAAATGCTAGGAAAGATTGTGGCTAGTCAGATAAATTATTATCTTTCTTGTTATAGATTGCTTTCATCACAGAAACATGGTTTTCATAAGAATTGTGGAACTGGGACTGCCTTTGTCAGGTTTACGGACACTGTCCTAAGGGGCTTTGAAAAAGTCTAAATGACTGAATCAGTGTTTGTGGACCTCTTATTGAGCATAGCTTGGTATGTCCCGAGCTGAGTGCTCTGGGTTTTTGCGATGAAGCTATATCCTGCGTGGAGAGCTATCTTTCAAATTGTACACAGTTTGTTAGTATAGGTTCTGATGTGTCTGAAACATCTTTGATCTCCTATGGTGTTCCTCTGGGGTCAATTTTGAGCCCTTTGTTGTTTACTATTTTTGTTAATGTATTGCCTTCTTTTTGCAATACTTGTGACGCAGTCCTTTATGCAGATAACGTGATTATTTTTTCTCAAAGTAGTTCCATATCTGGTTTAACTGCAGCTATAAACTGTGATTTTGAAAGAATATGGAAGTGGTTTCAGGAAAATTCATTAGTCCTAAATACAAAAAGACCAAATCAATGATTTTTGGGACTAAATTCAAACTTAATAATAATCCGACTTTGAATGTGTGCGATTTGAAAGGACACACGATTTAACAGGTAAATCAATTTAAATACCTTGTGGTCCTTTTGGACCCTGGGTTGTCTTTTTCGTTACGAGTCCAAGCTGTCATGCATGCGATTAATCAAAGACTAGAATTGTATACATTTTTTTTTAATTTCTCTTGATGTATAAAAAATAAATTGCAATTGGATCATTGTTATCACACTTTGATTATATTTTGTATATTTACTTTAATCTTGGCTGTAAGTCAAATCAAGTCAAGCCACATTTATTTAAAAAGACGCCCAATCCTGAAGGCTCTGGGCGCTGTACAGAAACGTAACAGCATTTCATACCATATAATCATAACATTTACAACAAATTTAAAAACATATAAATAAACAAAATAAACAGAATTACACCCCAAAAGCTTGCATAAATAGGAAGGTCTTCAAGCGAACCTTGAAGGCAATTATAGTGGGGGCCTCCCTAACTACTGCTGGCAAAGAGTTCCAAAAAGCGGGAGCGGCAACACTAAAGGCTCGGTCACCTGCAGATTTTAACCTCACTCTTGGAACATTTAGGAGGTCACCACTAGAAGAGCGGAGATTTCGGGTAGAGGAAGAAGGCACCAGGAGATCTGACAGGTAACCAGGGCCCTGTCCATGTGGGGCCTTATAGGTGAGAAAACCCACCTTGAAGAGCACTCTCCACCTGACAGGCAGCCAGTGCAATTCACGCAACACAGGTGTAATATGACAAAATTTACTTTGCCCGGACAGGAGCCGGGCAGCAGCATTTTGCACTAGCTGCGGTCTGCAGTGAGAGCCCAGAGAGACCCAGAGATAGAGAGCATTACAGTAGTCAAGCCTAGAAGTGACTAAGGCATGTATCAAGGTAGGGAGGTCCAGAGACGGAACAAGGTGCTTAATCCTGGCAATGTTTCTAAGATGAAAAAAACAGGAACGTACCACGGAAGAAATTTGAGCCTCCATGGACAAATTCCTGTCAAGAATCACACCAAGATTTCGCACTCAAGGGGAGGCCATCAATGACGCAACTCCTAGCACAAGTTCAGTTGCAGAGTCAGAGGCCATCCCATCGCAAACTCTGTTTGACTCCACTACCAGTACCTCAGTCTTGCTGGGGTTCAGTCGTAGCCAGCTGGTGGTCATCCAGTCACTAATCTCAGCCAGACAGATATTTAACACATACACTGCGTTTGATGTTCCTGGGGCAAAGGATAAGTATAGCTGAGTATCATTAGCATAGCAATGAAAACTCAGACCATACTTCCTAATGATCCCCCCAAGGGCAGCATGTATACTACGAACAACACTGGGGCCAGTATCGAACCCTGAGGGACTCCACACAAAAGGGGGCAGGATGTAGATGAGAAATTTCCCATCACAACCCACTGTCTCCTATTGGTGAGAAAGGACTCAAACCACTTGATGACATTACCGATGAGTCCGCACAACTCCCTCAGGCAAAAAAGCAACACACAATGGTGCACAGTATCAAATGCTGATGAGAGATCGAGGAGAACAAGAATTGTCTTGTCCCCTCTGTCTCTAGTCCTGAGGAGGTCATTTTGCACTCGAACTAACGCAGTTTCGGTGCTATGTCTGGCTCAAAAGGCCAACTGGAAAAGATCATATAACTCATGAGTTATGAGGTGTTCCTCCAACTGAAGCGATACCACCTTCTCAACAATCTTCCCCAATAATGGAAGATTGGAGATAGGATGGTAATTTGCCCTGACCTCCGGGTCCAAAGAAGATTTCTTTAAAAGGGGTCTCACCAGAGCCTCCTTCAAGGCATCTGGGAAGACACCCCTGACTCAAGGAGCACCGGACAATCAGGGCAAACACCGGGCCAACAGAGTCAATGCATCTCATTAAGAAACGCGTTGGCACTGGGTCCAGCTCACAAAAGGTATGCTTCAAGTTGACTGCCACCTCAATAACCTCACGGACCTCCACTGGCCTAAACTCTCCCCAACTAGACAGAGTGCACTCAGCACACAACTGGTGACCACTGTCAGCAATGGTATTGCTGGCTGAAGAAACCTCCCGCTGGATCAAAGACACTCTGTCTGAGAAAAACCAAGCAAAATCCTCACAATCCTCATTTGTGGAAATTCTTCGGGGCTGGAGACAAACAGGATGGAGAAGTCTGTCAACAGTCCGGAAAAGTGAGGCTGGTCGGTTTCTCCCAGCAGCAATCTCCCAAGACAAAAATGCTGTCTTCTTTCAGTTGATTGCCTCCTGATATGCACAATAATGCGCACACAGGACCAGTTAGTCCATCTCCAGACGGGACTTCCTCCAGCAGCGCTCTAAACTCTGACCCATCTTCTTCATTTCCCTGAGATCTCCATTGTACCACGGAGACCTCAGGTACAAAGTTTTGGGTTGTACACAGATAGGTGTGAGGAAGTTGATGGTGTCAGATAACATCTTATTATAGGTGTCCACCCTGACATCAACAGCCCCGATGCATGCACCACCCATAATAGATAAGTCAACTGCCACCACAAAACCCTCAGGGGTAAGATCATGTAAAGGATGGCAGCGAGTCATCTCAGCAGGGGAAGAACTTATGGCGGGAGCCCCAAGCATGAACTTCACCATGCAATGATCAGACAAAAACACCTGATGAATCGCAAGATCAACAATCTCAATTCCAAGTGAGAACACCAGGTCCAATGTGTGGCCATCCCGGTGAGCGGGTGCATCAACAAACTGCATCAGCTCTAATAGGGACATACTTTGCAAAAATTCGCCGGTGCACCTTTGAGCTTTATCCTCAGCCCAGACATTGAAATCCCCAGAAAAACACATCTGGGGGAATCCAACGTCTCTCCGGCAACAACCTTGGCAAATTCCTGCAGAAAACCCCCCATCAGGCCAGGAGATCAATAGATGAGGAGAATCCTGCAGCCAGTTCCGAGTCCACCATGAATGGCCACACACTCAAAGGAACCTGGGGTTCCCACTGGATGCACGGTGAAGGTCAGGCTAGATCTAAAACAGATGGCTACACCGCCACCCCTGTGATTTTCTCTGGGGCAGTGCACAACGGTATATCCTGGGGGGACTGCAGCTTCAAAAACAGGGCCAGCATCATCTCCCACCCAGGTGTCCATAATGCAAGCCAGGTTGACCGATGAAACCCAGGCCGCAATAATTGCTGTCTTGTTTCTGATCGACCTGGCGTTGCACAACACTGCCGTCAGAGATGTAGAGGGTGGTGTAGCCCCTCTGGTTACCTGACCACTCGGTCTGGTGGTCTCCCTTGAAATGGGCACCAACCAGGTCTGGCTTCGCCTAGATACCCTAAAATATCCAGGGCATCTCCTGGACCTAAATACCTCAATCCTTCCATCAACCCACTCCTGGTCAACCAACAGCCCACAAACAGAGCAATCCCATTCAATTCCCACCTCCCTGCAGTGCCTGATAGTAATATCAGATACAGAGGGAAGGGTAAAGGAATGCAGAGCATGCAGCAGTGAGTTCCCATAGCTGATTCAAGCCCCCACAGGTCATCCTACAGACCCTCTACACATTTCTAATTTAAACAAATTTTCAAACTAACATGCAAACATTGAATAATACAAACTCAAATTAATTGAAAACACTCCTACCTGAATAATCTAACAAACACAGTTTAAAACCCTTATACACAAAAACATCCCTCTCCTAACTCATGTAAAAGTATTTTGGCACCGGGCCACTCACAACGCTCGTGCTTGCGAGCGGCGCTTTGCTTTATAGAGAGACCTCCCCGCCCCCTCCACAATAATAATTACTCCCAACTCACTCCACCAGCTCCAGCTGGGATCGGGCAGAATTCGGCATGGCCTCTCACGCCGTGCACATCAGCCGGTCCAGTAGGGTCAGTCAGATAGAGAGGGCAACAAAGAAAAGCAAAAGCAAGTCCCGGCAAAACGTCCAGACAGAACTTCAGCCGCTAATGAGCGGTGCCCCACACAGCAGAGGTAAGGTCCAAAATACACAGAACTAGGGAACTACATTATTTGAAAGTTGTGTACAATAACATTTGCATTTTGTTCTCTTGGTGCCACTTCATACTCATCGCTGTGTACTGTACTCTCAGTTGGGATGGTTGGATCCAATGGCTAGAACAGAATATTTTTTTGACTGTGTCATCTATAAATGTGTTTCCTCAAATTCTCTGTTTCCATTATCTGATCTTTTAAAGCTGCGAAATGCCTTGCTTAGTTTGCAATCATCAGACGGTATTGTGTTTGATACAATAATTCCTATACTAAAAACAGCTGCTTGAGCTTTCTCTATGGCAGGCCCAGGGTACTGGAATACATTACCTTTAATAATACAGCAGGTTTCATCCTTGGCAGGTTTTAAGGCAGAGTTAAGAAAATATTTATTGCTGAAATTTTCATGCAATTGTTTTGGATAATTTGTTGTATTATGCATATGTATGTGATGTATTTCTGTGTTTTTTGTCCTGTTCAGGCCTGAAAAAGAGCCTTTGGCCCTGTGCCCTTACCTGATTAACAAATTAATAAATAAAAAAAAAATAAAAATAGAATGTATAAATCGAGAACTATAAGGGTTATTCAATTCTACTCTTAAAACAGTATTTAAATGGTCAATGATTTTAAATTCTCTAAACCAGCTGAACTAATATGGTCATAATCAGCGACCCCAACCCTCCTTCGGGGAGAGCCATCAACAGCATTAAATAATGTGGAATAAAAATTGTATTTGATTGTGCAAAGTCAGATGTACAAAACTTGGTTATCAGCCATCTTCGCAGTCCAATGCATCCTCTACTTATTTATATATTTTTTGCCCTGCCAGCACCCCCTAGCCCTGCAAATGGGCTCACCCTGAGCTCGGCAACCCTCACCCTTACCCGGGGATGCCCCCCACAAGTGGAGCCGCTGAAGCGGAACTTGTTGTGGCTGGAGGATTGGGCACTGAACCCTGGCTCATACACGGGGGCCAGTGGAATTTTTCCTTTTTTATATGTATTTCCCTGGAGCTGGGAACATGCACTGGCACTAGCAGCAAGCATCTGTCCCAGCTCCACCCACATTATGGCATGACACTGCACCTCCCGGCCTCCACCAGGGAGCGATTGACACTGGGACTGACTACTCTGCCCTCCCAGGAGAAAGAGAGTAGTCCTTCGGATGCTCTAGCCTTCTTCTCCCCTGCCAACCCCCTGCAGCCTGTGCCTGTTCCCGAACATGGGTTGCTGGCGTGGTGCGAGGTGTGGCGTCCAGCACCTCAACCCTCAGCACCACCGAGCTGGCCCTGGATGCACCTTTTCAATCAATTTCTCCACATATTCAGCTGTATATTCAACTGCCTGTTTTGGGTCCATAGAGATGTGAACTCTGGACTTGTATCTAACCTGCATCCTCACAGGATACGTTAGTTGTGTTTGAAATCTGTTTTTCAAAAGTTCCTTTGTTATGCTCTGTAGCTCCTTCTTACAGCTTTGGGTCTAGTCAGACAGATCTGGGAAGAGGGCCAGAGGGCTGCCCTCCCATACAATGTTGCCCTTGGCCTGAACCACTTGAAAGAGGAGGGATCTGTGCTTCAGGGGAGGATAAGGTGGCAATCACTATCAAAGGCCTCTGAGCTATGTCCCCATGAGGGCGCGGCCTTTGCAGGATGGTGAATGCTTTAATTAGAGTCACCTTGGATTCCGGTGGCAAGAGCTTTAGGTCATTAAAGATAATTTTTGTTCGTGTACTTATGAGTTTGGCTCGTCCTGCAAGCCATGGCGGAAAGTCCACCACCCACACATTGGCATGACGCTGAGAGTTTTCCAAGGACTCAGGTTTTTTTTTAATTCAGTAAACTTTGTTGAGTTTTCTTAATTCACACCAATCAAAACCTTGACAGAGGTACAGTTAGGGTATCAAAACAAGTAAAAAAAGACCCCCCCAACCCTCACCATACAAAAGCATACATAGTCCAGTCAAGAAATGAGTATGGGAACACAAGCAATACAACAAATAAGGAAATAATAATCAAACCCATAGCCCCCCCCAATGCATCCCACCCCCAAAAATCCCGTGCCAGTATATTTTGAGCTTTGTTACAATAGGAAGATTAGTTGGGCCCTGGTACACACCAGGAAAACTGGGATTAAGGTTTCCGTAAGGAAAGAAGGGTATGCAAAGGTTCCCATATTTTCTGATAGACCTGTGACTTATGGTTCATACACGATATATGCTTTTCCAGTTGCAAAGCTAGTAAAGTTTCTTGGAACCATTCTAAAACTGTGGGTAAGGAGGTATCTTTCCAATGTCTTAACATAGACATCTTAGCTATAGCAGCTAGTAATGCCATGTGTGCCTTCTGACACTTAAGGGTTCCATGAGGGAATATATTAACTAGACAGCTTTCAGGAGTAAATAAATCTTTCAGACCCAGCAATGGATCAAGTGCATGCTTAAGTGACTTCCAGAAGTCTTGAGTCTTTGGGCAACTCCACAGGAAATGGAAAAGGGTGCCAGGTGCCTCCGTGCATCTTAGACAGAGAGGGGAGGGGAGCCTGCCCATCCTCTGTAGTTTAGTTGGGGTATAATAAAGATCATGCATCTTGCTGAATTGGGCCAGTTGGAGTCGGCCTTGCTGATAAATTGGATAAGTAGTACTCCAGGCTTTATGTCAGGTAGTCTCATCAGCAGGGAGCATGAGTTTGTGGGCCCAATGATAGCAAATGCCGGTGGGGAGGTGGGATCTATGGATTGGAGACGAGCATAGGCCTTGGACACAGTGTGTGGTTGATCCGTTGCTTCCAGTAGTGTAGACAATGCCTCTTTTGGGGGTAAGGGACATGGTTTGCAGCCCAGGAAGGAGCGGATGGCCTCTCTCATTTGCAGGAACTTAAATAGGTCAGTACCTGGAAGGCGTAATTTGGCTTGAAGGGAGGGGAAAGAGATAACATCGTCATCTGCCAAGAATGTGGAGAGAGAGAGAACAATTTCTTAGAGGCGGCCAGAAAGAGCTAGGAATCATGACTCCATTTATCTAAAAATTGGGATTGTTCAGTATGGGCTGCTCAGGAGATCTATGCCAGTTTAAGGAACGGTATGATTGAACTTGATGTAAGGCCTTCAAAGACCACTCAGCAGGGGAGTTTCATAGGGGTTTTGGGAGTCGAGCATACAAATTATAGACAAGAGCCAGGAGGGAACAGTGATTTTGCTTTTTTTAATTTATTTATTAAAAAATATCGGAATTACAAACCTTTGAGTCAGAGACTAATTTTCAAAGGCTCCACGTCAATGAACAGTATACAACAAAATACAGCAGGTTAAACAGACACAGTATGGTACAGAGGGGAGGTAATACATTTTGTACAGTGGTAACATACAGGATTACATTATATACAGAGATACATTTTGTACAAGGTAACGTAAGATTCCATTTTATGCAGAGGTAGCTCAATGAGTTATAGCAATTAAGGCCTATACAGATTGTTTGCCAAACAGATACTTCCACATTGGGACCATATTATTTCACTGGGAGATACGCAGTCTGGAGATTTAGGCTTTGTCATAATTAATACATTAGACATAATACTATTATCTGCTGTGCAGCGTTGCCTTGCCGGGGGGTGGGCAGCACAGTGGGTCCATTATGGGCATGTACAGGCATGGGAGGTGAGGAGGTACCTCCTGAGGGCCCCCTTCAAGGGGCCAGCTTTGGGTGGTGGGTGACCAGTGCAGGCAGGGAGTTGTACCATGTAGAGGCCCAGATGAGAAAGGATCTCCGTGCTAGGGTTGTCCTGACCATAGGAACTGCCATTGATGCTGTAATGGAACTACGGGTATTTACAGTGTGTGTGTTGGTCGTTAGGGATGCCGAGACTCCAGGGGGAGTAAGTCCTAGCAGGGATTTTTTGATCATGAGGCAGGCTTGGTATTGTAGCCTCGCCTCAAAATTGAGGATTTGGGTGAGAGAGTAGAGGGTGCATGTGTGCATCATATGGCCTGCACTGGACATGAGTCTACAGGCTTTGTTTATGACCAGTTTTATTTTGTTGATAGTTATGGCGTCTGCAGCGGCATAGACTAGCAGGCCATAGTCAATCAGAGACATGACAGATGAGGTGATGGCTAGCCTCAGTGCATCAGGGGGGAAGGCAGTCCTTATGATGATAAAGGAGGCTGATGCGCATGTTAGCTGCTGAGGAGAGTGTGCTGACATGCGCATGGAAGGTGAGAGCAGAGTCGAAAGTAACCCCCAGCTATTTATAGGAAGGAGACCTGTTATAGGGGGTGGAGAGAGCTGGGGAAGATTTGGAGGGTTGAACTTTTTAGTTTGCTCTGGTGTGTGCAAATAGCATGGTTTTTGTTTTTTTCAGGTTGATAACTAGTCTACGGTCATTGAACCATTGTTTGGCAAGGCTGAACGATTGCTGAAGCGAGGCCTGTAGGCTGGGGAGCTTGTATGGGAGGCACATAGTATGGCATTGTCTGCGTATAGTAGAATTTTTGGGGGCTAGTCAGTGTTCAGTTTCCAACCACAGTGGATTGTACCTGTGGGCATCCCATATATGAGGCCTTGTAATCCATAGGGCTAGTTTACTGATGTGGTGAGCCCCATAGTATAGGAAAAAGGAAGGTAGCACAAGGCCTCCTTTTAGTTTTGGGGCAGTAAGCTTAATGTAAACCCTATGGGTTTCTGCTTCTTCCAAAGGAAAGCATTAAGGGAGCTTTGGAGGTGCAAAAACCAGCTCTTGGGGAAGTGGAACCTGAGCATATTAATGGGGTACAGTAACCTGGGGAGAACGTTTATTTTAATAATATGAATCCATCCCCATAAGGACAGCAGGAGTGAGTCCCATCTCTCCAGGTCCACCTTAAGAGCATGGAGCAACTTGGAGAAGTTTTCTTTGACCATCACAGAGGGGTCTCTTGATAGCTTAATGCCCAGATATGTGAGAAGAGTGGACTCCCAGGCTAGGCCAAGCATAGTAAGGTCAGCCCTAACAGTAAGAGAGTTTAGGGGAAATGTTTTAGATTTAGAGAGGTTTAGTTTGTAAAGAGAGAGCACAGAGAAAGCATTTATCTCCTCCAGGAGTACCAGGATGGTCAAACGAGGGTTTTCTAAATGGAGCAGTAAGTCATCTGCGTACGCAGAGAGGGAGTACCTTTCACCTGCTACTTGGATGCCTAACAATGAGAGAGAGTTAATTAGCTTATGAAGGAGAGGCTTTAGATAGACATTAAAAAGGAGAGGGGGCAACCTTGTCAAGTGCCACGCTGGAGAGCAAAGGGCACAGATAGAAATCTTTTACACCACATTCTCGCCAACGGGGATGAGTAGAGGATTTGGACTCATTTAATAAAATTTAAGGGGAGCCCAAAATGATTGAGTGTGGAAAAAAGAAAGTCTCAGGAGATCCGATCAAAGGCCTTTTCAGCATCTAAGGATACCAAGGCTGTGGGTTCATTGGCTCTCCTGGCAACTATCATCAGGTAAAATAGCTTTCTCAGGTGATCTCCTGACAGGCGCCCTGACATAAAGCCAACCTGCTCTGGACTGATAAGTTTTTCCATGACCGGCGAGAGGCGATTTGCCAAAATTTTGGCTAACACTTTTATATCTGTGTTTAGCAGGGAGATGGGGTGGTAACTTTCTGGGAGGAGGGGATCTTTTTCTGGTTTTAGGAGAAGGGTAATTAGCGCCTCCAGAAAGGTGGGGTCAGTAATTCCATGGGAGAATCAAAAACTGAATACCTCAACTAGTATCGGATTGAGTTGGGGAAGACAGGCTTTGTATATATTATTCGAAAGCCCATCAGGCCCTGGGGATTTGTCAAGCAGCAGCTGTTGGACTGCATGCTGGACTTCTCCCAGAGATATTTTAGAACCCAGAGGCGCTGTGGAGGCTGTTTCCAATTTCAGTAAGCTGGCTGAGCTGAGATAGGCCTCATCATCCTGGGTGGGGGGAGAGCGGGTTCTGTTGCTGTAAAGTACAGAGATTGATAATAGGTCCTGAAGGCCATGACCACTGCCTTTGGGTCTGTGAGCACAGGCTCATTTCTATTGGGTTGAAGGCTGGGTACAAACCTGCTGGCCTCCGCCTGATGGAGTCACAGGGCCAGGAGCTTTCCAGCCTGCTCACCAGACTCTAGATACTTAAGTCTAGAGTGATGCAGGGAAAGTTCTTTCTTCTGGGCCATAAGCTCATAGTACTGAGCTTTTAGATGATGCAGGTCCGCCCACTCTGAAGGAAGAGATAATTTATGTAAATGGTGTTCTTTGCTGGAGATATCAGAAAGGAGAGAGCTCTGCAGTTCTCTGGCTTTCTGAGCACAAGTGGCGGCCAGACGAATAGATTCACCATGGAGAGAGCATTTGAGAGTCGCACAAACCATGTCCACCTATCAACAGTGCCTCTGTTTTTGTCCACAAAGAAGGTAATGAATTCATGGACATGGGTGAGTAATTGGGGGACCTTAAGCAACTGGTTATTCAATCGCCATAGTGAATCTCTTTTTATCCTGCGCCCCAGCAGATAGGAGACGGTGATGGAGGAGTGGTCCGATATAACTCTGGAGTGTATGTTAGCCAAGAGTACACCAGGGAGGCTGAAGGAAATAAATAAGAAATAGTCAATCCGAGAGAAGATATGATGGGGGGAGAGAAATATGTGTACTGTCTGTCTGAGGGGTTCAATATGCACCATATATCGACTGTACCCATCCCCTTCCTGAGGGCCTGGAGGGCTCTTTGTGCTGGGGACAGGCCTAAGCTCCTGTGCTCTGACTTGTCTATGTCAGTTTGTAGTACTTGGCTCCAATCTCCACCCAGGACTGTTAATTGGGGAGGGTCTGTTAATAGGTGAGAGAAAAAAGAAGGGGAATCAGCATTAGGACCATATATAGAACCCAGGGTTATGGGTTGGGATTCCAAGGTTCCTTTTTTGGGGGGGTATTATTTCTCTCCTCCAGAGCTCCGGCTACGACCCTTGCCCTCCATTGTTCCCCCCAGCACCATCCCCGGACATCAGACCCTCTCCCTTGTGCACCCCGTGGCTTACCCTTCGTGGCAGGGTGATGGGGAGCGACTATACCCACCCAGCGGATCCATGCCAGGGAGGTGCCCTTCCAGGAATGGCGCTGGGAACAACTTTGTGCTGCTTATCGTCGTTTTCCTCCGGTGGGTCATGGCGCAATGACTAGCGACTGGTGCACGTGATGCCCCTGCAGGCCCCTAATCAAGCGCCTGCCATGTCCCGCCCCCATAGCTTGCAGCTACATGCTGTCGACCCCCAACCTTCCGCTAGGGTCAGACAAGCCCCGGCTGCCCAAATCCCCCCTGGAGATGGAGAGCAGTCCCTTTGATGCTCAATCCATCTCCTCCCCGCCAACCCACGGCAACCCATGCCCATTCCCAAACACGGGTCGCCGGCGTGGCACGAGGTGTGGCGACCAGCGCCTCACCAAGGTCCCTTTTAGGACAATGTACCTCCCGTCAGGGTCCTCGGTCTCCTGAACTAATCTGAAGGGGACATGTTTTGCAATTAGTATCACCACACCATAACTTTTTGAGGAGGAACCTGATCCAAATACCTTGGCCCACCCAAGTTTTGTTAAAGAGGCACACCCTCCCTCCGGAGATGTGTCTCTTGCAGGAAAGCTATGCTGGGTTTAAGAGATCGTAGGTGGTGAAGGATGATAGATCTCTTCATTTTGTCTTGGGCTTCCTTGATGTTCCAACTAACGAATGTATAGGGACCGCCCATTCAGACAGAGATGCTGTAGTCTAGTATTCCGGAAAAAAAAAAAAAAAAAAAAAGGCCATCTGAACCCTTCTCGCATAACATACTAACTCAGAAAGCTAAAGTGAACTGACACTTTTGTCCCTCCCCCACCCATCCCATACTAGTTTAACAGTAGAAAAAGAGGATGACATGACCTCCCCAAACCCCTCCCACACCCTCCCACAATACACCCTAACCCTGTAAGAGTTAAACGTAATGAGTAACAAGCAAACAACAACTATATACAAAGCTACCCCTGTCCTAAAGACCAGTACCATCTATTCACACTGCCATGTGATGTTTGTAGCACCTATACAGAGAAAGTCAATCTTCCCTCCCACCCCCACCCCTCACCACCCACAAACAGTAAACAGAGAAGAGGCGCATAGCACTTGTAGGCAGGGTTCACCAATAAAATGGTATGGTGGGTAAGTCCATGGTGGTGTGCCTTATTTGAAAAAATAAACTTGCATACCTAGCAGAGGCAATTAACTTAGGTAACATACCTCATTAGCCCAAGGGGCTAAAACAACATTTTAATAAAGGCCGTTGCATTAACTGCCTTACGCTGCATCCTGAAGAGGGGAGGGCCAAAGGTAGGTTAGGGGGAGTAAAGTGGTAGATAGAGCAAAGGTAATCTTAGCAAGGGGGGGCAGGCAAGGAGAAGTCATCCGCTTACCTTAGTGGAGCATAAAACCACTAAACACTGCGGGCTCAGTCGCCACACCAGGAGAAGGTACATAGAACAGACATAGAAAGTGGATGTATCAGATGATGGCCTATCTCAGGGGGGTGGGGATGGATGATAGGAGTTTCTGGAGCACAAGGGATGGGAGGGCCTCGGCACCCAACTAAGGATCTAAGGTTTGAGCAGACTCGATAGACCGTAAGGCCTAATCTGCTGGCAAATAGTATGTTAGGTAACAGGCCTGTGGAAGTGAAAGAAGAGAGAAGGGTATAGGGTAAAGAAGTAGGTGCAGTGATAAGCTAGTAGAAGTAAAGAAAATGAGAGAGGGGATATAAATTGCAGCAGCAAGGGGGAAAAAAGAGAAGAAGAGAGAATTGAACCACTTGCCCGGGTGGGATTGAAGCCGATAAGTACTCCGAGCTCTGTCATCGCCTAGGAAGGGTAGGAAGCCAGCAGGAGCAAGGAAGTGAGAGAAAATATGAGGGAAAGAAAGCATCAACAAATTCAGGCTGTGCAGCTAGCTTAGAAGAATGTCTCAGTAGGCTCCGGTACCGGGCTGGGTCCTGTACAGCTTCCCCATTCGGGCAGTCTCTGGAAGTCACATCTGTGGTAGCAAGCAAAGGGGACTGCTGCCATCATGCATCAGCCAGTCCAAAAAGATAGGAGGGGGAGATCAACCATGCAGACCTGTAGGCTTCTCGGAAATAGAAGGCTAAGCACTTAACTTGGAAGCACAGGCGATCAAGCAGTAGCCAGCAGGACACTCATTCAGGATTCACTGGATGGAAACTCAGCACAACACAAGTAAGCAACATTTTTATGTAAATGGTTGAAGCAGAAAACCAGGGCCCAAGTTCACTTGAATAAGTCAGGGAACAAGGTTTTCAATTTGGATGCCGCTGTCTCGGGGGATTCAAAGGATAGCCATCTGTCTTCATGCTGACTTACAGGATCGCGGGGTACCAGACTCTGGATGGCTTCCCTGCAGCAATAAATTTGAAGACCGTTGGGTGAAGCTCTTGGTGCTGGGTCCAGACTGACTGTGGAAGATGTTGCACTATTCTAATTTTGTGTCCCTCCCAGAGCAGATGCTGGATTTCTTTAGTTTTAGCAATGATGTACTGCTTGTCTTGAAAATTTAGCAGCTTGAAAATTAGTGGTCCGGGGAGCCTGGTGGTGGAGGGGGGCGCAAGGAGCAGTGGGCCCTCTCAATCACGTATGTGCTCCCATTGGGGGATGGCCCTGCAATTTTGACACAGAATGTTTGTACAAAAGTAATCGGGTTAGCACCCGCTTCTGATTCTGGGAGGCCCATAATCAGTAGGTTACTGCACCTACTGGGCCCTTCCAAATCTTCTAGCTTGTCTTCTATTCTCTTTAGTTTGTGCTGGAGGGCCATGGTCTCCTGATTGGCTCTCCCCTGACAATTCTCAATGGACACCAGCCAGGCCTCTGAGTTGCCAACTCATTTAGCCAGTAGTTGAGCGCATTTGGTGGAGATCAAGGGAGATGGTGGATATTTTCTCCTGCAGAGGTTCCAGTACTTCTAGGAACCTCTCTTCAGTGAGCACTATTGTGCCAGGAGGGTTGCGGGAACTAAAAGCCATCTGCTGCTTGGGCCTTTTCACAGCCTTGTCTTTTTCAGGCGTTGGAGGAGGAGAGTGAACTGGCGGTGGTTTTTTCATCACTACCTCCATTTAACAACCCAAGTCTTATCCCGAAGAGAGTCCTCGGTCACAGCACAGGTACCGTAGGAGAGGAGTTCTGAATTGCTAGATACACTAGAAAAGGCAGTTCTATTTTGGTATGGGATGGGAGCAACGGAGCTTTGCTGCTCTTTCTCAGCCAGCCATCACGTGACCTCCGTAGCTTATCAAAAAATCAATGAGATTCAGGTTTGGGTAGCCCAACACAATGACCAATATTAGTGCTCTCATGGAAACTTGGTAATCTAGCACCACCCCTGACTCCTGTATAGCTCTCCCTGGTTACACCCTGCACTGTGTTGATAGAATCAGCAAGCATGGGGGTGGCTGTGTTATCTATTTTCGGGACTACCTTCAGGTTCATGCCCTCCCACCCCTC
Source organism: Neoceratodus forsteri (assembly GCA_016271365.2). NCBI lineage: Eukaryota > Metazoa > Chordata > Ceratodontiformes > Ceratodontidae > Neoceratodus > Neoceratodus forsteri. Next base: position 115,686,112 of record CM057458.1, on the reverse strand, counting down.
CCGCTCACAAATGGTGATCAAGCCCCGTCCCTTAACATCACCCATGTCTCCTCTAGGGCCTCACTCATCCTTACTGTAGTCTATATACCACCCCCTGGGCAGTAGCCTGCCTTCCAGTCCCTCCTAAACTACCTCACCGCCCTCCCCCAAAAAACTGAACTTATTACCCTTGGAGATCTTAACATAAACTGGCTCTCCTCCTCCACCTCACAGTACAAAGATGCTCTGACAGCCATGGACATCTCCCAACTAGTTTCTTGCCCTACTCGCCTTAGTCAGAGAACAGGTACTGCCTCATCACTAGACCTAGTTCTGTCTAACTGCCCTCACAAAATCTCTAACATCTCCGTCCTACCTAGCGCTCTTAGTGATTACTCTCCTGTCCTTTTTACCTGGTTCGGCCTAGCACATAAGTCACCCCCCAAGACTATCCCCACAAGACCTTAAGGCTGGTAAACTAAGCAAACTTAAATGCTATCTTACTCACTGTACTTGGACCCCCCTATAACAATGTCAGGATATTGATAAGGCTCTAAATTTCTTTATAAGTGCCTATAATGATGCTTGCAATAGATTTGCTCCCCTCACCAAGAAAATCATTAAAAGCCTTGACACACCTTGGATCACCCCAGACTTGCTAAGCCTTATGAAATCCCGTGATGACCTGTAGAACAAAGCCCTTGAATCCGGCAGTCCACTGGACAGACAGCACTACCATGCAGCCCAATATAGCTGCACCCAGGCAATCCGAAAAGTGAAGGAGGATCACTACAAAGCTGCCCTAACTGCTACTTGGGGTAATGGGTGCAAATTTTGGGACAACCTGAAATCCCTCAATGGCAAGATCATATCCCCCCCCCCAAGATCAACTGATCATAAATGGGTCCATCATGAATGACACACATCAGGTGGCAGCACTCAAAGCCACCTTCTCAGACCTCAGTGCTACTCTCTCCCAAAATTTTTTCAGTCCTACCACACCCCCTTCCCTTCCTCCCTGTCATCACCTCCATTCCATTTCTGAACACTCACCAGATGAGATGCCAAACCCTACATCCTTAAAGCCATTAATATCTCATGCTTCAGTAGCAACACTTTAGACCTTCGGCTCCTACGCTTGACTCTTGACGAGGTCATCTCCTCCCTAACCTCCCTTCTCAACCTTTCTCTCTGCCTGGGTAGGTGCCCTCTGTGAAAGATGGCCCACATCACCCCATCCACAAATCTGTTACTGCCTTGCCCTAGCAACTACTGGCCAATATCTATCCTTCCCCCTCTCTCCAAGGCCCTTGAGTGCATAGTGGCCGACCAGCTCACCAAGCACCTCTCTAAATACAACCTGCTTTTTCCTGAACAGCACAGATTCAGGTGGGGACACAGTACCACCACTGTCCTATTGGAGTTCTCAAGCTATATTCACTCTGCCCTTGACAATAGCAGACTGGCCGGAGCAGTGTTCCTTGACCTGTCCAAAGCCTTCGATGCTGTTAAGTACTCACTCCTACTTGGCACTCTCTCACACCTTGGCCTGTCACATGAACCCATAGCCTGATTCACTGACTATTTGTCGAACCATACCCAGAAGATGAAAATCTGTTGTGCTCTGTCTAAACCTCTCCCAGATCTCTCTGGAGTCCCGTAAGGCTTCATCTTAGGTCCTCTTCTCTTCAGTCTTTACCTGAACTCTCTCTCAAAAGCCTGCTCAGGTAATCTCCTATATGCGGATGACGCTGTCCTCTATGCCTCCCACCATAGCCTGACCCAATTAGAACTCTCCCTCCAAACTGCCTTTACTGAGGCTGAGTCCTGGTTTGCTCACCACAAGCTGGTGCTCAACCAAAAAAAAATCTAAGGTCATGCTCTTTTCTCACCACCAAAACAAACTTAATAATGCCTCCTTTTGCATTAACATCTCCCTCGCACTCCCTCTTGAACAAGTCTACACATTCAAATACTTGGGAATCACTTTTGACTCGGCCCTCACTTTCCATGACCACATTCATCACCTATGTTCTAGCCTCAACTCTCTCATTGGCCTCCTACACCGTCACCGGCACTGCCTCACCCCAGAAGCCCTCCAACCCCATCTCCTCCTCTGTTCTATCAATTCTAGACTATGGCATTACCATATATGGAGCGGCAGATAACTCGGCACTCCACAGAGTTAGAGTGGCCCTAAATAATGCCTGCCACCTCTCTCTAGGATGCCCAAGGACCACTCACACCTGCACAATCTATAGCCAATATAATTGGCTGGATTTCAACAATAGGTTTCAATACCACACCTGTCTTCTTGCCAAAGAAATCTCCATGGGGCTCACTGCCCCGAGCCTCTCCTCACTCATACAATCTGCTCTACCTACAAGGACCACTAGGAGCTCCCTCAAGCCCACCCCTATAGTGCCGTGACATAAAACCTCGCTCGGTCAACGCTCCTTCACTTACCATGCCCTACATGGTTAAACACCCTCCCTTCACACTTTTCCAGGGTAACAAAGCTCAACATTTTTAAGTCTCTCCTCCATGCTCACCTTCTCACCACTCGCACCGGTAACTACCTATAATTTTCTCTACAGCCTGACAATGGATCCTGTCCTGCCTTATAGTCTCACTTCCTCCTAATCCATGCTCTGCCCCCCCCAGTTTCTTTTTAACACTCTCACTTACTCTGACAAAGGACTCTATCCTGCTCCCCCCTCCTGCCCTCCCCTCCAGTACATCTTTTTCCCCATCCTCCTCCCCCTTTTAACTTTGAGCCTTCTATAGCCCCCAGTGTTGGCTCTCTCCTTCCCTCCTCCCCTCCTCCCTTTCTCCCCTCCTGGTGCTTTCCACCATGACCATGTCATTATCGCAGTGCTTGTTTCCTGCCTTGCATCTATTGTACTAAGAACTGTATGCATCATTTCTGTACCTAAATTTGTATTGTACTATTGTACTAGGAACTGTATGCATCAATTTATCTTTTTGTATCTAAAGTTGCCCATTAGGTATTTGCAAACTGTACATTTATCTTCAACGTCTGTACATGTCTAGTCTCGGTTAATTGATGTGGAGCATTTGTAAAGGTGTCTCTGACTCAAAGGTTGTAATTCCAAATTTTCCAATAAAAAAAAAAGAGAGAAAGCTAAATAAAAAAATCCGGTCCTATTGGAACAATCTCATTTTCTTTGAGCAGCAGTGAGAGAGAGAGAGAGAGTGCTGTGTCCAGTAGCGCTACTGTGCATGAAAGCACTGGTATTTTCTTTGTTTTCCATACTGCAGATGGATGTCCATCTGTGGGACACAAAACAAAGAATGTACTGCCCCTGTCACGCACTGCAGTGCTACTGAACATAGCGTTCATAGATGGAAATTAGTAGTGTAATTTGTTTTTTAAGTCCCAGGACCTTTCATTCTGAGCTGGCTTAACTCGCAGTTTCTTCAGTCTCTTAGCACAGAAGGCTTGCTTGCCAGTAGACAAGTCCAAGAGCAGCCCGTGTCCCTGCTACCAGCCCACTCTATCTTCTGATCATCACAAACAGCGGCAGTTTCCAGACGTCTCCAAGTCTCCAGCCACTGCCGCTCAGCCCAACTGTGTGCTTCTGACTATGTTTTAAAAAACAAAAGGAAACAAACTGAAAGAGCCCCCAGACCACTAAAATGTTATTTTATTTTATTATTTTAACGTGTACCACTTATGATAGGTGACTTCTTATTGATGTCAGTCTAGATTGCGGTCGAGACCAGACAGTGACTTTACTGAAAGTGCCACATTTAACACAATCACGATGCTGAAGCAGGTAATAATCACTAATGGTTCTAAGAATTGTGATTAGCAGAGCAAGTGTAATTCTACAAATAACTGTCTTTGCAAATGTTAAAAATCATTCCTGTCTCAATGAGGCACTCTGTGTGTGTGTGTATATTGGGGGGGCATCACTAATGGTTCAGACAATTATAATTAGCTAACTTAAAAAAACAACAACATTGTAATGTAGGTGGAGGAACTACTTTACTACAAAATAAATGAAACACTTTGGAGTTTTAACATTTAAACATAAAAATATATAATTTTCAAACATATGTAGAACAGTTGCCTATTTTCTAAGCACAATAATACCCTCCAGGGTAGGAAGTATGGGCTATACTGGACATTTCAGGGGCTATAAAGCCCTCCACCTCTGGCATTGGGCCTCATTACGCCCCTGGGCAGTATGGTGTAGCCCAGTACCGCCCACCCTGTCGAGTATTTTTGCTTACTTAGAAGACCCACTGGCCTGCTACCGTGAGACTTGCTTATTTTATTTAGTGCTTGTCATAGACACATTTAAAGAGTTCTGAAAGAGTAAAAAAGGAAAAAGAGAGATGCCAAGCTCAATAATGCAACTTAGTAGTGATTCAGTGCATGGGAGAGTGACAACTGGGGTGAGTAAAGTAAATGAAGGGCTCTCTGAGTGCTACCTAACTCATAGACGTATGGCTGGGGAAAGGGGGAGAGCCTGGGGAGAGGGAGAGGCTACATGTCATATTTTATAAATGACCTCCTCCCAGGCAGTGCTTAAAGGAAAACTCTACCCTCATATCTTCTAAATTGTATCTGTTTCCATGTCAACAGACAATTCTTTTCAGGTAGCAGTTAGAGATGCATGCAACTCACTTAGCTCATTACTTCCAATAGCTTTGTATGAAGTCTGAACTATCCATTGTTTACCGGACACAAAATGGCCAGCTCGGTAATAATGAGTTAGTTTGTTTTCACACTTCATACTAGGCTCTGTAACTGACCTGCAAAGCTCCGTTTCGTGGTTGTTGAAATCTCATTGTCCCTGAGAGCTGCATTAGCATATGACAACATGATGCGTAATCAGCCACTAAACTCCCCAGTATGCCTGTCTGCTTAATTAGTCTTCAAAGAAACAAGCTGCATGAAGATATGAAATGTCACTTTTACCTTCAGTAAACTTTTCAGACTATTTCAGTTGTAATGCAGAGGTTTTGCTTTTAAACTTCATTCAGTTTATGTGTTTCCAGAGAGTTTCTGCAGGATATTTGTTCTTTCAGCATAGAGATACATGATACAAATGGTTGATTCGACATCATGTTCTCATATGCTAATGCTGTTCTCCTGAATTATGAGATTTCAACAACCATGAAATGGAGACCCCCAGGGCAGTCACAGGGGCTACCATGAGCAATGAAAACAAACTAAAGGTAACACATACAACCCTAACATCTACAGGAAAGTAGTTGTCTATTGGCATAGCAACTTTAGATCATCTGAGATGCATTATCTCTAAAACCCTTTCTTCCTCGGCGACAGTCAACAACTCCCTCCCCATCCCATCCTATAACTCTCTGCAGGGTTTCTGCACTCCAGGTGCATGATTTTGCACTTTTTTGCATTAAATTTCAGTTGCCACACTTTGGACCATTTTTCCAGCTTTCCCAGGTCCCTCCTCATTTTCCCAATCCCATCTGGACTGCCTACTCTGTTGCAGATCTTGGTGTTATCTGCAAATACACAAGTATACCCTCCAGCCCTTCAGCAAAGCCACTACTGAATATATTAAAAAGGATTGGTCCCAAGACTGATCTATGAGGCATTCCACTGGTCATTCCCCTTTCCTCGAATTGGATCCCATTTACCTCCACCCTCTGCTTTCTGACCCTCAACCAGTTTCTAACCCAGTTCTCCACCTTGTGACCCACACCCAGGTTACCCAACTTATTAACCAGTCTTTTATGTGGAATAGTGTTGAAGGTCTTGCTGAAATCAAGGTAGGTGACATCGACCGCTCTTCCCTGATCCACCTCCTTCATCACCCAGTCAAAAAAGTCTATCAGATTTATTTGACATGACCTGCCTGCTGTAAATCCATGCTGCCTTGGATCCTGTGCTCCATTGGATTCCAAGTGTTCCACAGTTCTTTCTTTAAGCAGCGCCTCCATAATCTTGAGCACTACTGAGGTGAGACTGACCAACCTATAGCTTCCTACTTCCACTCTAGTGAATAGGGACTGCATGTGCCCTCCTCCAGTCGTCTGGAACCATTCCTGTATTGAGCAACTCACTAAACAGGGCTGCTAGTGGTGCTGCTAGCACTATACATAGTTCCTTTACTGTCCTAAGATGTATACCATCTCATCCCATTGGTTTGTCCACCCTCAGTTTTGTGAGTTCCTCTAGGACTCTTTCTTCTGTAAATGGACTGGTGTTCACCTCTCCTCCTCCTCACCCTTTGTTTCTGAGGCCTAGTTGTGGTCCTTGTCCCTTCCCCTCTTCAGTGAATACTGAACAGAAATATTTATTCAGTACTGATGCTTTTTCTAGGACTCCCTCCACACACTCCATCTCATCCCTTCTGAGCCTTAAGATCCCACCCTTGGCCTTCTTTCTTTCACTAATGTACCTAAAGAATGTCTTGTCCCCTTTCTTTACTGTCTGTGCTAATCTTTCCTCTGTTTGTGCCTTTGCGCTCATAACCGCGTTCCCTGCTTCTCTCTGTCTATTTAGGTACACCAACCGATCTTCTTCCTTCTGTGCCTCCTTATATTTTCTGAAAGCCACATTTTTGTCCCTTACATTCTCTGCCATAGCATTTGAGAACCACAGTGGTTTATTCCTTCTCTTGCCCTTATTTCTCAGCCTAATGCACAGATTTGTCACCTCCACTATAGCTCCTTTTAGGTGTGCCCACTGCTCCTCAATTCCCTTCCTGCATCCTTCCTTGCCTGGGCTTCTTTGATACATAACCCCATCCTAGCAAAGTCCACCTTCCTAAAATCCAAGGCCCTCACCTTTTTGTGGCTTGACTGTGACATTGTACCTATATTAAACCACACTGTGTGGTGGTCACTAGACCCTAGGTGACCATCCTGCTGGACTTCCATGATTCTGTCTCCAGTGGTCAGTACTAGATCTAGAATTGTCTTGTCCCTGGTGAGCTCTACACTAACTGCCTGAGGTCTGCCCCCTGCAAAGATTCCATAATGTCTTGGCTCCTGGCTGAGGCAACTGCCAGGATGGTTCAATCCATGTATGACATATTAAAACTGCCCAGCAGCAGTACCTCCCCTTTTGCTGCCATCCCATGTATTTCTTCCACTAGCACCATATCCACCTCCTCCCCTTGTGCTGGAGGTCTGTGGATCAAACCTGTGTGAATTGCTGTGCCATTACCTCACTCAAGGGTGACCCACAGTGCCTCAGTCTCCCCCTGCCTACCCTGTACTGCTGTTGTTTTAATACCTTCCCTTATGTAAAGCTCTCCCCACTTTTTTACCCTCCCTATCCCTCCTGAATAGAGCCTAACCTGGTACACTTACCTCCCAGTCGTGGTTTCCAGTGTACCACATCTCGGTAATTGCCATTATGCCCAGGTCAGCTTCTGCCATGATACATTTCCCAGGCTGTGGGCATTTGTATGCATCATTTTCCATGTTTCACTGCCTGTCCACCTTTTATTCCTGCTTTTGCCATCTTTTCCCCTCTTTCGAACTCCGTTTTTTTCTTTTGCTGCTTTCCTTCCTCTGCCATACCCCTTATAATGAGTTCAGGTATATCTATCAACAACCTATCCTCCTGATCTTGCCTGCTGGCTTCTCTGACCTGTGGGGGTGGGATGCTTGAGTCTTCCTGTTCTCCTCTACTTCCCCCTTCCCTAGGCTAGTTTAAATGCTTGCCAAGGGGCATTTAAACCATTCATTGAGGACTGCTGTCCCCTCAATGGACGGATGAAGGCCATTACTCTTGTACAGGCTCACATTGCTCTAGGTGGATCCCCAGTCCTCAATGAAGCCTAAACCCTTTTCTCTGCACCAGCCCTCCAACCAAGTGCTAAACTGTCTGATGCGGAGATTCCCAGCCACCTACCTGCCATGGACCGACAGTACCTCCGAGAATGTCACGAGGCCTACAACCTCCTCAAGGTGCCTTCCTAACTCACTGAAGTCCTCCTGTACTTGCTCTATGCTTGCCTTTTCCCTGGTTATGTCATTTGTCCCCAGATGGACAATGAATTCCAGCCCCCCCCCACTGCTATCACTGTAGCGATCCTCTGGAGCCACACCCTTCCTTCTGAGCTCTGCCTTCTGGAAGGCACTTGACCTCCCTCTCCACCCCCTCTACCTGTGCCCATATCCATTCTCTGGACTACTGAGTCCCCCACCAGGAGTAGCTTCCTCTTCCTCTGGGATCCTCTACCTTCCACCCTTGGGCCTCCCTCCAGGAGGACCCACTCATCCTCCCTGGTAAAACCTCAGGTTCCCTTGTAGAACTCTCCTACTCCTCCAGGGCACCACAGGAGTTTCTAAGTTGGACCAGATGGGGATATGCCTCTGACCCCACTCCCTCAACCTCCCTAAGCCCACCACAGTCCAGTCATCTCTCTGTCTGGACAACCATTGTGGTAGTGGCTGCGGACAATGTAGCTTCTGGGTGGGGGCCAATGTTGCCTGTACTCCAGCCAGCCAGGCTCGGAGACTGGCAACGACTGTCCTCTGCTCAGAGAGGCACCTGAATATGGGATGGAACCGCAGTACCCAGAACATCTTCCTGAAGACTGCTGACCCACACTCACTTCATTGCACCACTCCCAGCATAGAAACATCGAAACATAGAATTTTATGGCAGATAAGGAACACTTGGCCCACCTAGTCTGCCCATTTCCCTACCTATTGGATAAGCTGCAGATCCTAGTTAACCAACAGCCTACTTTCTCCTACCCCTCCCTACTAGAATTGCCTTATGTCTGTCCCATGAATTCTTGAATTTCCCCACTGTTTTTGACTCCACAACCTCCTCAGGAAGGCTGTTCCATGCATTTACAGCCCTCTCCATGAAAACATTCTTCCACACATTACCTCTGAGCCATCCCCCTCTATCTTCAAATTGTTCACTTTTGTTCTCTCACATCTCTTTTTCTAAAATATGCTACCTTCTTGTACTTTGTTGATTCCCTTGAGGTACTTGAAAGTTTCTGTCATGTCCCCTCCTTTTCTCGAGGCTATAACTATTAATCTCCATTAGTCTTTCTTCATATGCCTTCTTGTGCAGACCCTGCATCATTTTGGTTGCCCTCCTCTGGACAGCCTCCACCTTGTCTATGTCTTTGTGGAGATGGGGTCTCCAGAACTGCATGCAGTACTCCAGATATGGTCTCACCAACTGTCTGTACAGAGGAATAATAACTTCCTGTTTTCTACTGGTGAGGCCTCTCCCTATACATCCCAGTATCCCCCCAACCCTCCTAACTGCCTCCTCACATTGCTTGCCCACCTTTAGGTCATCTGATATAACTACCCCCAGGTCCATTTCCATTTTTGTTGTTGTCAGTATCTCACCCCCCATTGTGTACTCTTCCCCTAGGTTTTTGTTTCCCAGGTGCATTACCTTGCACTTCATTGCATTGAATCTCAGCTACCAAACATTTGGCCATTCCTCCAACTTTGCCAAGTCCCTTCTAATCCTTTCCACCTCACCTTGTGTATCAACCCTGTTGCAGATCTTTGTGTCGTCCACAAAGAGACATACTTTTCCTTCCAGTCCCTCTGCAATGTCACTTATAAAGACATTAAAAATTACAATCAATCAATCAATCAATCAATCAATCAATCCAGTCTTTATTTAACCAGGCGTACATCGTTGAGCAGAAGCTCGTTTACAAGATGGACTTGGGTGGAGCATGAACAATTGTATATACAGGTCAACACAGGTATTTACAAGGCAATACAGATAATGCTCTTTACAGAGAGGAAGAAAAAGAAGTTCATATGTACATAGAATTATACAGATATTGTACAGATTACACAGTATTTACATACATAGAAGTGTCTATAGGAAGATAAAGCAGGTTATCTAAGGTTGCAGGAGGAAGTAATAGAAGAAAAAAAAATTAAAATAGAAATATACACCAGGTAGAGGTGAAGGTAGGGGGGAAGGGAGGGAGGTAGGGGGAGAAAGGCTAGGAGGGCACGGTGCACAGAGAGGAGTTGGTAAAACCGGATATAGAGAAGGTGGATGGAGAAAAGGAGGATGTGTGTGCCCCGGGATTGAATGCTATAAAGTGCGGGGCATGGTAGGATGTCACAACCCAGGGTAGTGAGCTCCTATCTGAGGTTGGGAAAGGAAGAATAAGGGGATGGATTGGCCTAGTGTTGATAAGACAGGGGGATAAGAGGAGAGAGAACAATGAGGCTGGTGAGGAGCAAGCTGGGGGGTCAGTACTTAAAATTGGGTCTATGCATGGCTATATACCAGTGCAGACACTGGTACTGGGTCTGAGTGGGTGAAGCAGTTACATACTTCTCTGATTGTATGGAAATAAAGCATCTTGAAGGCATTTATACCGATTAGAGTGCTTAATTTGAGGGTTTTTGTAGATCGCTCCACAAGGTATGTAGCACGTAAGATTATGGCTGCTCTGTCAAGGGATTTTGCTTTGGGTACTTTAAGTGTAATAGCTGAGTAACTTTAATGCGATTTCCCAATTATACTCAGGGAAGACAGCAGGAGATATAGTAAGGCAGCATATTAGGAGATGGCCTCTATAGGTCCAGAGCGGCATTTCGTGGTGCCTGAACTTTAGTGATGTCCACCCCACTGCCGCATATAGAGTGCAGTGATGCATGTCGAAGGGGAGTCCCGTTATAAACCTCAGTGCTCGATGGTAGAGTGTGTCCAGTTTAGCCATGTAAGAGTTGGGGCATTGGCTGTAGAAGAAATCAGCGTAATCAACCAATGATAGGAAAATGGATTGGACCAGTTGTTTCTTGGCATCTCTGGTGAGAAATTGGTTGATTCTGAAAAACAGTCCAAGCCTTTGCCAAAGTCGTTTTAGCAAGTCCTCGATATGTTCAATCTTACAGTCTTTTATGTTAGTACTGTACTATTGAAAGAGATCCCCCTGAATTGCTCTGTTAGTATATCAGAGAGACTGCCTTATCTAATTGTGCTTAGCCTAATACCCCTGTGCCAGGAAGCTATCACCTATTGAATGCCTATAAAGGTGAATGAACCCGGGGTGGTGGGATGGGGAGGGTGGGCTGGACTTAGCTTCCTGGTTCCTGAAACAATCAGCTAGCTCTAGCTACGATAATTTAAAGACAATTGCCTCAAATCTGATGCCTGCTCTTACTGCTGCTGAAGGCGCAAACACACCCAGTTAGAAACTGCCAGAAAGTTCCAGAACTTTATCAGCACACAGAAGCCCCTACTTATGCCCAGACAAAATGGCTGAGGCAACTAAATTCAAGTTAGGAAAACACACAGCAATTTAAAGGCAATCACCTGAAATCTGATGCCTGCTCTTACTGCTGCTTAAAGCTTAAAGCTCTAAAGGTAGATAAAGTCCTAGGGCTGAATTGGATGCACCCAAGAGTGGCCAAGGAATTGGTTGTGGAACTGGCTAAACCCCTAGAAATGTATTCAGTAGCTCACTTCAGACAGGGATAGTTCTAAAAGACTGGAGGGTAGTGGACATCATTTTGCTTCACAAGAAAATTACAATCTGCTCACTCTGATGTGCATACCCACTCCTGAGCCGCAGCCAAAATAAGCTGCAAAGTGCTTCTATGATGCTCCAGTAAGTGTCCACACCACCGACTTTACAGCACATCAACTCGTGCACATGGGTTGATGCTCTGTAAAGTTGGCAGTGTAAGCATACCTATTAAGAGATTAAAGAGGACTGGTCCCACCACTAATCACTGAGACACCTTGTTGATCACACTTTCTTCCTGTGAGTGAATTCTGTTTTCCACCACCCTTTGTCACCTATCCCCTGACCAGTTTCTTACCTATTTTATCACCTTCTGTCCCACTCCTAAGTTAAACAGCTTGCTTACTATTCTCCTATGTGGAACGATGTAGAAAGCCTTACTGAAATCTAGGTAGGCCATGTCCACTGCTCCACCCTGATCTAATTTCTAGATCAAACAGTCAAAGAAATCTATCAGATTCATTTGATATGCCCCCCCTCCCATGACTCTATGCTGCCTTGGGTCTTATAATGCTTTGGATTTAGGATATTCCTCAGTCTTTTCTTCAGCAGTGTTTACATTAATTTTCCACCACTGATGTCAGGGCGACTGGCCTGTAATTGTCAGCCTCCTCCCTGCTACCACTTTTGTGAAGTGGGACTACATTTTCCCTCCTCCAGTACTACAATATGGAATCACTCTCGTTTCCAGTGACCTGTTAAATAGGACTATCAGAGTTGCAGCCAGTACCTCCCAGAACTCCCTCAATACCTTTGGCTGCACCTCATCTGGTCCCACTTTTAGATTTGGGAGTCCTTTCAGGACTCTGTCCTCCAAAAAAAGACCAGTATCCATCTCCCCCTCTTAAAGCTCATGTTCTCTTTTTGTGGTCCCTCCCCTTCTTCTTCCTCTGTGAACACTGAGCAGAAGTATTTGTTCAGGATGTCTGCCTTTTCTTGTCCTGCTCTGCACAGCCCCCCTTCCCTTCTTAACCTTACAATCACTCCCTTAGTCTTCCTATTTTCACCTACATACCTACAATATGTCTTGTACCCATTTTTACTGCCTGGGCTATTCTGTCTTCAAATCTGCACCTTTGCACTCCTTACTGCTTTTTCTGCTTCTCTTTGTTTCTTCTGATATGCCTTCCTATCCTCCTCCCTCTGCATCTTCTTATACCTTCTGAATGCAACCCTTTTAGATTTTCCCTTTTCTGACACCTCTTTGGAGAACCATAGCCATGTCATTTTCCTTTACCTTTTGTTCACTTGCTTGATGCAGAGGTTTGTTGCCTTCATATGCCCCTTTTAGCTTTGCCCACTATTCCTCCACCCACCCGGTCATCCCCCTCTGCATTCACACAATTTTATAGAATCAGCCCTCCTGTAATCCAGGATCCTCACCCGTGTGTGGTTCAGTTCATCAGCTTTCCCTATACTGACCCGTACTGTACAGTGATCACTGTTCCCCAGGTGGCCTTGCACCTTGACGTCTGCAGCATTGTCCTTGTTAGTTTGCACTAAGTCCAGAATTGCCCCACTCCAAGTGGGTTTACTGACTAGGTGCTCGAGGAATACTCCCTGCAGGGAGTCCAGGATGTCACTGCTTCTAGCCATAGCCATAGCTGGGAGGCTCCAATATATTTTATTTATTTATTTAATTTTTGTTTACTGGGTAAGTACACTAGACAAGAGTATTGCCTATATTCTGGCATGACCTGGGAGAGTACAAATCAGGAGAAACAAAGTACAAGCAAGAGTGACATTGTTCGGGGCACAGCATGAAGTGAGAACAAAAACATAGAAATGTTTACAGACAAAGAGCAACCCCAATGCTGCAGAGTCAAGAGAAACAGATAAAATTACATTAATTACTTGTATTAGATGTAACAACAATATTAACTAAAATCAGGCAACAAAATTTTGAAATAAGTAACAGTTATAACAATGGGATTAGTGAGGGAAGTAGGAACAGGTGGGTACAACTGGCAGATTAAAATCCCCCACCAGCAACACCTCCCCTTTTTCTGCCATTTTTTCCAGTGGCTTCCACCAGTACCTTTTCTAACTTCTCCCTGTGTGTTGGAGGTCTGTAGGTCATGTTGGTGCAAACAGTGGCTCCGTTCCCTAACTCCAGGGTGACCCACAGTACTTCTGTCCCCCATTCTCTGTATCGCTGTCACTTTTATGATTTCCTTCACATAAAGCACCGCATCCCTCCTGTCCTTCCCACCCTGTATTTCCTGAACAGGCTATAACCTGGTATGGTTATGTCCCAGTTAAAGATTTTCAAGGCACTATGACTCAGTAATTGCCACTGCAACCAGGTTGGCCTCTACCATGATGGTCTCTAGGTCTGGAATCTTATTTCCTAGACTTCTAGCAATGGCATACATGACCTTCCAGATTTAGTTAGCACTCTGCTTATTACCCCCCTTTTTTCTTTTTGTGACCTCCTTCCCCCCCTCTCTTTTTAATGCTCCTGTTCCACTCCATTTTCATTTCTATTAACTTGCTTCCTTTATTAATTGGCACCCTACAGGGCTCCTCTCCCCTTGGGTTCTCCCTACTCCCTACTTCAGCCTGTGGGGGGTAGTTTCTGCCTCCCTTCCATCAGTCCCCTTGTCTAGTTTAAGAAAAGAAGGGAATCAAGAGAGGGGTGCCACAGGAATTTGTCCTGGATCCTGCTCTCTTCCATATGTTCCATCGGCGACCCTGGAGAGGGCATCCAGGGCAAGTTGTATCTCTGCAGATGACACAAAGCTCTGTGGTAGGGTAGATGGTGATGAAGGGGGATCTACAAAAGCTAGAGAATTGGTCTAAGGTTTGCAGTTGAAATTCAGTATCAAAACAATGAAAGGTTATGCACCTGGGGAAAAAGGGAAAGAGTACTGGATGAGTGAGGTTCAGCTATGCACTATGGCAGGGTAATGGGACCTGGAGTCATAATTAGTGACTCCCTCAAACAGTCAAGCCAGTGTAACAAGGTCTGTAGTAAGACTAGTATGCTGGAATGTATTGGAAAAGGTACTGACAGCAGGAAATAGGAGGTATTACCACCTCTGTATAGGTCACTGATGGGGCTGCACCTGGAATACTGTGCTCAGTTTTGGAGTCCTCTACTAGGGAAAGAAAAGCACAGGCTGGAGACAGTGCAGTGCAGGGTAAGCAAGATGATTCAGGGCCAACTGTGCAGATCTTACAAAGATTGTCTCAAGGCACTGAGCATGTACTCACTGGAGACCAGGCAAGAAAGTGGGGATATGATAAGAGACCCTCAAGTCCCTGAAGGGAATAAACAAGATGAACTGTGGGGAACTATTTCAGAGCAGTACAGAGTCAAGAGCCTGAAGTCATGATATGAGTGGAAACTGGTGGGGAGGAAGATTAAGAGGAATGGGAGGAAGTTCTATTTTACAGCAAGGGTGGTGGAGCTGTGGAATTATCTACCAGTGGAGGCGGTGGGTGCCAAGACCATAAGTGGTTTCAAGCATGGCTTGAACAGAGTGAAGAGTTTGGTGGTTGCTTAGGTTGGTAGCAGTGCGAACAATAGCTCTTGGGCAAATCAATGCAGACTAGATGGACTTTCAGTCTATTTCTGCTGTCATTGTCTATGTTTCTATGTTTCTAGCTCTCCATCTAGTGATACTCTAAGTTACTACAGTTCTCAATTACTGTGTATCTGTGCACGTCTGTAGTTCTTTCACTGATATACATGTTACAATAATTGTATTAGTGCATAGTTTAGAGTTCCTAGTGTATGGGTGCCAAGTAAATGAAAGCTTTAAGATTTGCCTGTTGGTGAGAAGAGTTACAGACCTTTTTTGTTGTCTAGTTGTGCTCTTGAAGTAAGTAAGTAAGTAAACATTTATTTACATGAGGCGCCCTTCCAAAGCTCAGAGTGCCTTTACAAAATTTCACATACAGTATTAAAATCCACAGCAATTTAAAACACCGTTTACATTTCAGAAAATGCTTGTTTGAATAGAAAAGTCTTAAGAACTTTTTTAAACCCTTCTACAGTCAGGCTATTGTGTATCTGGCAAGGTAGAGAATTCCACAGGGTAGGTGCCATAAAGGCAAAAATTCTTCCACCAGCTGTTTTCAGGATTACCCTGGGAATCTCTAGCAATCCCTCGCCAGAGGATCGGAGGGAGCGAGAGGGCAGTAAGGAGTCAGGAGCTCTTTCAGGTAGTGGGGTTCCAACCTATGTAGGACCTTATAGGTCATCAATGTGACCTTGAAAGTGATCTGCCACTGTACAGGCAGCCAGTGCAATTCACGCACCGCAGGTGTTATATGGTTGGATTGCGGGCTTCCAGTCAACAACCTAGCTGCCGCATTTTGCACCAGCTACAAGCAGCGGATATCCACTCCAGGCAGCCCTAGATAAAGGGCATTGCAGTAATCAAAATGACTGGCAACTAAGGTGTGAACCAGGGTAGAAAGATCCTCCGATGGAACCAAATGTTTCAGCCGTGCTATGTTTCTTAGATGGAAAAGGATGATTTGACTATGGCCAACACCTGTGCCCTCAGGGTCAGACCCTCGTCAAACACAGCACCAAGGTTATGCACTTGGCTGGATGCCATAAGCGGGGTCCCCCCCAGAAATAAACCTGAGGATTTTCCCACCCATGAGCTTGACATCCTCACCCCTGGCTCCACTGCCAATACCTCCATTTTTCCTGGGTTTAACTTCAGCCAGTTGGTACTCATCCAGTTCTGTATCTCCAGCAAGAAGTTGTTAAACACTGCACTTGAATTGGACTCCTGCTTGGGCACAAAAGACATGTAGAGTTGAGAGTCATCAGCATAGCAATGAAAACTCAACCAATACAGTATTATAATGTCCCCCAATGGGAGCATATACACCACAAATAACATGGGGGACATCACTGAACCCTGTGGTACCCCACAGCACAGACAGTGAGAGGCCAAGGAATAAATCCCAGACACTACTTTCTGAGTCCTACCCTGCAGGAAGGATTGAAACCAACTGTGGACCACTCCCCTTAGTCCACAGAGGAACCACAGGTATTCAAGCAATACCCCATGCTCTACGGTGTCAAATGCTGCTGAGAGATCAAGGAGAACCAAGATAGAACAAGCTCTTCGATCTCTCGCCATCAGGAGATCATTCAGTACCCATACAAGAGCCATCTCAGTGCTATGCCGCTTCCTGTAACCAGACTGGAGAGGGTCATAGATACTGTGACTGGTTAAATGATCCTCCAGCTGCAAAGTGACCATCTTCTCGATAACCTTTCCCAAAAAGGGGAGGTTTGAGACTGGTCTGTAGTTTTCTGGGCAGTCAGGATCAAGGGAGGGCTTTTTCAAAGGGGGTGCACCACTGCCTCCTTTAAGGAATCTGGAAAGATCCCTCTTTTCAATGATACCACCACTTTCCCAGTAAGGATTGGGCCAATAATCTCTACACCCCACCTCCAATAGGTGAGTAGGGCCTGGATCCAAACTACAGTAGGATGGACGCAAAGTCTGGATGATCCTCACTGTATCAATGACTGCCGGCTGACTAAAGGTAAACTAAGTTAGTTGGGTATTAGTGCCACTCGGTTGATCAGTGCAAGACTCAGTGGGGAGGCACTGGCTGATCTCAACCCTGATGGTAGACACCTTATCAGCAAAGAACATCGCAAACTCCTCACTCTGTAACTGTGACAAAGCTCGACCGGCTTGAAGACAGGCTGGATTGCACAGTCTGTCTACAGTCCGGAAGAGCTGGGCGGCCAGTCTATTCCTCACTGTAGCAATTTCCCTGGACAGGAACTCCGCCTTCTTATGGGAAATTGCTAACTGATAGATCTTATAATGATCCAGCAGCCTAAGCCTGTCCATCTCCAGGCGAGTTTTCCGCCAGCATCTCTCCAATATTCGACCCTGTCTCTTCATCCCATGGATCTCCCTGGTAAACCATGGAGACCCTGGATGAAGGGTACAGGGACGAACATGGGATGGATCCAAGACATCCAGGGCCCCTATAACTACCCTATTATAGGCTAGCACTAGGGGCCCTGCGTCAGTGCTGTCCATTGGCAATCCCGAGAAGTCCAGCTCCATCACTAGGCCTTCTGAGGTAGCTCCTCCTAAAGGACAGAACTATACTATCTCCTTAGGGGCAGGCCTCTTTTGAGGAGCCACAAAACTAAACCTTAGGGCATGATGGTCAGACCAACTGGTAGGCTCCACCTCCACATCAGAGACTTCCATCCCCAGATGGAATATTAAGTCCAATGAGTGTCCCCCCTCATGAGCTGCAGAGGTAATAACCCATGTCAGGCCCAATTAATCCATCAATTGGAGGAGGTTTTGTCCAAAAAGCATGAGTTCATCGTTGACCCAGGCATTGAAGTCTCCCAGAATTAACCAACGGGGGGATTCCAATACCCTCTCAACAATGAAGTCTGCAACCTCCCTCAGGAATTCCCTCCCATCACCTGGTGGACAATAAATGAGCAGGATCCTGAAACCTGCACCTACAATACACTCAGAGGAATTGGTACCTCCAACTGGCACCTCCTTAAGGTCAAGTTCCTGTCTAAAACAGACTACAACTCCCCTGCCCCTACGGTCCACTCTCGGGCAGTGAATCACCGAGAATCCAGCAGGAATCATGGACCCCAAAATAAGGCCCGCTTTTTCATCTAGCCAGGTCTCAGTTATGCAAGCCAGGTACACATATGCAACAAGCGCCATCACCACTGTGGTCTTGTTTCTAATGGACCTAGCATTGCTTAACACCACCTGAAAGGGACAAGATTCCAAGGATGACTCCACCTCCTGCCTGACCAAGTCAGTGCCCTTGGGTATGGGTAAAAGGCAAGGCAGACCTCGCTCCTCTATCCATTTTGCCCCAGGGCGTCTCCTGGTTCTGACTGTCCTATCCGCCCCCTCCTTTCCCATCCCCCACAAGAGTTCCAGGATCTCCTATTCCTCGCACCCCTTTGTCTTACAATGCCGAAAGCTTGGCAGTTTTTATAAACTTCCAAAGGCAGCACAGAATATTCAAAAGGAAGGAGATCCTTCAGTCTTGACGGGGAGTACCTCCTGACTGTGTTTTTACCACCCCAGCACATATTTCAGACTCTCAAGTACTACAATGTCAATTAAAAACCCCACAAAAACCAACACTTTTATTCACCCCCTAATAAACCCACCCTCTTAATAATAACCCCCCGCTCCCCAGATAATAATTAGATCAAAATACCTAATACTGATAAAACATCTATTAACAAATCTCCTCACAGATGTATCATTAACAATCTATAAAAGCTATTTAGAAAAAAGAAAAGGAAAAGAAAAAAGAAAAATAAACAAATCAACAAACTATAAATAACTATATATAACTCAAACTATACATGGTCTAAATACAGCACCTCTCACCTGCGTGTACTATATTTGTTCCAACACAATTACAAAACATAAATCAAATTTATAAACTCCAACACCATCTCTCACCTAGTGAAGGAAAACTAAAAATTAATTCACTAAAACTAGTAACTAAAAATAAAGAAAAAAAAATTCTGTTTTTATGTCTTCATTGCAGCATCTCTCACATGCCTGCAAGTCCAGTACCATTCACAGTATATTGAAATGACTTGAAGTAATGCTGTAATAAACCCCCCAACACTACCTCTCACATGGTGGAGGACTCTTTGTAAATTAATTCACAACTTAGTCAAATCATAGTAACTGTTTGAAGTAATGAAAAGGTGTGCACAGCACTCTCACCACCCATATACCCAGGACAGAAACAGGGAGGGAGAACAAGTCAGTTTCTCCAACTTTGTCTGTTTTATTCAAACAGAAGAGTAGACAACATCCAACACAGTCCTCGAAACAGCAAGTCCTCACAGTTCAACTTGATCTTTATCCTCTTCTAGTACTTCAGGGAAATTCAAAACGGGCAGATACTCAATGAGTGCAATAATGTGTGATCAGGTAGACCCCTTCCCCCTGCACCATCAGAAGCCAGAATGACCCCCCCGTCAGCCCACGACCCAAGGCTACAGACGTCTCAGTGACCCAGCCCCACGGCTGACCCCCAAGATGGCTTAGGAGAAGCCTCAATTCCCCTCCAGCTCCCCAGAGGCCAAACAAGTTGACTCCTGACCGGTTAAAGGCAAAACGGCGGACGCGGCTTCCAAAGGCACAAGGCAGGTCCCCAATCAGCACTACTCGCCTGCAAAGAAGCCCCACTGGAGCCTATTAATCCAAATATGCTTCCTCTGTTTCTGCCAGTTAAATCACCATGCCATCAGTCCTGGTAATAGCTGTTAGGACTCACCACACCACTCCCGAAACAGGCTGCAACTAATCCCCCGGACTTCCGATCTTCCAATTCCAGACCCAGTCCCAGTCACAGCAGTGAGGCTCACCACACCATTTCCAAACAAACTGCAGTCACTCCCCTGATCTTCTGTTTCAAGTCATGCAATGCTGGAAGAACTATGCCAGCGATCAGCAAATAAATATCCAGGACTAACCTGGAGTAACGTGGTCAATAAAAAGACCGATAAAAAAATGCAAATTAAACTTCTGATGGTAACTGTCCTGCTTCAATAAAAGAAAACAAATAAACCAATAAAATAAACTCTACACTGATAAATACACTGGTAAATAGAGAAATAAAACAAATACAGGCAATGACTTCTAAGCTACTCCCAGCGGTTGACCCAGCGTGGCCGCAGTCTTGTAAGGCAAGTAGTGGTTGGTGTTACTGGGTGGAGTTTAAAAAGAGGGCTAGGAAATATTTTCATCCTTTTCAGGGGTGGGATACATCAAGTACTGACTGATACTGAACCAAGTTTAATTATTCATACTTTGGGTGAATAGGGAAATTTGATGAGGACATGCAGGAAATCAGCCACACTTTCTAGGAAGTGCTGTAGGATCTTTAACATATGCCAAACAATCACCAGAACACCCAGAAGGGACTTTGGCTTAATATCTTCTCCAAAATACACCACCTTACAACTGCACAGTGCCCCTTCCCCTTATACCATGCTGGGGCATCTGTATGGTTACTTATAACTAAGTGGAGAGTTCCTCCACCTTGGTGGCCTACACAACTTGGTGTTTGCTAGTGATCTCCCATCTGACTACAGAGCACGCCTGGAGATTTTGTGATCTAATGGAATAAGACTCCAAGGTGGTACAACTGCAATGGTTAATAAAATAGTTCCAGACTGGTTCCAGTTCTATTTGATTGTATCTCTTTCCACAAAGAACCCTAAGTACCTAGTACCTACCATGTTGGTCACAAGATGGGCTTCCCTCGCTACTGACAGTGTTTTACTCCTTTAGGTGTAGAATTTATTTTGGCAGGCAGAAATTTAATTAAGTGGTTTTCAATCTGCAGTTCATGAGGTGGAACTTCTGAAACCCCATACCTGAATACAAAGGCAGGGATTATAGAACCAAAATCCAAAGAATTTCGATGAGTGCATAATTTTTTCTGCGGTATACAGTATCAAATGTCCTCTTTATTTCAATATTGCTAATTTGTGGATTTTTCAACTTACAGTACAATTTGAGATGGTAATATATTTATTTTATGTCTAGTATGTTGTAGATGAACCAAATAGGGATTCAGTAATACATTCTCACAAAAACAGGACTCTTCTAGCCGTAAGTAAAGTAAACGGTACAGAGTTTTAACACATTGTTAGATCTCTGTCACTGATTCAGCACTGCAATGCTGCAAACTTGTCAGCTTAGAACAACACACAGTCCAAAAACAACAAGCATTTGTCAATGCCGAATGTTGTCGCACTGGCAGTGGCAGAGCTAGAGGCACATAATAGGAATGGCAGTGAAGTATTGAAGTGGTGCCAACCCCATCCTCACCCTGTAGAAAGTGACAGGCAGTAGGGTGTGCTTTTGAGTCATCAGCTATAATGCTCATACCATTGTACCTCACCCTACCCTGTAGACACTAACAAGTATCATGGTGTGCTTTGGGATCTTTGGGCATTATACTTACCCCATTCCATAATACGCTGATGTGGGTGTAGTATAGGAGCGTGGGGTAAGTTTGTGGCCAAACAGTGCAAGACACACCACAATGCCTGTCAGTGGCTGCAGGGTGGGTGTGGGGGGGGTGGAATGGCATGAGTATTACATCCGATGATCCCAAGCCACAGCCCTGATGCCTGTCACTCCATGCCAGGTGGGGTGCTACAGTTGGAAACCCTAACACCATAGGTGTGTAGTGGTAGTTTCACTCTACATGTTCAACATGGGCAGCTTGTCAGGCCACTTCATGAAAAGCGGCACAATCACTTTGTTAGCTGAAAGGTGGTTTTACACAACAGCTGTGGCATTTGGTGACAGAGGACGAAAACACAGTGTTGGGCAGGATGTGGAGAATGACAACTGTATTGGTGAAGCAATGAACATGCATACAAACTGCGCAGCAGACGTCCACAACCCAATTATTTGTATGTATATCTTGCCTGTATTATGTTATGCGTGCTTTATGTATATACTGTTTAATATCTATTTATGTATGTACATTGTGAAAGTCTATATGTCACAGGACCTCCTTGTGAATGAGCTTGCTCAATGGAGTTTTCCTGCAATAAACTTGAACTTGAACTTGAATTTGTGGGAGTTTTTTAGGTACATTTTCAAAATATGTATTTTGGGACCTCCCCTCATGAACAGTGGCACTGTGATTTTGTTAATGTGTTCCAAAAGGTGATTTCCCATAGCGAGCACGCCATTGTGCGCCACAGTTGCGGAAATGTGTTTTGGGCAGGCTGTGAAAAATGGC
Source organism: Neoceratodus forsteri (assembly GCA_016271365.2). Classification (NCBI taxonomy): domain Eukaryota; kingdom Metazoa; phylum Chordata; order Ceratodontiformes; family Ceratodontidae; genus Neoceratodus; species Neoceratodus forsteri. Next base: position 115,663,859 of record CM057458.1, on the reverse strand, counting down.
AGCTGTACTGTTGATAAGGAGGTGTGCACAAATGCCAGTGGTGAAAATGTGGCATGAAAATATTGCAAATGTACGTAGTTACAAGGCTGCGTGGAAACTGTGCAACACACGCTCGCAGCACAGTCATTTTATGGACTTTGGGCACCAAATTTTCAACATAGGCATTTTAGGACCTCTGCTCGTGAACACTTATATCGTCATTTCCTCAAACTGCCCCAAAAACTGATTTCGCATAGCGACCATGCGATTCTGCACCGGACATGCGAAAACACATTTCAGGCAGGATATGTAAAATGGCAGCTGTGCTGTTCATAAGGAGGTGTGGAAAAATGCCAATTTGAACATGTGGAGTGAAAATATTACAAATGCACAAAGTCACAAGCGTGCGTGCAAACTGCACAACACACGCTCATAAAACACTAATTTTATGGACTTTCAGCCTGTCACTGTCATTTTCATAATGTGTCTCGAACATGGACTTTCCACAGTGACCGCGCTATTCTGCGCTGGAACTGCGAAAACACATTTTGGTCAGGATGTGAAAAATGACTGCTGCACTGTTGATAATGAGGTGCAGAACAATGGCAATGTGGAAAATCTGGAGTGAAAATATTATACATTCACAAACTTACGAGTGTGTGTGCAAACTGCGCAACACATGCTCATAACACAGTCATATTATGGAGTATTGTCATCAAATTTTCAGCATAGACATTTTAGGACCTCTGCTCATGAACAGTGTAACTGTCATTTTTGTAATCTGCCCCAAACACCGATTTCCCACAGTGACCTCGGTATTGTGTGCCGGAAGTGCAGAAACACATTTCGGCCAGGATGTGAAAAATGACAGCTGTACTGTTCACAAGGAGGTGTAGAAAAATTACAATGTTGAAAATCTGGCATGAAAATATTGCAGATTCACGAAGTTATGAGTGTGCATAGCAACTGCACAATGCATGCTCATAAAACAGACATTTTTTTGATTTTTCAATCCAAATTTGCAACATAGGCTTTTTGACAGCCCACCTCATGAACACTGCCACTGTCCTTGCATTAATCGGTCCTGAAAGGTGATCCTGTGCAGTGACTGTGAAATCCCCTTTCGGGACTGATTACCATCATAACTGTGACAGAATTCATGAGTAGGGGTCCCAAAAATCCCATGTTGAAAATTTGGTGCAAGAATTCCAAAAAATGCCAGAGATATGCATCAAAGTTGAAAAAGACCCTGTTTATTCCATTATACAGCTTACCGGCATTTTCTCAGTTCGCGTTTGGCTTTGAAGAGTATAGACGTTTTCCCAGTTCACCATAGATTGTCGCGCTGGACTCCGGAGGTAAGTATGGGGTGTGGGGTGGGGTGTGTTGGGAGGCAGGGTATGTAGTGGGTGGGTGCAGGTGGTGTATAGGGAGACTGTGAGGGACTGTTTTTGTGTTACATCGCGGGACAGTTTTTTTTTTCTCATGGGATTTGGCATACTAGGGTGGGCTCCCTACATGCCATCAAACTGTTTGGGGGGTTGCTGCAGTCGACAGGAGATTGGGCACCCTCGTCAGCACACAAGAAAAGGGGGGGTTAATTTATGTCAAAGAGGATTGGGCATCCCCGTCGGCACACAAGGAAAGGGGGGCAAGAGCCAAGGGAGATTGGGCACCCCCCTCAGCATATAAGAAATGGGAGGGACTGCTTTATGCCAATGGAGAGTGGGCCACCCTGTCAGCAAATACTTTGTGGCCACAGTAAGCTGGCAGGGGGATTGGGCACTCCTGAAGTCTGCAGTTGGGTGGCCACCCGCCATGAATACAATGTGGAGAGCACGTAAGAAGGGTCCGCTGCATCTGAGGAGGTTTGCTAACGAGATGTGCTTGCCACATTAGTATGCATAGTGTGGTGCCAGCATGCAGGCTGATTGGGGAATGAGGGACACACCTACTGATGCGTGCCCTGCATTCACCCAACAGCGACCGTGCCTCCAAATCTCCACTACTGCAAGATGTTGACTGCACAAGTTTCCTTGGAAGTGCAATATTTGTTTTGGTGTTTAAGTAATGTCATGGACTAACTGGTGTTGGCTAAAAGAACCTTTTGTTATCTACTTGTTGGTAAGCTGAGCACAGGACCCAGGTGCAGGCTTCAATACTCATTTTAATGTTTGAACACTGCAGGTTTGCTCCAAGCACTATCACACTACCAGAAAGAGAAAGAGACCTCCCTCAATACCCCTCAAGGAGTCCAAATACAAACATATCTTGTTTTGTTAGTTAAAAAAGCATTTATTGGCATGGCTAGTCCATGGAGAACAGTCTGTGGACACGAATCCACATAAGTACCCTGCATTGTGTTTCATTGTGTGGGTTACATGTCTAAACAATGCTGCATGCATTTGCTGTTTGAGATAGATGTGCATGTGTGTCTCACCAGGCTGCCCACATGCCTGTGGGGGCAGCACCTATGCAGTTATGTCTGGGGTCATTATCCCTCCACTGATATTGTGGTATGTCAGGGCCTGTTCATTCTACTGTTTTGCTCGTCACTGTGACAGGCATGCTGCCCTGAGTGTTTGCACTCTATATTGGCATGCATTACACCATGTGGTGGCAAATGTCCTGTGCCACAGATCTGGTACACCAGGGATATGGTAGTAATGCTTGCAGCCCCAGGTGGTACACCTGTCATTGTCAGTTGGGTCTGTCGTGCAACATTCAGGACTAGGTATGCATGTCTCTCTGGCTGAGGTTGGCACTGCCCACTGTTAAACCTGTAAACCCCTGTGGCATGCCATGTGTATGATACAGCACCCATGGCAGTCTGCCCAAATCCGTGATATCTCCGCTACTGTATGAACTGGGTTTCATGCCATTGCATCACAACAGAGCTGGCCTTGTGGTCAATGGCAGTGGGAGACACTGATGGGCATTGAATGTACCTTACCATATTTAATCAACATTGTGAAGCATAATTAGTAGTATCTAGCCAACACAGTGATGTCCAAAGTATGATGATCCCAAGGTACAGGGACAGGGCCATTCATATATTACAAAACAATGGGATCTTTGCAGGATCAATTTCCTGCACTGGCTCCGTATAAGGGAAACCCCTCTATCAAGGGTGGGACCAGTGTCTTCTTGAACTGAGGGTACGTCCAAAAGGCTATGCATCCCACAACAGTGTTGTACTGACCATGGTACAGTATGTAGAGCACCCACCTGTGTACAACACCACTGCACTTGCTTGTTACCCTGCCTTCCACACAGAGTACATCAAGATCTACTGTGCCCTCCTTAAACAGCTGTGCTGTGTGCATCATGTGTGTGTGTGTGTGTATATGTGTGTGTGTAGCTGAACCTGGGCTTGACACTTCTGCTGCCCAAGGTGGATCATGGATGTCTGTTGTTCTGCACACCTGTGTTGATCTTATGTGCTGGATGTCTGGGCTGCAGGGCGCTGGGTCTGTGAATGCGACTTCTTGGTACATGGACCATTACACCACCTATTGCACTCTGGCATGGTGCTGCTGTTGATTGTGCTGCATTTGCACATCTGGCATGCCTGCCAGTGTCGTGTGTCCCTTGCACAACTTAGTCATGCTCTGTTGCAGTAAAGTTCACTCCTTGTATGTGTTGTTGTCTACTGTTTGTGTCCACAGTTCTGTCTTTGGTATGCCACACATATTCCATTGTGGCTGACTACCTCCACCCCGGTGTAGCCTAGTGGCCCATGTGTCTGCTGGTTGAATTTCTGTTATGCATGTTATGCCACTCCAGTGTCCCTTGTCTTGTGTACACAGCTGGCTGAGTTCAGTGTATTTCTTTCTATAGGTGCCCAGAGTTCCATAGACAGCATGATGTGCTCGATCTGGAGGGAAGGAGGCTTGTTCAAGCCTGATTGCCTGCATCCATCCTGGAGGGGAATCCAAGAACTCAATGATAAGTTTAAATGCTACATGGACAAGCATTTGAACTAGCCAAGGGGGGTGACAGGCCAGCAAGGAGGGTACCTAATTGCCCACCCCCCACAGCTAGCAGTGGAACCAGTGAACAGGAGGAGTGGATATCTCTACAAAGCAGTGAGCAAAAGATGGAAATAAGCACCCAAGAGGTGGATAGGCAGAAAGGGGGCAAAATTCAACAGAAGGGCAGACAGCAGGGAGAACCAGGGATAAAGAACAACCAGGGAGGGAGCTGGAGTAGAACAGCTAAACAGTCCAGGAAGTTCTAGTCATGGAAAGCCATGTGTGTCAATGCCAGGAGCCTTAGCAACAAGATGGAGGATCTGGAGGCTGTCATGGTGCAGTTGGACCTGGACATTGTGGCCATCACAGAGACCTGGTATAATGGTAACCATGACTGGGAGATGGCCATACCTGACTACAACATATTCAGAAGGGACAGGGCAGGTAGGAAGGAAGGAGGAGGAGTGGCGCTTTATGTGAAAGATGGCATAAAGGCCACAGAGATCCAGGAGGAACAAAATGGGGGAAATATACTGCAGATGAAGCTGGAAAGGAAAATTGGGCCAGCCATAAGCACAGGGGTGGTTTATAGACCACCAACCCAGGAGGAATAAACAGATAGGGAGCTTATGCTAGCCATCCAAAGGATGGCAAACAAGGGTGAGGTAGTGCAGATTGGAGATCTCAATATTCCAGATGTGGACTGGAGCCTCCCAGCAGCAGTATCAACCAGTAGCAGATTTATCATGGACTCCCTTTAAAGCGCCTTTCTCAAGCAAGTGGTCATGGAACCAACTCAGCAGAAGGCAATACTGGAGCTTGTGCTCACAAACAGGGACAGTGTGATGGGGTAACAATGGAGGGTTTCCTGGGGTACAGTGACCACCAGTCACTGTGGTTTGACATCACAGAAGGAGCAGAACCAAACTGCACAAAAACACGGGTATTGGAATTTAGGGGACAGACTTTGGGAAAATGGGGAGATGCTTGAATGGGAATGAGGCAGGAGTCGGGGGTTGAGGAACAGTGGGCAATATTTAAAATAGAGGTTACAAGAGCAACAGAATAATGCATTAAGCAGGTTAGCATGGGATAAAAGAACAGGAAGCCATTATGGTTTTCCAAGGAGGTAGCAGAAAAAGTGAAAACCAAAAAGACTGCATTCAGACAATACAAAAAGACACAGGCAGAAGGGGATAGGGAGAAATACCAGGAGAAGCAAAAGGAGGCAGGGCGGTCAGTAAGGGAAGCCAAAGCTCAGACAGAAAAGTGCATTGCAAAATCAGTGGGTCAAGGGGACAAAACCTTTTACAGGTACATAAGTGAAAAAAGAAAGGCAAAGGGTGAGATAGTGAGACTGAAGGGGAGGATGGGGGCTGCATGGAGGATGACAACAATAAAGCTGACATATTGAACAGGTATTTGTGCTCAGTCTTTACTGAGGAAAATGAGGGTAATGGGCCTGAAGGGAGTACAAGGGGTGAGAATGGCGCAGAAATGGACGCAAGTCCCTTTACACAAGAAAGGGTCCTGAAGGAACTGGAAGGTGTAAGAGTTGATAAAGCAATGAGGCCAGATGGGGTGCACCCCAGGGTCTTAAAATAACTAATAGAGGTGGTGGCTGAGCCTCTGGCAATCCTGTTTAGTCAATCACTGGAAGCAGGGGAGGTACCCAAAGACTGGAAGACCGCAGATGTAATTCCCTTACACAAAAGCGGGAACAAAGGGAAAGTGGGGAACTACAGACCAGTCAGACTCACCTCAGTAGTGGGGAAGATCATGGAAGCACTACTGAAGGAGAGATTGGTGGAACATCTGGTTGCCAGTGGACTACAGGACCCAAGGCAGCATGGTTTCGCCAGGGGGAGATCATGTCAGACCAACCTCATTGAAGTTTTTAACTGGGTGACAAGGGAGGTGAATCAGGTGAGGGCAGTGGATGTGGTCTATCTGGACTTCAGCAAGGCCTCTGATACTGTGCCACACAGAAGGCTATTAAACAAACTAGGGAATATGGAAGTGGTCAGGACAGTAGTGCAGTGGGTAGGTAACTGGCTGGGTGGCAGGACACAGAGGGTGGTGTTAAATGGCTGTCACTCCACAGAGGGAAGAGTGGCCAGCAGAGTACCCCAGGGATCAGTGCTGGGACCAGTCCTATTCAACACCTTCATCAGTGACATTGCACAGGACCTAGAAGGCAGAATTTTCCTGTTCGCTGATAACACAAAGCTCTGTAATGGAGTGGACACGTCAGAGGGTGTAGACAGAATGAAGAGGGACCTGCAGAAACTTGAAGAATGGTCAGGGCTTTAGCAGTTGACATTCAATGCAAAGAAATACAAGATAATGCATATGGGGCAAAAATAAACCTGGAACAACATATTAGTTGGGGGGTGAGGATATAGCATGCACCAAGCAGGAAAGGGACCTTGGGGTTATCATCTCTCATGACCTCAAGGTAGGGAAACAGTGTGACAAGGCAGCAGGTAAAGCAAATAGGATGCTGGGATGCATAGGTACGGGCATCAGCAGCAGGAAAAGGAAGGTCATAATTTCATTATACAAGACACTAGTGAGGCCCCACCTGGAGTATAGTGTACAGTTCTGGAGACCTTGCCTACATAAAGACATAGACAGGGTAGAGAAGGTTCAGAGGAGGGCAACCAAGATGGTACATGGATTGCATCACACGTCCTATGAGGACAGGTTGAAGGACTTGAATATGTACTCCCTGGATCAGAAGAGGGAGAGAGGAGCTACAATAGAGACATACAAGTATTTTATAGTGAGGTACAGAGTGCAGAAATACACTATTTTTCATCAAAAAAGATGTTCCAGGACTAGAGGGCAAGGGATGAAATTGGAGGGAGTGCAATTCAGAGAAAACATGAGGAAGAATTTCTTCACAGAATGGGTGGTGGACAAGTGGAACACCCTGCCAGAGGAAGTAGTGGGGGCTGAAATAATCACGGCATTTAAGAATGCATGGGATAGACATAAGGGAATTCTGGAGGTCAGGGGTAAGAGACAACAGACTTCTAAAAAAGCAAAGTAAACTCACAAGCTCAAATGGACAGACTGGGTGGGCTGTAGGCCCTTATCTGCTGACAGTGTCTGTGTATCTATGGAGGGCAGGGATGATCTGCTCCAGTGGCAGATCAGACATCTAAGGATGTTGGTCCAAATGATGGAGGAAAACACCAAGGCCATCGTGGACTTACCATCTGCAATAAGCTATCAACTGCAGCAGCTGCAGCAACATCAGCTGCCATGGCCTGCAGTCCTCTGATTTTTTATTTTATACCAGGCGAACATCCTTTTTTTGTTTTTTTCCATATTGGACAGGTGCCTTTTTTCCTTTATTGTTTTTTTTTCTACTGGTTGTTAATTTAATTTCGTAGTTAATATTTTTAATACCTCTGCTGTGGTGAGGTGTGTCTTTCATTGGTGCTCTCCTCTCACACACCAACAGCTGCTCTTTGTGTTCAGCACTATGCTCAGTGCTGTGCAAGTGCATTGTGCAGTGCTAATGCTATGCTGCACTGTGCCAGCACTACGTATTTGCACTGCAGATGTACACTGCACTCAAGCCCAATATTCAAAGGTATTAGTGCAAGGGCAATTAGTCTTAATATCCTGTGGTAGTGTACTGGCGGTAGCACAGCACTTGCATAGCCCAAGTAAAGCACAGATGCAGCTGGCTGAATATGAGGGCTACTAGTTCTTATTTTTAGTAATATATGGACCTAAAAACATATATATATATATATATACATATATATATACATATATAAAGGATATGCAGCGGTTCAGTGTGTGATAATGCATTTATCTTGTACAGTTTCCAGTGACCTCAAGTAACCTCACGAGTGCCGAAGGCACGAGTGAGAGTTACGAGAGGTCACTGGAAACTGTACAAGATAAATGCATTATCACACCCTGAACCACTGCATATTCCATTTATGCAACAGGTTTAGATGTTGTGTGAACATTTTGATTTTGGTAGGTGTAAATAATTTGTCAAAAAAGGGAAAAGAAAATAGAATTTTATGCTGTTTTTTGCTAATTATAAAAAAACAAAATGGTATCTATATATGAAACACCACTCATTTTGTAGATATTTTTGAGCTGAACATTTTTCGTGCTCACAGTACCATCCTATCATTTTTTGTTTTAAAGTTATTTATATTTGTTTGTCAAAAAAGTGAACAAAAATTACATTTTCTTCTGTTTTCTTGCTAACCATATACAATATACAGGGTTTATATAAATGAAACATTATTCATTTTGTAGATAATTTTGTGCTGAACAATTTTCGTGCTCACAGTACCGTGTTATCTTTTTCGCTTTTAAGTTATTGACATTTAAATATGGTTAGTACTGGTTCTGAGGCCGAACATTCTAAATGAATTCTGAAGAGAACTGTGTAGATAAATGAGCTAGTGATGTAGTTACTGTGTGGATAAATGGGTGATGATGTAGTTACTATGTGGATAAATAAATTTATTACCATAGTAGCGAAGATAAATGGTTTTATTCTACAGTTTTATCCTGACCCCTGTTGCATAATATATATATATATATATATATATATATATATAAATACAAAATCACACGTGCCCATGTAAGCATCATGGGCTGCATATCAATCACAGAATGTTATGCTGGTCCACTCTTAAAATTGCATGACAGCACTACAAGCTTGTGCAAGGGTGCCAACAGAAGACATAGACACTTCTTTTAGCACCCTTTGCAAACTGTGTGAGAGGCCTTTTGGCACCATGCAATTCTGCTTAAGGTTGGACCAGCATAACATTCTGTGGTTATTTGCATATGCAGCCCATGATGCTTTGCATTGTCTGGGCATGTGTGATTTTGCGTTTTCTTGAAACTTGGCTTCCCAGCCAAATGCCCTTTGGGGTAACCCTTGCCTCAGTGTTTGTGCACAGAGGTTCTTTGTCATATATAAATATATATATATCTATACATATATAGATATATATATCTATATATATAGATATATATATTTACTTTTTAGTGTGGTTGTGAGTCGGCTTCTACTGTAAATGATGGTTACAGAACAAGTTAACTTGCACACACATGCACACACACACACACACCTAGAATGTATCTTCAGTCTTGTAATAGTACTAACATTCTATGAAGCCAGCAGAATAGGCCCTATGATCTATTGAGTCTACTTGATGGTCAGTGCCTATGCAGGGCACCAATTTTTGCCTCCCCCCTCTGTAATTTGGGTAATAAAGCACCCTCACTTAGGTTCTTGGTTAGAACTGCACAGCAGTGAAGAAACACAGATGAATGGTGTCTACTGTAAAGGATTTATTACTGCTAATAAGCAGGCTTACAGCCAAACAAACAGTGGAAAATCACACTGAGGGAGAATAACTGCAATCTTCCTAAAGCTTACGTAGGTAGTAAATTCATCAGGTCTCATCTCTTCTCAGAGAAAAATGCATAATACAATAAGTATTATACTTCTGATAACTACTATGGCAACCAGCAAAAATATATATAAAATACATACTATTGGGCAATTAGGTGTCTGGCTAGTCTAGGAACACTTGCTGATCCAGCATAAAACTTGGATATCTCAAACAAAGACATGTCTCATAGTCAAGGTCATCTTACAGGGTCTCACATAATTGCTTGGTAATAGCTATTCTGCACTAAGCTGTAGATGGCAGTGTTGCCTAACTAATGACTATACAATGGTCCAACGATGTTCCCAGTATTACAATTAGGATTACCATATAATAGCATGATTATATGGCAATAAAGCATAATAGAACTCAGATCCTGACACTTATGCTTACACAATAAGTGCCTGTGCCCTAAGTATTACTGTCTGCAAAGTAGGGGGGCAATCAGGGTGCTGGACCATGGATAACATTCCCCCCTTGGTGCCTCAAAAGGGGCACCAATCCCAAGTAGGTATGTAGGGATGGAGCTAAATAGTCATTTACAAGCCCGATGCACAAGCCTTGTAAAGGAACTGGAGTTGTTCTCAATATTGTTTTAGGGTACATCATAGACAGCAGGGTTAGTGTTAATAATATATAATAAAAATAAAAATTGGGTTACATGGGTGATGGATAATCACAGATTGAAACCTAAATGTAGACAAAAATGTATGTGGTTTGTAAAAAGCGGACAGATAGTCAGGGTTACTGTCAAGAATGGGCCTGTTCAGGAGGTGGTACAGGGGTGGTCACAGATGGAGTAGAAATGGTGTGTCTGTAAAACATAGCGCAGAACTTACAGATGTCAACACCACAATGGAGATATGTGAAAAGAGGTTAACATGTAATACCGCATAGAACAGAATATGATATAACAATGCCTGTTGATGAAGAAGAATTTATGGAATCCACTTTGGGAGTGGATAAGGTAGATTCTACCTGGTGTTGAGGTGTGGCACACCCTTGGAACTTGATTGAAGAATATGTTGATAATGTCTTCTGATAGAGAGGTCCATATAAAACATAGATGACCAGTTCAGAAAGTTGATATGAATAACAGTCCATAAAGTTCATTGTTTGCAGAAAGGTAGTAACCCCACAAATCACATAGGGCTATGCAGGTGGTAATTGAAAGATGAAACACCATCATAGTAAGAAAGTCAATGTTCATGTTGCTTGCTGCTGGATGGCTAGATTGGCAGATGCCTTGGCAAGGGGTGCATTAGATCATGCATTGAGTCGTTTTAAGAAATATCCACAGACACACTGGCGTAGCATTTGTGTTATGGTAGTTGATCACACTCTGGCACAAAGAGTAACCATTTACAAGTAATAATCAATCTGTATAAGGTGTCAGCCAGGCTTGGAAAGAGCAGCAATGGAGATAATGGATGTCTTGCCTAAAGATCAACTGAAGAAGAATCTTCTTGCTGAAGTTAGGGGATTGCCCCATCCCAGGCTTTGCTTAATAGTAGGTAGACACAATAGGCTTGATTGTAGAGTCTGAATTGGTTGGACCTTGTTTAGTTGATTTAAAGGTTTACAAACTGGTGTAATTTTTCTGAAAACATTACACTTGCACAGGTACTAATTTCCCATTTCATGTAGTAGTCCTTCTATGGAGCCAGTCAGGCACAAAGATGGTAATAACATTGAAGCTGTGGCAGCTGTTTTCTTTTCAGGAAAAAGATGAATGCTTTGGCAGCTTAAACAAAAGTGTTACTGCTGTTGTACATGGAGATGTTGTGTGTGCCACACTGTGAAAGCTTGCAGTCTTGTAAAGTGTGTTAGAAACTGGCTTAAGAACACATAAAAAAAAACAAATAACAATCTTTTAAACTAATGACCTTTTTGTTTTGTAAAGAGTGGTGTGACAGAGCCTAAATTTCTGACAATTGTGGAAACAGAAAAATTAAAATGGGGCGTCAACCGCACACCTGGGGGTGCAGGCCGAAGCCCAATAATATCATTTGACCATTTGTGAATCCATGAAAATGTCATGATAACACCCTGCTTTGAAATCAGAGAAAAAGCTATGACAGTGATGAACATGATTTCCCTGTCTATGTGTTGCTGGCAGGCCTGAGACCTGTGTTATAAAATATTGTAATGTTATAATAACACACTCCAAACATATAGTTTATGGCAATATGCCCATTACATAATGCAATAGTGGGACAAAAAAAATATATACATATAGTTGGACTATGCCAACTAATAATAGTGCCTATTGCACCTGTGACAAGTGAAAGGGTCTACCTTCTTTACACTGTATAGTAAATATTGCAAAGTAATGAGTGAGGTAAGGCCTTCTATGGAACCTTGAAGCTTAGGTTCTGGAGCAGAATCTAAATTCTGCCATATTATAATTGTTAAGATTTAAAATCACAAGTTGTGCATACAGTGCACTTTATTTTCCAGGGGTACCAGGGAGTGATGAGACAAACAGAGCATTAATTTGTCTTGGTTTTGCTTGGAACATAGTGTAGGGGTGGGTCAGCAATGCTGGCCCCAGTATCTAGGTTTGGTTATGGGCCTCAAAAACATTCATAAACCTGGAGCAGTTTTTTAAATACAAACTTGATAAAGTGTAGCAAGATGTATATCAAATCGTAATAGCATAAATATAAAACATACTTTTTTTTTGCAATAGAACAATGTTAATATTGAGCATAATGCATAAAATACATTTTAAACAGAACAAATGTGGACCGCAAGTTTAGTTCAGAGTCCAGGAATCTTAGAGCATGGTGAATTCATTTGTGTTGAGCACGACCATGGAGTAAGTTGCAGAGAGTGGGGCACAGTTTAAGTTTGTAAGTTGCAGTCCTTGGTAAAAATGTCTTAGTTTTGGTCGAAAGAATTATTTGAGCAGGCCACCACTCTGTTTTTTTGTTAACGTGAAAGGCTTTTTCAGGGTATACAATGCTCTAGAACTTTGAAATTATAGAAACTTATTTGTGCTTATAGAAGGTAGAGGATTACAGCCATTGATGTAAGGCTATAGAAATAACCTCTTTCTCGGATTCAGTCTGAGTTGGCACTCACAATGGCTGCAGGCCGAACTTCAGGGCCTCACATGTTCTTCCTCTGCGACTTACATGCCGCAAGCAGAAGCAGGGCTCCTTCTCCCTTCACTCTGTACTTCAATCTGGCTTGCTAGCAGACAGCACAAGGTCTTTCACCATGATCCACAGAGTTTGGTTGGCTGGTTCGCTTGTCAGTCACAGCAGGGCTCCCTCTACAGGAGCAAAAAGACACCAAGGATTCCAAAATTACATTACTCAGAGGCTTCTTCCATTCAGCCCCCTTTTTACCAAGTCCCATCTTGTAGTCCCTATTCTGGTTGGCCCAAGCAAGCTCCATCTTAGAGTCCTCACATACTGATTGGTCCCACTTGGCAGTCCGGGAGTAAAATGAAAGAGTTACAAAACACAGTCCTTACTGAAGGAAAAGCAGGTTAGACAAACTGTATTTTCATTATCACTCTAACAGATTACCAGCAAACAATTACATCTTTAGAAAAAGCTTGCTCTGCGCATGTAGCAACGACAGAAACGGAGCAATTGATCAGCAGCCTGAGTGGGACTCAAGCAGGGAAACACACCGACCCCACCATTTTAAATTAATTATACTGCAGTTAGACAGCTCTTAAAGCGACAGTATGCAGAGGCTCTAAAAGCACTCACAGCGCCCACATTTAAATGGCTTAAACACCGAACACCAGCAGGCAGGGGAGCACTTGGCAAGCTCCTGGAAGGCTTTTAGGAACCCCCATTTGCTGGGGGGTTACACCATTCCTGGCCTGGAAAAACTTGGCGTCCACGTCAAGTAAGTACCCCGATAAACTTCAATATAAAACCATATACATTTACATCACTACGCTTTAGGCTTATATGTGTAATCATCAGTCAACATATTACCTTTGCCATAAACACATTTCTGATACTTTTCAGCACATTACTTTTTGCACAGCATTATACACACATTGTACTGTAACTCAGGTTATTACCTACTGTACATGAAAAAAGAGAGGGGGCCTTTCCTATCAGCTACCTAGGAGCTGGATGGGGCAGGGGCACCATACTTAGAGGGCAACACAATTAACTTGGAGTTAGCACTTATGCTCAGTTTGGGCAATGAGCTCGGAGACACATACACTCCTTTATGGACAACATTAAGAGGCAAGTCTACAGGCCTCCCTGGAGAATTATAGCTGAGGTGCACCACAGGCTTTACAGCTTGACCAGTCTTTCTAGGGGGAACTGTTACAGTCTCTGCACATTGAGTCTCACTTTCAACACAGTCTTTACTAGTCAGGAGAACTTCCATTGGGGTAGAGAGGCTAGAACTTGGGGCATTTTCTGTTTCAAGATTTGCCATCTCTGAGGTCACACCACTCAGCTCACATGGAGAGTTTTTTGACATTGACAGTGAACCATCAGGGCACTAGAAATACTCTTCTTGCTCTGGTATATCACCAGTCTGTCCCAGTTCATCATTTTCCTCCTCTGAAAGCCCATACAGCTCCACAATACACAGTGATTCAAGATCATCTGACTTAACACTCTGCACCTCACTCTCTGGGAGCATTGTCTCTAAGGACGAAGCTGGGGGCTTAGTCAGTCCAGAAAGCCCAGCTTCATCCCTATAATTGAGTAGGGGTTTACATTGAAACAATTGACTCAATTCATGAGAAGGGTAGTATCCAAAGTTGCACTCACATTCCTCTGAAGTAGACTGACAGTCATTTCCAGCTGGGGTTTGCTGTATAGAAAACCTTAACTCAGAAACTACAGGAGCAGGCCTTCTCTGTCTCGGTCTTCTAGCAACCCTAGTAGACACTCCAGTTACTTTCACCGTTGTCTGAAGGGCCCATTATTCTGGACAAGTTAGGAGATGCTGTAGCAAGAGCCTGGGTAGGTGATCTAGCCACAACAGGATTTGAGTTAGCATTCCTATGACCCTCACCGCGGACATCATGGGCACTCCTCAACCACTGATTGGCTTTTCGGGGCTCACCTTGAAGCTGACTCACCACTTTCTCCAACACCTTCTGAGACCAGCATTCCCTCTTCACATGGCTATCCTTCCCACAGCTGTGACAGATGACAGGCTCTCGGAGCATCCTTGGGGAAAACATTGAGCAAGGAAATGGAGTAGTAGCAAGGGGTTGGGGTCCCATGCCTGCTGGCTGCAGTAAAAGGGGCTCAACTTGTCTCAATAGTCCCCTTAGTGTGGCAATTAATTCCTTAAGCTCAACCAAGAAGACACCCTCAGTCTGAATCCCAGAGGAAACAACATGCACTTCCACTCCACTCTTATGCTCTGGTGCTTGATATAGATCAGGTTTTCAGGTTGCCTCAGCCTACTCTTTATTCAATTCTCTCAACTGTTGGGCCTCATTTGATTTACTCCTTTCGGGGGTTTGACCAGTGTTCACAGCCCCAGCACAGGGCTCCCAGCCCTTTTCATCAGTTTCAATCTCTCAAATTTCTTTCATCAAATGACAGTACTCTGGAGAGCTTGCCCTCCTGTCTTGCAACTTGAGCTTCACTATCATTACACTCAAAAATCTAGCTGACTTCAGGATGTGGTCTTATCTGAATCGGTTCAGCTCTTTGGCAGGCACTCCCCCTTTTTTGTGGGTCCTCTGCAGAGCCCTCTCAATCCGGGTAACAAAGGCTGATAATTTGTCATTCTTCCACTGTTTAGCTGACTTGAACTTCCAAAATAGGTCATCCCCCGACTCAGTTTTTCCAAACACCCCCTCTAGGGCAGAGAGGTATTCAGCCGCACTAGTCTCCGGACTAGTGGCATGCAGAAAACGGATGGCTTCCAAGGCAGGGCCTCTCAAACTCTCCATCAAGCATTTCCTCTCTTCCCCTCTGAACAGTGCCATTCCTGCACTAAAGGGGTAGCATATCCATCCAGGTCTCTAAATCATCCTCTCCTAAAGGCACTGGGACAGTACCGAAGAAAAGTCTGAGCCTTCTAAAGGAGTCCAGCTGTATCAAGGGAATTATGATGGGGGAGGGGGCCACTGAAGAGCTCTCAGAGGAAATTGGGGTTGTACCTGGGGAATGCAGGGGTGTGTGTTCACCTGAGAGGTCTAATACCTTTACCAGTGCTCATGAAGTTTCGCCCCTCAGATACTAACAAGTGGAGCAGTTTCTCTTTAAACCCATCTGTATCTGGAGACCCACCCAGGGTGGCCAGACCACTATGTAAATGGTTGACCCTTCATCCCTTCTGGGCACCTTCTAACAGAATAACTGGGGGTACCTTTTCTGGGTCCACTTGGGAACTACACAAGATTAGCACTAGCATAATGTGTTCAAATAAATCAGCACCTCTTCCCCTTACTTCTACCTTGCCCAAGCCCTTAACCTGCTCCACAATGGTTACAATGTCCGCATTACTGGTCCCTAAGGGGACATCCAGCAACAGAATAGCCTTTTGGGGGGTCTACCCCCTCAGCTTCACTGTGCCCCATCATTTTGTGCACCATTAGCTTATAGGGGGCAATTTTTAGCTTAGGCGTAGTAAGCTCCTCCATTTTCTCTCTTAAACTGAACATATTGGGTTAATTCCTTCACGTGGCCACTAGAGGATGCTAATCCCAGCGATGTCTCCAAGATGTAACCCCTAGGTGTCTCTATCCCAAGGGCTACTACCCCTGCTTGCTTGGCTACTAACCGGATGAGGGAACTAGGTTCTAGAACAGGTGCCTCCACCCAGAGGTCAGGGTTGGTACTGTCAATTCTGACTAGGTCACAGCCCTCTGGGACACTGTGACCTCCCTTTCCTCCCACTAGTGGCCCATACAATACACAATGAGTACATTCACAATTTACAGTTACCTCCAGGACTGGCTCCATCAGCTTCACTCTGGGGACCCCCTGCAAAACAAGATGATGCAGTACAATAGCCACAGTGCAATACCTTATCAAAAACAAACACCACAGTCAGTGTAACTTTACAGAAACAAACAGATCTGATTTATTTAAGGAGCTATAACAAGGAAAGTGGGGAAATCAGGTTAATTAGATTAAACACATTAATAATCACAGTTCTGTGCACATACTCAGAGTTGCAAATGTCACTCTCACTGGGTATCCAGGATGGTGGTGGTGGGGGGGGGAGGTTGCCAGGATTGGTGCAGCTGGTTGGGGTCCTGTGATGGAAACAGCACTTGCACATCCAATTTGTAATCCAGAGCCCTGGGGCTCGGTTCGTAGAAAGTAACACAATAAATCAGATGGCACACTGTTGATTTACAAACTGTTGCAGGGTGTAGCCCTGATTTGTACTCACAATACCCAGAGCTGGAAGCAGGATGGAGGATGTCTGTGCTGGATTGCCAGACAAGCAGGGTATGGAGACAAGGCCCTCCCGACAGGGCCTGTCTACAATGGCAAGAAAGACGGATTCAGTCTGAAAGAAGCTGAATTTTGCTTCCAGATTCAGCAGACAATTCACAGTCCTGGGGAGCTAAGATCGTGATTCCCCTCAAGCACTCAGCACTTTCATATGTAAAGGAAAGTATCATACCAGGCAGGCTGCTTCTTGATCCCAAATGCAATCATTGCAAAATAACCGGGAGCACACATAGCATCAGCAGTCCCTGACAGGCCAATCGCATTCAGCAAAACTTTTAGTCTTCTTCAGGTTGAGCCTGGCTTCCACACTTCTGGATCCTCATTCTCTTCACAAAATCTGGGATTCAGTCTGAGCTGGCACTCACAACAGCTGCAGGCCGAACTTCAGGGCCTTATATGCACTTCCCATGCAACTTACATGCCGCAAGCAGAAGTAGGGCTCCTTCTCCCTTCACTCTCTGCTACAATCTGGCTTGCCAGCAGACAGCACAAGGTCTTTCATCAAGATCCACAGAGTTCCTTTGGCTGGTTCGCTTGTCAGTCACAGCAGGACTCCCTCAATAGGTGCAAAAAGGCGCCAAAGAATTCCGAAACTACATTACCCAGAGGCTTCTTCCATTCAACACCCTTTTTACCAAGTCCCGGCTTGTAGTCCCTATTCTGGTTGGCCCAAGCAAGCTCCATCTTAGAGTCCTCACAGACTGATTGGTCCCACTCTGCAGTCCGGGACTAAAATGAAAGAGTTACACTACACAGTCTTTGCTGAAGGGAAAGCAAGTTAGACAAATTGTATTTTCATTATCTCTCTAACAGATTACCAACAAACCATTATATCTTTTGAAAGAGCTCCCTCTGCTCACATAGCGATGGCAGAAACATAGCAATTGATCAGCAACCTGAGCGGGACTCGAGCAGGGAAGCACACCGACCCCCCCCCCATTTTAAATGAATTATACTGCAGTTAGGCAGCTCTTAAAGCAACAGTACGCAGAGGCTCTAAAAGCACTCACAGCTCCCACATTTAAACTGCTTAAACGCCGAACACCAGCAGGCAGGGGAGCACTAGGCAAGCTCCTGGAAGGCTTTTAGGAACCCCCATTTGCAAGGGGGGTTACACCAAATAGCTATTCTGCACTAAGCTGTAGATGGCAGTGTTGTCTAACTAATGGCTATACAATGGTCCAAAGATGCTCCCTAGTATTACAAATAGGATTACCATATAATAGCATGATTATATGGCAATAAAGCATAATAGAACTCAGATCCTGACACTTATGCTTATATAATAAGTGCCTGTGCCCTAAGTATTACTGTCTGCAAAGTGGGGGGGGCAATCAGGGGTGCTGGACCATGGATAACACCTCCCAAGAGGAACCCCTATTTCCCAGCGGGGTTCCTGAATGTACCCTCCACCTGCACCTATCCCAGCCCTTCTTGAATTCTTCCACAGTAGTAGCAGCCACCAGTTACCTAGGTAGCGCATTCCAGGACTCCACCACTCTCTCAGTGAAGTAGCGCCTCCTTGTTTCCCCCTCAGCCTCCTCCCATCCAGCTTCATGGGGTGTCCTGTGGTGGCCCCTGGTTCCCTCAGCTGAAGGACCCCTTAAGACTTACCCTATTGACCTCCTTGAGATACTTGAAGACCTCTAAGATAGCCCCCCTGTCTCTTTTCTCCTCCAATGAGTACAGGTTGAGCTCCCCCAGTCGCTCCTCATAGGGCCTTCCCTTAGTCCCAGTACCATCCTGGTCACTCTCCTCTGTACCCTCTCCAATAATGCAATGTCCTTGTTTAAGTAGGGATGCCAAAACTACAAGCAGTATTCAAGGTGTGGTATAACCACGCTATTGTAAAGTGGAAGCAGTACCTCACTACTCCTTGAGGTTATTTCGCTGCTATGCACCCCAGCATTTTATTTCCTTGTGGCATTGTCCTTTTACACTACTCTGAGTTGTTCATTTTGACATCCACCAACACCCCAAGGTCTTTCTCCCCCCTCGAAACCTGTAGAGTGTCCCCCCAAGGTGTATTTATGAGTTGGGTTTTTGTGCCCCAGGAGCAGAACCCTGCATTTTGCAGCATGAAACTTAAATTTCCAGACTCATGACCACCTCCCTAGAGTCTCCAGGTCCTCCTAAAGATCCAACTTTCCCTCCTTCTCATCCACCACCGCCCGCAGCTTACAGTCATCCGCAAAGAGGCTCATCCCACTCCCGATACCAGTTCTGATGTCAGCGACATATGCATTATTTATTTATTTATTTCGTTTTTGTTGACCGGGTAGTGCACTAGACAAATCCTGCTTATTTTCAGGCATTAAATAGGAGTGGACTCAGCACTGACCTTTGTGGGACCCCACTTGTGACTAACCTTGAGGATGAGACCTACCCCCCCAACCTCGCCCTCTGTACCCACCCCGTCAGCCAATTTCCTATCCACCTGCCCATCTTCCCCTCCAACTCCATACTCTCCAGCTTCTCCAGTAGCCCATGATGTGGCATGGAGTCAAATGCCCTGCTGAAGTCCAGAAAGATACTGATGAAATGTCAGATGGATGTCATTAAGAGATTCTGACATCACAATGATGATATTACAAGATCTGGAAAACACTTATTCCCTGTGGGAAAAGATGACCATTCATGCAGTATAGTACAAGAATTTTATATTTTAAAAAGTTTTTCTGGACAGTGAAAATGCTTTAAATGTTTTGCATTGTGATAATTCAATGGTGACTTTAAAATTCTTTGAAAACATTCAACTCCTACAGTTGCTTTTATCTAAACCTCAGTTGGATACGGTACATATACCTCCTACATTCACATCTGCTATTGTTCATGTTCTTGGACTGTGGCCAGCCAATGTCCTTGGCGTGAAATTTAAATGTAATCAGGAAGCACATGATGGGACTACAGGTGTTGACAGATATAAACTAGCAGAGACCTGTTAATGCTGTGTGAAATTGAAAAGGGGAAATCATTCACAATGTAACTAGGATGGGATATCTGATTTGTGGTCTGGGAACTGTATCACTATCTACTGCTTAATCTACAGAGATCTATGGGCTTACAGTGCTAGCATGTTCTGTGGGACTGTGACAGAAATGATGTTGTATTTGCCAGTTTCTAGGGAAATCAGTCAGTGTCAGTGGCTCAGCAGGTAGCACACTTGCCTCTGAAGCCGGGAAATCAGAGGGCTGTGGGTTCAGTTCCCACATCTGGCACTTGGGTAAATATCCCATTACTGACACTGTAGTGCAGCATGAGAGGTGGGTGCTCTACTTCTGAGGTGCTGTCTTTCAGATGAGACGTTAAACCAAAGTCCCATCTGCTTGGATTGGTGGTAGTTCAGGTGGATGTTAAATATCCCATGGCACTTATTGAAAAGAATAGGGGAGTTTCCCCGGTGTCCTGGCCAAATTTCCCTCATTCACTAAAAAAAAATACCACCAACAGCTTAATCTGGTTCAAGGTCAGTTGGCATTCATCTATATCCCCCTGCCCCGGGGTCATGCCTAAAAATAGGCAGGATTTGTCTACTGCACTTACCCAGTCAATAAAAAACTAAAAAAAAAAAAA
Organism: Neoceratodus forsteri; assembly: GCA_016271365.2. Lineage (NCBI taxonomy): Eukaryota > Metazoa > Chordata > Ceratodontiformes > Ceratodontidae > Neoceratodus > Neoceratodus forsteri. The sequence continues at coordinate 115,643,468 of CM057458.1, read as the reverse complement.
GATACAGCACTGTAAAGTAACTACTGGTTACTAGTTTTTTTAATCTGCACTGAAAAATTATCACACTTTTTAAACAAAAACAATTGTTTTTGTTTAAATGTATTGTTTCTCACTGTTGCCACCATGGCACCCCTAAACAGTCCCTTTTGGCCATTCTTCAGCTCCATTACTGTTGGTCCGCTGGCACTGAGGGTTGAGGCACTGGACATCACACCTTGCGTCATGCCAGCAACCTGGGTTCGGGAATGAGCCCAGGTCATCAGGGGTCAGCAGAGGAGGGTTAGGATTGAGCATCCGGAGACTACTCTCCTATCCATGGGGAGGGTTGAGAGACTCCACCCCCACTGTAGTGGCCTCTGGTGATGACTGGGGACACTACCAGCACAGATGTATGTGGGTGGAGTGTGGTAGATCTCGGCATGCAGTGCCCAGACATCATTGCACGTCCACACTCTGGAGGGGCCAAAAATCATGGAGAAAAAAGGCTGGGTGCAAGTGAGCAAGCAGCTTGATGACCATGCTCGGCCCACCTGGAGGTCTGTTGTGGAATCGCACTGGAGGGGATCAGTCTCTGCCTGGCATGGGAAGGCATGGGGGGGGCCTCCCAGTGGGTCAGGGAATGGTTGTACTGACCCATCATCATGTGAGTTAGCCTGCTGCCCTCCGGATGGGTCGAGCCAGTGACTGGATGCCCCCGTCGATTGCAACACAGCAGGGCATGAAAATACGATATGTTAAAAATCTCAACTCCATTAGTCCACTTCTCCTGCTCCGTTAGCTTTGCATCTGGCCCAGATATGCTTGGCATTCTTCCAGATATCTCCCTGGGGGTTAAGATGGAGGGGACCCACTGAGCTATGGACAGCTACAAGGTGGTCAAACCGAGCATACTGGGATGATCTTCTGGATGTTGTGGAATGTTTTTCCATCCAGTGTCCACAACCCCAAGAGACGCTGATGTCAATGACATGATGGGCACATGCACTAAAAACAAAATTGCACTACCACCTGTGGTCAGTCAGGTGGCAGTATTGCAGCTAAAGATTGTACCCTTTGTCTCAAGAGGAGGAGGAGAGTGTGTGTTAAGATGCTCATTACTCCTGCCCTGGCCAGCCCCTGATGAGCCTGGCTCATTCCTACATTCAGGCCACCAGCATCATAAGTGTCAATGTGCCAATGACTGGCCAAGAAAAAGCATTGTAATGATTTTTTTTCTGTGGGTCAATCATTTAAAACCAATAAGCAATAATCCTTGATAGGATCCCTCTATAGCCTTGGTGCATTTTTCAAAAGCTGTAAAAAGCTGTTCCAAGTGATGTACTGTTTTATAGAAGCTGGAGAGGTAAGGTATGCTGTAATATTCATGGCATACAGTCTTTTTTAAATAAAAACTCAGAATCAGGAAGATTGCTCTCTTGCTACACTAAGCTGGAAGTGGACTACTCCAGAAATGCCAGTGGTCTACAGTAAAACTGTGTGAGATTTTCAAATTCTATTTCCGCTGGAATGGAATTTCAGAATTGAATATTGAAAGCAGAATGGTAACTACAGAATCATATTCCACAGTTTGAAATGTGGATTTATTCACCGTAAACTGCAGAATAATATTCTGCAGGTTATGGAATCCATGGAAGATTATTCTATGGTTTACATAAAAATACTTTTCGTAATTCTGTGAAAATCAAAATGAAATTCAAAGCCCAATTTCGGAAGCAGAACTGCTTTTCCACACAAATTCTGATGTAGGATTTCTCCATTCCACACAGCTCTAGTCTAAAGGCATCCTATACAGTAAATAGGAGATTGTAGTGGCCTCAGAATAGGCCATTTGTCTTTATGAGTGACAGGGCAGGACCATAACTCACGAGCTGCAAAGAGAACTGTGCCTGATCTACTTTCCAAAATAGAGCCCCTCTTGTTTTACACTTGCAGTTAGTTTTGTAATAGATGCCTGCCAAATAAAAAGTCCAGGCCCAAACCTACAGTACCTCATGCCCAGCCAAGTATCCTTGTGCTCATTCTGCTTCATCATTGGCTGAAGCAGCGGGCACACAATTTCAATCTGCTGCCATTTTTTTCAATATGGTCAGCGAGTGACCAGATCCACCACCAGAAAGCCAAATTCATAGTGAAAAGAAAATGGTATTTTTCCCCTCAAGTAGTGAACAAGATTCCCAGCTGCTGGCTGCCCCTACCTACTCTGTCTCTGTGACTTGGAAAGCAACACAATATACAAACAAAAGAGCAGTTCTTTTTGCCCCACCCTGACTCTGTCTCAGGGACTCTGTGAACAACCCAATATAGGACATTTAAACACAAAGAAAAGAGCAGTCCTGATTTGTTTTTGTAATGCTGCAATTAAAACTGCTGCTGCTCTTTCTCTACACAGCAGCTTACAGCTCCCATAGCACTTCTGAGTCTCTGATCCATGGGCGCAGCTTGTTACAGTACTGTATTTCTCAGTGGGCAGCCCTACTGTAAACAACTTCCCCATCTCACTCGCCCCGGCTCAGCACCTTCTCCACTCCCTATCCCCACTGCTGCATGACATTGAAAGAACTCTGTTATTCAGGACAGAAAAAATAAATAAGTTGTACCAGCATAGATTGCAGAGATCGTTGACAGTGCTTAATATCTCCCGCACCCTATGTCAGGCTGTTCCATACAATTCAAGCTGCTGACAGACTGCGCACACACCCACTCTAGATCACTTTCCCCATGTTCACTGTTGGGCTTCCTGACAGTAATTTAAACAGGCAAACCTTGTTTCAGTCAACTATAAGACCCTGTCCAATCGTGGTACTGTTCTTTAAATGTAAGTGGAGTACTCTACCATGGAGGTAGTGGGGCTTGAGGGGAGTGATGGCTAAAATGCAGCTTAACATCAAAATGGTAAACTGTCAGTGACCCAGGTTCGGGAGTGAGCTCTGGTCACCGGAGAGCCAGCCAGGAGGAACAGGCTGCAGCTTCCGTCGACAGCTAGCCTGTTCCGAGGGGGGAGGGTTGGGAAAGCAGCTTGTTTTTTGCTGACCCCTGGCATAGACTAGGGGTGCAGCATTACACTGAGTGCCTCAGTGTCTGATTGGTCCCCAGGCATAGGTCTGGGGCTTAATCGACTCTTGTAAGCAGCTAGAGGGAGGGCATTGCAGATGTCATCGGTCATGCCTTGACGTCTGGGCAAACAGTGCAATGCCCACGAGAAAAAACAGAAAAGAGCCTGCCACCTCTGGAGAGACTGAGAGCTGGAGATGTGCCCACCATGTGCCCCCACCCACCCAATGACTCCAGAACGGATGAAAGGTAAGTCTTGGAGTGTTCTGGCCCCACCTTGTCCCTGCTGGGGCAGCTGCAGCTCCATGGGGAATTTTGAGACCGCTATGGGTAGGGTGTGTGGCAGTGGGATGTCTGCCTTGGCTCTCCTGATGGGTCAGAAATGGCAGGTTGGGGGGGGAGAATAAATAGTGACTTCAAAAAAAACAACTGTAAAATGATCACAGAGGTAGCTGGAAGTGAGGGCTAAAATACAGATTGCTTATCTGTAAAATGGTAAACAGAGGTAGTTGGGCTTGAGGGAAGTAAGGCTAAAATGGTAAAATAGAGCTTATCTTCGTGATCTACAGAAAACGGATGGGGGTGGGGATTGAAGACAACTGCAGAAGACAACCACTGAGGTAACTCTGGAGAGTCCAATACTACAAAACTCCATAACTCATGAAGGCAAGGAACTTTTATTACAAAACTGATATTAATCATTAACAGTTTAATTTTTTTACAGGATGCCCATTTTCTAAATGCAATAATACCCTCCAGGGTTGGCGGTATGGGCAATACTGGACCTTCCAGGGTCTATAAGGCCCTCAGCCCATGGCATTAGGCCTCATAATGCCCCTGGACGATTGGGTATTGCCTAGTACCGTCCACCCTGTGGGGTATTATTGCTTGCATAAATGCTCTGTAAGTATGTGTTCTGCTAAGATGGGTACAACACACACCTGTACTATATGCAACATGTAGGCAGTGGTATCTGTGATGCTTGGCTAGCTGGTTATGATTGTTGTATGATATTTGTAATATAAAAATATAGTATGTGAGCCTGTGCTTCCATGGGTGCTCCTCCCCAGGTTTCAGTGAAGCTACATGATATGTAAACAGCTCTCTGATTTAACTTTAAAGACACTTACAGAGGCAATACATTAGACAGAAATGGTCTAAATGTATTGTGGTAAGAGTTTCTGTTTTGTACTTTTCCCTTGTTCTTTTATGTGATTGTGAGTTCTTTGATATATTGTTCTGTGTTTACATTTTTCATATTTTTATCATCTTTTAGTAAAGTATCTTTTATTCAGAACATTGTCTGGGTGTCTGCCAGTTCTTTTTGCATGTGACATATAGATGGTTAAGTCTGATAACTGTTCAACAGCTTGATGGTGTTACTGAGCTTGAGTAAAAAGGTAAGACTATACCTAAAGTCTCTTATAGAGTTAAAAGGGTTCATTTTGGAAGCCTAGCTGGGTGCCCTGGCAAAAAGATTGCACTGCACTCTCCGAAGAGGGTACATATCTGAGATTGTACATTGGGTATGCTAGCATAAGGTTCACAGTTTGAATCCCCCCAGAACTTGAGACTAAAGGTGATTTGTACCCAAAAGCAGACAGGAGGGTTACCCTGTCTGTTACCTGTTCACACTCTTGTGCTCTGAGGTTGGCACTGTGGAAGCAGAGGACCTGACCTACTGAGTACATTTGTGACAGATTTGGTTGGCAGCAGTGCAAAAAAATTTGGTAACACAAGCTTTAACTGTTCAGTGTGTCAGCTAAATACTGTACAGCGCACTTGCAAAATAAGGCAGTGATTTTATTTTTAAAAAAGAAAACAGAACTTTTATCATTTTGCTTACAGTCAAGTTCCTACCTGTTTTATTTTTTTTTTCTTAAAGTGCAAGTTAGAGTAGCTGTAGTTAGGGAAGAAGATGGCTTCCAACTACAGCGGGTACACTGCAGACTACTTGAGGCAGTTGTGCCAGGACCAAGGAGTCCTGCAGCAGGGAGAGCCACCAAGCAGAACCTTGCTGATGCCCTGAAGGCAGCAGATGCCCAGAGCACTGAGTTACAGATTGTGACTAGAAAGGACCAAACCTTGGGTGTGGTGGGGCCAGCAGCCAGTGCAGTGTCCAGATCTGGTGGGAAGGACAGCAGGGCCAGTGCAAGCCCAGGGCCACAGCAGCAGAGGAAGGTCACCAACATTCTGGAGCCAGAAGCAATGAGGCTACAGATTGAGTTGTGCAGAATGGAGCTGGAGTCCCAGAGAGAGAGGCTGAGTGAGAGAAGTGAGCTGCAGAGGAGAAGAGGGAGTGAGAAAAGCAAGAGGCTGAACATGAACAGCGAGAGGCAGACCGTGAAGAGCATGAGCACCAGAGGCAACATGAACTGGAGAAGCTACGACTCCAACCACCAGCACCAGAGCAGGTAAGTGGCTTGGGTTTAACTGGAACTACAGGACTGGGTTACAAATTAAATTCCAAATTAATAGCTTCATTTAAAGAGGAGGAGGAAATGGATGGCTTTTTAAATTCCTTTGAAAAAGTTTGTATTCAGGCAAATATTCCTAGAAGGTCCTGGAGCTTCCAGCTATCCCCGCTACTTACTTGGAAAGCTTGGGATACTTTGGGTCAAATGGACAATGAGGAAAGTAATGATTACAGCAAAACTAAAGCTGCATTTTAAAAACAATTTGATTTAACTGCAGAAGCATACAGAGCTAAATTTCGTAAGCTCAGGAGAAGCCCTGACATGAGCTATGAGGAGCTAGCCACAAAACGACGTCAGTTTTTAAAACATTGGTGGGAAGCGATTGAAGCAAACTCTGTAGATAAAATTGAAATGCTATATTGTTAGAGCAGTTTTTTGGGCATGCCCAGCAGAGCTGAAGACCTGGCTGGATGACAGAGATCCCAAAACACTGCAAGAAGCTGCTGAACTCTCGGACTGCTATGCCAAGAGCAGACCTGCTCTGAGAGCAAGTGGGGTGGGAATGGCAGTGAGAAAGGGAAAAAAAGCATACCATCAGGGCAGCTAAAACCCTCACTGCCTCCACCAAAACCAGTTAGCCCCAGGTTTCCAAAGAAAAGATTTTTCAGAGAAAAGAAATGAATGTTGGGTTGGTAAATAAACTGGGCATATTGCCAGACAGTGTTCCAAAAGGATGAACAATACACAAAATGGGGATAGGAAAGAAATGGGTTGTTTATATGTCCCTGGAAGCATGCCTGTAAACATTAGGGAACACTTGCATCCAGTCATAGTGAATGGTGTAGTCACAAGGGTTAAGAGACACAGGGGTATCTCTGATGCTGGTAAAGGGGGATCTGGTAGAGCCTGGTCAGCTTATACTCAATAAATTTGTAACCTCACAAGGGTTCACTGGTGAGGAGACAACAATTGCCACTGGCTAGTGTTCTCCTAGACTGGGGTGAAACAGGGGAACTGTGCAACAGGTGGCTGTAGCCAAAATGTTTGCAGTTGACGTCATCCTTGGCAATAATCTCAAACAGGGGATGGTGTGTGCAGTTACCTGTAGCCAAGTGGGACGGGGAAATTGTAGTTCCCTGGACCCCATAGAAGCCATTGTGGAAACCACTGGGAGGCTGGTTCCCCAGCCTGTGTCTCCTGATATGGAGACTAATGAAAAGGGGTAGAAATTTCCCCAGTAGCAGTTAACCAAACAGCTATGGAGGGTTACTCTGAAGAAAAAGGGGTGACCCATTGTCCGAGAGTTAGGGATGGCAGCAATCCTGAGTGCCCTGATGCTAGTGCTGGGGACTCTTGTTTAGAGACTGAAGGGGACCTGTCCCATGCCTTGGGAATGTGTAAGGAGTTTGCAGCTGCTCAGAAAAGTGACCCTAGTCTAGAGAACCTGGGGGCTTGGGCAGACTCTGACAGAGTACAAGAAGGTGACAATAAACATAGGTTTATTGGGAAAATGGACTGAAGTATACTCAGGCTGTAATGACAGAGGGAGGGGGATAGACAGACAGCTTGTAGTTCCCCAGCGGTATCGTGAGCAGTTGCTCAAGACTGCACATGATATTCCCCTTTCTGGTCATCTGGGAATCGCGCGCACTATGCAGCAGTTGGCCCAGAATTTCTATTGACCAACTTCACCTAGCAGGTGAAGGAGTATTGCAGGTCTTGTCACCAGTGCCAAGAAATAGGGAAGGTAGGTAAGAAAACCCAAGCTGCCCTAATTCTATTGCCCATAATGGAGGAGCCATCTCAGAGGGTGGAAATGGATATTGTGGAGCCTTTAAATACCCCCAGCTCCTCCAGAAAGAGGTTCATCCTGACTGTGGTGGATAATGCCACCCGGTATCCAGAGGCAGTTGCCCTATCCTCACTGAGGACAGACAAAATGGCAAATGCCTTACTTTGGATTTGCTCCCATGCTGGGTTTCCACAGGAGGTTATCACCAATTGAGGGGGTTCCCTCATGTTGGACCTGATAAAATGTTTGTGGGAGAAAGTGTTGGGTGGTGCAGAGTTGCATGACACCTTATCACCCACAAGCCAGTGGGCTTGTGAAAAGATTTAATGGTACCCTGAAGTCAATGCTCCAAGCATTTGCTAAACAGCATGGGAGGGACTGGGAGAAATATCTTCCCCACCTGTTTGCATACAGGAAGATACCCCAAGAGTCAACAGGGTTTTCTCCCTTTGAGCTCTTATGTGGACGCCGGGTATGTGGGACCCTAGACCTGATCCGGGAGGACAGGAAGGCAAGCATGCCACCCAGCGAACTCCCATAGTGGATTACATCCTTAGGTTTAGGGAAAGGCTGAAGGAGCTTATGGGGACTGCCCAGAGCAACCTGACAGCTGCCCAACAGAAACAAAAAGTGTGGTATGACTGCAGAGGCAGAGCTTGCTCGTACATGGTGGGTCAGGAAGTCATGGTCCTTATTCTGGTCCAGAAAGACACGCTGCAGGCTGAGTGGGCAGGACTGTATAAAGTAGTAAGAAAGGTAAATGACATGAACTATATCCTAGAATTACCTGACGGATGACATACAGAAAGAATGTACCATGTCAGCTTGATGAAACCATATGCTAAGAGGGCTGACATGGTGTTTGCAATGCGTAGTCCTGGGGAGGGGGTGGACAAAGGAGACCCCCTTCTAGACTTTCTGGAATAAAGCAAGTGGGAGTCCTCTGTGGAGGCAGTTAAATTGTCACCCCAGCTGTTCCCAGACAAGATCCAGGAAGCAAGGGAGGTTTTAGCAGACTTTGCCCCACTGTTTAGCGCCAAGCCTGGACTAACCCCCTTAGCAACGTACTATGTGGAGACAGGGACACAGACGCTCATATGACGGACAGCATATCGAGTGTCAAAGGCTGTCCAAAAAGACATTAGGAGGAAGGTGGAGGAAATGCTGGATTTAGGGGTAATCCAGAGATCCCACAGCCCCTGGGCCTCACCCGTAGTCCTTGTGCCCAAGCCAGATGGCTCTACTCATTTCTGTGTGGGCTATCATGGACTGAATGCAGTCACGAAGTCAGATGCCCACCCGAAGCCCCAGATGGATGAACTCCTGGACAAGTTGGGAGGGCGACATACCTTATGACTATTGACCTGACAAAGGGGTATTGGCAGGTAGAATTAACTGACAGAACTAGGGAGAAGTCAGCTTTAATCAGTCCGATAGGCTTATTTGAATTTAAAGTAATGCTTTTTGGAATGAAGAACTCCCCAACGACTTTTCAAAGGTTGGTGAATCAGGTGTTAAATGGTGCTGAGGAGTACACCGTGGCGTACCTGGATGACACTGCCATCTTTAGTGCCAGCTGGGAAGAACACCTGTCCCACCTTAGGGAAGTGCTGGGCAGGTTGCAGAGGGCCGGGCTCACTGTCAAAGCTGAGAAGTGCCAGGTGGCAATGGCTGAAGTGGCATACCTTGGGCAAGTTGTAGACCGGGGACAGCTCCGTCCTAACCAAGTAAAAATAGAGATGATCAAGGCATGGCCCAGACCAGAGATGCAAAAGCAGGTCAGGAGTTTTCTAGGGACAGCAGGGTACTATAGGAAATTTGTACCCAATTACAGTGCCCTGGCTGCTCCCCTATGCCTAAGAAAATTACCTGGGAACCAGCCTGTGAAAAAGCTTTTAACAGACTGAAGAAGGAGCTGGGTAGTGCTCCTGTATTGACAAGTCCTGACTATAGCAGACCCTTTATAGTCCAGACTGATGCCTCAGATGAGGGTATCGGGGCAGTACTGAGTCAGACATCCAACCAAGGGAAAGATCACCCCATAGTGTACCTGAGTAAAAAGTTACTTCCCAGGGACCAGACTTACTCTACTGTGGAAAAAGTGTCTTGCCAGGGTGTGGGCCCTAAAGAAGTTAGAGCCATACTTATATGGGCAGCAGTTTAAGGTACAAACTGACCACAATCCCCTGGTTTGGCTGACACAAATAGGAAAAACTAATAGTAGACTATTAAGATGGAAACATACATAGACACATAGAAGTTGACGGCAGATAAGGACAGCAGGGCTCATACAGTCTACCCATTTCTTTTTCTATCTTATAAATGTGCCATCGGCCTTTGCTCTGTCAGTGGCCTATCTATTCATACTCATCTGTATTGCTCCCATATGCCTATCCCATGCCTGTTTGAAGCCCTGCACTGTATCCATAGCTACCTTACTTCCTGAGGTAGGCCGCTCCATGCATCCACCACCCTTTCTGTGAAAAGAATTTCCTCACATTCCCCCTAATTGGCCTCCTCTAATCTCATACTGTGTCCTCTTGTCCTGCTATTTTTCTTATATTTAAACACGTTAGACTCTTTCACCTTGTTAATGCCCTTAAGGTGTTTGAATGTCTCGACCATATCACCTCTCTCCCTCCTTTGCTCAGGGGTATACATATTGAGCTCCATTAATCTATCCTCATATGTCTTCTGATGCAGTGTCTGCACCATTTTGGTTGCCCTTCTCTGGACTGCCTCAATTTGGTTAATCTCCTTGTGAAGGTGTGCCCTCCAGTACTGCATGCAGTACTCCAGATGGGGCCTAACCAGTGTTTGGAAAGAGGGATTATTACCTCCCCTTACGACTTGTGATACCCCTACAATACACCCTAACATCCCCCTAGCCTTACCTACTGCTTTAGAGGTCTGCTTGGATGATTTCAGGTCATCAGTGATGATGATGCCCAAGTCTCTTTCTTCCTTTGTGACTGCCAGCAACTCCCCTCCCAGCCTATAGGTGGCTTCAGGGTTTCTCTTCCCTATGTGCATGATATTGCACTTCTTTGCATTAAACTCTAGTTGCAACTCTTCTGACCATTTTGCTAGCTTATCCAGATCTCTTCTCGTTCTGCCCACCCCATCTGGATCATCTACTGTGTTGCAGATCTTGGTGTCATCTGCAAACAGACAAGCCTTACCCTCTAGTCCATCTGCACTGTCACTAATGAAGATATTGAAGAGGACTGGCCCCAGGACTGATCCCTCAGGTACCCCACTTGTGACCTGCATCTCTTCTGACTGTATACCATTTACCACCACTCTCTGTTTTCTGCCCGTCAACCAGTTTGCCACCCAGTTGACCAACTTCTGACCCACTCCGAGTCTACCCAGCTTATTTATCAATCTTCTATGTGGAACAGTGTTGAAAGCTTTGCTGAAGTCAAGGTAGGCAACATCAGCTGCTCCCCCTTGATCCACCACTCTGATTACACAGTCAAAGAAAACTATGAGATTAGTTTGACAGGACCTTTCTTTTGTAAATTCATGCTGTCTTGGATCCTGTGCCCCTATGGATTCCAGGTGTTGCATTATCCTTTCCTTAAGGAGTGCCTCCCTAATCTTGCCCACTACTGAGGTAAGACTGACTGGTCTGTGGTTCCCTGCTTCCTCCCTGCTACCACTCTTGTGGAGCGGGATCACATGAGCCCTTTTCCAGTCTTCTGGGACCTCTCCTGTGCTCAGAGACTCACTGAACAGTTCTGCTAATGGCTCTGCTAGTTCCACACTTAGCTCCTTAAGTACCCTGGGATGCATGCCATCAGGTCCCATTGCCTTGTTCACCCTGAGCTTAGTGAGCTCTTGTAGGACCCTTTCATTTGTGAAGAGAGTAGTGCTTACCTCTCTCCTGTGTCCATGTTGCTGAGCTGTGGGCCCTGCCCTACCTTCTCTTCAGTAAATACTGAGCAAAAGTATCTACTTAGGATAGATGTTTTTACAGGGTCCTCCTCCTCACATGCCCCCTTTTCTCCTTTGAGAATAGCAATACCCCCTCTGGACTTTCTCCTTTCACTAATGTATCAGCAGTGTCAGTGGCTCAGTAGGTAGCACACTCGCCTCTGAGGCCGGGAGATCAGAGGGCTGTGGGTTCAGTTCCCACATCTGGCACTTGGGTTAATATCCCAGTACTGACACTGTAGTGCAGCATGAGAGGGGTGCTGCATTTCTGAGGTGCCGTCTTTGATGAGACGTTAAACCGAGGTCCCATCTGCCTGGATTGGTGGTAGTTCAGGTGGATGTTAAAGATCCCATGGCACTTATCGAAAAGAGTAGGGGAATTTCCCGGGTGTCCTGGCCAAATTTCCCTCATTCACTAAAAATACCACCAACAGCTTAATCTGGTTCAAGGTCAGTTGGCATTCATCTGTATCCCCCTCCCCCGGGTCGTGCCTGAAAATAGGCAGGATTTGTCTAGTGCACTTACCCGGTCAACAAAAGCTAAATAAATAAAATAAAATAAAAAAAAAATCTATAGAAAGTCTTGTCACCTTCTTTTACTGTTCGTGCTAGTGTTTCCTCAGTTTGAGCCTTTGCCTGCTTTACTGCCATTCCTGCTTCCCTTAGGGAAGTTTGGTATGCCTCCCTATCTTCATCTCACTGCATTCCCTTATATTTTCTGAAGGCCAGCCTTTTGACTCTGACCTTTTCTTCTGCTGTTTTTAAGAACCAAAATGGCTTTCTTCTTCTTTGCACTTCCTTTTTTGTCTAACACAATGGGATGTTGTTTCAAGTATTGCATCCTTAATGCTTGCCCACTTTGCCTGTACTCCCTCACCTGTGTTTCTTTTTTCCAGGGCTACCTTAACTCTGTTGGCCATCTTATCAAAGTCAGATCCTCTGAAGTCCCATATTTTTGCCTTGGAATAGGATGATTTACATGTAGTGGCCAAATTGAACCATACCATGTGATGGTCACTGGCCCCAAGGTGAGCTTCTACCTGGAGATCTGTGATCCCTTCCCTATTAGTCAGTACTAGATCTAGGATAGCCCTGTCTCTTGTGAGTTGTTGTACCAGTTGTTTGAGGCCCTCCCCCTGCAGGGAATCCACCATGTGTCTAGTTCTGGCAGATGTTCCTGCTGGAATTGACCAATCTGTATCCGGTGTGTTGAAGTCTCCCATTATCAGAACCTCCTCTTTAGCTGTCATGTTTTATATATCTTTTACCAGTAATGTGTCTCTGTCCTCCCCCTGGTCTGGGAGCTTGTAGACAACCCCAGTTCTTATGGCTGTCCCACTTCCTGTTTCCAGGGTGATCCACAGTTCTTCTGGCTCCTTATGTGTATTCTGAATTTCTGTAGCTTTGATTTTTCATTGACATATGGGGCCACTCCATCCCCTTTTTGCACCTCGGTCTCTTCTGAACAGTACATAACCAGGTACTGAAGTCTTCCAAGTGTGGTTACTGGTAAACCATGTCTCACTAATTGCTACTATGTCCAGTTTAGCCATTGACATTATTGTCTGCAGGTCTGGGATCTTGCCTTGCAAGGGTATGGCATGACAATCTTACATAGGGCTGGAGCGACCAATCAGAACACAGATGGCTTGTTGCATCTATATGAGGAGTGAACTGACTTAGGGAGCTTATCCCATGCAGGGGATAGAACCCCCAAATTCAATCTAGGTGGGGAGGATTGTGACACAAAGCTAGCTGGTTATGATTGTTGTATGATATTTGTAATATAAAAATATAGTATGTGAGCCTGTGCTTCCATGGGTGCCCCCCCCGCTCTGGGTTTCAGTGAAGCTACAGGATATGTAAACTGACCAGGAGATCTCTGTAATATAATTAACTTTCTTGAGAAATTGCATTTTATGACTTTTTTATGACCTCATGCTTTTAAGTTGGAAATTAAATATACATTTTATTACAGGACAGGATGTCATTATGCTGATTCCAGTTGGCTATATCACACCTAGGTGACGGACTGCAGGGTTGTAAACCTCAAAGGAACTGGCTGATCAAAGATTCATAGTTTGGGAAATTAGTTTTTGCTGATGTCACATTACTTAATATACCTCCTGATAGGATATCATGTTTGTAATTTTTGGTATTCTAAAAGAAGGAGCTAGATGACTCACACAAGGGGTGTATAGACACAGAGTTTAAACTGAATACTTGTGTCTGAAATGTTGTCATATTATCTGGGACTCCCAGAGAGAGACACAGCCCTCTGATTTAACTTTAAAGGCACTTACAGAGGTAATACATTAGATAGAAAAGGTCTTAATGCATCGTGGTAGAAGTTTTTGGTTTGTAATCTTCCCTTGTTCTTTTATATGATTGTGAGTTCTTTGATATATTGTTCTGTGTTTACATTTTCTGTATTTTTATCATCTTTTAGTAAAATACATTTTATTCAAAAGACTGCCTGGTGTCTGCCAGTTCTTTTTGCATGTGACATATAGATAGTTAATTCTGATAACTGTTCAACAGCTTGATGGTGTTACTGAGCTTGAGTAAAAAGGTAAGACTATTCCTAAGGTCTCTTATAGAGTTAAAAGGGTTCATTTTGGAAGCCTGGCTGGGTGCCCCGGTGAAAGATTGTACAGCAATCCACTAAGAGGGTACGTATGTGAACCTGTACATTGGGTATGCTAGCATAAGGTTCACAGTTTGAATCCCCCCCAGAACTTGAGACTAAAGGTGATTTGGACCCAAAAGCAGACAGGAGGGTTTCCCTGTCTGTTACCTGTTCACACTCTTGTGTTCTGAGCTTGGCACTGTGGAAGCAGAGGGCCTGACCTGCTGAGTGCTTTTGTGGCAGTATCAATCAGAGTTTATTTATAAGAGTGCAATTCTCAAAAAGACTCAAAGCGCTTTACATACAGTAGCAACAATTAAAACCATAAAACGCATAAACCCCATCATGTATACAGTAGAACCCAATCATATTAAATGATAATCATTATTTAATTTATCTCTGAGTAGATAATTATCTTCTGGTAGAAGGCAAGTAATTTGCCAGTTGTGTAGTTTGCCCTTTATTTTGACAATCGTTCCATTTTTAAATCAAAGCAACCAAAATATGAATGTGGGAAGTGTTATTAACAATAAACCAATTTTTAGGGAAGACACTTTAGAAGCACGATTATTGTGAACATTTTATTTCTGGATTTATATGCTCCAGGGACATTGAACATGGTTGCCCAAAAATAGACATTAGCAGCTTTGGACTTTAAAAATTGGAAGAAATCTACTTTTTAAACATTATAAATGTGAGGACTTTGAATTATTTTTATGTTTGCTTGCATGCATGTGCAAGAAACAAAGTGCCACCACACGAGTTTTCATAGGTGTGGCACCCCCTGCTTCAGCCTGATCGTTTTTTGCGGGTGAAGCGGCAGGGCGCAATAAATATCGAGCTGTCTGACAGCAGTTCAGATGCAGTGGTGTACAGTTGAAGAAGACTGTAAAATCAGCGGTACCAGTAACATGCCAGGCGAATTTGCATACTGCCATGCCATCAGCAGTATGCATATTGCCTACACGTCACCACCTTAGCAGTCATTTTCTTTCAGCTGTACACCACTGCATCTCCCGGAATGATGTGCCCACCCATTTGTCGTGTGTTGAGGGGGTGCCCAATCCCCCTCGGCCCATGCATGCCCCCCCAATCACAATGTACGTCCAACGGGGTGCCCAATCCCCCTTGGTTCCAGTGCCTCCCCCAAAAGCAAACTTCAAGGTGCCACACTGTTAGCCCACCCCAGCATGGCAAAAGTTCTGCGTCGTCTTTTTTAAAAAACCCTGTAACAAAAGAAAACAGTCCCTTGTTGACTCTCTTGCTCCCCACTCGCACCCACCCTCTGTGCATCCTACACCCCTCCTCATCCTATACTTACCTCTGGAGCCCAGCACGATAATCTTCGGTTTATGGGGAACATGTCTGTACTCTTCAAAGCTGACCATGAACTGAAGAAATGCTGGTAAGATGTATAGTGGTGGAAATAGGGTCTTTTTCAACTTCGGTTCATATCTCTGTCATTTTTTCAAATTGTTGCACCAAACTTTCAACATGGGGTTCTTGGGACTCCATCTCATGAATTCGGTCTCTGTCGTCTGGTTATTCAGTCCCAAAAGATGATTTTGTGGTCACTGCATGGAACTACCTTTCGTGGCCGATTAAAGAAAAGACAGTGTCACAAACCCTATGTTGAAACTTTGGTGAAAAAATTCCTAAAAATTACTGTTTTATGAGCATGCATTGTGCAGTTCCTATGCACGCTCGTAACTTCAAGAATTTTTAATATATTTACTCCAGATTTTTAACATTGCCATTTTACCACACCTCCTTATGAACAGTACAGCTGTCATTGTTCACATCTTGCCCAAAATGTGTTTTCGCACAGGTAGCACACAATGGCATGGTCGGCATGTGAAATCAATGTTTGGGACAGATTAAGAAAATCACAGTGACACTGTTCATGAGCAGAGGTCTTAAAATGGCTATGTTGAAAATTCAGTGACAAAAGTCCATAAAATGACTGTGTTACTAGCGTGCATTGCTCAGTTTCTATGCACCCTCGTAAGTTCACAAATTTGTAATATTTTCAGTCCAGATTTCCAATATTGGCATTTTTCCACACCTCCTTATGAACAGTACAGCTGCCATTTTTCACACCCTAGCTGAAATGTGTTTTCACACTTCCGACACAGAATAGCACGGTCGCTGAGGGAAATCAATGTTTGGGACACATTTTTTTTTTTTTATAATTAAACATGTTTTATTTGAGCATAATCACATACATTGTCAGCATGTTGCATTAGTACATGAATGGATATCATCTGCTCATTCTTTACATCTCTATTCCTCTAAATATCCCTCAAATAAAGGAAAAAAAAAAAAAACTTTACTCACCCGCTCCCCCCCTCCCTAGCTAGCCCTCCCATCCCCCTGCCAAGTACAGAGTCCAGTAATGCTAACCAAGTTCTGTCTCCTATTAATCAAAGGAGAGAAAGGAGGTGTACAGATATACTGACTAAGGAGGCTACAGCCTCTTAGGGTTTCCAAATTGCCAGTGCTGCATCAAGTGATCCCATGAGAGTAACATAAGCATCCCTTCTGTGCCTCATGCAAGCAATATGTTTTCTAGCTGTAATGCCAATAGCATTTCTCTGTGCCATTCTGTCACCGAGGGTGTTAGGTCGTCCTTCCAATGTCTAAGAATTATCAATTTGACGTTTGCTGCCACTATAGCAATATAGGCCTTTTGTCGCAATGTAGTATTAGGTGGAAACAGGTGTATTAAACAAGCTTCTGGGGTAAACAATGACTGCAACTCAAGAAGAGGATCTAACCCTTTCCTCACACTGCGCCAGAGGGACCTGATATTTGGGCAGGACCATAACATATGGAACAATGTGCCTTTCTCCACATGGCATCTTCCACACAAAGGTGTAGGGATAAGTCCACATTTATGCAATCTTACTGGTGTGTAATATATGTTATGCATTATGTTAAATTGCATCATGCGGAGCCTATCCTGCTTGATGAATCTATAACAATTTCGCCATATTCTCCTCCATGTTTTTGTATCCTGCATCAGATCTAGCTCCTGCGCCCCAAGTATAGCATACTCCCTTAGGTAATTGTGGGTCTAATGCTTGTAGCTTTTTATACACCCCAGAAACAGAATGGGATTTGGATGCTACTTGGATTAACTCTTGTACTCCTGGATCCACTACCGTTTGATCTGCTGTATATCTTGCAAAAGCAAGGATTGCTTGTTTAATTTGGGTAAATTTAAATATATGCGTGTCCAGCACTTTGTAACGGGACCGGAGGTGAGAGAATACAACTACCTCCCCTTGGTGGAAAAAGTCTACAAGTCGGAGCTCTTTTAGTGGTGCCCAAAAAGAGGAAGAGATAGGCCTTCCTCCTATTCTAAAGTGAGGGTTGCCTGTAATCGGTTGCATGGGGGAGACTGATGCCATCTTAGTGCAAAATGTTGTTGCATCTGATGGGTTGCTCTAAGTGACCACCCTATTGGGGTATTTCGGAGCTGTCTGGGAACCTGAGAGGGTGTAGCAAATATAAAAGCGGGAAGTGAGTATTGGTACCCGGCTACTAAGTGTTTCTCAATCTCCACCCACAAAGGCACGTATCTGTTGAGACCTGGAGGGAGATCAGCCTGTAACCAGAGTACTACCTTGCTTAGGTGTTGAGCACAGTAATAGGTGAAAAAAGAAGGGGATGCTAACCCTCCCTGAATTTTAGGAGCCGTTAGTTTGTGATATGCTCTCCGTGTTTGTTTATCCTTCCATATAAACGTATTAAGCATTTTCTGCACTTTGATAAACCAAGCTTTGGGGAGATAGCATCCCATCATTCCCAGAACATATAGAAGGCGAGGAAGAATGTTCATTTTTTAACATATTGACTCTGCCCCATATGGAAAGTGGTAAGGCCATCCATCGGTCAAGATCAGCCTTCAAGATCTGCATAAGAGGACTAAGGTTTTCCCTTGCCAGACAGTTGATATCTTTTGTTATTTTAATGCCCAAGTATAGGAGCGATCTAGGTTCCCAGGACATATTGAAGGGTTCTACCATAGCACGCGTGAGCCAATTATTCAATGGAAGAATCCTGGTTTTAGAACAGTTTAATTTGTAATATGAGACTTTAGAAAAGGCCGTAATTTCTTCCAGCAAATTGGGGATAGTTTGCTGTGGGTCCTCGATATGTATAAGTATATCGTCCGCATAGACCGAAAGTGAAAATCTCTTTTCCCCGATTAAGATGCCCGGTATTCCTTGAGCACTAAGGAGGTGTCTAATTAATGGCTCTAAATAGAGGTTAAACAGAAGGGGAGATAAAGGACATCCCTGTCTGGTACCCCGCCTAAGAGTAAATGGGCTAGAAAAAATACCATTGCTTAAGACTCTGGCCGTGGGACACGCATACAGTAGACGAACCCACTTAATGTATTTATCAGGGAGACCAAATCGATGCAGGGTTTCAAAAAGAAAGACCCAGGAGACCCGATCGAAAGCCTTCTCGGCATCTAGAGAAATTAAGGCAGATGGTTTGTTAGAGTTGTTAGTAATTGGAATGAGATGTAATAACTTTCGGAGATGGTCTCCTGGGGATCGTCCTGTCATGAAACCAACCTGCTCGGGGCTAACGAGCTCTCCTAGGATGGGAGTTAACCTATTAGCCAGTATCTTTGCCAGGATTTTAAAGTCTGAGTTTAATAATGAGATGGGACGATAATTTTCGGATGTTTGGGACACATTAAGAAAATCACAGTGATGCTGTTCATTAGTGGAGGTCCCAAAATGCCTGTGTTGAAAATCTGCTGTAAAAAATTCCCAAACTAATTACTTTACGGGTGTGCGTTGTGCAGTTTCTACACACGCTCATGCCGTCACCATTTTTCACATTTTCACTCCAGATTTTGAACATTGCCATTTTTACACCTCCTCATGAACAGTACAGCTGTCATTTTTCACATCCTGTTTGAAATGTGTTTTCACACCTGTGGTGCCAAATGGCGCAGTTGCTGTGCAAACCACCTTTAGGCTAATGAACTGATAGTGTCTCTGTTCATGCGGTGGGGTCACAAAAAGCCCATGTTGAAAACCTGGAGTAAAAATACCAAGAAATGCCCATGGTGTTAGGGTTTTCGACCATAACGCCCTACCCTGTAGGGACTGACAGGCATCAGGAGTGTGACTTGGGATTGTCGACAGTAATGCTTATGCCTTTCCACCCCCATCCTGCAGCCAGTGACAGGCATCAAAGTGTGCCTTGGACCCTTTGGCCCCAGAGTTCACTCTATTCTCCTATACTGCACCCATTTCAGCATGTTTTCTTATGGAATGAGGTGAAGGTAAAGCCCAAACACCCTAAGGCACACCTCAACACTTGTGAGTGTCTGCAGAGTAGGGTGAGGTGAAATGTGACCATCATGGGTGATGACTAAAGCCACACCCCGATGCCTGTCCATCTCTGCAGGATGGGGGTGGAGTTGGCATCAGTTCAGTACTTCACTGCCATTCCTACTGTATACTGCATCAGTCTAACTCCTGCATGTCCACTGCTAATGCCAGCAAGCAAACATTCGGCATTGACAAATGTTTGTTGTAATAGGCAGTGTTGTTTATACGTGTATCTGAATGTTTGTTGCTGATTTGTATTTTCTGGATTGCTCTTGTAAAAGGAAATTTATTCCAATGAGATTTCCTGGTAAACAAAAACAATAAATAAAATTTACAACTTACATTTCAATCCTTTTAGTAGCTTTTCCTACATCATGCACCAAAATTATAAGGGTTTACTTCAGCCTAGACCAATGGTTCTTAGACTTTGTCACAGTGAGCCTCCCCAAATCCATGGAAAAGATTCTGAGCCTCCCCTAAAACTGAAATAATCTTGGGCCTCCCCAAGGAAAAATAACATGCTGTACTTTGCCCAGTACACCATGAATAAATTGAAACCCCTTTGAGTACTTGGCTCACATTCAGTCCTTTCATTCAGTTCTTTGTCTTATACTGATGTGGAACCTTTGAAAAAGAGCTCTTGTGCTCAAAGGTGTTATCTGAATAACAAATAAATAAAATGAACAAATACTATTATTCAGTTTATTATAACCTCCGGCCAGCCTACTTGCTCTACTATTTTCATTCTTGAACCTTTGTTAGCCCTTGTTGCAGTACCTTCATGGGTCAGACTACTTCCTCTGTTTCCTCTCTATATGAAATAACCTTCCTACATACTTTGCCTCTCCCGCTCCTTCCCTGCTCCTAAGCAACTTCTCCGGGATTACTTTGCTCCTTCCTGCTATTGCTCTCAGCACCTCTATGCTCAACCCTTGTATTTGGGCTGTTTTGCCATCAGTCTACAAATTGATCAATTACCACCAGTCGTTATTAGTTTATTGTTCATATTTGTTTGCACTATTGTTCATTGTGTATTTCTTGATTGTTTTGCAGTTACCTTTTTGAAATATATTCACTACCTACCCTTCCCCGAGTACACCTGAAATGAGCCTTGGCTCATTCACCTTCCCTTGTCACCTATTAGTAAATAAATACATAAAATTCACCTGCTATTATCCTCTTTCAGTTTGCTTCATCTCTTCACACAAAATACATAAAACTCAAAATTTAAATACTGTACTTTTTCAGGCTCACTTGAGCCTCCCCTGGAACAGGTTGGGGCCTCCCCAGGGAGGCTGGCCTCACCATTTGAGAACCCCTGGCCTAGACAGATCAAGAAATCAGCCTGGAGATATCTAAAAACCATCCTGGATGCATTGAGAAGTTAACGTAAATATATCAAGAAATCCTCCAGTCGCATCCTAATATAACCAGTAGGATCACAGCTGAGTGGCAGATTTGTTCTTTTTGGCCTATATGCGTTCTATTTGAATGTTTTAGATCCCTTCCACTACATGATAATCTCACAATGTATTTTATAAAATGAACCAGCAAATGTTATTGTTTAGTGTAAATACAACGTTATAGTGTGTAGTAAAGCACCGTTCTACACAGAATTCCATCTGTTTCAAAATGCTGTCACATCACAGTTCAAAGGTCACGGAATGGGATTGTACCCTTTTGTTGTACAGCTGTGCTCTGAAACCTCTAGAGACTGTACAAGTCAGTTTCATTCTGAAAGAGAAAGAACTGCTGTGTGCACATTTCACATAGTACTGTATACTGTATACTATAAAAAATACAGGCTAAGCAAGCTTCACTCTCGAGGTCAGAGAGAATCAGAACCCCTCTATGGCAGAACACACTGGTAGTGCATAGTTGGCCATCCAGTATTCTTTATTTTTTTATTGTTTTCAAAGTTTTTCTTGACCACAATATGCCATTTTGCAGGAACTTGCTTAAGAAAATTAAAAGTTCCCCAGACCTACTTGTGATGCACCTGACACCCAGTGAAGATTCTGGGTGTTAAACCCGTCTCCCTGGCCGCAGTGAAATTCACCATCACCCCACCACTGGACTAGTCCATTTTTTAAGAACAGGAAATCCTCACATACACATTTTACATAAGCTATATTCTCTTTTATTGTATGGGGTTTTTGAGTGACTGATGTTATCAGACCAGGAAAATCAGCTGACAGTGTGATAATCCACATTATCAGCACTGTCAGGGTGATGAGGTCCACCATGGCTAAGATTATGGGGCACAATGGTGCTTCTTTTACACGCCATGTTCTCCAACATAGCTCAGCAGTCATTGTTTACTCTTGCTAACGGCTAATGAAACAAATGTGCCACACACTGGTACCATACTGCTGTGTCTGGTAATGTTTTAGTAACTGCACTGACAGTGTGCTGTGCAGTTAATGTTCCATAGATAATACAGGCAGTAAAGTTGGTGTGTTTGCTGTCTCTTACATTAGCTGTACCGCTCATCAGTTCCAAAATTCGGTGATTATTAACACACTCTCTGGGTCCACAGAACTGGGTTTTATTTACATAGAAACATAGAAACATAGACTTTCACGGCAGATAAGGACCGCTAGGCCCATCTAGTCTGCCCATTTCCCTACCTACAGGATAGGCCGCAGATCCTAGTTAATCAACAGCCTATATCTTCCTGCCCCCCACAAGAATTGCCTTATGTCTGTCCCATGCATTCTTGAATTCTCCCACAGTTTTAGACCCCACAACTTCCTCAGGAAGGCTGTTCCATGCATCCACTACTCTCTCTGTGAAATAATACTTCCTCACATTGCCCCTGAACTGCCCTCCTTCTATCTTTAAATTGTGTCCTCTTGTTCTTGCAAGTCTCTTTTCTGAAAGATGCTACCTCTTGGACTTTGTTGATTCCCTGAGGTACTTGAAAGTTTCTATCATGTCCCCCTCTCCGTTCTTTCCTCAAGGGTATATATTAAGCTCCTTTAGTCTCTCCTCATACGGCTTCTCTTGCAGACCCTGCACCATTTTAGTTGCCCTCCTCTGGACTGCCTCTATCCTGTCTATGTCCTGCAGAGATGGGGTCTCCAGAACTGGACACAGTATTCCAGATGGGGTCTCACCAACTGTCTGTACAGAGGGATAACAACTTCCTGTTTTCTGTTGCTGATGCCTCTCCTATACATCCCAGTATACCCCGGCCCTCCCTACTGCCTTCTCATATTGCTTGCTAACCTTAAGGTCATCTGATATGATTACCCCAGGTCCCTTTCCTGTTTTGTTGTTGTTACTACCTCCCCACCCATTGTGTATTCTTCCCTGGGTTCTTTTTCCCAGGTGCATTATTTTGCACTTTTTTGCATTGAACTTAGCTGCCATATGTCTGACCATTCCTCCAACCTTGCCAAGTCCCTTTTCATCCTTTCCACGCCTCCTTGTGTATCAACCCTGTTGCAGATCTTTGTGTCATCTGCAAAAGGCATATTTTCCTTCCAGTCCTCTGCAATGTCACTGATGAAGACATTAAAAAGGACTGGACCCAATACTAAACCCTATGCACTCCACTAATAACCGCTTCTTTCAGAGTGGACTCATTTACAATTATCTTCTGTGTCCTGTTGTCCAGCCAATGTTTTACTTTAGGTTACCACCCTGGGACCCACTCCCAGGGTGGTTAATTTGACTATCAATCTTTTGTGTGGAGACTGTGTCAAATGCCTTGCTAAAGTCTAGGTAGGCCATGTCCACAGCCCCTCCTGGTCTACTATTTTGGTCACCCAGTCAAAGAAATCTATTAGATCTGGTCTGACATGACCTTCCTGCTGTGAACCCATGCTGCCTTGGATCCTGTGCTCCACTGACCTCTAGGTACTCAACTATTCTTTCCTTCAGAAGTGACTCCATCACTTTCCCTACCACAGAGGTCAGACTGACAGGTATGTAGTTTCCTGCCTCTGTCTTGGTCCCACTTTTGTGAAGGGGAATCACATCCGCCATCCTCCAGTCCAGTTTATTTTAAGTTTTTGGTAACTGGGTAAGGCCCACTAGGCACAAGTGCCTGTTTTCAGGGGTGACCTGGGAGCACTGGGCAGTTAAGTGTCTTGCTCAGAGTCACAAAGTATGTAAGTGGAGGTTGTAAGAATCAAACCCAGGTTTGGTCTGCAGAATGTAGCAAGCTCATTCACAGCTCATTACTCTAACCTCTCGGCTATACTGCCAGCCCTAGGGTTATTTGTTGATAACTGTGCTAGCTCAGAACAAATGCCGGCAGTGTTCAGTAATGCACAGTCTACCAACTGCATGTAGAAATGAGTTGGTTGGACTACTTTATACAGTGGCAAAACAGTTGGTAAAGTCTAAGGCTTCTACCATAAAACAATGTGTGTGCAGTGTTTTTTAATGTCTCTGTGCAAGATATATATGAAAGATTGCAAGACATAGAGAAGCCCATATAATAAACGCATTAATGCACTGTCAGGGTGTGCTGATAATGTGGATTAACGCACACCCAGGGGGCTGTGAGGGCACTCAGGCTGTGCCCTCATGCCTCACAACACCCCCGAGGTGTACGTTAATCCACATTATCAGCACACCCTGGGAGTCCGTTAATGCTTACTAATTTTGTCATTGTGAAATTGTCAGTGTCAGTGACTCAGTAATAGTGCACTAGCCTTTGGGACTAGCAGATCAGATGACTGTGGGCTCTAGCCACATACCAGGTACTTGGGGCAATACCCATAACTGATACTGTAGTGCAGGATGAGGGAGGTGCTGCACAATTGTGGTGCTATCCTTTGTATGAGACATTAAACCAGGTTCCATTCTGCCCATCTCTGGTCACTGTGCGGGTGGAAGTAAATCATCCCAAGGCATGGTACTCGCTGATGAGTAGGGGAGTTTTCTCATTGTCAGGGCTAACAGTTCCCCATCAATTAACAGGCCCATGTAACCCACCCCTCATAATGAACCTTGAAACAAGCCATCACAGGTTAGTGTTCCTTTCCTAGTCGTGATGTGTGAGTAAATTGTAAAGTTTTTCTAGCTTACTAGTGAAAATATCACAAAATGAGTTTTTTTGGTTCTGTCCTGTAAATGGGATGTCACATTATGAACAGGTTTAATCATCTCACCAAAACAAAGGAACAACTCATTAACCTATTGCTCCTATGGTGTATCTTATATTTATTTATTTTATTTATTACACTCAAGATCCTTTAGGCAAGGCCTGTTTTTGAAGGATCTAGGGTCAGAAAACCTTTTTACAGGTGAGTCAGACATAGACACATAAACAGAATCATAGAATCATAGAAATCTGATGGCAGAAAAGGACCTCTGTGGCTCATCAGGTCTGCCCTTTACCCCCCACACACACACTAGTCATCCTTGTCAAGGGACCACACTTTTCCCTCCAACCAACCCCTTATGTCTGCCTCATGCCTTCTTGAATCACGCCACCATTTCAGCCCTCACCTCCTCCTTAGGTAGCTTGTTCCAGGGCTCCACCACCCTCTCTGTGAAATAACACCCCCTCACATAGCCCTTAAAGGAAAGCAGCCCATAATGTGGGGCTCCCTTCCCTGGACAGCTTACCAGCCCATTTAGATCTGACCAGCAAGGGCGTCATTTTCGTGTGCTGCAACTTGCTGTATTTTAATTTTTAAAACTCCAGAACCTGGAAGTATGGAGGAGGCAGGGGATGCTCGATTTACTGAAAAGGTGTGGCCACGCACTGCTCACTTCAATACTTTTATTTTGAAGTGAGCGGTGCGTAGCAGCACCTTTTCGGCAATGGAGTGTCCCCTACCTCCTCCATACTTCTGGGTTGCTGAATTTTTAAAAATTAAAATACAGCAAGTTGCAGTGCATGAAAATGCCGCTCTTGCTGGTCAGATCTAAACCAGAGGGTAAGCTGTCTGTGGGAGGGAGCCCACGTTTTGGGCTGCTTTCCTTTAAATCTTCCTCCTTCTAATCTTACATTATGACCTCTAGTTTTAGGACCCACTTTACTTGTAAACAAGCGACTCTCCCTCACATTATTAATCCCCTTCACATATTAAAATGTTTTCATCATATTCCCCCTCTCCCTTTTAGTCTCCAAAGAGTACAATTCCAATTCCCTCCACCTCTCCTCATATGCCTTCTTATGCATATGGTGCACCATCTTGATTGCCCTTCTCTGCACCCGTTCAGTGCCATCAATGTCTTTGCATAGGTGAGGTCTCCATAACTGGACCCTATACTCCAGGTGTGGTTTCACCATGATTTTATAAAGAGGCAGTAACACTTCCCTCTTTCTGCTTGTTATCCCCACTCCCATACATGCCAGTATTCTATCTGCTTTGCCCACCACCTTGCTGCATTGGTTACCTGCCACCTTACGGTTGTTTGACATTGTAATCCCCAAATCCCTCTCCTGCTCAATTGACTTAATTACCCCCCCCCGTGTGTAAGTGACTTGTGTTTTTTTATGCACCACGTGCATTACTGTACACTTTTTTTCTGACCACCCTTCCAGAATCTTCCGGTCCTTCTTCATATACTTCACCCCCCTTGTGGTGTCCATCCTATTGCAGCTCTTCATATCATCCACAAATAGGCACACCCTCCTCTCCATCCCCCTCTGCTATATCACTGTTATAGATATTAACAAGCATTTGTCAATGCCGAATGTTGTCTTGCTGGCACTGGCATTGGTAGTGCAGGAGTTAGAGATGCATAATAGGAATGGCAGTGAAGTATGGAACTGACGCTAACCCCACAACCACCCTGTAGAGACTGACAGTCGCCAGGGTGTGTCTTTGGGGCATAAGCTATAACACTCGTGCCATTTTACCTCACCCTACCCTGTAGACACTGACAAGTGTCATGGTGTGCTTTGGGGTCTTTGGGCCTTATATTCACCCCATTCCATAAGGACATATGCTGAGACGGGTACAGTATAGGAGAATGGGCCTCACCCTACCCTGTAGACACTGACAAGTGTTGTGGTGTGCTTTGGGGTCTTTGGGCCTTCTATTTACCCCATTTCATAAGGAAATATGCTGAGATGGGTGCAGTATAGGAGAATGGGATGAACGTTGGGGCCGAACACTCCAAGGCACACCTCGATGCCTGTCACTGGCTGCAGGGTGGGGGTGGGGGTGGAATGGTGTGTGCATCACAGCCAGTGATCCCAAGTCACACCCCTGATGAGTGGCAGTCTCTACAGGGTGAGATGTTACAGTTGGAAACCCAAACATTGTAGACATTTGTTGGTATTTTCACTCCAAATTTTCAACATAGGCTTTTTGAGACCCCACCTCATGTAGAGTGGCACAATCAGTTTGTTAGCTGAAAAGTGGTTTTGCAAAGCAGCTATGCCATTTGGTGACACAGGGATGAAAACACATTTTGGGCAGGATGTCAAAAATGACAACTGTATTGTTCATGAGGAGGTGTAAAAAAATGGCAACGTTGAAAATTTGGAGCGTAAATATGAAAAACTGAAGTCATGAGCATGCATAGAAACTGCACAACACATGCCCGTAATCCAATTATTTTTAGGAACTTTTTAGCCAGATTTTCAACATATGCATTTTGGGACCTCCCCTCATGAACAGTGGTGCTGTGATTTTGTTAATCTATCCCAAAAATTGATTTCCCACAGTGACCACGCCATTGTGCGCCACTTGTGTGGAAACATATTTTGGGCAAGCTGTGAAAAATAACAGCTGTACTGTTCATAAGGAGGTGTGAAAAATGTGAGTGTTGAAAATCTGGCATAAAAATATTGCAAATTTGCAAAGTTACAAGGGTGCGTGGATACTGCGCAATGCACGCTTGTAACACAGTCATTTTATGGACGTTCGGCACCAAATTTTCAACATAGGCATTTTAGGACCCCTGCTCATGAACAGTGTCACTGTCATTTTCTCAAACTGTCCTGAAAACTGATTTTACACAGAGACTGCGCTATTCTGCCCCGGACGTGCAAAAACACATTTCAGCCACGATATGTAAAATGACAGCTATACTGTTCATAAGGAGGTATAGAAAAATGCCAATTTTGAAAATCTGGAGTGAAAATATTACAAATTCAAGAAGTTAAGAGCATGTGTGGAAACAACGCAATGCACACTCGTAAAACAGCCATTTTTGGATTTTTTTCACCAAATTGTCAACATAGGCCTTTTTAGAGCCCCCTCATGAACAGTGGCACTGTCATTTCATTACTCAGTCCTGAAAGGTGATTCCATGCAGTGACCACAAAATCACCTTTCAAGACAGAATAATGCAATGACAGTGACTGAATTCATGAGGAGGGGCCCCAAAAACACCATCTTGAAAATTTGGTGCAAACATTCCAAAAAATGCCTGAGATATGCACCAAAGTTGAAAAAAACTATTTATGCCATTATACAGCTTGCTGGCATTTCTTCAGTTCACAGTTGACTTTGAAGAGGCAGACATGTTCCCGGTCCACCACAGATCATTGCGCTGGGCTCCAGAGGTAAGTATGGGGTGAGGGGGGTGTGGGGAGGCAGGGTGTGCAGAGGGTGAGCGTGGGTCAAGGAGGGAGCTGGACAGACCGCAAGGGACCATTTTCTTCTTTTACAGGTTAAAAAAAACAAAAACAATTGCGGGACTTTTTTTTTTTTTACACAGGGGCATTTGGCATGCTGGGGTGGGCTCCCAGTGTGCCACCTGAGTGTTTGGGGAGGGCTAACTGACGGGGGATTGGACACCCTCATTGGCCCATACCAAAGGGGGGGAGAGCTGAGGGGGACTGGGCACCCCTCTCAGCACATAACAAATGGGGGGTGCATTATGCCAGTGGGGAGTGGGCTCCCCGTCGGCACATACATCAGGTCAGGGCATGCCAACAGGGGGATTGGGCACCCCCGAAGTCAGCATTGTGGCAGACAGTGTGCCACCATGTTTAATGTAATTTTTCACCAGGGAAAGCATGTCAGGAGGTGCTGCTGCGTATGATGAGCTTTGCTCGCATTGCAGTGGACCTTTCGTTAGATGTGCTTGCCACATTATGTATTCCTGGTGTGGCGCTGGCATGCAGGCTTATTGGGGAATGAGGGACTCACCTACTGATGCATGCCCTGCATTCACCCAACAGTGACTGCACCTCCAAATCTGCCACTAATGCAATATGTTGGCTGGACCCCAGTACTAACCCCTGGGGCACCCTGCTCATTATCCTCTTCTCTCTGGAATGCACCACATTTACTAACGCCTTTTGGTTTCTGTCCTTCAACCAGTTTTCCACCCACCTAGTTATTTCAGTCCCACCCCAAAGCTTTCCAACTTATTTATCAGCCTTCTGTGAGGGAAAGTGTAGAAGGCCTACCTGAAGTCCAGATAGACCATGTTCACCGCCCCTCCCTGATCAACTGTTTTTGTCACCCAATCGAAAAAACTTTATTAGGTGCGTCTGGCATAACCTTCCATTTATGAAGCCAAGCTGCCTGTCATCCTGCAGCCTGCTGTCCACAATGTAGTTTACCACCCTTTCCTTTATTAGTGCCTGCATCACTTTCCCCACCACCAAAGTGAGGCTGAACGGGCAATCATTCTCTACCTCCTTCCTACATAGTGGCATCCATCCTGTATTCAGGGACAAGTTAAACAGCCTGACCAGAGGTACTGCCAGCTCCTCCCTTACGTCCCAGGGTACCCTAGTATGCAAGCTGTCCAGACCCATAGCCTTGCCCATCTTTAACCTTCCTAGTTCCCCTCTCACTCTGTCCTCACTGATCAGGCTAGGATCCACCCTTTTGTCTTCCCCTTCCCTCCCTTTTAACTCAGGTCCCCATCCTTCCCCTCTCCACTGTGAGGACCGAGCAGAAGAAGTAGCTATTAAGCACTTCTGCCTTCTCAAAGTCCCCCTCCACTTGTACTCCCTCCTCCCCTCTTAGCAGTACTATTCCCTGCCTCACCTTCTTCCTCTCCCTTACATATCTAAAAAAAAGTTTTATCCCTGTTGTCATGGGGTTCAGAAGGGAACAGACTCCAGGGGTAAAATGGCAGAATAGGTTATTTTTACCTATGGAAAATGAAGTGTACTTATGTCTAGAATCTAGGGTTAGTCACCTAGGTGACTACATAGTGTGCATTTGTGGAAGTCAGGTCTTTGAGAGAGGGCAAAGTGTCAGGCCCTTGCCAGGAAACCATGGACCATGCCAAGGGTCTTGCTACAAGCAGCCCCATAGACTATAAGCCCATAGTCGATGAGTCTTAGTATGTAGCGTCTGATGAGGAGCTGCTTGATTACAGGCAGGAATGAGTTTTGTGCTGATTTAGCAGTCCAAGCCTTGCAATGGAGGTTTTAAGTAGCATGTAAACATGAGCAGTGTAAATCAGACATGGGTCTAAGGTCACCCCAGGTATTTGAAAGTCTGTACCTGTATTATTACTTGCTGCTTTGTCTGTCTACCCTCTGTAAATATTGTACTATTTAATCAAACTGTACTTGATGACCTACCAGGCCTTAGTGTACCGTATATGTATTATTACATGCTGTTTTATCTGTCTACCTCTCTGTAAATATTGTGCAACTTAATCACCTAATGTATGTAACTAATGCCTTTGTACCTTGAGTGTATTTTATTCGATATGCTTTCTGTAAATGTTGGATGTTTTACTCTCTTACTGTATGCAACTAATTCTGGGTCACCCCTGAAAAAGGGACTGTTTTGTCTCAGTGAATTAACCTGGTTATAAAAATTCAAATCACATAAATAAATAAATAATGAATGGTATTCATTCAAAGCAGCAGGCAGCTAGCTGTGTTTGCATTAAGTATTCATTCACCTGTTGGGTACTGTAATTGAGGAAGTAGATTTTTGTTTTCCAACAGGGTAGTGGGAGTATTCAGTTTTAATTTATTTATACTCAGTGGTTGCCGTTAAATGTCTACAGGTGACTTTCCTGCTGTTGTTGCCAAAAACAGTCTCTGTCCAAACAGGGTAGAGGGAGTATTCCGTTTTCAGTTTACTTAGGCTCAGTGTTTGCTATTAAACTCCTGCAAGTGACTTCTTCCTGCTACTGTTGCCAAGAACAGATTGTGTTTAGTTTGAAAGACGCATACTGTGAAGTGAAGCAATTACTTTGTTAGTGGCAAGTTTGGATTCAAACATGATGAACCTGTCACACAAGCAGTGCAACTGCTGCTGAGATAAATGGTAGCAGAGAAATGTCCCATCACACTGCTTCATTCAGAGGGAGACATAATACTCAGAGACATGGTGGCTGATGGAATTTTAGGGCTCTAATGTTTTGTGGTGCATGATCTGTTTCAGTATCTGGTGCTCTCATCTACAGAGACATAGATTTTATTATTGCATAAAACTTGTGAAAAAATATGAACATAGAAATGTACTCTGTTTATTGAGATTGGCTTTACTTGAGACCCTACATTACAATTCAAATAATTATGACATATTTGGAATAAAGGAAGAATGTAATGTTGTATCAAACTGCCAATAGCACCTCTACATATAATCTTTAAATGCAAAGATAGAGAGAAATATAGAAAAAAATGGTTAGAACCTTTATTGTCCTTACAGTATTCTATGACAGACGCTATATCTTATATTTTCCAGTTTAAAAAGATAAAAATCATGTATGGAGTGGCAAGCATGAAAAAGTACTCACTGATGCACTTTAACATAACGTGTACACATGAATTTTAATATATGTAACTATGTCTATGTCAGTCTGCATGTTTTTAATTCTGTATGTTTTTTGTATAATTGTATGTAACAAATCACTTGGTTTAATACATTTTCTACAACAAAATTGACTTGACATTGTTTAAAGCTCATTGTCACTGCAGATACATATCATTTAGAACAGCATAATTAGGCTGGGCTGTGGGCATAGCAGCAGAGCTGCTGTTTGTGACACTGGCAACTCAGGTTTGGGAATGAGCATCAGATATTGATCACCACCTGGGGGGGGGGGAAGAAGAATTGAGCATTCCAAGAGATACAATCCTCCTTCTGGAAGGGAGGAGGCAGCAGACTTTGCTGCAATTCTGCCACCTGGGTAACCATAGGGAGCAATTCAGTTGGAGTGGTTCAGTGTGGAAGGATGCTGACTGATGTGTGCAGCCCCATACTTGCCTGGGCATGTACACTTAGTATCCTTGCCACTCGCATTCTGAGGGTGGAAAGGAACCCAGGAAAAAAAAAAGATGTGTTGTCTTGATGGTCTGTGTTCCCCATCCCTTCCCTCCTGACTAGCCACTCACCTCAAGCACAGACTGAGGGAGCAGCTAAGAGAGAGACACCCCAGGAACCACCACAGGACAGAAGTTGCCCTATGGTAATGGAGACTGAGGTAAGAGTCAGAGAAGGGATATTACTGGGCTGGGCTGGATAGCCAGGGACAAATGGGTCAGCGCCGATGATTGTGGAAGCATAAACTATAATGAAAAAAATAAAAACAGCATTGAAAGAAAATCTCAAGAAGCACACCTACACAATAACAGCTTCATGTAGTTACTAAATACTAATAAACATTGCTGGGTGAGTTTCTTTAAAAAAATCAATTACAGTTGTGAGATACAAATAAATGTAATCAGTTACAATTATTTATTACTTTTGTGTAACCCAGGTGCTGTGTACCAGCGGGCTACTACCCCTGCTTGGGTAGCCACAAACCAGGTTGAGAGGTCTGGGCTCTGTTCTGGATGGAAAAGGGAGTTGTTTCCCAAAGTTATAAATACATAGCACAGTGCCTCTATCCAGAGTAAAATATAAAGTGGGACAGATATTGGTGTAGCACAATCCCCTGGGATTCTGTACCTCCCCACCTCCCCTCACAGTCACCCTACACATGGATTACAATAAACCAAACAGCATTTCAGCATACTTGCAATTATTGAATTCAGCTAATAATATGCTCAGTTCACTGTCATAATCATGTGCCTGCAAAGGCGCAACACATCACAGCGCTTAGAATTTAACGCTAGCTCATAATCACGAGTGCACATAATATCGAGCTCACAAAACAGCAAGGTCACAAAACCATGTTTTCCCTGGAAAGTGCAATCAACCACCAATACTCTTCCAACTGTGTGCTGCATCTCTTGTAGTCCCCTGAGCAGCTTTTCTTCTGGTAGCTCCCACCTTTTCCTGTCTCTCTGCACTTCCTCCCCCTCCCAGCTTTGGCTGTTTATTATACACAGCTCACCATGCTCTGCTGCCTCCGGCACACTCCAGCCTGTTTTTTTCTGGCCATTCACTTGGCCTCTGCATCTCAATCTGGACCCATCTGGTGTGAGTTTCATTTTGGGTGGCTCCCTCCTCTTTTGATGGCATTCCCCCAACTTCTGCCTGTAGCTTTAGGTATCAGTACCCTGTTTAAGGTATATAAGGTATTGGAATACCGTACAGTTGAAACAGTAAGAGCTCAGCTCTAGAGAGTCTAACTAAATAATGTTGCTAGAACGCATACAGTTTCAGTTTTATGCTTATGTCAGTGGGATGGCCCTCTTGAGTGCCACTGCCTCCCCTTCCCTCCTGCAGTATGTTCTTAAACCACTCATTTGAGGTTCCAGGTTCTAGTCTACAGAAGTCTATCTCACTAACTCCACACTCAGTCCAAAATATTTCTCGGATGGGGTTAAAGTTCTAGAGAGAGTGGTTATTGCTGCTGGTGGAAACACAATGGTAAAGCTTTTAGAAGCTTGTTCACACAGTGAGAAAGTTGGATCGCCACTGTTTAAATGGTTGCAGCCAAGGGTTGTACGTTGAGAAAACACGGTCTCAGAGTGGATCAGTGACACTGGGCAACATTATGGATGGTGCTGGCTGTTCACACAAGACTCATTCAGATGGTGAGAAAGTTGGATCGCTGCCATGTAGATGGTTGCAGCCATGCTATCTGAAATGCTGTGGAGCAGCATTCGGATGGCATAGCTCTGGAACACTGTAGGTGGTGCAAGAGAAGTTCCAGAGTTCTGAGGAGGATTCCAGTGGGGAGGGGATGCAATCAATAATACTACATTGCCAAGGGGGGGGGGTGTCTTTAGACCCAAGTTCCACTAAAGACAGTTTTATGTACATTAAGCACAGCTGAACTTGGACAAGCAGTTTTTTTTTTTAAACCAAGAGTTGTAAGTTGAGAAAACATAGTTCCAGGGTGGATCAGTGGCACTGGGCAACATTTTGGATGGTGCTGGCTGTACATACAGCTGAGCAAACTGGTGCAAAACTCCTACTCCACTACGTGATCCTAAGAAAACAGGGAATGTGGGCACAACAGAACACAAGTGGAAAATGGCAGAACAATGGTGTTCACGTATGCACAGTGGTACCAAAGCTGGGCACTGTGCATCACCAGCACTGACTCAGAACATGCAGTGTAAATGAGCCTTATGAAATTCTTCTTCGAACACAATTTCGTCCTTTCGCTTTATTGTGCTAGTGCTTTTCAAATAAGTGCTAAAAAAGTAGTGCAGTAATTACTTGTACTATTATGATTGCACAGTTTTAATCGGATACCAATATGCTCACTAATAATATGCTCATGAGACATTTGTAAAAGGTTAACCAACATTGTATTTACAGTGCTCATCTCCAACCAGCATATACATCAAACAGAGGTTATTCCATTTGTTCTTACATTACTACCCTTCAACTGGTACCAGTTTAACCTCTAAGAGTTTTATGTGGGTATGCAGGGTCTAGTTGCAGGCCTGAATAGAGCAGCAGGTTGGCCAGCATTAGTGAAATTTGTTAACAAATAAAATTCAATCTCTTTTTATGGCTGTGCTTGAAAATGGATTATCATGGAACATATTTTTTGGACTTACCAGTGTATCCTTCCACATCTATAAATCACTATGGCACCTAAAATAAAATACTCCCTTCTTTCTGTTTAGAATGTTGGATACATAACTCTAAGCTGCTTATCAGATGGCCATTAGGAAACTGAAACAGCTTGTTAAATATTGGTTGCCTATTAAACTGGAGATTTGTTTACCCCCCTTCAAAATGCAACAACTTGCACATCTTTTTTTTTCGCTATTACTTTTCTCCTCCTGGCATACCTGGTCTACTCCCAGATTCTGGAAACCCCCTCAGGACTCCAGCCACTGTCTATCCATCTGCACACCATCGGGGTCATGCCTTTTGCCCCTGCAGCTTACCCCCTGCAGTGGGGTGGGGGGGAGCCCTCCAACTCACCCATCCTGTCCGGATCCAGATTCAGGCACCTCTAGAGGCAATGTTCATCAGATGGCCATCAAGCTGTTCGACCAGAATGCCACTCCTTTCCCTGGTTTACTCCCTGGATCTGGGGGCATGCAATGATGCCAGTGGAGAGGGGAGTGCGCACTCATCTGCACGCTCTCCCTCCAGGCATCTGCCTCAACTCCTCCCCTTGCTACAGCATGGTGCCTTGTCCCCCAGCCTCTGCCAGGGGGTGAATAGGTGCTTACTATCGAGGACCCCCCTCCCCAGAGAAGGAGAGCAGTCCATTGGCTGCTCAGTCCTTCTCCTCCCCTGCCAACACGTGGTAGCCCGTGCTCATTCCCAAACATGGGTCACCGGTATAGAACCAAGTAAGGCATCCAGCTCCTCAGCCCTCAGTGCCACTGTGCTGGGCTCAAGTTGCACATTTAAATACCTAGCATTTAAGCATTTTTTGCTACTAACTTCAGTTGGTATGTATTGTCTTTCAAGAAAGATTCATACCTCATAAATGTCACCCTTTCCCAGCAAATGTATAATGATTTACACTGTTTTTTAACCTTTTAAAATGCTATCTGATATAAGCACTGTCTCAGACATATGCCAGGTCTGCAGACTCCTGGCAAGGGTGACCTCATCTAGTGAATTAACTGCTGACAAACAGGAGAGTCAGAAATTCATCTGTATAAGTATCTGATTTCTCATGTTCCCATATAGAGCTTTAAAAAAAAGTTAGAACAACTGAGAAATAAATTTTTAGGGGAAAACAGTTGAGTTTTTCTCGTGTTTTGGGCCTCCAACTCTAGGCTGTGGAGCATAAATGTATTTTTTTGTGATTGGAAAGTCCTGATCAAACAACTGGAAACAAAAGACTATGTTTTGTCATTTTATAATATGATGTACTGAGTTGCTGGATCAGGGCCTTGAAGAAAAAATTAACAATTACTTTACTCATTCAAGATTCCATCAGGTGGTCAGAAATAAAGTCTATGAGAATTTGTCTGAAAATTAACAAATATAAGATGAAAAATATCATCTGTGTGTGGTGTGTGATGTGTGTACACACACACACACACACACACACACACACACATAGAAGTGCCTCTAATTTATTTGCTATAAATTTGTTTACAGGCATTACTAGTATCTTTTGAAAGATTGCCCAACTTGTGATAACTAATTTTGAGTATAGTTCATGAAATAATGAGTGAGATATTTGTTACTTCATATAGTCTCCCATTATGCATACCATGTAAATCCAAATCATTCCAAGGCCATCTTGACATATAATATGAATACTGAGCAGCAAATCAGAGCCCTTTTCCTGATAAAAGGCTGCTGATATAATAAATAAAGAACAAAGCCATAAATAAGGAATTAGTGGCTTATGGAAAAATCTACAGGGTTTTGTACAGGTATTTGATTCTGCCTCTGCTGGAAAAATACAGGAAAAATGAGGACTTGTTACAAGGAAATAGTTATTTGGATCTGGGAGCACTGAATATTTCTTATCCTATGTTTTGTATCCTGGATAGTGAATGAGAGTTGCTACATCTCACTGTCATATGGATGTTCATTTACACATTTTTGCACTGTATATATACTCAGGCTGTCCCAGATTAGATACAATATCTTGTTTTCAGAGGGGTCATGATTTTACCTTTTTTTATAATGTATTTATTCAGGGTACCTAGTCCAGGTCCCCCCATATTCAAAGGAGATGCACATTGCATCCCGGTGGAAAAGGGAGATGTGCCAAGTAACTCCAACAATGTGCAGCAGCACGATATTCAAACATGCAGGATGTGCCAGCCACAAAGGAATGGGTCAGAGTGCACACAATGGTATGCCGTGCAAGTTGAGGGGGCATTCCCATGCATATTCCATGCTGCGACATATTCAGTTGGAATGCACCCCTCATAGTCCAGAGCACTGCAGCCCACAGTTAGACCATGAATAGCTGGCCTAACCCAGCCAGCCACCCACAGGCAGGCTGCAGAAGTGCACCCAGGTGCACAGCAGCCTGGCAGCCCTGGTGGACTAGAGGTACCCACTTCCCATCCCCAATTGAGCCAGCTCCATCCCTGAAGAGCTCCATAGTGTAGGGTCCCCCAGATCTGATCACACCAGAGGAAACCATGGTCCATATGCATACAGTAGAGGACCCCACCCACCGCCCCAGTACACAGACACCCTCCCCCATACTTGATCTGTT
The DNA here is from genome assembly GCA_016271365.2 of Neoceratodus forsteri. Lineage (NCBI taxonomy): Eukaryota > Metazoa > Chordata > Ceratodontiformes > Ceratodontidae > Neoceratodus > Neoceratodus forsteri. Next base: position 115,606,877 of record CM057458.1, on the reverse strand, counting down.
ACAGAGACTGTCACTGCCCTCCACACCCTGCCATGACAGATGCCAACTGCACTGGACCCAGGCTGGGGACCTGCACTCCAGAATGATCCAAGTGGCTGTATTGTGTATTGGGGCACTGTGTAAGTTGTGGATCCACCAGTGTATGCAGCCGTGTGTACATCCATGGCAAACCAAAGAAAGGAATTGACATACCTACAGTGCAAGCCTTGCCAATGCTGTATCTTCCTGCTGTCATACACCACTGCAAGTCCACACTCTCCCCCATTTCTCTGTGTAACATGCCAGCCTCTGGACTGCTGAGGTATACTGGGTGCCATGGGTGCAGTATCCAGCAATGTCATTTGCAGTGCACACTCCAAGCTATAGATGGTTCATCCGCAGTTCCTCAATTGTACAAAAGAATGGGAGATTGATTGTAACACACCTGTTCTGGGACCTGTGTGAATGGGTACAGCATCGGCCATCACCCGCACTGAGAAGCGCAATGGCATTGGGACAATGGATCCACGTGTGAGCACCTGAGGTGTATGGCCAGTGGGTGTTATCACCTGCACATAGCTCATGCCTACATATGACCCATTCCAGTGTCCTACTGCCAGTGTTCTGCCACCCACAGATACAGTGGCACGATCCCATCATAGTGTCAGTCGTCAGAATGGGATGGGTTGGGGGCAGGGAGGAGGGTGTCTGTGCACCAATGAGGGGGACGGGGGCCACTACACTATGGACATAGACTATAAGTGTTTTCTGGTGCTATCAGGGATGGGAGTGGGGTCCCTACAGTATGTCATCTTCTTTATGCATCGTCACAGATCTCGGACAGGCCAGCACTGAGGACCAAGGCCAATACATATAAACATAGAAACATAGAAGTTGATGGCAGATAAGGACTGCAAAGCCCATCCAGTCTGCCCATTTCTTTTTCTACCTTATAAATGTGCCATCGGCCTTTGCTCTGTCAGTGGCCTATCTATTCATACTCATTTGTATTGCTCCCTTATGCCTATCCCATGCCTGTTTGAAGCCCTGCACTGTATTCATAGCCACCACTTCTTGAGGTAGGCCATTCCATGCATCCACCACCCTTTCTGTGAAAAGAATTTCCTCACATTTCCCTTAATCGGCCCCTCTAATCTCATGCTGTGTCCTCTTGTCCTGCTATTTTTCTTATATTTAAACATGTTAGACTCTTTCACCTTGTTAATGCCCTTAAGGTGTTTGAATGCCTCAATCATATCACCTCTCTCCTCCTTTGCTCAAAGGTATACATATTGAGCTCTGTTAATCTGTCCTCATATGTCTTCTGATGCAGTCCCTGTACCATTTTGGTTGCCCTTCTCTGGACTGCCTCAATTTGGTTAATGTCCTTGTGAAGGTGTGGCCTTCAATACTGCATGCAGTACTCCAGATGGGGCCTAACCAGTGTCTTGTAAAGAGGGATTATTACCTCCCTCTTACGACTTGTGATACCCCTACTAATACACCCTAACACCCCTAGCCTTACCTACTGCTTTAGAGGTCTGCTTGGATGATTTCAGGTCATCAGTGATGATGACGCTCAAGTCTCTTTCTTCCTTTGTGACTGCTAGCAACTCCCCTCCCAGCCTATAGGTGGCTTCAGGATTTCTCTTCCCTATGTGCATGATCTTGTACTTCTTTGCATTAAATCCCAGTTGCCACTCTTCTGACCATTTTGCTAGTTTATCCAGATCTCTTCTCATTCTGCCCACCCCATCTGGATCATCTACTCTGTTGCAGATCCTGTGTGTCATCTGCAAACAGACAAGCCTTACCCTCTAGTCCATCTGCAAGGTCACTAATGAAGATGTTGAAGAGGACTGGCCCCAGGACTGATCCCTGAGGTACCACACTTGTGACTTGCATCTCTTCTGACTGTATACCATTTACCACCACTCTCTGTTTTCTGCCCGTCAACCAGTTTGCCATCCAGTTGACCAACTTCTGCCCCACCCCAAGCCTACCCAGCTTATTTATCAATCTTCTATGTGGAATAGTGTCAAAAGCTTTGCTGAAGTCAAGGTAGGTGACATCAACTGCTCCCCCTTGGTCCACCACTCTGGTTACCCAGTCAAAGAAATCTATGAGATTAGTTTGACAGGACCTTCCTTTTGTAAACCCATGCTGTCTTGGATCCTGTGCTCCTATGGATTCCAGGTGTTGCATTATCCTTTCCTTAAGGAGTGTCTCCATAATCTTGCCCACTACTGAGGTAAGACGCAGAATATTGGATCTGCTACTACCATTCTTTCATTGGCTACAGTATCCCCTATCTCACACTGACTATTGGACCTGCTCAGCTACTAATCTTTGCCTGGCTGCAACTCAAATTGTTCCCTGGTTATAAGACTTGCCTGCACGCTTCCCTACCTTGCCTAGTCCTGCAAAGTCTATAGAATAGCAATACCGTAGCATACCCCCACCACAAGTTCACCTGTAACACTCCTTGAACTACAGTTTATTGAATAACACTGTACTAGCAGGCACCTTAAACTAGAACGCTTCATTTATGAGTCATTCCTCTATGGCATGGACTGCACTTACTGACATATTGTCTAAGCTTGGTCAGCTCATGACCCCTTTGCCTCATAATGCCACTTATCTGTGTTATGCAGTCATTTCTCCTAGTGCTTGTATGCTTGTTATGCATTTTTCCTAATCAGCTGGAACAAGGTACTACTTAAGCAATAAGGCACGACAGGGTGTGTGTTATCATGTAATAATGTCACTCCTGGGGTGGGTTGAAGCACGAGGCGAAGCCGAGTGCTTTCCACCACCCCAGGAGTGACGTTATTACATGATAACACACATCCCTGGAGTGCCTTATTGCTATTATACAATGGCTCGTTGTTATACAAAATAAAAAAAAAAAACATAAAAAAATGATTTTAAGGGATCAAAATGCTCATGATAATGAAGCTCAGTATCCATAGAAAAGCAATACAGTGATGTTATTGTGTAATAACATCACTGTCTCAGGCACACATTGACCAATCAGAGTCCAGGAAATTTTCTTGCCATTGTATAATTTGGAATATACAGCTTTTACCAACTGTGCTCTGAGGAACTCCCAGTGCCCACTGCCTCGTCTTCTTGCTCTGAGGCCATGTATACAGCTAACTGTTGTAATGGATTACTTCAACCAATGTGGTACATTACCCATGTCTCTCCTACACCTTCACCATGTGCTTTCTCTCCAGCACATGCTTATGAATTATAGCTCCTTCCTGGTCAGGATGGTAGTATATGTTCTCCTGGGCCCGAGCAAAGCACATCATACATATTCAACACCAGCCTCAAACCATGGTCACAATAGGGGCTGCATATATCCCTTTAGATTATTGCTAAATGCTTTAAAAAATACTACTGTTGCTCCTGCTTTGTGCCTGCAATACTGAATTGACTCTGGACCTATCCATTTTATCCCCTCGGCTTCGGATCTCCCTTTGCTAAAAGGCATGTCCTTCCTGCATGTCAATGCCTGCAGCCTTTTGGAAAAATGTGATGCCATACAGGCCTGGATCTGCTATACCAAACCAGATGTTTCTATGGTCACAGAATCCTGGCTGAGGGCTTCCACCCAGGACCACACCATTAATATTCTTGAATATAACATCTTCAGAGCTGATAGACCATTTGGGGGAGGAGAAGTAGCTATTTACGTACAGGACAAATATACTGTCTCTGTGGTAGATATTACTTCTGTGACCAAGGAATTTGAGTGTCTGACTCTAAAAGTTCAGCTCTCTTAATCTATGTCCCTGTCTATTATAGGCTATTATAGATCACCTTCAGCAGGTCTTATGGTAAGGGATTATCTGAATGACCTACTATCACAGACTCCCTCAGAATTCATCATATTAGGTGATCTTAACTTAGACTGGCTGTCTAGCACCTCTAAGCCTCTAAAAGACGTTTGTAATGCCTTCAGACTCAATCAACTTGTTATGGAAGCCACACACCCCAAACTCAAAAACCCAGAACATAGCACCCTGCTGGATGTAATACTCATAAATAAACCACACCTTTATGTGCATGCTGGAATTTTCTTTAATGATCTTAGCGATCATTGCCTTATTGCCTGTGTCAGATCACTCCCCAAATCTACCCCGCGCTCCAGGTTTGCCTTCAAAAGAAGCCACAGGAATTTAATGCTGCCGCCTTTCTGTCTGGTCTACAGAACGTTAACTCGCAAAACTTCTACTTGGCCGCTACAGTTGATGAAGTCTATAAGCTTTTCCATAGTATCCTGCTTGATACCATTAATAGATATGCTCCTTTGATTAAAACCCACGCAAAAAAGAGGTCTTCCCCATGGTTCACCTCAGAGCTAATGGAGGTCTTTCTTAATAGAGATACCTTGTGGAAAAAAGCAAGAAAAACAAAGAATCCGGGTGACTGGGCTGCTTTCAGAGCAGCGGGAAATCTTAGCACCGAACTAATCAGAACTAAAAAGGATAACTATTTCCAGTGTCGGTTAGAAGCCTCTTCTAAATCCTCCACCAAATTCTGGAAAATGATTAAGGACTTGGAAGGTCATAGCCCAGCAAATTCACTACCATCTAAAATTTGCTTAGAGAGTGTTGACTATACTGAAAAACATAACATACTTGAACTACTTAACAACTATTTTGCTAAAGCAGGACTGGTCTTTGACACATCACCAGTCAGTGCCCTGTGGGATCAGTCACAACATATGAATCTACCTTGCTCCACCCCAGCATCAGCACTATACCATGAAGCCCCTTCAGTTTCCTTTTCCTTTTCCTTCAACCAGGTGTCCATAAAAAGTGTGAAAGACCTTCTCCTGGAATTGGATGTAAGGAAAAGTGCAGGTGCAGATCTTATAGAGCCTTACTTTTTAAAACTTGGTTATTTTGTACTACCCCCCCAATTACTCATCTATTCAACGTATCCCTTTCCCAGGGTGTCCTACCTTCTAATTGGAAGATGGCACATGTCATACCCTTGTTTAAATCTGATAGCAGGAGTGATTTAAATAATTATCACCCTATCTCACTGCTTCCCATCCTATTTAAACTACTGGAAAAAGTGGTTAACGTACAGATTAGGAGTTTTCTTGAAAGCAATAATCTCCTTAATCCAATCTAATCTGGATTCAGGCCTAGACATAGTACTATCTCAGCACTGGCCAAAGTCTCCAATGATTGATTAACATCCTTGGATGCAAAAATGCATGTCTGCGCCTTGTTTCTAGATTTGAGCAAAGCATTTGACATGGTTGACCATGACCTGCTCCTTACTGTTCTCGAAAGCCTTAGTCTAGACTGTCCAACGTTGTCCTGGTTTACAAGCTATGTCACGGATCGACAGCAGTGTGCCAAGGGGGGCGGGGACTTCCCCTCTCCAAAACCTCTATTACGGGGCATACTGCAAGGGTCGATCTTAGGCCTCTTGCTATTCACTATCTACATAAACAACATCAATGTATGGATCAAATCTACTAATATACATCTCTTTGCCGATGATTTGGTCCTGTACCTAGAAAGGCTTACTCCTGAATTAGCATGCACGGACTTGCAAGCTGACTACAGTATCTTACACAATAACCTCTTGTCCTTAAAGTTGTTACTGAATGCTAAGGAGACCAAGGTAATCCTATTTTCGCCTCCTAGCAGTGTACCTAAAGCACACACCCCATCTATGGCCCCTCAGATCCTTACCTTACCAGGGGAATCCTTGGAGGTCATGACAAAATTTAAGTATCTGGACATGTGGTTTGACCACAAACTGTCCTTTGGGGAGCATGTGGATGAACTGGCTAAGAATCTGAATATGAAACTCAGTCTATTTTTTAGAATAAAGCACCTACTCACGAGTGATGCAAAGGTTAGGCTAGTCTTAACAATGTTTTTACCTCTTTTGGATTACACTGACCTTATTTACAGGCAGTGTTCTTTCTCCACTCTATCCAAATTGGGCACTCTGTACCATTGGGTGATCAGATTTATTATGGGAGCACTATACCGCATACACCACTGCACACTGTATGCCATTATGGGGTGGCCTTCAATCAGCCTCAATATGTCGCATGAATGCAGTGGTTTGGACATATAGAGCTATAACCAATAAACTTCCTCAGTACATTTCCAATTGCTTGCCTGTCTCCCCAGTGAGCTGCTACACACTGAAGAGTTTCTCATATATTTCTTTGGTGATCCCAAAGGTCAGGACATGCTTTGGGGCTGCAGCAATAAGTCATGCTCTCCCTGTAATATGGAATAATACTCAAAAGACCTTAAAACTCATATCACCGGTAAACCCAACCTCATTTAAGGTATTGATCCAATGTAAGCACTCCAAATCATGTGAATGCCGAACTTAAGTGTGACTCTGTTCTTGAACCCTGAAAGCCCTGCATGGTCTCCATGATGTCACTCCCGAGGGAGCCTGAAGAAGACCTGCCTGGGGGCTTGCATAGCCACCAGCCTAGGGGCCTGGCTTTGCCTTTCTGTGTCTGGAATAAGCTGTTCCAGAATGAAAGAGTTGGTTTGCTCAAGACAGTTGTCAGAGAGGTTCCTAAGAGAGAGAAATCCCATTGTGATCTTCGAGGGAATTAGGAGACCTGCCAGTGGGGCTTGCACAGTTGATAGCCCAGGAGGTGCTTCACATTGCCATGCATTGCCTTAAAATGTCTGGAAGGAGTGTTGACAGAATGAAAGCATCATTTGCTGGCTAGTGTTAAGAAAATTGGTTGGGAATTTCCAAAGGGAAGGAGACTCACCTGTGATGTCTGAGAGAAGTGTGGTGACCCAACTGGAGGCTTGCACAGCCAGAGAGCTAAGGGAAACCTGCCTGATGTTTCCTGCAGCTAGGAAGTGAAGTGGGAAGATATGCTCTTCTGTTTAAGTCTGAACCTGTAAGGTGAGAAGATCTGTTCTTCTGTCCAAGTCTGGGCTTTGAGGTGAGAGGATATGACCCCCCGTGTTCTGCATCAAGCCTGCATCTGTGATATCTGAAGCCAAGAGACTGTTTCCAATTATGCAATGGCAAGAAAAATCCCTGTACTCTGACTGGTTGGCCTGGGGCTAGACCTGTGATGTTATCCCAGTTCAACATCATGGCTCTAGTCACAGCATGCATGACAGTCTAAAATGTTAAAAGTATCACTCCACAAGCCATGTCTGAGTTGCCCATGGCCAGAGAGAAGTTTGCCAATACTTTCTCAAGTTTTTCTTAGTGAAGCCCCTTTCTCCCTCCCACAGCTCACAAATTTAGCAAATTTCCCCCAAAATGCCACAACTTAAACCCCCACCAAAACCCTACAGCATTATTCCAGAAAAAAAAGAGAAAAAGAAATCTCAAAGGCAGCAGTCAGTGTGATCAACTTCACTGCTGGCAGTCATCGCTCAGCCCCTAACACTGTCAGTGCATGTGTCAATTTGCTGTTTTGCAGAAATCTTCTCCAGGTACAAACTTCCCAACTGTTAAAGAGAGAAACAAAATGCAGACATGTACTGGGGTCCAGGAGTAGGATGACTACTAAGCCCAAACTGCCTAACACACAATAGCCCACTCAAAAAGAGCAAACATGTGTGCTTCTGAAAAGCAAACCATGCCTTACTGAATCGAACATTGACACTGAGTGCCGTTCTGTGTCTCTCATCTCCTGGCACAAATCAATGCCTACTGAAGCAGGAGAAAGTACACAGAATGATTAGAACTCCTATTGCCAGAATGGGCAAGAGCTGATTTCTCACTTCTTTGCAGCTGGCAGCACAGAATCATCCCAGCTGCCGATAGCCAGAGAGGTGAGGGCAGATGTCTGATTTCCTCACAGCAGTCAGCATGACCAGCAAGAAAAAGGGACACAGAAAGTATTATGAATTGGGGAGTCCTGGCGAATGGTAGCAGAGAGACATAAATTCATGGGGGGGCACCGAGGAATATACACTGAAAGGCTGGTTGGGATGCAGAGCTACATACTACCTCCACCTACTGGCCAAATCAATAAATTGGCACTATTTTTTAAAAAAGTATGCTTGCTCATTGATAAAAATAACAAAAAAGGCTTTTAAATCTATGTCACCATCTTTTTTATTTTTTTGTTTTTAAAGAGCCATTGTATAATAGCAATAATGCATTCCAGGGGATATGTGTTGTGCTAGGATAACATCACTTCTAGGGTGTTAGGCACACTTGGTCTGCTGCCTTGTGCCTAACCACCCAAGACGTGATGTTATCCCAGCACAACACACACACCCTGTCATTCACTATTGCCTCACTAACCTTCAGTGGGATGCCCAAGGACTATGTGCCCAGTTAAGATAGAGAGCTACCTCTGGCAGCTGGCAGTGTGGCTAAAGCCAATTACCCACGGAGGTTCCTGCATACCCGAGAGAGTAATCACAACCTCAGGAGGGTCTGGGAAGTTGGCCAGGTGGTGTCACATGGAGGCGTTGCCATTTGTCTCCCCCCTTGAGGGTTTAGATGCCTGGACATGAGGGTTGAGGTGTGTTGGCCCTGGTCCCCAGTTCTGGCCTATCCCAGATCTGTGATGATGCATAAAGATGATAACAAGCTGGAAGAGAAGCTGAGAGGTTTCCAGCCTGTTAAAGCTGCAAGAACCTGCTGCAGAGAAGGCCCAAGCTGCAAGAGACACAAGGAGGAGGAGGTCCCCCACTGCAGTGTGCCTGCTGCTCATCTCTGCATTTCAAGTCTCCAAGCTTCTAACAGTTGCAACCACCCCAGATCTACAGTCTGAAAGCCACCAGAGATTGTCTGCATAACCGTGAGTAAAGCAGGGCTTGCTCTGTAAAAAGTAAACTATTTTTGTATCTCATGCTCCTGTATCACGTGTCTGTTACATAGAAACATAGAAAAGTGATGGCTGAAAGGGACCTTACAATCCATCTAGTCCTCCAATTTTAGAGTAACTAGCCCCCTCCCCTATTTACTGTCGAGTGCCATGATGCCTTTGTATTTATCCCATGCATGTTTGAAACTTCCGACCATCCTGACGCCTACCACCTCCTGGGGGAGACTGTCCCATGTGTCTACCACTCTCTTCATGAAGAAGAACTTCCTCATGTTACCAAGTCAATCAATCAATCAATCAATCAATCAAATATTTATTTATCCAGGCGATCACCATTGAGCAAGCTCATTTACAAGGTGGACCTGCAAATATATTCCCTCAATCTTCATATCATGCCCTCTGGTTTTTTATAAATCCTACTCAGGAATAGGTTTTGTGCCTGAGTTTTGTTGATACTGTTTAGGTATTTGAAAGTCTCTATCATGTTCCCCCCACCCCTGTTTGAGAGAATACAGGTTGAGTTCCCTCAATCTATCTTCATATTATGTCTTATGAAGCCCTTGTATCATTTTAGTTGCCTTGCACTGAACTGTCTCTAATCCACTGTATCTATTTCCTTTTTCAGATGTGATCACCAGAACTGTACACAATCCTTCAGGTGAAACCTCACCAGAGATCTGTGGAGCAGTAGCACCACCTCCCTTTGCCTGCTGGAGATTCCCATACTTATGCAACCCAGCATCCTATTTGCCCTAAACACTGTATTTTCACACTGCTTGTTTTTAGGCTATCCGTAATAATCTCTCCCAGGTCCCTCTTCTGCGTTATGGCCTCCAGTCTAACTCCTCCCATGAAGTATTCCTCCCATAGGTTTCCCTTCCCTACGTGCATGGACTTGCATTTTTCGCATTGAAATTTGGTTGCCAGGTCCCAGACAATTGTTCCAGTTTCTTTAGGTCAGACTTCATCCTTTGCACCCCCCACCAAGAGTGCCTACCATGATACTGATCTTTGTGTCATCTGAGATCAGACACACTTTACTTTCTTAACCTTCAGCTATGTCATGAATGAAGATATTAAATAGGATAGGACCTAATACTGACCCCTGAGGCACCCCACTGGTCACCTCTCTTTCCCCCGATAGTGTGCCATTTACTAGTACCCTCTGGGTTCTCCCACTCAGTCAGTGTTGCACCCAGTACACTACTTTCAGACCCACTCCTAGGTTGGCTAGCTTGTTTAGCAGCCTTCCGTGTGGAACAGAGTCAATGTTTTACTGAAATCTAGTTAAATTACGTCCAATTCTCTACCATGGTCCACTATCCTGGACACCGAGTTCAAGAAGTCTATTACATTTTTCTTGTATGTTGTTTAGGATACCTCTACTCAGTGAAAATCTTTAGTGAAAGAATATATGTATCAAACTTTTCTTTAGTTCCTTTCTTTTTATTGATTCTTTTTCACTTTTATGCTCTTATGTAGTGTTAATGTACATTTCAGGACTTGACTGTCCCTTCATCAGAACACTTACAAGCTATAAATCAAACAAGACAAGAACCAATCTGTACATGTGTCACCGTATTTTACAACTTCATTAAGAATACATTCTAATAGGAATCAATGTTGTAAAGCAAGGGGAACATACCTGCTGTTATCTGTTCTATTCAGAATCAATTTGCAGACTTTGTGAATTTTTATTTGGCAATAATTCTGTATATAAAGGAGGACCTGGAGGGCAGATGGTGGTGGTGGTGGGGGGGGTGTTACAAAAGAAAAGAAGATTATTTTATATTGACTCTTATGTAAAGTTGCTTTGACAACCTCAAGTTTTGTCTTATGACAAAATAATTTGTTTTCATTTTTTTAAATAACATTTTAAAGTAATTTAGATTTATGTGCAAAAAATTCACCCTTTTAAATTGCATGCTATTTACTCTCAAATTTTCCTTCTGCTGTTTCTGTAATTTTACCCTATGCAAGTTTCTGGAACATAGGAAAGAAGAAGAAAGAAAAATGTAGCATTTCCTCAAAAACTAATTCTGATTTATTTTTAATATTTTTATAGCCTTTAGTCTGTATTGTAGTTTGTAACTTCACTATATTGTTTATGTTAAAGGGTTTATACCTTATTATGTGTTTAACTTTCGCAGGTCTCTGGTCCTGGCATCCTCTTATAACGCTGTGGGTCTTCTAAAATAAAAGGCAGAAAAGCATTAAAGGATGTTCTCTTTTAACCTTTCCCAAAGCATATTTGAACCATCAAGTTTAGTTTTCATCTGTTTCTTGTTTGCATCCACCTTCTGTGTGTGTTGCCTGTAACACCTCCTTATGATTTCTTATTTTCTTTGTCTTTTCAGAATTCTCACTTATTTTATGGTGATCTTGTTTCTCGGCCATGAAAAGTGTTTAAAAGGACTTTACTAGTGCATGTGTCATGTTCAGAATCATGTTAATAATCGCCATTTTTTTGAACGCCACTGCATCTTTTTAAATCATGCAGCTTCTCTGTGCAGCAAGGAAGGGGCCAAGCCACAGTTTATGACACTCTGAAGTGAGAATGGTGACGTCAATAGTGATGTCTCCTTTGGCTCTGTCCTCTTATGGAAGCCATGCTGCTGCCATTATGGCATGTTCATAGTCGTGAACTAGAAGTGTAGTCTCCATTCCTGTATGTTTATTAAAGACTTTTATCTACTGAAAATAAGGTGAAAACTCTCATTTTTAACCCAGATTCATGGTTACAAAACGGAACATTCAGCAATCCATTTGTTGCTTGGGAACAGGGTTTTGTTAAAACACCTTGCTGGTGTAATAAGGTTTAGGATACAGGGTCTACTGGTGACTATATACTTGTTAATTAAATATTTGCTATGTATTTAGTATATCTAGTAAAGGAGGGGGAAATAAAAATATCAGAGGATGGGGTGAGGAGGGGAGAAAAAAGGGGGAAGGAGGGAGATTTTATTTGCATGATTACTTGAAACAACTCATAATGTAACAAGAAAAACATCTTCACAAATATTCAGTCCTTCCATTTATCATGACAAAGAACTACATACTAGACTTTCATTTAGTCCATAATGGCTCTTATAGGTTTTTATGGTGTAAATCCACCAACCAGGACTCTCTTCATTTGATCAGTTTCCCAGTTACCTCCTCTGGCTGGTTTGTTTGCATTTTTGATGCCCATACATTTTTGTGGAGGAGACTTGGTGATTATGTTGAATGAAATGTTGTGCCAAAGGTGACTTCTCATCCTTAGATCTGATGCAGCTTTTATGTTCTGCTAATCTATTTTTCAAGGGTCTTGTGGTTTCACCAATGTAATACAATGAGCAGGGACAAATGATGCAGTAGACCACATGGTCTGTGTCACAGGTTATGAGATCTCTGATTTTAAAGTTCCTTTCTTGGCAGATACTTTTTATTTGTTTGGTTTTGATATCATTATTACAGTGCACACAGCGGCAATGTGTGAAAAATCCCTTTGTACCCCTGTTTAACCACATTGCATTCTTTATATCTGGGTTCCAGTGTTGTGTGTGTACCAATTTTTTTCAGATATTACTAGTTTTTTTTTTGCTGTAATCCCAGATATTTAAAGAGCTGAACTAGCTCCAGGGGAGAGCCCTCTTCGTTGGTGATAGAAAGAGGGTAAGTTCTGTGCCTATTTTGAGAGCTGGAGAACAGCACAGTTTTAGTCTTGTTGTAATTCATAACTAACTTGTGCTTATGGAACCATCTTTCTAAGACTACGAAATTATTCTGTAGCCTGGATTCAAGAACCTTAGGGACTGGATCACTGGTAAACAAAACAGCACCGTCAGCATATAAAAGGATGTGATCCTGACAGGAGTAAGGAAGGTTGTTGAAGAAAATGCTAAATAAAAGAGGGCCCAAGATGGACCCTTGAGGAATTCCAGATAGGACAGATTTGCTATCCAAGAGGGTGTTACCAATCTTCACCTGCTGTGTACGGTTGTGCAGGTAACTTTCAAATCAGGCTACCTGTCATGAGCTAGGCCAGTGGTGGTAAGCTGTTCGACCTGGAGGGCATGATTCACTGTGTCAAAAGCTTTGGCTAAATCAATGACAGCAGTGCCGACCAGGTGTCCTTAATCTAAGGAGTGGTGAATAAAGCCTGTGAACTCCAGAAGGGCGATAATGGTACTATGACCATTTCTGAACCCGTGTTGTTGTGGGCATTGTAGCTGATGTTTTTCTAAGTATTCAACCGGTTGGTCAGTCACTATATGCTCAAGAGCTTTTAAGAGTGGGGGCAGGATAGAGATAGGCCTGTAGTTCCCAGTAATTGTGCTATCCCCAGACTTATGAACTGGTGTCTCAGTGGCAGATTTCCATTTCTGAGGGAATTGAGAGTAACTAAGTGACATGCTAATAATATGTGTTAGAGGTGACAGAATTTCATCCAGCGTAAGGGCTACAAACTTAAGATCCAGGGTGTCACCACAAAATCTTGATTTCCGTAATATCTTGAGTAGGTAATTCCTGGGTTCATGGGTTGGGAGGGTTTTGAAGTAGAAAGGAGGATGAGAAGAGTGCTGAGTCTCTTTCCCAGAGTAGTCACTTGTGAGGGGGTGACAGAAGTATCCAGGTGGCAAGACACCACTCAGGTCCGTGAAGGCATTATTAAAAGTGTTAGCAATAAGTTTGGGGTCGAGTGAGGGTACATCATAGATTCATAGATTCATAGACATATGTTGACAGAAAAGGACCCTCCTGGCCCATCAAGTCTGCCCATTCCCCCTCCCAGATTCCCCCCTCCTCCCCTTGACAACTCCTTGTGTTTGTCCCAGGCCTTTTTGAAACCCTCCACTGTACTAGCCCTCTCCACCTCCTCTGGCAGTCCATTCCAGGGCTCATCCACTCTCTCCATGAAATAATACTTCCTAACCTTTCCCCTAAACCTTCTCCACTCCATTCTCAATCCATGTCCCCTAGTTCTTGTATCTATGTTCCCTGAAAACAAGCTCTCCCCCACTTTATTTTTCCCCTTCACATACTTGAATGTTTTGATCATGTCTTCTCCTTCCCTTCTTGTCTCCAGAGGATACAAATCCAGCTCCTTTAACCTTTCCTCATATATCTTCCCACATAGCCCATGCACCATTTTAGGTGCCCTTCCCACCACCCTTTCCATGCCATCTATGTCTTTTCATAGATGGGGGCCTCCAGAACTGTACCCCATACTCTAGGTGTGGCCTAACTATGGAACTGTAGAGTGGCATCAGCACCACTGTCCTACTGGTTATCCCTCTCCATATGCACACCATCATCCTGTTAGTTTTGCCCACTGCCTTGCTGCACTGGGTTCCCATCCTAAGGTCCTCAGTGATTATAATTCTTAGATTCTTCTCCTGCCTGGTTGCAGCCATTATCCTCCCCCCAGTGTGTATGTGGTATGTGTAATCCTCCTCCCCAAATGCATCACTGTGCATTTCCTGTCATTGAATTTTAGCTGCCATCTTTCTGACTACTCTTCCTGTAATCTTAGATTGTTCTTCATTGCCTCACCCCCCCCCCCCGGGGTGTTCACCCTGTTGCTAAGTTTTGTGTCATCCACAGAAATGTTACTGACATAGATGCTGAACAGAATGGGCTTCAACACTGACTCCTGGGGGACCCCACTCATCACCCCGTCTCCCCAGAGTGCACCCCATTGGCCTCCACCGTTTGGTTTCTACCCATCAGCCAGCTCTCCACCCACCTTGTTATTTTCTGCCCCACCCCCAGAAGCCCCAACTTATTAACCAGTATTTTGTGGAACAACATGTCGAAAACCTTCCCAAAGTCCAGGAAGGCCATGTTCATTGTCCCTCCTTGATCAATCACTCTTGTCACCTCATTGAAGAATTTGATCAGGTTCGTCTGACATGATCAACCCCAAGTGAAGCCATGCTACCGAATGTCTTGTAGTCACTCTCTTCCAATTAGCTGATCACCCTTTGTTTCAATATTGTCTCTATTACTTTATCCACCACCAATGTGAGACTGACCGGGCAATAATTGCCCGCATCCTTCCTGCTGCCACTTTTATGAAGTGGCACCACATCAGCCTTCTTCCAGTCCTCCGCTACCCACCCTGTATCCAGGGAAAAGTTAAATAATACCACCAATGGTTCGACCAGTAAACCCCCTTAGTTCCCTAAGCACCCTATGGTGTAGGCCATCAGGGTCCATGGCCTTGTTCACCCTCAGCTTACCTAATTCCTCCTTTACCTCTTCCACACTGACTGGGCTAGGACCCATCGCCCATCTCCCCTTTCCCTTCTCACTCAGCACTGGTCCCCTTCCTTCACCCTCTGTTGTGAAAACCGAGCTGAAGTATCCATTCAGCACCTCAGCTTTCTCGAAATCCCCTTTCACCTGCAATCTCCTCTCCCCCTTAATCTTTAATATCCCCTGCCTTACCTTCTTCCTTTCCCTATGTACCAAAAAGAATCTTGTCCCCCATTTGGTCTGCTCAGCATTTCTCTCCTCTGTTTCTACTTTAGCTTTCCTAATCCTCTGCCCTGCCACCCTCAGTTTCTCTTTGTAAGTTTCCCAATCCACCCACCCTCGCATTCTCTTATATTCTCTGACTGCCCTTTTCTTCTCCCATATTGCCTCCCTCACTTCCCTATTGAACCATAGTGGCCTCCTCCTTCTTTTGTTCTTCCTCCTCGCCCTCCTTACACATCTCTAAGTAACCCCCCCTTTATATTTTTCCATAGTTCCTCTGCCCCTCCATCCCATCCCACCCCAGTTATTCCCAGATATCTCCCTCATCCTGGGAAAATTAAGTTTGGAAGGGGCAGATCTGAGGTCTCGCCCAGTGACCTCTTTAAGGTTAGTCCAAAATTTTCTGCCATCATTCCAGGTCCGAAAGAGCACTTCCTTATAATATTGATTTTTAGCTGCATGAATAGCCCTTGTGCAGTTGTTTCTAGCTGCTTTGTACCTCTGGATGTCAGCCTGGTTACACAGGGACAGAGACCTGTGCCATACATGGTACCTAGCATTCAGAAGCTCAAGGAGGTCTGCAGAAAACCAGGGATTACAGCGGCCTTTGATTTTACGCTTTTTTGGGGGAGCGTGCCTATCACATATAGCATTGAACTGAAGAATGAATTGGTCGAGGGCAATGTCAATGTTGTTAGTTGTGTTAACCATTGACCAGTCCTGATTACGCATGTCAGCTTTTAGTGATTCAAGATGCCCATGGATGAGTACCCTGGTGGTAATTGTTCTAGCGGGTGGTTTAGAGAATTTTTTGCCCAATGAAACAAGACTGGGGAGTGGTCACTGAATGCATCTGGGAGTACAGTTGTGTCCAATATATGATCAGGGTGGTTAGAGAGCACCCAGTCCAGTAAGGTACCTTTCCCAGTTTTATAGTTGATTCTAGTGGGGGACTCGACTAGCTGGGTGAAGTGAAACTGCTGAAACTGCATCTTTGAAAGGGCTTGTGTCAGGAGAGAACCAATTGATATTAAAATCTCCTAACATGATAATTTCTGAATTAAGACTCAGAGAGCCAAAACACTCCAGGAGTGAATCAAAGCAGGAGGCTGTCTGTCTGGGAGGAATGTAGATTGAAAACACAGTAAGGGCTTTATTGTGTACACCTAGAAGCACTTTTATGGCAAGGGTTTGCATATGGTCATCAGTTTTGGGAAGAGTTAGGATGAGACCTTGAAGGTTGTTTCGGAGGTAGATCGCACAACTGCCCCCACGCTCGAAGAGACGATCCTGTCTAAAGACTGTGTAGCCTGGGATGGAAATTGAAGTGTCTGCTACTTTTGGAGAAAGCCATGTTTCTACGACTGAGAGGATGTCTGGGTTATGTTGTAAGATCCATGCATTCAGTATATCCATTTTGGGGAGGAGGCTGCATATATTAAGTGAGGCAATTTTAAGTAACCCAGTAGATGACTGTGGGTATGCTATAAGTTGTGGAGGGCCAGGGTTGGGGTGAATATTGCCAGAGAGCAGCAGCAACAGTAAGGCCAGTCTACACAGATATTCCTTTAACTGCTTGCTGCTGAGTTTGTGAAGCTTCCCCTGAGTTGAGCGTGCTTTACAGTTGGCTTGTAAGTTGAAGAGGAGTGCCAAAGGGGGTAGCCAGCTAGTTTCGACAGGGCCTCTGTTATTGAACCTATGCCAGATATTATAGGTCTACCTGGTGGGTTTATTGTGTCCTTGTGTATTTTGGGAAGGCAACAAAAGAGTGGTATCCTCAGATGTAAATTGAGTAACTCTGTGTACATCTAGTCATCTGTCTGTTTCCTGTGTCTGGCTTCTGTCAGGATTTTTCAGATGTCTTGTTTTAATTTCTCAAATGATATTCTTGGGTCCTTATCTGTTGTGACATCATTCAATTGCTTAAGGCATTCTTCTTGGTATTTCTCATAATTTTGAATTACTATGCCTCCCCCATTATATTTTTTATTTGTAATTTTTATTTTATTTGGAAAATATTTCACCAGGAAAGACAACATGAGCTGTAAACATCTCATTTCCAGAAGTGTCTTGGGGGGGGGGGCAAGACAAGCAAACACATAGCAATACAAGTACAATTTCTATACAATTTCTAAAATAAAACAGCATAATACAATTACACAATAACCCAGACCAAACCGGCATGGATAAACAAAACCATATTTGGATATAGCATACATTGCAACAACCCAGGAGCAGGTGATCTAGCAGGGTAAAGGTTAGAGAATGGATAACACGTTTAAAGTGCTAGAAGTAGTAAGCTAAGCACAAAATTCGAAGTGCTATTGTATACCCAGGGGAGGGTGATGATAAGTGGGGAAGTGGACAGGCAATGGGTAGAGGGTGGGGTGGAAGAGAGATAATGTGACAGGGTGGGGATTGTTGAAAGGGGAGCTAAGAACAAGTGCAGTTAGGGGAATAGAAATTTTGAATAGCTAAGGAAATCGAAGATGGGGAAGAGGAAAGTCTGATAGGAGGTGCAGCAAGTTCCAAAGCTTTGGGAAGTGGTAGGAGAAAGCGTCCTGTCCTGTGGAGGTAGAGCGATGGGGAATAGCTAAAGTGTGTGCGTCAGTAGATCTGAGAGAGTGGGAGGAGGGAGGTGGAGCAGAGAATAAGGAGGAGCGGTAAGAGGGAAGAGTCCCAACCCAGAATTTAGATGTGAACTTGGCACAGCGAGAGAGACACCTACATTCAAGCGAGGGGAAAGCTAGAGAATGATACAAGGTACAGTAATGTGAGCGGGAGGGGGAGTCAAGAGCAAAGCAACAGAAAGCATTGAAGAGAGTATCTAACCTGGTAAGGGAAGACTTAGGAGCAGCACTGTAGACTATGTCACAATAGTCAAAAATAGGGAGTATCATTTTCTGAACTAGATCACGCCTAACTGGTAGTGGTAAGGAACTACAGTTCCTGTAAAGGGTGCTGAGCTTGGGGTGCAGTTTTTTCAGGATGGCGTCAATATGTACAGAAAAGTTAAGGTGCTGGTCAAGCCAGACACCCAGGTATTTGAAAGAGGTAGTGTCCTCTAGTATTGTCCTGTCAAGGGTGTGGAGAGAGGGAATGATGGGCAGCCTAGAGAGTCTCTGCCTAGGGCCAAAGTCATGGAGACTATTTTCTTGGCATTTAGGAAAAGTTGATGCAAGCTTAGCCAGCATTGGATATTATTGAAGTCAAGCTGTAGTCTGGAAGTCACATTGGAGAGAGATTGGCCAGAGGTAAACAAGACCCTTCATATGGATGGAGGATAAGGAGCATACTGATGGTAGGTCATTTAGAAAAATTGAGACTAAGAGAGGACCAAGCACGAAGCCTTGAGGCACACCAGTAGAGATGGGAAGTGGAAGGGACATAGAGTCAGCTATTTTAACAGACTGAGCTCTACCTAGCAGGTAGGCTCTGAACCAATTGCAGGCAGACAGAGACAAGCCATCTGATGAGAGAATTTTGAGGAGGAGGGAGTGGGAGACTGTGTTGAAAGCCTTAACAAGGTTGACAAAGATAGCAGAAGTGATGTGACATCTATCCATAGCAGAATGAACAGGGTCAGTGAGTCTAAGTAGGGAAGTGGTTGTGGAGTGATTATTCTGAAAACCAGATTGAAAGGGAGTGATGGAGGAGTTGTCAAGAAAGGAGGAGAGTTGGGAGAGAACAAGGTGTTCCTGAAGTTTAGCCAGGGTGGGTAGAAGTGAGATGGGGTGGTAATTCCCAGGAGATGAGAGATCGCCTCCCTTTGGTAGGGGAAGAACTGTATATGAGGGTTTTATAATTATATTTTTGTCTTCTTCTAGTGCTTGCAGTATTTCCCTTTGATTCAAAGAGATATTATATCTTGATTTTTGGTTTTCACTTTTTTTCACTATATTTTCTACATCTCTTTCAGTTTTTTCAGTGAATGCTGTTATATTTGGTGGTGTATTTCCTACAGGATCAAATGTTGATTTTGTCCCTAAATCTTGTCTTAATGCATATCTGGCTTGGTCATCTGTGTTCTTTCTTTTTCCATCTTCCCTAGTCCCAAAGAAATGTTTTAGTCTTAAAATAGATTTGGAAAAATCTTACAGAAAATTAAGTTCAAAAAAATGTAACTTCTCCGTCATGCTATAGCTAAGTCCCAATTTAAGTACTATAATTTCTGAATCTGTAAGTTCTCTGACAGATTGTACAGTATATTATTAATTCTGGCCTGTTCTCAACCTGGTGTCATGTGTTTTTGTTGTTTCTCCTCTTCCTTTTATGTTTTCTCCTGAGTCTCTTCTTTGTCCCACCCCAGAACCACTGGCTTGTTCTGGTCTCACTAAAAAAGCTCAATTTAGCCGGCCCGGTGGCGCTGAGGGTTGAGGCGCTGGTCGCTACACCTCACGCCACGCCGGCGACCCGTGTTTGGGAATGAGCACGGGTTGTTGGGGGTCGGTGGGGAGGAGATGGATCGAGCGTCCGGAGGACTGCTCTCCATCTCCGGGGTAGAGATCGGGCAGCGGAACACCTGACTAAGCGGAGGCTGAGGATCGACCAGCATGCAGCCGCAGGAGACAGGGGTGGCGGGATGTGGCGGGCCGCTGACTGGTGCATGCGCGGGCGTGTCACGCACTCAGTCGCTGGTGTCATGCACGCCATGCCGCTGGGAGAAAAATTCTGGAAAAAAATGGAGCCTGGCAGCACGGCCCGTGGATTCCCGCGTTGCCGTTCGAGGCGCCTCCCTGGCATGGACCCGTTCTGGTGGGTTGAGTCGCTCCCACCACCCTGCCGTGAAGGGTAAGTCGCGGGTGCTGATGGAGGGGGTCTCATGTCCGGGATGGCGCCGGAAGAACGGCGGAGTGCGGGGCGGAGCTCCTAAGAAATAACATCTTAAAAAAAAACCCAATTTTCCCTTAAATCTGGGGATCTTTCTCTCTCATAATATGGGTCCTCATATTGATATTGATATTCTCAATATGTATTTCTTCCCCTGTATTGGTTTCTGTAGGGGCAATTTGTTGCTGCAGAGAGAAGCAGCACGATTTAAAAAGACATGGTGTTGTTTTAAAAAATGTTGATTAATAGCATGATTCTAAACATAACACGTGGACTAGTAAAGTCCTTTTAAACGTTTTTCATGGCAAAGAAATGGGATTATAATAAAAGAAGTGAGGATCCTGAAAAGAGAGAAATTAAGAAATCATAAGGAGGGGTTACAGGCAAACACACAGAAGGTGGGTGCAAACATGAAATATGTAAAACTAAACTTGTTGGTTCAAATATGCTTTGGGAAAGGATCAAAGAGAACATCCCTTTATGCTTTTCTACCTTTTATTTTAGAAAACCCACAGCATTACAAGAGGATGCCAGGACCAGAGATCTGCGAAATTTAAACACATAATAAGGTATAAACCCTTTAACATGAACAATATAGTGAAATTACAAACTACAATATAAACTAAAGGCTATAAAAATATTAAAAACAAATCAGAATTAGTTTTTGAGGAGATGTAAAAGGGTACATTTTTTGCTCATAAAAATGATTTTATATATATATCTATATCTATCTATCTATCTATATATATATTTTTTTAAATACAAATTATTTTTTTGTCATAAGACAAAACTTGAGGTCATCAAGGTAACTTTACATAAGAGTCAATATAAAAGAATCTTCTTTTCTAACACCCCCACCACCACCACCACCACCATCTGCCCTCCAGGTCCTCCTTTATATAGATAATCATTGCCAAATAAAAATTCACAAAGTCTGCAAATTGATTCTGAATAGAACAGATAATAGCAGGTATGTTCTCCCTGCTTTACAACATTGATTCCTATTAGAATTTATTCTTAAGAAGTTGTAAAATACTATGACACATGCACTGATTGGTTCTTGTCTTGTTTGATTTATAGCTTGTAAGTGTTCTGATGAAGAGACAGTGCAGTCCTGAGTTGTACATTAACACTACACTACATAAGAGCATAAAAGTGAAAAAAAGAATCAATAAAAAGAAAGGAACTAAAGAAAAGTTTGACATATACATTATTTCACTAAAGGTTTTCACTGAGTAGAGGTATCCTAAACAACATGCAAGAATTTGAAAAGTCTGGTGTTAGGAACTCCCCCGCATGTTTTGTCAAAACCCAGAATATCGCAAAGAGAAAAAGGGAACCCTGGGACACTGAAATCACAAAGGATTTGTATTAAATTTGTTTGGCGTGATATCCCTGTCGTAAACATTGTTGTCTAGGATCTAATGTTGCAACCTCCTCCAGATAGGAGATGATTCTTTCTTTGGGGAGTGCTTCCTGTTGTTGTGGTGTATTGCCAGTGTACTGTGGATTGATGGGGTGCCCACCCTGCCCATCTTCTACCACCCCAGTGGGGTACATCCATCCCCCATCCTCGACCATAGGATCTACCCTGGTGGTCCTGCGGGTGTCTGTGAATGCGCTTCCACCTGTGCAGAGTTCCAATTCTGGAAGGCATGCTGGCTTGTTGGCTCAAGTTTCATCCCACAGGTGTCACCCTGCAGATCAGCTGTTCAGTATGACCCACATCCTAGCTGTTCCTGTCTGTTGCTGCTAGACAGTACCTGTTGTTCCAGTTATTTCCCTCCTGTCCTGTAGCCTATGTCTGGGACATGTCTGTTGCTTTGCCCAGCATGTGGGTGTCATTGCCTTCTCTCCTTGTGTCCTCATGAAGTGCACCATTTTGTGTGCAGTCACATGCTCTACATCAGGGTTCCCTGTGCCCTACCCTTTGGCGCCAGGCTGCTGTGGCAATTTACACTACCCATTTGCTATATTCAGTGCTGGGCAATCTTTACACTGCATGCTGGGCTATGCTTTGCACACCTGTCATTGTGCCCTATAATTACAATGTTTGCACCAGTGCTATGCCTTTGAATATTGCATGCTATGGCCCTTGCACAAGTGCAAACTGCAGAGCAGTGCAAACTTTGCATATGGGCATTTTTTTGGATATTAGGCCCCTGGTGTTTCGTAATTTAAATCTTTTTGAAATAGTTTCTAAAAACAAAGACGACAGACAAAATGGAGCTTTCAATAGTTAAAAAAGTGTAGTGATTGCTCGTTTTATGCATTTGTGGGCTGGTACCTGATGCATGGGCTGTTGGTAGATTTATCCATGGCCAGACATGCATCTTGACCAATGAAAATGTAGTATTTCAGACAGCCATGGTATAATATTGCATTTTACATACCTCGTTCACAGAATATCTACAGTGCTATGGGAAATGGATGATGTCTTTTTTGTCTGAATGCATTCTGAGAAATGTTTGTGTTATATCCCTTCTGGGAGCACAGTATGAAGTGAGAAGTTAAATCACCTGTGCAAAATCCCTGCTGGGAGCACAGTAGAAAAGCAGTTAGCTAGTAGCCATTGAGGCATTGAAAGGTTAGGGACTAAATCGAAGAGACCCACCTTGACGTTGGTGATTTAGCTCACTCAAATTGGAATTCCAGTCTGAAACTAAGAGGACCCTCTCCTCACATGGAGTTTGAAAGTAAATATAGCCATTTTTGGCATTTGAAAGTTTAAATGTTATGCTATGTGGGGGGAGGGTGTGCGCTAGTCTTTTTGCTTTGTTTGTTATTTGTCACCATCTAGCAGCACCCCTTATAAGAAATGTGAATTCCAGTGTGTAGTAATTTAAAGGTTTGAGCAGCTATTTTTAGTTTTATGGTTTTACTTGAATTTGGGGAGTTTATGGTGCTCCTCTATAGCATGCTCCCTTTAAAATGTCTGTGTTATATCCCTTCTGGGAGCACAGTATGAAGTGAGAAGTTAAATCACCTGTGCAAAATCCCTGCTGGGAGCACAGTATAAAAGCAGTTAGCTAATGGCCAGCCCGCCGGCGCAGTGGTTGGATTTCCACTTGCGACACCGGCGACCCGGGTTCGAGAACGGATCCGGGTCGTCGGAGGGCCGGGGGGAGAAGGATTGAGCGCCCGCAGGCAGCTCTCCTTCTCCGGGGTGAGGGCCCCGACAGTATCCGGGCGATGAGGACTCCTAAGCGGAGGCTGGGAAAACTCACGCTACCGGCCTGTGGAAGGGAGGGACCGAGTGAGGCCCGGACGCTGGCGTCATTGCCGTCCCTGCCTCCTCGAGGGAAGGAAGTATAGGGGATAAAAATCCCTGCCTAGCGTCTAAATGACCTCTGCAGGATTCCCTGATTGGCCACGAGGCGTTCCCCTAACCAGTCACAGTTCCATGCCAATAAAGGGGGTCGGTACTGCGGCCCCGCTCTCTGGGGGGCAAGCCAGAGATGACCAGGGGGATTCAGCGATGTCCGGTGGTCGGGGCTCCAGGGTCCGTGACCAGAGCAGAAAGGCCGACGAAAGGTAGGGGCATAAAGAGGAAAATTAAAAAAAAAAAAAAAGCAGTTAGCTAGTAGCCATTGAGGCATTGGAAGGTTAGGGACTAAATCGAAGGGCCCCACCTTGACATTGGTGATTGGCTCCACCTTGATGTTGGTGATTTAGCTCACTCAAATTGGAATTCCAGTCTGAAACTAAGAGGACCCTCTCCTCACATGGAGTTTGAAAGTAAATATAGCCATTTTTGGCATTTGAAAGTTTAAATGTTCTGCTATGGGGGCACTAGTCTTTTTGCTTTGTTTATTTGTCACCATCTAGCAACACCCCTTATAAGAAATGTGAATTCCAGTGTGTAGTAATTTAAAGGTTTGAGCAGCTATTTTTGGTTTTATGGTTTTACTAAAATAGCCATTTGCCAACCTTCCAGAGGAGGGATGTCACGACTGCCCTGCGGGACCCATAAGTGAAAGTTTTATTTTGTTAATGAGACAAGGAGGACTAGGAAAGAGTTAAGATTTTCCTTAACTGTGGTCTATTACCTTTACCCTTTTCCCTATTGCCTTTTTTAATGGGAAGGCTTTAAGCCTGAGATTCAATGGGTAGAGCAACTATGTCAGTCCCCCATCAGGCTTTAAAAGGCCATTCCTCCTGGACTGTTCCAGGACTCGTCTCTTTGTTGCGCCTGGAGGCACTGCCCCCTTATTCCTAATTCCCCCTCCCTCTCATTTATTTCCTCGATCTGTATGGCTTTACATGACTGGTTTTGCTTCATGATGCAGTAGCTCTGTTGTGAGTGTTGCTGGTCTCCACTTGGTTGCACACTGGTACTCACCCCCCCCCTTGTCTCTGCTGCCACCTCACTTCATTTTCCCCTCCTGCAGCCTTCCTCTACCTCCCAAGTGTCCCAGCTCGCACACCACCATGTCCTGCCTTGTTTGTTGCTTCTTCCCTTCCCGTGCCTGTCCCTCCCTCTACCTCTTTCATCCACCTCTGGTCCCGTATTCCAGCTGCTTTCATCCTGCCACTGCTCCTTCGTAGATGCTGGCGCTTGGGGCATGAGGCCCTCCGGCAAGCTCTGCTCTGCTCTGCTCCTCTGCTGTCTCTCACCTATCATGGCTCCAGTCCCTCCTGCTGCTCCTTCTTTATCTCCTGAAACAGGCAGCATCGCATGGTTCTCATCTGTGGCTTTCCATTTGTTTTTCCCTGCTGCTAATTAATCTTCTCCTGAGCACTGCTGGTTGTCAGTCCAGCTCTGGTGCCAGTTTATACAGTGCTCCTCATCTTTTTCACTTCCTGGTTTCTCTGGTGAATATTTGCTTCCTGGCGCATTGGCCTGTATCTTCAAATCATTGCTCAATTTTCCTATGTTATTCCTTATCTCACTATATGGGGCCCACTCTCTGTGGTTGCTTTCTCATTTCCACTGGGTAGTGTTCTGCATTCCGGCCCTTTGCTGTGATTTTGCAGGTCAGTGCTCTCATTTCGTTGACCCCCTTTCCATCCTCCCTCCATTCTTCTCCTTTCCCACTCACGTCTCCTCGCTCTGCATGGGTTTCCAGTTGTTCCTCATCTTATTAGTGCTCTTTATGAATCCACCAACTAGTCATTCCTCAATCTTAGTCACCAGAATACTTCTGTATCGCAACCTGTTTGGGGGCCTCTGTCCATATTCATATTTTGTTCCACATCGGACTGTGCTGCACATTCTGGCCATTTGCTATGATTTTGAGGGCCAGTGCTTTGATGTGTAATGCTACATGGTTGTGAGGTATGTTCCGCAGTGTGGCCTGCTCCCATCAGCTCTGCCTCCTCAGCCCTGCGGCTTCTCATCTCCACGGCTGCAGTCTGCCTCCAGGGCCTTCTGTCACTCTTCTTGGTCTGCGCTCCTGAGACTCTTGGGCACTTGTCTCCCTGCTTTGCTCCACTACACCCACCATAGCTCATTTACTATCTTACGTCCGTTATGGCCAGTAGACTTGATGGCAAAGACCTGGTGCATTGTTCAGCAATTTCCTCTCTGCCTCTTCCCTCCATCTAGCCTTTCTATCTGCTTGTCCACCACGATCCCTCCTTCCTTGTCTTGCTCCTCCTGGATTGGATCTGGTCCCTCCTTCCTCCACCCTGCCCCTTTCCTGCACCCCCTCCTGTCTGACTTGCCTTCCTCTGCCTACTCTGTTTGCTCCCTTCAGTCAGGCATCTAGTGCCTTCTTCGGATGTTGTACCCTGCTTCCCCCGCCTTTGTGCTGGCCCCCCTGCTCCTTGTTTTTCCCCTGGTTCACTCGTCTGTTTTCCACACATAGCCTCCTCATTCTTTTCCTGTTCTGTGTACTCCAACCATTGACTGCGGGCTTCACCCTGCTGTTCTCCTCTCTGACTTGTGCCCTTCACCTCTTATTTTTCCTCATCTCCTGCTTCTGTGTGGGGGCGCTTCCACATC
This sequence comes from Neoceratodus forsteri, assembly GCA_016271365.2. Classification (NCBI taxonomy): domain Eukaryota; kingdom Metazoa; phylum Chordata; order Ceratodontiformes; family Ceratodontidae; genus Neoceratodus; species Neoceratodus forsteri. The sequence continues at coordinate 115,580,841 of CM057458.1, read as the reverse complement.
CCGCCTTCACCATACCTCTTTGTATTCTCATCTTGACCCCAGTCCTTGGTCCTGGTCTTCTCATCCCGTCCATCTCTCCCTCCATGTCAACCCTCCATCATTCCTGAACCTGAGCCTTTCTGTTCCCCGCTTGCCATCTTACCTGCGGTTCCCCATAGCGGCCTTCCAGAATTTTACTCCATTATGGTACATCATCGGTTTCCTATCTCACCTTACCCACACCGGCCTTCTGGCTTTCCTCTATCACCTTGCATCATCCATTTCTTATTTCACCTCATCTGTACAGGCTTTTAGGATTCCCTCCACCATCTTACATTATCCACCACGTACCTCGCTTTCATTGTTCTGGCCTTCTAGCCTTTCAAACTTCCTTCATTTCTCGTTCATTCATTCTCTGCCATCTGCACCTCCTGCATTGACTACTCTGCTCATCGTCTGCCATGGGCTTCTCCCATCTGTCTTCATCCATCCCATCAGTTGTCAGTGCTGGCACTCCTCTTATACTCATCTTGACTCTCTCCTCATCTATTCCAACCTCATAGCTCCTTCCTCCATACTCCTGGTACTTCATACCCCACCTGTTAGATGCGGGCTTCACTTGACCTTCTTGTTCTTACCTTCCTCAGTTTGACCCATTCCCCATTTGGCTTTTCCCTGGATCTAGTTGGCATGCACTCCTGTTGTTACTGTCACATTCGGCTTCCTCCTGACCCTCACCAGAGTCTCCATCACTCAGTCTGATCTCTCTGACGGTCTACTTGTTCGCATCACCTACTCTAGCATACCCTTCATGTGGGCCCTCTGCTACCTGGTTTCGATCTGCTCTCCCTTCAGTGACTTGCCTTCTGTGTCCATTGCTCCATAGCTTGAATCTGGCCTATTGCCAGTGGTGTTGCTCTGCTCCAATGACGTCCGCATCTAGAGCATGCGAAGCTTGGGGAAGGGTCCTCCTCCCTGACCTATAGTGAGACTGTCTTTGCTCCGGTGGGTCTTCCATTGTCCCTTATTTTGGCATCACCTCTGGATGTCTGATTTCTGTCTTCCAGCCACAAGGCATGAGGATCTCCTCTTCAGGGCCCCCTTTGCTGCCTGTGTGGGTTCGGAGGCACCCTCACTGATTTTCTCTATTTTGTCTCCCTCTAGTTGCCTTGGTCTGTTCCACGGGCTGGCATTGGCCAGCTGGGCACTTTGACAGCCATCTCTTCTCCCTTGCCTACACATGTGTGGTTTCAGGGACTTCACTCGCACCCCTCAATGGCTGTCCATTTGGATGGCCAGGCCGTGAGCTTCCCCTACCTTGAAATATTTCCTTCTCTCTCAACCTCTACTCTACATTGTTCTCCTTGTCTCCCTCCCCCCTTCTCTGCTGACATACTTTCGACTGCCACTGCATTAATTTCCCTGGACTGCTTTCCAACATCTTTTCTCTCCCCTGCTGCTCCAAGTTTGGATTCTGAATTTTTCTCTGCCATTTCCGCTTCCTCGTCCCTCTGGTCCTAATGCTTCCCATGTGGCTGGGCTACTTGGGCCTTCAGCTCCTCACTACCAACTGCCGATCCATTTCTGCTGCTGTTATTCTCCTTCCCTCTTTGGTTCTCCTGATGGCTGTCCTGAGCCTTTGGATCTTCTTCCTGATTTGCTCGTCCCTTGTTCTCAGTACGTGATGCTTCATTCCATCATCCTGACCTATGACCTATTGTCTCTGTTTTTGTATGATCACATGCGTACTTAGTCTGTTCATTTGCCACAGCACCAGCTGCTTCCCACTGCTCATGTCCTAACCTGTTGCATGGGCATTTCCATCTGTCACTCATCTTCCTCAGGACAGCTGTGCTATAGCAGTAATGTCCATCACTGTGGTACATTATTCTGTGGTCACCTCTCCTGCTGTTGGGACTCTTCGTGGATGCACTTCATGTTCCCTCACCAAATTCCATTGCTTGATTCGGTCCTTCTCTCTACCTATATTGTCTGGATTGGTGATGTCTAACCATGTCAACTCTGCTTGTTGCCCTCCTCCTCCTCCTCCCTTTCCTTCCATCCTCCATTCCACTCCTTCTCTGACCTTTGCTTTCTTTTGGGATTTTTCCCTATCCTGCCATCACCTTGGATTTGTGCATGTTATTACTCATGTAATATAGACAGAGAATAGTACTGACCATAGTACAAACCCTTGTGGCACTCCTCTAGTGATAGGTAGAGTCTGACAAGAGCCCATCAACTTTAAGCCGTTGTAGCTGGCCTATAAGGTAACTGGAAAACCAGCTTTGAGAAGGGCCCTTCAGGCCCAAGGATATAAGGCATTGAAGGAGAAGGCTGTGGTCCACAGTTTCGAATGCCTTACTAAGGTCTATAAAACACAGTGCCCATGCCTTGCTTGGCATCGACAGCAGTAAACCAGTCATTGGTGACTTTGCCCAAAGCTGACGCAGTGCTATGATTCTACCTAAAACTGAACTTTAAAGGACTGAATAAACTGGATCTCTCCAAAAACTCCTTTAGCTGAATATTTATTAGTTTCTCAAGGAGTTTTGATAAAACTGGCAGAATGGATATGGGCCTATAGTTACTGAGATCGCTCCGGTCACCTGACTTAAATAATGGTAGGATGAAGGCTATTTTCCAGCAAGAGGGGAATGTAGCCGAAGTGATGGAAAGGTTGAAGATTTGCAGAAATGCTGCCATTAGCTGGTGTCTCCCTAGTTTTAAGAAAGTAGATTCAATCCTGTCCGTACCGACACTTTTCCTTGGATCTAGTTTGCTCAAAAGGTCTTCAACTTGCTTATAAGTTGCCGGTGACAGTTGAAAGGAATCCTGAGGCCTCAGGGACAGGGGTCATACGTGTAGGTGCAGAACTATCAGTTAACCCAGCAGCAAGTGATGTATCAAGTGCCAGACCTCCTGTGGTGATGTGGCATTCAGCTTTTGAAGGATGGTGCTTAGGTCAGTGAGCATGGCACCATCCATGGTGATTTTTACAGGTAAAGATGGGGGTGATTTGTGGTCTTCGACAGCTTTGAGCATCTGCCACAGTTTGGATGAATTACTTTTGGCTTCCTTTAGAGTTTCTACGTAATAATTAGCCTTAGTAGATCTAATAAGCTTAGTGCAGGTATTTCTTGATGCCCTAAACTCCTGACAGTCAGCTGTGGCTTTTGTGTGTCTTGCATGAGCCCATAGTTTATCCTGATGTGAGAGGGTGGCTTTTAACTCTGGGGTAAACCAGGGGTGCATTATCGTTCTCAGCCTGCGTTTGATGTGTGGGGCATGCTTGTTGGCTAGATTTTTAATGATAGAATTCAGGATAGAGATCCCCATATCTAATGTTGTGGCCAGGTAGAATTCTTGCAAGTTAACACATTTTAGATCAGCTAGGAAATGGTCAATTTTGAATTTTCAAAAGCTTCTCCTTGTTACAAATCCAGAACAAGAGGAACGTTTATCATGGGTGCGGATACATACCACAATATTGTGGTCACTCAGGTCATTGTGGAAAATGGCTGTGTGCAGTATTTTATGGGGATGGCTTATATGTAATAAGTCAAGGATGGTGCTGTTGCACCTGTGTTTTGAGTTGATCCTAGTAGGTTCTGGGATAAGCTGCGAGTTGCCGAGCTCATCACATAGGTCCATTACAGCATTTGCTTTAGATGTCAGGCAATCAAAGTTCAAGTCATCAAGGATAATAGTTTCAATGGTGCAGGGATCTGTAAGGCTCTTAATGGTTGACAGAATTTTCATGCCCCCTGATGGTGGTCTGTAGCAACCAGCCACATTAAAGACTTCAGAAGAGGGAAACTGTATCCTTACTGCCTCACATTCAAATTCTTTAGGCTTAGTAACACAGGGTAATTTGGTAGCATTAAGTCTGAGTTTACATACATAGCTATCCCACTCCCCCCTGGTGGGTCTATCAGTGCTGAAGATGTTAGAGGAAGGAAGCATGATCTGTTGGTCGACAACAGTTTTATTTAACCATGTATCAATAACCATCAATATGTCAGGGTTGGTATGAGCATTGAGCATTTCAGCAGATATCAGAACAGTGAGGTGCACAACCCTATGTAACGCCAAGAAAAGGCTTTATCACGGGGCAAGGGTGGGCAGAGTGTGACTGTGAAAAAGCAGAGATACTAAACAAATATTTTTGCTTAGTATTTACAAAGGAAGAGTGGGAGGTACCTAAAACAAACAGTAGAAACACTCTGGATACAGAAGTTGATACCAGCCCATTTACAGAAGAAAGGGTTCTGAAAGAACTCTTAAAACTGAAGGTGTACAAAGAAATGGGGCCTGATGGGATTCATCCCAGAATTCTAAAAGAACTAAGGGTAGAACTAGTGACACCACTGACTACCCTCTTTAACAAATCATGGGAGGATGGGGTGGTACCCGAGGACTGGAGGAGGGCAGATGTGATTCCCCTTCACAAAAGTGGGAGCAAGGCAGAAGCAGGAAACTACAGACCTGTTAGCTTAACCTCAGTGGTAGGGAAAACGATGGAATCACTTCTGAAGGAAAGAATTGTCGAGTATCTAGAGGCCAGAGGGGCACAGGACCCAAGGCAGCATGGATTCACAGCAGGAAGGTCATACCAGACAAATCTGATAGATTTCTTTGACTGGGTGACCAAAGTACTAGATCAGGAGGGGCTGTGGACATGGCCTACCTAGACTTTAGCAAGGCATTCGACACAGTCCACACAAAGATTAATATACAAGTTAGCCAGCCTGGGAGTGGGTCCCAAGATGACAGCCTGGGTAAAAAATTGGCTGGAGAATAGGACACAGAGTAATAGTAAATGGAGTCCACTCTGAAGAAAGGAGGGTTACTAGTGGGGTACCGCAGGGTTCAGTATTAGGACCGGTCCTCTTCAATGTCTTTATAAGCGACATTGCAGAGGGACTGGAAGGAAAAGTATGTCTCTTTGCAGATGACACAAATATATGCAACAGAGTTGATGCACAAGGTGGGGTGGAAAGGATGAGAAGGGACTTGGCAAGGTTAGAGGAATGGTCAAATGTATGGCAGCTTAGATTCAATGCTAAGAAGTGCAAAGTAATGCACCTGGGAAACAAAAACCCAGGGGAAGAGTACACAATGGGGGGTGAGATACTAACAACAACAAAAATGAAAAGGGACCTGGGGTAGTCATATCAGATGACCTAAAGGTGGGCAAGCAATGTGAGAGGACTGCAAGGAGAGCTGGGGGGATACTGAGATGCATAGGGAGAGGCATCACCAGTAGAAAACAGGAAGTTATTATCCCTCTGTACAGACAGTTGGTGAGACTCCATCTGGCGTACTGCGTGCAGTTCTGGAGATCCAATCTCCGCAAAGACATAGACAGGATGGAAGCTGTCCAGAGGAGGGCAACTAAAATGGTGCAGGATCTGCACCGGAAGACACATGAAGAGAGACTTAAGGAGCTTAATATGTATAGCCTTGAGGAAAGGAAGGAGAGAAGGGACATGATAGAAACATTCAAGTACCTCAAGGGAATCAACAAAGTCCAAGAGGGTAGCATCTTTCAAAAAAAGAGGTGTGCAAGAACAAGGGAGCACAATTTGAAGATAGAGGGGGGGCTGCTCAGAGGTAATTTAAGGAAGTATTTTTTCACAGAGAGGGTTGTGGATGCATGGAATGGCCTTCTGGAGGAGGTTGTGGAGTCAAAAACAGTGGTGGAATTCAAGCATGCATGGGACAGTCATAAGGCAATTCTAGGGGGTGGGGGTAGGAAGAAGTAGTCTGCTGGTTAACTAGGATCTGCAGCTTATCCATTAGGTAGGGAAATGGGCAGACTGGGTGGGCCAAGCGGTCCATATCTGCCGTCAAATTCTATGTTTCTATGTAAGGGCATATCATACATATTCAAGTGATCCATTAACATATTTTATAATAAACACCTAACTGTGACCATTATGAACAAATTCAGAGTGTATTAGAAAAAGTGCTTTCATGCATCAAGTAGTTTAGTGCACAAGATTATTTATAAAACATACCACATTTGTTTAATTTTATTACCTCTTTAAACACATTTATATTGAGATAGACCGCCTTATGGCAGTCAGAAGACTAAGGGGATTTAAAATTGCACCTACCCCATCTCAGGTCTAATCAATTCAATTGGCTCTGAATCACAAGATGGTGGAATTCAATGATGGAGTAAATTTTCTTTGAAATAGACATATAGAAAAGTGCATGGGCAACCATACATAACAAGGCTGTGTTTCCACCAAGGAGCTTTGATTACATCATAGGAACCTTGAGAGTGAAGCTTGAGAGTTCCCTGATATCATCTCAACCCTGAGATGGAAATACATGCCATGTTGTGTATGGTTGCCCAGGATTTATGTGATAACGGCAAAAGCCTAAAGGCGATCGCCATTATCGTGAATCCAAAGTGCTAAATATCAATTTCGGGACACTGACTCCCCAGTGCACAGCAAAATGGCGCTGGGGACTTATTTTTTTAAATGGTTTATGCAGGGGCTGAGCCCCCGCGCCCCCCATGGGGTGCTTCACTGCCTCATACCCCTACTTAAGGATTCTCAGCTCCAGGGGGGTGCATGTCAGAGGGTGCAAAACCATGTAAAAAAAAAATTGGGGCCAGGCGCAACAAAAACACACCAGTGCCTGGACCCGAACCCAGCACCCTGCTCACTGAAGCCACCTACGTACCCACCACACCACGGGGCCAGCTTGGCAACCCACTGCAGCACCACCCCTCACAGTCCCTCCCACCTCTTGCTGTGCATGCTCGCTCCCCCCCGCATGTGTATATATATAGTGACATCCCATGGCTATATTTGCCGATCCCTCCATCCGGTCACCCTACCCCGTTGGTAGCCCCGATGACATGCGCTGGGGACTGGGTCACCATTATTGCAGGCACCCAATCACTGACACCCATGTCTCGGGCTACCAGTTGCCCATATACTGCTTCATATAGTATATGGTTTAAAAATGTAAGTTAAAACAGGCATTGAGTTTGGTTTTCAACAAAGGAGTTCTTAGTCGTTAGCAAGTGCTGGCTCAATGCTGGCTCCCCCTTCTCCTTTTCTACCTTTATTCTGCACAGGTTCATTTTATCACACTTCTGTTGCTGAATAGTAAACATATTTTTTTGCCTTTTATAGTGGCTTCCTAATTGGAGCCGCCATGATTGTGATATCCACTTAGTGGCTTCTTTGAGCAGGTGTTGTGCGAGTAAGAAAAAAGCTTGCAGGTGCTGGTTATGAGGACACAGAGGCACGTGGTGATTAGAGGCAGAAAAGTTGTTGCAACATTGTGATGTCAGAATGATACAACCATAACTTTCATGACCTTTGAGCTGCCCTACAACAAGAAAATGAAGTGCATGGAACTCCATACACAATAAGGGGCAACCATATACTATTTTTGGTATATGTCCCCTACAGTTCACAACAAAATAGGTAAGAATTTAATGATCTGACTGGTGAACAGCTTTCTAGACTTGTGTAGCAGTTGACCCAAAAAAAACCGTACGGGTCTGTAAAGTGCCTTGCAAGTCTTGGAACTCGTTTTCTAGGGTGACCTAGCTGCATAGACATTTCATTGTACTGCTTTGGTATTCTCATTAACTGAGACAGTTGAGAAAAACAAGAGTTCCTCTGAATGTTTTTGAACTGCTTGAATTACTCTGTGCAACTGGGACTACTTTATCTGTACTGCATGTTAACTTATAGAAGATGAAAAAATATATAGGATAGTGGATGGGCAACTATTCACAACCAGTGTGTTGTGCCACTGAGGTGTTCTGAGTCCCTGTAACCTCGAAAGCGTGATTCCATAGTTGGGACCCATTTAGGACTCCGGGACCACCTGTTAAAGTACTCTATTCTAAACAAGGTGGTAAGATTCCATCTCCAGAACAACATTCAGAAATCGTGAGTTATTGGTAATAGCTTCCCCTTTTTGGTATAACCCCTGGTGCACCCTGCAGCATATGCTGCTCCGTGCTCCTGGTGTTTGCCAGGTATGGGAGGATTCATATTCCAATTACAAATTAGAAATCATATGCTAGTTTCCAAGGACCCTGCCTAGTTCCACCTGTCTACAATTTCCTCATCACATTTAGGCCCACAGAGACCATTTTTGGGCCCAGCATGGCTACCCATTTCAAGCCCAAATTTGAGCCATCAATCGGTTACTGGATGCCAATTCCAGTTGTTTAGGCATGCTCATTGAGCAATCAAGTAGACCTTCCATTCAACAATTTAACATTAAAACCTTAAGATATTACAGCAAATAAAAAAATTAAAAACTTTTGTGTTCCATACTAACCACAAATTAAAATAAAATCCACGTAAGTTACAAAGGCTTCACATAATCCTGGAAGTCCATAAATTCAGATGAAAAAGGCTCAATAATCAACTTATTTGTCAACAAGGAGTGAATGGCAACTTCTTACCCACTGACCCTCTTAATTAGACTGACGCTCAATTAAGTGCCATTGAATGTTCACAGAGCAATCACATTTTTAGTACCATCCAGGGTAAAATATTTTCTAGACCTTTTAGAGTTATTATCCAACCTAATATAAAAAAAAACCACCTCTCAGAGTCTCATAGTTTCAATATTTGGCTCCTTAAGCACCAAGAAGAGGTGTTCAGTGCTTCTTGGTGTCCATAAAATAACACCGAACCAGACAATGATCCCACAGGAAAGTAACTTTCAGCTCCTCAAATGGGAGTCCTGAAACCAATAGTTAACAGAATTTTACACCTGGATTAGAATATATGTCACAAAAACAATAAAGTGGACACCATGGCCCAGATATTCAAACTGCGCCAGTCTGAGGCGCAAGCCCCTGCGCTGCTCAAAATAGTTGCGAAGGGGTGTGGCCGGAGTGATATTCAAAGGAGTTGCGCTGTTGAGTAACTCCTTTGAATATCACCCCGAGCCACAGCACTGCGCGTAGCGCCAGTGGAACAGCAGCTACATAAGTTGCCCAGAGTTGAGCATTAAACTTGCGGTGGCGCCAAATACCATGCGCCATCATGCCAAATTTCCGATATTCAAAGGTGACATGCAAATGGGGCCATAATTTATGCAAAGGCGCAGGGGGCCATTTGCATCTATTCTATAGCCCCCATTGCATGGCATTTGCATGTAGAGTCGCCCGATCCCCGAGGACTTGCTCCTAGCCACCCTGCCAGACGGCAACCGTCGGGACGACGCCTAATGCAGCCTTGATCGCGAACATCGACGTTACATGACACCCCACATCTCCACAGCCCGATCGCGGGCAGAACACGTACATGTCGCCCCCACACATCTCCACAGCCCGGATTGGAGGCGCAGAACCTGTGACCCCCAGTGCCCGATCGCGGGCAGAACCTGTGGCCCCCAGTGCCCGATCGCGGGCAGAACCTGTATGACCCCAGTGCCCGATCGCGGGCAGAACCTGTATGACCCTCCCGAGTGCCCGATCGCGGGCAGAATGTAACCCTCCCCAACCCGAATAACTCCTGGTGGTCAGTGGACCGTAAAGCCGATCGCGGGCAGAATGTCACAACACTAACCCCCAAACATCTCCCTGGTGTCTAGTGTGTGGGGTTCATGTACGTGTACTGCCGCGTCCGGAGCTATGGGAGATGTGTGTGTGGGGGTTCATATGCATTGTACTGCCAGCGATCGGGCTGCTGGAGATGTGTGTGGGGGTTCATGTATTTGTACTGCCCGCGCATCGGGCTGTGGGAGATGTGTGGGGGGTTCATGTAACTGTGATGCCCGCGATCGGGCTGGTGGGGGGGCACAGGGACCGAGTTGGGGGCCAGCCAGGGGTGGCAGCTGCTGTGTTGCGCCCTGCAATACAGCAGCTCACCTGTGGGTGGCCCTCAACTTGATCCTATTTTTTTTGGCTCAAGGTTGTGCAGGCGCAGGTTGGGGGTTGCGCATGCACAACTCTGCACAACCCGACTGAATATCAGGTTGCTCAGGTTATGCATGGTTCCTCCCTCTCCTGTTGAGCATGCATTCATTTGCATTGCTCTTTTACGCAACCTGTTGCCAGTGGAGCAACTGCCTCCTGCTGAATATCGCAGAATGGCGCAATGTAGGACTTGCGCATGCGCAACCCTGTTGCGCATGGAGCAACCCTTTTGAATATCTGGGCCCATTCCAATAAAGCATCCTGTTGTATAAGCGTTTATAATGGGCAGTAAAGTTTCATAGAAGTATGTACTGCTATCTGCCAAAAGTTGCATGAAGAATATTTGCTAAGAATCATAGATTCACTTTCCAGAGTACATACCTTTCAGTGACTCAGATAAATTAAGGAGTCTCACACAGGGTCTCTATTTAAATAAAATGCTCTTAAACAGTACCTTATCAGGGTATTTCCCCAGACGACTTCCACCTTCACCTTTTTATCCACAGTAGCTTGTAAAAAAGGCGTTATTCCTATTCAAGTATCAAACTTCATTGAAATGAGCCAAACTTGAGCTGAACAAGGATCAAAAAGCATCCTTTCTGTCATGTTTCTCAGTAGTTGCTAAAACTCTCCCTTGGGTCGGCATTTCCAGATGCAGAGCTGCTGCAAGCCTTCTCTGGGTTCGCCTTTACACTAAATACATGCACCTAGGAGAGAAAAGAATGCTCCACTGAGCGTAGTAAAACTTTAAAAAACTTGTCAATTGAGGGGGTAACCCCCCCAGCCAAAGGTATCATACCTCTTTTAAATTATTCCCAGGCATTTCGGCACATTTGTGCCCCCCCAAAACTCAACAAGCATCTGTAAGTCTATCCTTAGCTATTGACCTTGCCTGTAGTACTGTTGGCATTTTCTTCCGGCCCCACACTTGACCTGTGGATTTCCTATATTATTGTAGTGGTTTTGTCCTCTGTTCATTTTAATTCAGGCCAACATACTTGCTTTGCAACTGTCGACTTCAAATACATTAAGACCACTCCGTCTCAGTTGCACCAGACTTTTCTGAGGTGAAGGCACGCTACGAAGTAAAATCCTTCTCTCTATTTTCATTCACAAAATGAGACACATTTCATACTTGCATCAGGGAAAACATCTTCGGCACTCCCTGCTTATTCATAAGCCGCACCAGTCGCGTTCAAGACAGCATGTTCAAACAATATTCGTGACGTTGAGAAAACTTGTTACCGCCAAGCTTTAGTTAACTTAACCTTCACCAATAGTGGTGACCACATGCCAAATAAACTCAATACAATGGGCTGGATATTCAAAAGGTTTGCACCATGCGCAATAGGGTTGCACCTGTGCAAGTCTGAAATTGCGCCATTCTGCGATATTCAGCAGGAGGTAGTTGTGCCCCCAAAGTCATGCTGAGCAACAGCGCAATGCTAATGAAGGCATGCTCAACCGGAGGGGGAGGAACCATGCATAAACTGCACAGCCTGATATTCAGCTGGGCTGTGCAGAGTTGTGCAGGTGCAACCCTTACCTGCGCCTGCACAACTTTGAGCCAAAAAAAAGGAGAATAAGTCGGTCACCCACAGGTGAGCTACCACATTATGAGGCGCAACACAGCAGCTGCCACCTGTGGGTGGCCCTCCCTTGTTCCCTGTGCCCTCCATGCCCCGATCGTGGGCATAATAGGTACCCCGTAGGCCGATCATGGTCAGAACACCCCCACTAGCCCGATTGCAGGCATAACATAAATGAACCCCGACTGGCCCGATTGCGGGCATAGTGTATAACAACCCCCAACTGGCCCGATCCTTGGGCATAATGTATAAAGAACCCCCGACTGGCCCGATCGCGGGCAGAACAGTTCAACCCCAAATACCAATATCCCTGGTAGTCCAGTGGACGCGAAGCCTGATCGCGGGCATTAGAGTCAAACCCACCCCCAAAGTCCAATTTCCCTGGTGGTCCAGTGGCCCCCACCACCTACGGAGCCCCACCACCCTGCTCCTCCCCATCAGCGGCAAGCGCACCCACCCGCCTGCCACCCCGCCGCCCACTGGCCTTCGACGGTAGGGCTGCATGCCGATGGTTCAGACCAGAGCCAATGGGCATGCAGCCCTACCAGCTGTCAGTCGACAGGCAGTAGGGCGGCACGTTGGTAGAGGTGCTGCCGCCGCCGGCTGGCGGAGGAGCAGGGTGAGTGGGCTCCGTGGAGTGAGGTGGGGTGGGGGCCACTGGACCACCAGGGAAGTGGACTTTTGGGGGTGGGTTTGAACTCTAATGCCAGCGACTGTGTTTCCGCGTCCACTGGACCACCAGGGATATTGGTATTTGGGGGTTCTTATACATTATGCCCGCGATCGGGCCAGTGGAGGTGGGGGTTTACATCATGCCCGCGATCGGGCTGCAGGGGGCGTTGGTCCCTGATGGCTGCTGCCTGGCAGGGCGCGTCGGGGATCGGCTCAACTGCATGCTAATGGCATGCAAATGGGGCCGTAATTAGATGCCAATGGCCCACCATGCGCCTTGCATAAATTATGGACCCATTTGCATGTCACCTTTTGAATATCGTAAATTTGCGCATGGAGCAATGGAACTTGCGCCACCGCATCTTGAATGCTCCACTCTGACTACTTGCGGTGGCACAAGTTCCACTGCGCCATGCACAGTGGCTGTGGCCAGGGGGCGATATTCAAAGGAGTTGCTCAATAGCGATATCGCCCCGGCCACACCCCTGCGCAACTTTTTTGAGCAGTGCAAGGGCTTGCGCCACAGAATGGCGCAGTTTGAATATCCATCCCCATGAGTCTATAATCGAATTAAACTTGAGTTTCGTTCATCCGATTCAAAATATAAGTACAAAACTTCAAACGCCAAGCCAAGCTCGGAGACGTGTGGAGCGGGGCAGCACCGCATCCATCTTGCAACCCCCTCCCCCTTGGAGGCTCTGGTCACTCATACAATTAGGATCCTTACTTTTGGAGGCTTTTTTGTGCTCTTTTCATTTTCTGGGGCTCGTCCGCCATGGTAGCCATTCCCAGTTGCAAGTGCCCAACCCTTGCATCACTCACCTTCTAAGTTGTTATGCTGTACTAGCTACATAGCTAGTACAGCATAACATTTTTGAAAGGGTGGATTTCTATCCGTAACAATGTTCCACCATACACTATAAAATTTTAATTCTGTCTTTGCTGTTCCTAGTTATGTCATTTTTAGTCCATTTTATAAGCACAATAGCATACTTCAGGATATGTGGTTATTGATTAATTACCACATGCCCACCCCCCATTGAAGTGCACTTGACTGGCGCCTTATGCCTCCAACCATGTGTGTGTGTGTGTGTGTGTGTGCAGTAATTACCCAATAACCACATGCCCTTTCATGTGTTATTACTTACTTAAGTCCTGCTGTTGAGTCCTTTACTGATGTCACAATCCTCTGTTTGTGACATCATTCATAATAATTTCCACAAAAGGATGAAACAGCAAAAGCAAATGAACTTTAGGTGACAAGGATCCTATTTCCATGCAAATAAGCCTAGCATACTGATAAAGGACTGAGGAACAAAACTGCATCCAATCTATCAGATATAAGCTAAGCTGTATCCACTCTAAATATTATGTGTTTTTAAGTTTTCTCAACATTGATATAATAACTTTAAAGGGATATCGCAAGGACCTTTTTTGTCTCCTCCTACACATACTGAACTGCATGCTGTTACTAAAAAGAAAACCTAGTGCACATGGTTTTTAAAAGGCAGCAGGTTTGAACTAGTTCTGCATGCAGTAACTATTCATCCACTTGCTCGGTACTGCAGTTTATGTAGTCCATCAATGTTTTTCTAGCAGGATAGCGGACTTGTTCTATTTTGCCTATTAAAATTCTTTTTAGCATTAACCTCCAATAACTCGATATGAAGTCTGAACTATCCATTGTTTACCTGACACAAAATGGCTACCCAGGTGTTAAAGAGTTAATAGAGAGAGCTGCCTTTGTGTTCTCAAGACTTTATTACCACTTTCAGTCTTGCTGACGTCTGTTTCAGACCAATTGCTTTTTATCTGGCGGGGTTTTCAAATCATAACAAGTACAGTACAGGCTATAATAGGGAAGCTCACCTGCTGTTGAAAGAAAAGCTGCAGAGAAAGTGAATGGGAGTCAGAGACTGCTTTGAAAGATATGGCTGGATTAAAATTTGGGACTCTGTGGCATGGGATATATCTCAGCATCTGGTGCTCTTATCAGCAGAAAGGTAAAGGATTCTAAAGGTTAACTTTCTTTTAGAGATAGAAATTATTATATTTTGCAAAACTGTTCAGAGAAAATGTACAGCCCATGGAAAACAACTTACTTTTTTAGTTATTTTTAATTGATTCTTGGACATGTTTCAGCTATTCACAAATTAAAATATAATATTTTTAAACAAACATTTTTCTGTGGGACTCTCAAATCAAAATATCCAGCAACCTCTGAGCCATGAGCTGGGATCCATTCATGCATGTGGATGCCATTCCAAGTAGAAGATACATGAATACATTTAAAGCTATGAAACTGCAGTTTCCAAATGTTCTCCTGCTCTACAGAGGTTTAATAGCGAAGGTGCACTGTATGACTAATTTAAAAAGTTCAGAGTGTCAGAGAGATTGCGCTCATGCTACTGCAAGCAGAGAAATGGGTGCCATGAAAATAGTGTTCTTCTAAGACATCATTTAAAGTTCAACTACCGACCAGAGGATTATAGGAATGTATAACTCCGTCAAGTCTGTACTGGAGAGATTGGTGCAGAAAATGACAAACAACCAGAAGCATAGAGGAACAAGGTTGTAAGGGGAGGAAACAAAGATATTAAACACGTGGTGGCAGTGGAGTGCAGCCACTGAAAGAGATAATATGTGCCTGTGATTGTAATTAGGACCCAGTGATGCTACAAACTGGGCGTCACAGTTGACTAGTATATTCTGCCAAGAGAAATCAGACTGGTTTAATAATTGCTATAAAGCACTAAAAAAGCCTATGAATGCCTTAGGCATTTTGGTGTCATTGAGGATTGTATGGACATGACATCATACGTAAAAGTTAAGACTAATAATAACCCAGTGCCCAATACATAGTCATGGTGGTAGATAGCAATCTTTGAGGGTGCACAGAGGCTGTTCCACTGTCAGCCCCATAAGCTGTTATACACAAAGGCCAGGGACACTGTTTTTTTCATATTAGTGGATGTACAGATGGAATCACAGAATCCCATTTGCTGTTTGGATTTTCAAAAGTCTCAATGGCATGAAACAGAACCCGTGATTGATCATGGAATTCCGTGATCACTGCACAGCTCTAACTAGAATTTCCTACCACTGCTGGAAGGGTCTGCTAAAATTCTTACTACTGCTGCCAAGTGCCACCTCCCTTTTTTAACTACAGAGACCCTGGGAGACCCTGGGATACTGAATCTGCTGACCAGACTTAATGACCGAGAAATGCTGTAAGTTAAAAAAGAATGGTGTGGCAGAGCGGGGAGCTGGCTGTGTGTGTAGGGGGAGCAGGTGGCAGAAACTGGCTGTTTCTGTGGGGTGGGGGGCATTGCCATGTGTGTGGGGTGGGGTGGAGCTGACTGTGTTGGGGGGTGAACAGGTAGAGTGTGTAGTTCGGGGACCTGGCCATGGGTGTGTGTATAGGGGGCCACTGACTGTGTGCTGGAAGCTGTGAATAGCTGGAAAATCAAAGATTGTTAAACCAGAGAGCTGGCTATGCCCTGGCTGGGGGAGCTGGGGCTGGCTGTGTCAGGGGGTGGAGCAGGTGTGTGTGTGTGTGTGTGTGTGTGTGTGTGTGTGTGTGTGTGTGTGTGTACACATGCCCAGTTGTGCTAGACGTGTAGCAAGGAAGCTTTCAAGAGGATCAAAGTGAGGATTGCCAAGCTAGGGGTTAGGAGTATACAAAACTGGGAGGGTCAGGGGGCATGCTGAACTGGGTGGATGGGGGAGGGCTTTCAGTGTTGGTGCTGAAGGCAGTCTGTGTTACCTTGGGTGGAGTGGGTGTCTGGCAGTAATGGTTCCAGGGCTGATAGTGTTTGCTTTGCTGGGGTGGGGTTGGGGGCTGGTAGCACTGGGATTAGTGACAAAGCTGTACCACTGTCAGTGTTGCTCTGTGCATGTCTGACAGCCAGTCATTGAGTTGTGTAGAGTGTTTGTTTTGAGTGTTGGAGACAGTGTGAGAGTCAACCCAAAACCTAAGAAAACAGTCCACTTTAATTTAAAAATTCCTTAGTTGGTTAGTAGGACACGTGTGTGTGGTGTGTGTGTGTGTGTGTGTGTGTGTGTGTATTTTTTATTTATCACAAATACTTTAACAAAAGTGCTCACTTATAGTAAAGATTCTATCATTCGTACTTGACCAAACAATTGCTTTATTCACCTCACTTTGAAAACAAGAATTATACAATGGCAATAAAAAATCCTGGACTCTGATAGGTCAGTCTTGGGCTGGATCCGTGATGTTATCCCAGTACAACATCACGGGTCTAGTCTCAGCCTCACTGTGAACCTGGAGATGATTTTTTGGAGCTAGATGATTTTTTGGACCTTGAGCTCTTTTTTTGCATCTCCTCTTAAGAAATAAAAATATTTTTCCACACTAATAAAAACATTCTTTAAAATTATGTTTTTATTTTATATTTAACAACAAGCCATTGTGTAATAGCAATAATGCCTGACAGGGTGTGTGTCATTTGGGATAACGTCACGCCTCAGTTGTTGGAGGCACTCGGCCTGCGACCTCGTGCCCAACCACCCGAGGCGTGAAGTTATCCCATCATTCCACACACCCTGTCGGGCATTATTGCTTAAATATATACTCACTCTGTCTGCACTGTATTGACAATGGGATAGGCTGTGCATATGTGTGGAGCTGGCTATGTTAGAGGGGCAAGGCGTGTACATTGGAAGCTGTCAATGTTGATATATTAAACTGTGGATAAAAAGTCACGCCCCCTGGTGACTACATTCATATTCCTTAAAAAATAGATCCTCACCATTCACCCTGTTTATTTTATTTATTTATTTATTTGTTGCCTGGGTAAGTACATTGGTCCAGTGGACCTTTTTCAGGCACGACCTGGGCCATCAAGATGGCACACAAATGCACAATACAAAAGATATAAGCAGTGGTACATCACAACAGAATTATGATTCTACACTGTTACAGACAGAGAGAGTGGAAAGTTATAACTATCAAACTCCAATGTTTAACCCATACACAGAGACAAAAAATAGAGCACCCCAACCCCATCAGATCGCTTCAGGCTATCCAATACTTATAACCTTAGACAGTTGGTCAGCATTCTTAATGTATCAGCAATAACATGGACCGAAGAAATGTATCTTAATTCCTATGTACAGAAAGAGCTGTCAATATAAATTCCAGTGCTTAGTTGAGATTGAATGGATTTGGGGGAGCTAGTACTTGCAGTCTGCATTACCCATTGTGGTCTTTCGGAAGTGTGATTTGAAGGTAGTAGGGGAGTTTAGGGACTGGAGCCAGCTGGGAGAGAGTTCCAGAACCTACATGCATCACTGGAAGAAGCTCTCTGCCCCACGACTGTGGTTATTTTAGTGCATTCAAGGACTAGACACGAGGAGGACCTGAGTTGTTGGGAGACCCGTTTTGTGGCAAGCATGCTCAAAAGTGGTAAGTCAGCCCCATTGCAGAGTGCCTTACAGATGAAAGACCCATACAGAAGGTCCCTGCGGGCTTGAGGGGACAGACAACCTTAGGATTTGTATAGAGTGCAGTGGTGTGTGTTATAGGGAGCCATGGATACAAACCTGCATATGTTATTGTAGGCAGTGTTCAGTCTAGTCAGAAGCTTGGCCGAAATGGGGTGTAGGATAGGGAAGCTATACTTTAAGATCTGGATTAGGGTGCTCTTTCCTATTGCCAGCCTAGCTTCAGGTGACAGCAGATGCTTCACATGGTAGGAAGCACCCAGCCACTGATTCACCCTTTCGACAGCCTGTCCCACATGAGAGGTAAAAGGTGAGCGAGGGGTCCAGGGTAACCCCTAGGTATTTTATATTTTTGACCTGTTCTAAAGTTGATCTGTACAGAATTTGGATATTCAAAGACAGCATGGATGCATCTGAGCACCCACCCAGCCTTCGGCTTGAGCCAAACAGCATGGCTTTAGGTTTTTTTGCATTTACTACTGGTCTGTGCTGAGTGAACCATTTTTCCATGGAGGTAAACTCCCTAGATAGCTTCTGAGACAACTTATCAGTGAATCTCTCATGACAGAAAAATACAAGGTCATCAGCATATATTACTCTATTGTTAGTAGTGGTTTCCAGTAGCAGTGGGTTTACAAAGATTGAGTAGAGAAGTGGTCCAAGAATGGACCCCTGTGGGACTCCCCTCAGAACTTGAAGAGGGCTGGATAGCACTCCTCCAGTCCTTACTGACTGGATTCTATTTGATAAGTAATTCCTGACCCAACATTCCAGGCCTGATGAGAAGCCCAGGACTGAAAGTTCCCTGAGTAGCATGCAGTGATCCACCATATCAAATGCCTTAAAGCAGTCAATAAATATGGCCCTAGTGAGGTTCCCTTTATCTGCCTCTCTGATGACATGATCAGTAAATTGAGCTAAGGCTGTTGTACTGCTGTACCCCTTTCCGAAGCCATGTTGGTGCTGGCATAATTTATTTGCTGTAAAATGGTTGGTTATTGCCTGAAAACTACCTTCTCCAGTATCTTGCTCATGTGTGAGAGTACAGAGACAGGCTGATGGTTCTCCAGTAGGTTCAGATCCCCTGACTTATATATTGGTACTACTCTGACCTTTTTCCAGAGTGCCAGCACAGTAGCAGTGGTTAGGGATAAATTGATATATTTTAGTGGCTCAGCTATAAGGTTCAGTGCCAGTTTCAGGAACTAGTGGTGTAGGCCATTACTTCCCTTACTTCTGTATTCGGTAGCGCTCTTAGAAGCCTGCGGACCTCAGTTATTGATGTGACTTTGATGTGAAATGCCATTTTATTCTGTCTCTGACCTTCCTGTCTTAGAGGGGTGGTGTCCCTGTCCTTCGGAGGGAGGAGAGCCAGGTACTGTTCAAGGTTACAGAATGTGTTAATGATACCAGAAACTGTCAATGGATCTGTAACCAGGCCAGAATCTATAATAAGTTGAATATTGTTTTTTGAGGGAACCCGTTTAATTAGGGACATACGAACATACGAATGTGCCAGCAGAAACAGACCACCCAGTCTATCTAAGTCTTCTAGAGTGTGCAGCTAGCACCCCTAGTTTGCAGCTGCCCCACCCCCTTTGTCATCCCACTGCCACCCCCACCTCCCCCACCCTCACTGTCCCCTGTTCCCTGTCCCATGCCCTTTTGAAGCTGTTCACAGATTTACATGATACCACCCATTCTGGTAGGGTGTTCCATTTTGCTACCACCCTCTCTGTGAAATAGTGTCTCCTCATTTCCTTCCTAAATCTTCCCCCCTCTATTCTTAGCCCATGCCCGTGGTGACCCGCCCCCTCCTTAACTTAAAGACCCTATCTGCCCCATCCTTATCGATTCCCCTCAGATACTTGAATGTCTCTATCATGTCCCCCCTGTCCCTTCTATCCTCCAGGGTGTACATATTCAGGTCTCCCAGCCTGCTGGCATGGTCTCTCCCCTCTATTCCACATATCATCTTTGTTGCCCTCCTCTCCACCCCCTCCAGTAGCCTGATATTACGCTTTAGGTATGGCCTCCAAAACTGCACACAATAATCTAAGTGTGGCCTTACCAGTGACATGTAGAGGGGCAAGATCACCTCTCTTCACTGAGATGAAACCCCCACTCACTATGCACCCCAGCATTTTGTTCGGTTTTGCAGCTGCTCTCCTGCCCTGGGCAGTGTTGTTCATGG
This sequence comes from Neoceratodus forsteri, assembly GCA_016271365.2. Classification (NCBI taxonomy): domain Eukaryota; kingdom Metazoa; phylum Chordata; order Ceratodontiformes; family Ceratodontidae; genus Neoceratodus; species Neoceratodus forsteri. Next base: position 115,561,019 of record CM057458.1, on the reverse strand, counting down.
TCCCTGTTATTACCCCTGGGTCCTTCTCCTCCTCAGTGATCCCCAGCTTAACCCCCCCCAGCCAGTATTCTTTCCTTGGGCTCTTCACCCCAAAGTGCATAACCTTACATTTCTTTGCATTGAACCCCAGCTGCCACCTCTCTGACCACTCCTCTAGCTTGCTTAGATCTCCCTGCAGCTGCTTCCATCCCTCCTCTCCATCCAACACTGCTCCGATTTTGGTGTCATCTGCGGAGTAGACTTACCTTGCTCACCACCCCATATGCAATGTCTGATATGAAGAGCCCAAACACTGGCCCCAACACAGAGCCCTGTGGCACCCCACTCATCACCGGCCTTGGAGTTGAGAGCTCCCCTCTCACCACCACCCATTGCAGATTCCCACTCAACCAGCTTGTAATCCAGTTCATCATTTTTGCCCCTACCTCTACACCAGTTAGCTTCACCTCAAGCCACCCATGAATGACAGAATCAAAGACCTTGCTGAAGTCCAAGTAAAGAACATCCACTGCATGACCCTTATCCAGCTCACCTGTCACCCAGTCATAATATTGTATGAAACAAACCCATGCTGCCTCTCATCTGGAGGCCACTGTCCTCCAGGTATGACACCAGTCTTTCCTTTAGTATTGTTTCCATGACTTTTTACACTATGGAGGTGAGACTTACTGGACGATAATTGTAGGAGTAACCGGGATTACGTGGGGGAAGAGCTCCTCCCCCACAGCCTATTTAAATGAGGCATATGCCTCCAGCTCTGCTTAGAGCAAGTCACATTTGCTGCGCTCGCTTCGTGCTGTGTGCTGGAACGGCCCCCCCCCCGCCTTGCCTCTCCCTTCTGTTTTCTGCCTTTCCGACTCCTTTTTGTTTCATTTTGTTTTTCCCTTCCCTCCTCTCCGTTTATTGCTTTCCCTTTCTTGGGGGGAGGATCTGCCTGCTTCTAGCCGCAGCTCCAGTTCGTGACGTTTCTTTAGCTCGTTTTGGCTCCTTCATGGATTTCACCTGACCAGCCGGCTTCCGCTCGCTTGGACACCTTGTGAGCTGCCGCCTACGCTTCTTGGCTACGCTGCTTCTGCTTTCATGTGCAGGACCCTGCCCCTCCATGCCTCTTAGTTTTAGCCAGGGCTTTTCATGCATCTGCCCATCACTCCGATTGCTGCTATTCTCGCTTTAGATATCCCTGTCGTGGCAGTTTGTTCGGGCCCCTCCACAAGATGAGTCGCAATTTCAGCTGCTCAAGACTCAGCTGATGGTCTGCATGTCCTGTTCTATGTTTGCTGCCGGTTGCATTACCTTCTGTCTGGCCAGTCTTCTGCTGTTAATATCTGGGGCTGCTCAGCGCTCATGACTACGTCCTAAGCCAGGACCTTCTGTTGCTGGCTTGCTTGCTTCATTCGCCATGTATGCTTCGTGTTGCCACTTTACAACGTACATGCCTCAGGTTCTGCCGTTCAACTCCACTGTGAGGTACAAGCAATTCAACCTACGATTAGTATTCTAGCCTGTTGCCATCATATCCTGCCCTATATAAATTCCTTGCCTTGCATTAGCCTGGACGTGTCACTTTAATCTTCATACTGCTACTGTACTCCAATCCCTTCTTGGGATTCACTAATTGACCTTTCCTATGTTGTGCTGGGATTGTGAATTCTTGTTATTTATCCGTGTGACTTACATTGCCTTTGCTCCTGCTCCATTGGGACTTTGAAATTCACTGCTCCCTTCTAATGCTATGCTCCTCTATTCCCTGCTTCGTTGTTAGGCCTCCTGGTTCAGGGACGCTTACTACACCATAGTGTCTACTTATGGAAACTAGAGTTCTACCGTTATTCTACCATGGTGACCATATGCCTTAGCCCAGCTATATACGCTATTCCTATTCGCAGCGATAGCTGCTTCTGACCTTGGCCTATGGCCTGCCCGAGTAGAGCAGTGGTATCTGATTCATCTGAAAGACTCCTCACCGTAGTCACTGCACGCCGCTTATGCAGCTTCTTCACTTTATTGCATACTTCAGACTGATGTTACATTAGTTATTATATTGTTAAACTATCAAGTCGCTTGTGATACGGAGTTTGTTTTAGGCATGGAGCACTTTCGGTTGCAATCCTGTCTAAGGCACCGTGTGGCTTTCGGCTGGATATTGTCCTCTTGGGGACTTAACTTATAGCCACTCTCTGCTCCCTCCTGATGATACTTTCCGCATCTTTACATGTAGCTTACTGCCCAGAGGTTTACTTATTCCTGCCTACCTGTGCTGTTAATGGCCTGGAGATTTCTATTCCTCAGCATACTATGCCTTGTCTGGGTCTGGAGATCCCTGCACTCCTAAATCCTACCTGCTTCTCCCTTATATGCAGACATGGGAAGGTCTGGCTGCACTTCTATGCTTCTCATGGTGCTAGTCGCCCCTATTTGCTGTACCTGCTGACCGACCTTAGTCCAGCTTTGCATCCTCCATGGGACTGGATGCTCATTCTACTGTATTTCACTTGCTAATCTATTCCTCCCAGTGGACCCTGGAACTATGACCTGTGCCTCGGATTACTTTTCTGACCTGCCCAGCTTCCAGCTCAGCCTGCAGCCGATTGCATATATATCAACTCCTCTGTATGTATTCTATTCCTTTCGGAATTACTAGTGACTCTGCCTCGCCTGGCTGGAGGTTCCTTGCTGATCGCCAGCTTTACGACTTGCTCACACATACGGTTGCAGTTTTGCCTACTGATATTCTAATTCTTCGATTTGCCTTCGCCCATTGAGTTGGGAAGTTCGCCTTCTACTATTTTGCTTCTACAACCTGCCTTCGCCCATTGGGCTGTGAGGTTTCTCTACTTCTGCTATACTTCTGCCTCGCCCAGCTCGGGGCTTGAGGATTCACGCATTCTACTATCTGCCTACATGCTGCTATATCAGCCAACTGAAAGCTACTTTCCTATGGATTCACATCTGGACATTTCTTTGTTCATCTTCTATTACTGGATGTTTGCCTTCCGCTTCAACCGTGTGGAATTGTGCTGGATTTACCCTTTCCAGGACACTTAGTTGAGCTTCTCCTGAAGATTGTCGCTATCAGATTCCTGCTTATATGACATGTCTTCGCCTGGCCGGGTTGGGCGGCCTCACCAACCTATTGTACTTCTGTCCTGCCTTCGCCCCTCAGGCTGGGAGGTTCACCTGCTTTGTTCTCCTTCGGCCTCACCCTGCTCAGAAACTGGTGATTCCTTGATGCTGTGCATACCTGCTTCTGCCTCAGCCCTGGACTCTCTGATGCTTCACCTTTCAGGACATTAGATGCCATCTCGCCTGCGCTACCCTACATGCCTGGTGATTCCAACTTCTCCGACTCATGGGATGGTCTTCCTTCTCCACCGCCTTCAGATTGCCTCAGTGCTCGTTCAGCGGCTTCCGGAGTTGCTGTCTTGGATGTTTTGCCCTGCTTCCTCGGCCATGGATTTCCAACTGCTTCTTTCCAGGACTTGGTTGGTGTCTCATGTAGACTTCTCCTGCTTGTGCTCCACCACCTTCAGACATGTGGCACTACTACTTCATTGGATTCCACCTCTTAAATTCTCTACATCTGGGATTCTTCAGGTCTCGTTTGGTTCTCCTACCTCGAACTGTACTTGTATTCAGTTTTGGATGTTGACTTTCCTCGTCCGGTTGCCATATATCTGCCTCAGTCTCATCCATGTGATCTTCCTTCCTTGATCTGGATACATCGGTCCTCAGCATCATTCCTTCTCTATGTCTGCCTATGGCTGCAATGCTACGATGCTAAAAGATGATTCAAGATACGTCTTCTGGAGGATTGCCACGTTTATTTCTTAGATACCTCGTAGTGTGGCTGCATTCATGTTACTTGGATCTACTTGCCTTTCGTACCTCTGCTACTGCTGTTTGCTGTCCATCTCGTCGAAGACTACGCTCGATTTCGGCCAACAGACATTCCTAACTATGGCTACGCCTCACATACTGGAATCAGTGACCTCTCTCCTACCTCATCAGCTATCGTTTCAGCTGCACTTTCTCAAGGGGCTGATTGCCACGTCCTCTTCTTTCTCATTTGGCCTCGTGGGTGCAATCCCTACGCCTACTACCTCTCACTTAGGATTAGCAGTCCATCGGATTCGTTTTTTTTTGGTCTCTCCATATCCTACTATGCAGCTGCTTCATACCTAGTACCAGTGTCTCCATTTATCCTATACAGTTTGCTGCTATTCCAATTCAGCTCTACAGCCGTTGCATTCATATCAGTTCTCAAGATTATTCTTTACTCATCAGGACTGGATGCATCAGTCAGTTACCTAGCCTCAAGATTTCTCCCATTCCTCTCTCACAAGCCATCTATTATTAGAATCATAGCAATTGTACTACTTATATTGTTTGCCTCATTGTCATCAAAACTTGAGTGCAAATATCTTCTGTCTCCTGTATTGAGTTCGTCAGTCATCAACTTTATCCACCATCATTCAATTACATGGATTATGCCCTCTATCAAATGAAGTATGGAAGTCGCTTCTTCAATATTATTCTCCATCATTCCGAATTATACATGGATTCTTGGAATCAGACTTTTGCTTGAAGGAATTACTTTACTGGACACTTACAATTCAGTCTGTTCTTAAAGCTCCGTTCATATGGATTGAATTCTATATTAGAATTCAGAAGTTATCTGAGTAATTAGTTTAATTAGGATCTCTCTCCTTTAGTACGCCCAGAAGGACGGGCAGGTCAGTAGCCATGGGTCCTCAGAGGTTTCTCCCCAAGGGTGGTTTTCCTCTCCTGAGTGCTACTGGTCATACTCTCCGGAGTTGAAGGAGGTGATCATCTATTCTTATCATTAAGTTATGCCGACTTAATTAGCATTTAGTTGTAAGAACAATCGTGGATATTTATTCTTTTTGGGGCTCTACAATTCTAATCAAGCTCCTTCCTGCAGGTGGGATACAGAGAAAAGCCAAAACCCTCAAATATTATCAAACTCTCTCTCAAACATCCAAGTACCTAAGCACAATACATTACTCAGTAATCATTGTTCTCTATACTGGCCTCTGTATCCACCAATCATGTTCATCATTCAACTATGTTACATAAGCACTGAGCTATGAACCACACATAATTGTAGGAGTAACCGGGATTATGTGGGGAAGAGCTCCTTCCTCACAACCCTATTTAAATGAGGGCATATGCCTCCAGCTCTGCTTAGAGCGAGTCACATTCACCCACCATCCTCCCGACACCTCCTCTTTCTCCAGCACTCTTATCCACAGGGGCTCTACAATTCTAATCAAGCTCCTTCCTGCAGGTGGGATACAGAGAAAAGCCAAAACCCTCAAATATTATCAAACTCCCTCTCAAACATCCAAGTACCTAAGCACAATACGTTACTCAGTAATCATTGTTCTCTATACTGGCCTCTGTATCCACCGATCATGTTCATCATTCAACTATGTTACATAAGCACTGAGCTATGAACCACACATAATAACCCAGTTCATCCCTTGGTCCGCTCTTTTGTGTAATGGTACTACATGTGCCATCCTCCAGTCCAGTGTCACACATCCTGACTCCAGTAAGGTGCTGTACAGATCCGCCAGCAGCTCCACCAACACCTCCACCATCTCCCTCAGCACCCTGGGGTGGATACCATCTAGCCCTGGCACCTTGTTTATCTTCAGTGCCCTCAGTCCCTCTAGGACTCTACTTGCCTCAATTCTTCCATCTGTTGCATCCATCTCCATGTCCCCTCCCAGCCCATGGTGGTAGTGGTCCCCACTCTTCCGTGAACACTGAGCAAAAGTATTCATTCAGTGCTTCTGCCTGCTTCTCCCTCTTTTTGTCCACTCCCCACCCCTTTTTATCCTCACTATTGTCTCCTTGCACTTCCTTTTCTCCCTAATGTATCTGAAAAAGTCTTTTTCCCCCCTCCCCTGTTAATTCCCTATGCTAATCTCAGCTCCCTCGGAGCCTTGGCTTCTCTCACTTTTCTGGTCACCTCCCTGGACCATCTTGCATACCCCTCCCTGTCCACTTCCTTCCCCATCCTCCTATACCTCTGGTGTGCCTCTTGATTTGCCCTTACCACCTCCACTACCTTGCTGTTCAACCAGCATGGTTTTCTTGGCTCTGCTTCTCTTACTCTGTGTTTTGGTGCAGGCTTCGTCAGCTAGTGGGTCCTCCACCTTTATTTCCCTTACAGCCTCCCCACCAACAACACCAGGTCTAAAGTGTTCTTTGGTCTAGTAGGTACACTAACCAACTGTGTCAGAAGACCCTCCTGGATCGCATCCAGCAGCACTTGCTCCCTAGCACTGGAGGTGGCCGGAATGCTCCAATCAACCCCCTACAAGTTGAAATCCCCCACAATGACTACCTTCCCTTTTCTACATACCTTTCTGATTTGTCCTGCTAATTCCCCTGTCAAGCTGCTCAGACTGGGACAGTGGCCTCTATACCACCTCAAACCTCAGTTTCCTACCCCTTGTGTCTAGGAGCTGCAGCCAGATTGCCTCTGTTTTCCTTTCTTCCTCCTCATCCCTTGTGCATTTGATCCTGTCCCTCACATAGACTGCCACCCCACTGCCCCTCCCTTCCTTATGGTTCTTCCTGTATAATTTGTATCCTGGGATAGCCAGATCCCAGTCCCGGTGCTCAGTTGCCCACATTTCTGTGACAGCTGCAATATCCACCCTCCACACTGCTAAGAGTGTCTGTAGCTCAGCTGATTTGTTGCCTAAGCTTCTTGCATTCAGCGAGACCACCCTTCATCCTGCCCCATTCTCTTCATTGGACTCCATTTCCTTCTTTCTACTCCCTCCTTTTTTGGCCACCCCAAGTCCTTCCCTGCTAACCTGGGGGTAGGCTGTGACTCCACTCTATCAGATCCCTGCCTACCTGCTGTCCACTTGCCACCCCCCAATGTAGTTTAAATCCACCTTTGTCGCAATAAACCTACCCAGTCTTTGCTTTAATACCTCCTTCCCCTCCCCACTCAGGTGCAGCCTATCCCTTTCAAACAGATTGTTATTATCCCAGGTACTGCCCCAGCCACCCATAACAACTGAGTTCCAGAAATTATGGGGGTGTCCTTGGTGACAGGCCTGTTGCCTCTTGAAGAAAGTGGCCTTGAGTAGGTTCATTTTGTTCTTGCATTGGTTTCTCAGCCTCTTGTAGTAGTTCCAGTTCCCTGCCATAGGATCTGTCTTATAAGCATACCAGGCCTTGTCCCTGGTCTTCATTTGGGCCACTATGTCCTTAGTGATACACTTCATGTAACCCCCCCCCCCATCTGCTGCATGGTTAGGGGGCAATGCTTCTCCTGAAGCAACGATAATGCTGCTACCGGAAATGAAGGAATGCATCAACAGATGAGAGTGAGTAGAGGATTGACCAGCGGATTCCCCTCAAGTCATTTCTTAGTGCATTCAGGTTCGACACCAGCGAAGTTCCTTAAAGTTATGAATTTGGAGTTGGGCGAGCCCAGTGACAGGATCAGTTACATTAAGCTGGGGAATGATCACTAATTGAATCAGCTAGGACCCCCCACTGACATGATTCTGTCCTCTGTGTGAGTAATGATCCAATCCAGAAGAGAGCTGTTTAGGGATTAGGAGTTTATTTGTGTGGAGGTGCGTATCAACTGGGTCAGAGTTACCTGACTGAGGAGTTCCCCATACTCCTGGCTTCTGCTGCCCAGCCAGTTCAAATTGAGATCCCCCACTAGTCCATAGTAGGAAAGAAGCTCCTGACCTCGCTAGTGAGTATTTTTAGTCCACCAATCCCTCCTGTAGGAGGAGGATTATAGGTACAGCCCACTTTGTTTATACCTCCTGCACAACTCGTAAGGGCACATCTCTCGAGCACTCCCCCTCTCTGCTTGCATGCTACCAAAACTCCTAGGGCACCCCATAGAGGCAGCTGAAGGACTACCAGCTGCTCCGACTGCGGTCCCTACTATACTGCAGCACCAGGGATTCATGGGGCCTTTACATGCTGCACTCTCCCATGGTGAGTCACACTCAGACCATGAGTAGGACTACCAGTGGGTGCATCAACCAGAGATCAAGGGATGCCAAAGTGCAGCAGCTTGAAAAGATTGATGCTTCAGGGCCCTTGCAGTCTCCTGGCCATCCCCACCTGCTCCAGCGTGGCCCTCCCAAACAGCACCAAACAGTCCTAAATGAGGGGTGACCATAGAGTAGTCTGCCACCCTACTTCACTAATGACTCGGGGACTCGGGCTATCACCTCTGGCTGTGACCCCAGGACTATATATGGACCACTGAACTTTAGGCTCCTTAACTGGGTGTGGCCCCTCCATGCCTGCCTGCCTGCCCTGGTGCCGGACCCCCAGCTCCCATCTGCTCCATGGCATGGAGGCCCAAAAGCTGCAGCGCTTCAAGCTGGCACAATTCTCCTCATGATTGCTGCTCTGTCCACTCTCTGCTACCCCGGCCCACCATCCATAATGCCACTCTAGTCAATCACCCAACCCTGGCCATGAACCTAGACCCCATAGACCAACTTTGCACACACACTCCCTCACAGGAGAGCTCCTCAATTGATGCCAAACCCCACCTTTTATGCACCTGACATCCTAACCCCTCTTACCTGCAGGTGATACTAGGAACCCAGGGAGGCAGCCAAACTTGAGGACAATGCTAGTAAGCTCCCATAGGGGGATTACACTATTTGTAGTTGAAAACCTATATTTTATGGTTGTTTACCTTCTCTAAAATTCATTGTTGTTGCTGGTTGTTTATTCTGCCTTCTTTCTTAGTAGACCTGAAATGCATGCTAATGGCGTAATCATACCCAACCTTTGTTTGTTTCAAATCTTTCATCTACTTTTATTTCATAATTCCTGAACACTAGAAGCAACCACTCATGATGTATTAGTCTCCTCTCCTGCAACTGCATTGTGAGTGGGTAGACTGTGTTAGGGGTGTTCCCAAGTCCAAGAGATATGAAGTGGTACTTGTAAATGTAAATGTAAACAATGTAAACAAACACGTTTTGGTGTGGTTACAGCCATATGGTGAGAAGTCTGTTTTTTACTTTTGAAAACAAAAAAAGGAATCAGTCAAACTACCAGCAACATCAAAAGTTTCTACAGAATGTGACCAGTCATAAAACATGCAGCCAGATTTTTGAAGCGCCCCTTAGATCGACGAAAGCTGTGGCAAGCAGCAGCTTGCATCAATCGCTAGTGCACCGGGGATTCTGCACCAAATTTTCTAACAGGAGGGGTCCCAGAACCAAACTCCATACAGCTGCCTCAACTGCCCCTGTGTGACAAATACATAGAGCATGAAAGGGGATTGCCACAAGCTGCCAGGTGGTCATGCAGCATCACTGGCCAGTGATGGAGACTCAGCTTGTCACCCAGGTGGCTTACACGGTTGTAGTGGACAGGAACAGGATCATGGAGGACAGGATGGGTCAGGATGGGAGGAAGGGTTGGTAACAGACCCCTGGTAGGGACTGTGCATGGCTGACACCATGACAATGCAGGTCCATTGGAGGGGCCAGTTGTATGACTGGCATCATGGGGGACCCTGAGGGCACATACCTGCCACAGCAGGAAACTGCCAGACACTCCACTGGTGGTCTGTCAGGTGTCCAGGGGCTGCGTGGGTGCCTTCAACAGGGAGGCACAGGTTCACCTCTCAACCAATAACAGCTCCATGGGTGACACATAGTCTATTAGACCATCTCGGGGCTAGTCTAACTGTAGTGGATCATGCACCCTTAAGGGGGATTACAAAATCCCACTTTAGAGAATGCTGCAGCACTGCCCTGGTGCAAGCCCCCTTCAGCCAAGGTGCACCAGTGCATCTGTTGTGAGGACCATGCAAACTCTGCTGGTGCAGGTGGTCCCCCAACTGGCACAGGCTGTACTTTAAAATCAGTAATGATGTAAGATACGTAGGGAACCCCTTGTGTCATTTCTCTTTGATGCAAGCATGTTACGTCATTCCCAATGCCTTGAAAATCTGGCCCATATTTTTTAAACTAGAGACAGTTTGAGACCTAAGGGGGTTGACAGTGTCCCTTTAAAGCATGTGAGCTGCTGCAGATATTTATTTACTGTTGAACCATCAACCAACCCTGGCCTGCTGTCCAAACCCCAGATCAGCTGCCGACACCTCACCTCATGCTGGTTACATTGCACCACTCTTAAAGTAAGTTGGTGGTTGTTTCTGGTTCAGTGCGTCTGGCTCAGGTTTGGGGACAATGACTATTAGAGAGAGTTTTTTTGTTTTTATTTTTTTCAGGTGGTTGGTGATTGGGGGAGTGTTGGTGGCAAGTTGGGCCGCCACAACAAGGCCCTCTCCCATCAACAAAGATGAAATAATAAACTACAGACAAGCCCTGACTAGAGTGATTGGCCTGGTAGCCCCCCAGAGAGTTTTGTGGGCCAGTGAGGAGGTGCCCATGATTGAAGATGAATCGAGGTGGTGTGTGTGTGTGGGGGCTGGATGGTTGGGATGTGTTTACAGGGACATCCTCCTGAGTGGAAGGGGGTTTTGTTGTCCTGACCCAAGTGTACCCAGAGCCCTTATCCCAAAACATCAAATATGCAGGGGTCAGCTGTTGGTTTTGGGCAAGGAGAGTTGAGGGGCTGATATTTTATTTTCAGGAGGTTGGTGATAAATGAGGTGGGGGGAGTATTAGTAGCTAGCTGGACCACCATGACAAGGCCCTCCTCCATCGACTCAGGTTAAAATAAATAAACAAAAAATAACTGCATTGGGACTTATACACATTAGGCACAAAGCAAATAGTGTTACAGGTAGAGCTCACCACCCATATTACAAATTACTTTTAATGGGTACAAGAATAGATAACATTAGTAAATGTCAAAATTGCTAGTTTGCACGCTAACAGAGGAAACAAGCATTTGTCACTGCTGAATGTTCACTGCTTGCATTGCTGACATACCGGGTCTTGCTTGTGCCCATTTTATTATAAATTTTCCCAGGATAGAGCAGTTGAGATGCAGTATCTAATTTTCAGTGCTGTCATGCTTTTACACATGGTTAGATTGTAATTACCCAGGATAGAGCAGCTAAGAGGCAATATCTAGTTTTTAATGGGCACTCACATTTTGACCCCAAATTTCCAGCAGTCTTTTTATGACCTAACATTATGATCAAGACAGGTGGAATTTTTAAAATCCCATCTGAAAGACAGGCTGACTGCCTCCTCCATACTCCTCCATTTATTTATCTTCTCCCCCACCCCTGGACTAGCTCAACTTTAAGCAGAATTGCAAGGTGCCAAAAGGCCTTACAATGCAACCATTAAAGGCTGAGAACAGCAGACACAGACACATGTTTCACCCTAGTTAGGACTCATCAATGTGCCATATCTGTAACTCAGCCCAAAGGGAGGGTGCCAGCCTTAGGAGGGTCTTACTTGTTTTCAGAGCCGTAGGAAGGCATTTTGGTACCCTGGGCAAGAGACTAATTTTGCTCCCACTCCCAGAAAATAGCCGGGGGTCTGGGGGCCTTGCTCTTTGGTGAGTTTTGGGGCTTTTCTTGAAGGAAAAAATACTTCTGTTATACGTTCCCTACCCCTGATTCCAGGGAAAATTTTGCTCTCATAGAATCTGAGGTGTGGGAGTCGAAGATGCTGGCTGGCTGTCATCAGAGTGTGCAGTGTAGCTGCAATTGTTGTGGCCAACTGTCTGACCAACAGTTCCATCACGAGTGGCTCATGGGGACATATACTGGCACCTCAGTGTCATAGGTGCAGTCCTCAAGTGCTGGACACACATACCTCTGAGATGCCCCACCTGCAACCACCCATTCTCACATAGGGGGATGTAGCCCCCTGAGCCCACTCACTCAGCCCTGATGGCAGGCTCCACTACCCCTGTAGTGGAATTGCCACCACCTAACAGAAGGAAAAGCCTCCACCCCGACCATTTTCCCTTCAGCTAGACCACCTCCAACACTCAATGCTGCTTGCCCACCCTTCTAGACCATAACCAGACTCGGCCCCCCAACCATCCGACACCTGGCTTGAACACCTCCACAACACCATACTCCTCACCTTAGCTACCTACCTTCCCTATAGCTGAACCACCATCCTACACCAAGACCAGCCCCCATGCACCTGAGCAATCCCTGCAACTAGACCAACCCCAATTACCTCTAAACTGTCCCTGATTTTCCATCAAAATTTGCATTTGTCCATCATAATGTTTGTGTTTTTATGGTAGAGAACAGTGGGGGGTTAAAATCAGGAAATAATGTCAAACATTGAAGTTACAGACTTATTATTCTTCAGAAAATGCAGATTAACACAAATCCCCTTTTTCTATCAGCTTTCTGAGTGAATAGTGCCAATTTATAACATGTGTCCAAGATTTTGTGTCTTTCTCCCTGATTATTTTAAATCTTGTCCCTGATTCATGAGGCAAGAGTTTGAGAGGTATGCAGCCTCAAGTCTAGCATCCCTCCAGAGGGCCACTCTGTCTGTAGTGGAATCCCCCCCACCAAATAATATTCTGACTGTATCCAATCCCTTCCACTGCAGGAACCCCCCATAGACAAGCACCCCCCTGCATCTGCTTCTACCCTCAGTTGGGAGAGGGCCAAGGATTGGAAGATTCACATCATGGAACTGCTGCTGTGGTGCTGTCTAGGGTCCCACAGTATAACTTCAGGCATACAAAAAAAGCGCAGCTCCTCTGGTCCACTCCCTCCCTTTCTCTTTCCCCAGTTCAGACTCATATACTCTGTTGGCAACCATCAACATGGCAGGTATTGTTTTATGTAATTTATAAGCGCTACAGAAACTGGCAGATGTCAAGATACAGAAGCGGCCAACTGACATTCAACGTTTAGGTGAAATGCTGTCTACACAGTATTTTAAATTATTAATAAAACTGTCATGTTCATGGATGCAAGCAAAGCAGACCTAGTGAGTCGGGGTCACAGATAAAGGGAGGGAAGGGGAGCTTTCCTTTTCTGCCAGAGGTTTTACTGTGGGACCCTGGACAGCACTGTAGCAGCAGTTCTCTGCTGTGGATCTTCTGCTTCCTGGCCCTCCTGACTTGTGGGGGCTGGCAGCTGCAGGGGGTAGCTTGTCTGGGGGGGTCCCACAGTGGGATGGGGTGGGATAGATTATGTAGTAGTGTCCCCAAGTAGAAGTGTCTAGGCGGGGCCCTGTTAAAAAAAAAAAAAAAAAAAGTCTGACAGGGCATGATGGGGTGCTTGAGCTTGAGGACCCCCCCAAGGGCCTATTTAGTTAGCCCCAGTAAGAGACAGTGTAGGGGCCCCATGGTGCAATAAGTGTCATTAGGGAAAAAACATTCTGCCTAGCCTATATGTTTTCAGTATGCCTTAGCAGTGCAGTCCCTCTCCTCTGCCCAGTAAATAACCCCTACATCCAGCACAGCACCTCCCCAGTACAGCTGAGCCAGCCCAACTGCTCCAGTCAGCATCCCTGGAGACAGAAGGAGCCCCACTCCAAATGCCCTCCTTCCCCTGATTCTCATCAGTTCTCTCCACAGCCCAAGCCAATGCAGATACATGTAACTGTTAATATGTTATGATCCAAACTGTACAGATTCCCTTACATGGCATCCAAGACAACTAGGCAAGGCACTGGCAGGCAAGGCCTCATTTTCTAAGAATGGTGTGGGTGGTGGGGTGAGAATGGAACATGGACTTGGCTAAGGAAAATCAGGAGAGGACACGAAAAAACAAAAAGGCAATGGAATGGGAGTGCAGGAGGGACAGGGTCAAGAGGAAAGAAAAGAAAATGTAATGAAGTGGTGGACAGGAGGGATGCTGTACTGTGGCCCGTGCAATGGCAGTCAGGCCGAGGCTGAGGCAATTGCTTCAAAATCTTCACTCCCATCCCAGTCTCCAGTCCAGTGCATGAAGTTCAAGTGAACTACACAGTCGCTGCCCGCCCAATAATTCAAAGGCAAGGAAAGCAGATCTTTGTCTCCCGACTTCCTGAGTGAGAATATCAATCCCCCCTCCACTGCGCCCTCACCACATAGATCCCATCTCATCATCTCACAATTTGGATTCGAAAATTAATTTGGAATTATTCATCGCTTCGCCGGGTCTGCTCTTCTGCTTGTCTGCAGTCCCTTCACTTTTTTTCTACAGACACTCTGTCACTGACGAGTGACAACTACTAGTTTTGTCTGCATAGACAACACACAGAGTTCTTAGTGTGGTGTGCATTCTACTTATGCTTACATTACACAAGTGAGGAAACAAAATATACGACAAGGATCTCTTCTGTCTTCTCTGTCTCTCGTGAATCATCTCTCCTCTCAGACTCTTACTGTCTCATTTTTTTTAGTCTCTGTGACTGTCTACTACTCTGCGCTAGTACGCTCAACAACTTGCTCCACATTCTGTCTCTAACATAAACCGCCTCTCACTCAGTGTCAAATGCTCCACCTGTACCTTTTATATTAATGGGTGGCACACTGGCCCACTCACAGTTCCTCTTTCTCAGCACCACCACTGCACCGCACCACATGATTATTTCCTGCAGTAGACTGTGTAGCCATGTGACGCCCCCCCCCCAACTTGCTGGTCCTTGGTCCGCAGATGAACCCCTGCTGACAGGCATTTGTAATTACAGTACCAAAATAAAAAAAAAAAAGATTTAAAGCAGCAGCGCAAGTGAATTAGAACGTGCACTTCAGTGGAAAAATGCACCCCTCGGAGGCTTGCGCCCAGGGCGGGAGCACCACCCGCCCCACCCTTCCTATGGTACTGCACATGATTATTTCCTGCAATAGACTGTGCAACCATGTGACCCCCCCCCGACTTGCTGGTCCTTGGTCCGCAGATGCACCCCTGCTGACAGGCATTTGTAATTACAGTACCAAAATGAAAAAAAAAAAAGATTTAAAGCAGCAGTGCAAGTGAATTAGAACATGAGCTTCAGTGGAAAATGCGTCCCTTGGAGGCTTGCGCCCGGGGCAGGAGCACCACCCGCCCCACCCTTCCTACGGTACTGCTTGTTTTGGTCATGAGGAACCCATAGTAGAAAAGAATGACAAAAAGACAAGGACCCCAGAACAAACGCCCTGAGGCAAAGGTTGCCCTGGAAGGGCATTTGACCATACAGCCAAATTTAAATGAGAAATACAATTGCACATACCCAATAATATAAAGCATCATGGGAAGCATATACAAGTCCTCATGAAGGAATTTGGACTGGCTCAACTTTAAGCAGAACTCCAAGGTGCCAAAAGGCCTCACAATGCAATTAGCAAAGGCTGAGAACTGCAGACACAGGCATGTGTTTCATCCTTGTTAGGATTCATCAGTGTTCAGGCAAGAGGGAGGGAGCAAGAATCACAGAATCCTATGATGCTTTGCATTATTGGGGTATATGCAATTGTGTTTCGCCTTGAAATTTAATTGTGTGGCCAAATGCCCTTCCAGGGTAACTTTTGCCTCAGAACATTTGTTCTGGGGTTCTTGTATTTTGCAGTTCTTCTCTACTATGGACTCCCCATGACCTAAACAACTAAAACCCTCCTAAGGCTGTCTCTCTCTCTCTCTCTCTTTGGGCTGAGTTACATATATGGCACACTGATGATTCCAGGAAAGACACGTGTTTGTGTCTGCTGTTCTCAGCCTATGGTGGTTGCATTGTGAGGCCTTTTGGCACCTTGCAATTCTGCTTAAAATTGAGCCAGTCCAAATTCCTTTGTGGGGATTGCCATATGCTTCCCATGATGCTTGCATTATTGGGGTATGTTTAATTGTGTTTTTCTTTGAAATTTGTCTGTATGGCCAAATGGCCTTCCATGGTAACCTTTGCCTCAGGGCATTTGTTCTGGGGTTCTTGTCTGTTGTAGTATTTCCTTTAAAGTTGGGTTACTAATTTATAAGGCCCTACAGGAGTATTTTGAAAGACTGACTGCCAGAATCCCAAGTTTCAGTAGCCCGAAACCGATTGCCCAAAACTTGATACCCTAACAGTCAGTAATTGCCCTCGATGGAGTTTATCTATAGTAAGGGGAGTGCAGGGGGGCAAAGCCCCCGAAACATGTACAAATACTCCACTGTGGGCAATTACTGACTGTCAGGATATCGAGTTTTGGGCAATCAGTTTCAGGCTACTGAAACTCGGGATTCCGACAATCGGTCTTTCATTGTATATCCGGCCCTACATGGGTTTGGCCTGGGCTATCTGGCTGATCTTGTACATTCTTACATGTCCTTGTGCCCTCTATGCTCCACTGAGGAGGACCTCCTTGTAATACCCATGGTGAGACTAACAACCTGGAGTGGCTGGGCCTTTGATGTAGCGGGTCTGGTTTTGTGGAACTCTTTCCCAAGAGCCCTGAGGGAGGCCCCCTCAGTGGAGACTTTTGAAAGGGGTCTCAAGATTTTCTTATTTATGGAAGCATTTGGGAATTAAACCCCTATTCCATCTTAGCACCAAGTCTGTATGTATTTATTTATATTTTTATCAGCAGAATTTTTTTTTTTTTTTAGAACCTAATTACATGGCTAGCTTAAACTAACTAGTTTCAGTATTCATTAATGTACTTATTTAGTAGTTTGTTTTGTTTTACTATGGTATTGTGAAATGTGATTATTTTATTTTATGTTGGCTTGATTGTAATAGCACCCTGAGCCTCCTGGGAAGGGCATCAATAATTACAAATAAAATATTCTACTATTATACCACCACCAACAAAATGCTACCCTTTATGACATTCTGCAGAATTCCATTTTATCAGACTCTGAAAAGTCCACACAGCCCTATCATAACCTTTTCTGATCTTCTAACAAAGTTTCTCTTAAGGCACCTTTTGCAGATTGCACTAAAATCTGCAATATGGCAGACACAGGGGTGGGGTTGGGGGTAATATGAGACCTGAGAAAACTGGAAGATGGTCAAGGGTCTGGTAGCTGCGTTTCCATGTGAAAAACTGCAAAATAATGCACTTAGGATACAGAAACCCAGGGTCAGAGTACATAATAAGTGGAGTGGTATTGACTACAATCAAGCAGAAAAGAGACCATTGGATAATCATATTGGATGACCTAAAGGTGGCCAGGCAGTGCAACAAGGCAGTTGGGAGGTCTAGTGGGGTACTGGGATGCACAGCAAGGGGTATCACTAGCAGAATGAGGGAGGTGGAATTACCTCTGTGTAGATCACTGATAAGGCCCCAACTAGAGTACTGTGTCCAGTTCTGGAGACTGCATCTCCAGAAAGACATACACAGAGTAGAGGCAGTCCAGTGGAGGGCAACTAAAGTGGTGCAGGGTGTGCAGCAAAAGCCCTACAAGGAGAGACTAAAGGACCTCAATATGTATACCCTAGAACAAAGAGGAGAGGAGAATATGGTAAAACCTTTAAATGCTTAACAGGGTAAATAAGATACAGGAGGGAAGTATTTTTCAGAAGAAAGGTGCTCAAGAACAAGGGGACATGCTATGAAGCAGGAAAGGGATAGATTCAGCAGAAATTTGAGGAAGTACTTCTTCACAGAAAGAGTGGTGGATTCCTGGAACAGCCTTCCAGTGGAGGTGGTGGGGACAAAAACTTTAGTGGGATTTAAGAATACATGGGATAAGCACAGGGGAATCAGTGTGGAAAGGAAAGGGGAGAGAGATGGAGCTGTAGATTAGGCACGGTCTGCGGTAATAGTGTAGGTACTGAAAAATGAGCAGTCTGGTTGGGCCGAGCGGTTTTTATCTGCTGTCAAATTCTATCTTTGATTCTGCAACCCACATGTTTTTTATTATTCATTCATCACTCTGTCTTTTGTGTTTTTAAATTATTTGTATGGACAGGTCCTTCTCCTCAGTCACCTTCCTGAGTTATACCATTCAATGTACAGTTTTTGCAGCAATTTTTTGCCCTTAAGTGCACAACTGAATGCTTATCCTCATTAAAATGTTATTCTCTAGTGAACTGCTCATGCCACCATTGAGTTATGTTCCATCTGTATACTATTCTTTGTAATTTTGTTACATGATCATTTTTATTATTTTGTATTTTTATGTTTGGTGAGCCTGCGCATAAAGCATTTTGCTTTCACAGAAAAATGATTTGGGGGGTATGTCACTGTTGAGCCCATTGCAGTTCAAAATAGCAGGGGGTCAGCAGTCTAGACCAATGACCACACACTGTGGTCGTGGCACCCCTTGCTGTTTGCTGGGAGGAAACATTTTGTACTTCAAAGTACTGAGTCACTCCAATCAGAGAGGGCTTCGGTCCCTTGATTTGCATGAAGCTGGTCAGCAAACAGTGGAAAGGTTTTCTTCATCAGGAGCCTGTCAGCCAGGCAGCCTTAGTAGAATCATCATTTGGTTCCTGTTTATGTGAACTGTGCCTGACACACTAACAATTCAGTTTTTACTTCAAGTGCTGTTTAAAAAGTACTTGACTTAATATTTATTTTATCATAGTTTCATGTCAGCAGAAAAGGACCTTCCTGGCCCATTGCGTCTGCCCATTCCACCTCTTCTGCTTGTTCCCTCCACCCCTTGACAACCCCTTGTGTTTGTCCAAGGCCTCTCTGAAACCCTCCACTGTACTGGCCCTCACCACCTCCTCCCGCAGACTGTTCCAGGGCTCAACCACTCTCTCTGTGAAGTAATACTTCCTAACATTTCCCTTAAACCTCCCCCCCTCCACTTTCAATCCATGACCCCTAGTTCTTGTATCTACCTTCCTTGAAAAATAAGCTCTCCCTCACTTTATTGATCCCCTTCACATATTTGAATGTTTTGATTATGTCACCTCTCTCCCTTCTTGTCTCCAGAGGATATGAATCCAGCTCCTTCAGCTTCTCCTTATATGTCTTCCCACTTAACCCATGCACCATTTTAGTGGCCCTTCTCTGTACCCTTTCCACGTCATATATGTCGTGGGTCCTCCAGAACTGTACCTCATACTCTAGGTATGGCCTAACCATGGAACTGTAGAGTGACATCAGCACCTCCCTCCTTCTGCTGGTAATCCCTCTCCTTATGCATGCCAACATCTTGTTAAATTTGCCAATTGCCTTGTTGCGCTAGGTCCCCACCTTAATGTCCAGGGTTGCCACCTGTCAGGTTTTTTACCTGGTGGTCAGGTTTTCAGGGTCCTTATCAGGTAAATCGGTTTTGCTCTGTGCTGGTCAGGTTTCTGAGCCATTTTGAGTGCTCACATACTTTTGAAACAGATTGTGTCATCTCATTCATTGTTTTAACTACACGTCCAGGTTATAAACAAGTTCTGTTGTCAGTATAGCCTTTTGTTTGTGAAAGCAGTCAACCTGAGAGGTGTAAAGTATGGCCATTAACACCATTAGCACTTACTTAACCTAATCTTTTCCACTGTATCTTAAAGTGGCATAGCAGCAAAGCTGTCTCCACCTTTTGTAACACCAACACAGCCAGTTGTCTTCCACTTTCATTTGCTGGTAAACATTTTCATCTCTAACAGAATTTAGGCATTTTAAATGTTTTAAATTATGTTTTTCCTCAGGAAAAAAATGTGGCCACTTCTTTGACTTTGAAATATTACTGTGGAAATGAAAAGGAAATGGAGCCAGAAAAATATATAGTACACATTATAGAAAACAATTTCTTATGTATTATTATATACCAAGTATACTGTTGTGTGCTATTTAAAGTATTTCCCTTGTCTCCCCCATATCATATCTGTAAATGAGATTTATTTTATCTCTGTATGTTTATCTGATAAACTGTTACTAAAACAATCAATACATACATAAGTAAATAAATAACTAGGAAGAACCTAGGAAAGTAACTTTAACAGGTACAGTACAGTATCTTAAGATTTTTGTTGAACTGCTTTAAGTGTTGTATTTTATTGATATAACCATTGGCTTTCTAGGAGGAGCAATGCATGATGAGTCATGAAAAGGGGTGGAGCTTAGGATCCGGTTTTTGCCTCATCCAAAGGTGGCAACCCTATTAATGTCATCAGTGATTATAACTCCTAGATCTTTCACCTGCCTGGTTGCAGCCATTAACTCCCCCCACCAATGTGTATGTGGTATTTGGATTCCTCCTGCCCAAGTGCATCACTGTGCATTTCCTGGTATTGAATTATAGCTGCCATGTTTCTGACCACTCTTCCAGTAATCTTAGATCATTCTTCATTACTTCCCCCCCCACACCGGGTCATCCACCCTGTTGATGAGTTTTGTGTCATCCACAAAAAGACAGACCTTCCCCTGAAGTCCCTCTGCTATGTCACTGATGTAGATATTAAACAGAATGGGCCCCAACTCTGACCTATGGAGGATACCACTCATCACCCCTGTCTCCCCAGAGTGCACCCCATTGACCACCACCCTTTGGCTTCTACCTCTCAGCCAGCTCTCTACCCATCTCGTTATTTTCTGCCCCACCCCTAGACTCCCCAACTTATTAACCAGTCTTTTGTGGGGCACCGTGTTGAAGGCTTCCCAAAGTCCAGGTAGGTCACATCTATTGCCCCACCCTGATCAACCACCCTCATCATCTCATCGAAGAATTTGATCAGGTTTGTCTGACATGACAGACCCTGAGTGAAGCCATGCTGCTGAACGTCTTGCAGCCCCTCCTCTTCCAAATAGCTACCCACCCTTTGTATCAATATTGTCTCTATTACTTTATCCACCATCATTGTGAGACTGACCGGGCAATAATTTCCCGCCTTCCTGTTGCCACTTTTATGAAGTGGCACCATGTCTGTCTTCTTCCTGTTCTCTGGTGCCCACCCTGTATCCTGCAACAAGTTAAATAACCCCACCAATGGTTCTGCCAGTACCCCCCCTTCATTCTGTGAGCACCCTAGGGTATAGACCATCAGGGCCAGTGGTCTTGTTCACCATCAGCTTACCTAATTCCTCCCTTATCTCTTCCTCACTGATTGGGCTAGGATTCACCCCCTCCCTTTCTCTTCTCACTTAGTGCTGGTCTCTTTCCCTCCCCCTCTGTTGTGAAAACCAAACTGAAGTATCCATTCAGCACCTTAGCTTTCTCAAAATCCCCTTCCACCTGCAATCCCCTCTCCTCCAAAATCATAGAAACATAGAAACATAGAATTTGATGGCAGATAAGGACCACTTTGCCCACTTAGTCTGCCCATTTTCCTACCTAATGGATAAGCTGCAGATCCTTGTTAACCAACAGCCTAATTCCTCCTACCACCTACTAGGACTACCTTATGTTTGTCCCATGCATTCTTGAATTCCCCCACTGTTCTTGACTCCACAACCTCCTCAGGAAGGCTGTTCCATGCATCCACAACCCTCTCTGTGAAAAAATACTTCCTCACATTACCTCTGAGCCGTCCCCCCTCTATCTTCAAATTGTGCCCCCTTGTTCTTGCACATCTCTTTTTCTGAAAGATACTACCCTCTTGGACTTTGTTGATTCCCTTGAGGTACTTGAAAGTTTCTATCATGTCCCCCCTCTCCCTTCTTTCCTCAAGGGTATACATATTAAGCTACTTTAGTCTCTCTTTGTATGTCTTCTGGTGCAGACCCTGCACCATTTTGGTTGTCCTCCTCTGGACAACCTCCACTCTGTCTATGTCTTTGCAGAGATGGGGTCTCAAGAACTGCACATAGTACTCCAGATGGGGTCTCACCAATTGTCTGTACAGAGGGATAACAACTTCCTGTTTTCTACTGTTGATGCCTCTTCCTATGCATCCCAGTATCCCCCCAGCCTTCCTTATTGCCTTCTCACATTGCTTGCCCACCTTTAGGTCATCGGATATAATTACCCCCAGGTCCCTTTCCATTTTTATTGTTGTCAGTATCTCACCCCCCTTTGTGTACTCTTCCCCTGGGTTTTTGTTTCCCAGGTGTATTACCTCAGGGGCGTAGGTGGGGGAGGGGTGTTTAGTGTTCAAACACACCCCGAAATGACCTCCAAAATTTTTTATCTCTATTCCAGTCACACACACACAGTCAGAGAGTGGGGTGCTAGCCCTTTAAATGCACGTGTCAGCATGAAGTGCTATCTAGGCTGCCTGTCTGCTTGTGTTTTGGTTCAGCCAGCTGTTACTACCATGGGGATGGCTGCAGGGAAGCTCAAGCAGTGCACGGCACCATGCGAGAACCCAAAGAATTGTGTGTGTCTGCTTCAGCTCCTCCTCCTCTCTCTCAACAGCAGCCAGTCAATGGGGGCTACATAGAATTGGGAGCATGGTGCACCAGCGCTCGCACTGCCACTCAGAGAGAGAGGAGTGAATAGGTCAGGATGATTTCTGTTGGTTGGGTTGGAGACATGGAGAGTTCAGAGGAAAAGTAATTAAATTTAAATAAAATTAGTTTGTGTCCTGGTCCTCTGCCTTGTGGAGCAGCTACGGAGGAGAGGCAACAGAGCGAGTCATCGGTCAGGGTGTGGCAGACTCTGAGGGTCCAGATTGCATTCAGGTCAGAAGTGACATTGTCTCATTCTCTCTCTGGAGAAGTTGAGACTTGAGAAGAAGACTCGGATCAGTAGAGTATTCGTCGATGAAGAGAAGTGACAGACTTGTTTTTTGACCCATGGGGCTACCAGGCCAGCCTACCATTCCTTTCCCTTCCTCACTCATCAGTTGTCCCCCCCCAAGTTGTTACACACTCTAGGCAGGGTCCAGGACAGGCATTTGGCTTCAGTGGTTCGGTGATTCAGCCAGGCCCAGACCTGAGCCAGCCAAGTTCTGCAGACTGCAATAAATTAAGGAGCCCCAGCCAATCACTTGGAGGACTCTCAGGTAAGCAAGCACCAAGCAGTACCAACAGTAGCAGAACAATTAGTACCAACCAGATATATTTGGGACATGGAAACAGTTATTCTGGAGGAAAGGGAAACCACTGAGGTAGGCAAACGTGTGCCCCAAACAGACCACTACACTAGTCATGTAATTTAAATCAGACATTATAAATACAAACTTGGGTGGGAATTTGGGGAAACTAAAAAGGCCTGGCTTCTTCCCCCAGGATAGTCAGGGAAATGTACTTCTGTTTTGACATGTATGTCACTATGTCACATTTTTTGTGAAGACAGTGACAGAATCCATTCTCTTGATCAGAGGGCAAGTGGCATGCACTGGCCAGCCTGACTGGGCAGAGCCTCTGCCCATTCAGGTTGGCCAGTGCTCACCACTTGCCCTCTGTTTGAGAGAATGGGTTCTGTCATTGTCTTTTCAAACAATGTGACATACTCCTGGTTGTTTGAGCAATGGGCTGTCCAGCACTGAGCTGGTAGTTCCATCCCACTAGTTAGCTAATTGCCTCATGCTCACTGAAACAGGTAGGGTCACAGGCTGTGTCCCAAACCCTTTACTCTTGGCTCCACACATAACCCCATGTCCTTATCTACTTTGATGCTTTGAAATGAGAGGTAGGAGTGGGGACCCCATTCCTACTTCTCTCATTTCAAAACAGCAAACTAAATACTTGGCTGTCTTGACTAGTGCAGATTTTCCATTGTTGTTAATGAAATTAACCCTTCTTTAGCAGGCTGTACCCTCATGCTAATCTCTGTTCCAGATGGCCTGGTGTGATTAACAGCTCATCGAGAGCAGCAATTATCTGGCAGTTGAAGAGGAGCTTTGCATAAAAAACAATATTGCTCCACTGTTAGGACATTCAACTAGCATCCAGGGTCTGATCAAAGGGTAGAAGGGTAGAGTGCTATTAAGACACCAGCTCCCAGTTTTCTGCAAGTGTCTTTGTCTGACAATATTTTCCTACATTTTGAGTGCTTGTATCTAACATTTCAGTGACAAAATGCTAAGAGGTATACAGAACTGACGTGTAGGTGGTGGGTTTTATCCCAGCATCACAATAGCTGTTCCCTCTCCCCTGAAAATCTCTCAGTTTGCCTTTGTACTGTCCCTGGGCATCACTGCAGACCAAACTCTGAAATGACCATCCAAAGATTCATAGTTGCCATTACTGGCAAGTGTATGGGTTCCCAGCTCTTCTAAATGGACCATGCCAGCCAACACCATCCATATGTAATCTGAAGGGTTAAAATAGGCAACCCTGCCTTTCCTGGTGTGCATCATTCATTCTGTATAGAAAAGAGGTTGTACAGCATCATGCCTGTGTAATGTTTCCCTTGTGAAGATGAAGGGACAATGTTTTAAAAATAGTGTTATTGTTGGGGCAGAACATGTTTCAATCAGCACTTTTACAAATGAAAATGTCATGAAGTTTTCTGTTTCCCAAGCCCCTTGGGTTGTGTAGCCCCCCTCCTGAAGGAATTCCTAGATGTGTTCCTGGCTCACTTGACACTGTATGAAAATTTCCAGAAGTACAGGTCTCCAATTGATTATATGGTGGAGGCTCAGTGTGTCTTTCTCTGCCTGATTCTGTTCATTGCCATGTGGGTGGTGCATGGTGGTGACAGTGTGGTGAGGTGCATAATGATGTCCGCTATTGTATGTGCAGAGCTAGGACTTCTTGACTGAAAATTTGCAGTTGTGTATCCTCTACTTTGGTGGGGGTGGGGGGCACAGAAAGAGGAAGTGAGAAGGCCATGGATGGTACAAAACAATGGTAGGCACATGTGTGATGGCTTTGCACAGTCCGTTGTCCACAACCATTGGAGGTTCTGCAGAGTGTAATGCCAGCCAGAGTCTATACTCTTCCACAACCCTGATTCCATGTGAAAAAAAATTCCCATAAAATTAGGAGTGGGGAACAAGTAACAAAAGTGTGTTTTTTTTTTTTTTTTCTTCTTCAAGAAAAGCCCCAAAACTCACCACAGAGCATGTAAACCCCCTCAGAGCTTCTTGGGGCCTTGTGGCCCCTAGACCACAGGCCACAGCCTTTGAGAACCATAGCGTTTTTTTCCTTTGTTGTGTTTTGTTGATTTGCTTCACACAAAGGCTTGTTGCCTCTGTGATGGCTGTTTTGATTACTCCCCATTGTTCCTCCACCACTCCTTCTTGCCTGTTTGCTAGTGCTTTTCTGAGGCACTCTCTCTCATTTTCCCAAAGGCAGCCCTCCTAAAGTCCAAACTCTTGCCTTTGTATGGCTTGACTCTTTGGCTATGTTTATCGTGAACCACACTGTTTGGTGGTTTCTTGTTTCCAGATGGCTTCCCACTTCTAAATCTGAGATTCTTTCTCCAGCCCTTGCCTTACCTTCCTCCTTTACCCTATGTATGCTGTAGCTGAGGCAGAGAGCAGTCACCAGCTTCCTAGAAGCAAGGAGGTGATTTAATAGAGTACACTGAACTGAATTCTTAATTTTGGGGACTGTGTAAGTAAGTAGACGTCAATGTTTTTGTTCTCTGTTTTTTGGGTTGACTCTGATAAGGGGAGGAGCTGAAGGTGGCCTGAGGAACTGTGGATTCCAAACAGGAGTTGTTTGTGGACTCTGCCTGCTGTAGCTGAAACAGAGAGCAGACACCAGCTTCCCTAAAGCAAGGAGGTTATTTAATAGAGTACACAGAATTTAATTCTTAATTTTGGGGCCTGTGTAAGTAAATAGTAGTCAGTGTTTTGGTTCTGTGTTTCGGGGCTGACTTTACTTTAGTTTAACTTTTTTTGCCAGGGAGGAAATCAAGTTGGGAGAATATTTGCTGTCATTTGTGACTAGACCTGTTACGTAAACTCGGTGAAATAGGAGTCTGAAAGGAAGAAAGGCACCCACCGGGGTGGTGGGTCAGAGTTGTAGTTGATTGTTTCTGGAAGGCACAGGCTTACTTACACCCACCCTGGCCCTCACCCCACCTGCTCCAAGTGCATCATTTCCTTTATATCAGGGGTTCTGACATCACTTTCTCAAAAGTGCAAACGCCATACATCTGTTCATATCTTTAACAGCACAGCACACTGAATAGGGGGTAAATGCCCTCACACACTTGCACAAACTAAAAAAAAATCTTAAACAGGAAGGGGGACAGACATGTGAGCAGTGGTGCAATGCACTGGCTGTGTAGCAGCAGTCTTCTGGGAGATGTTCTGGAGGTTGCATTGCTGCCCTATTTGCAGGCACCTCTCTGGTCTGAGGGAGGAGGAGGTTGCCCATCTCCATGCTGACCTGGTGAGGATTCAGGAAACTTTGTCCCCACCCAGGGACCACCCAGGCTACCACCACTGCCTCAGAGGTTGCCAAGAAAGAGGAGTAGTTGGATCATAGTGGGCTCAGGGAAGGTGAGGGTGGTTGAACAGAGGTGCATCCCTCCAGTTGTGCCTCTCCACAATTCATTCACCATTCTGGTCAAGTGTTGTTCCTCTATGGAGGCAGCCCAGGTGGTGACCAAGGAGGATGCAGAGAATCTACACAAAGGAGACCCACAGGAGGGTGGCACAGGACCCCACAGGGGAAAGAAACAACTTCTGGTGGGGGACTCAATTGTTAGGGGGGTAGAACTGGGGGACGAAGGGGAGAGGGAGGTAAGGTGCTTGCCCAGTGCCATGGCTTGGAGGGACAGGAAGCAAATCCTTAGGATTGTGGCAGCAGCTGCACGGGAGAGGGAGCTGGATGTCATTGTCCACCTAGAGACAAATGACTTGGCTGGGAATGGGATCAGAGCAGTGCAGGAGGAGTTTGTAGAGTTGGGACAGGGCCTTATACACGTAGCATGCACGGTAACATTCTCAGAAGTGCTGCCTGTCTATGGCATGGGTGAAGCTAGGGTACTCCACACCATGGGATTCAATGACTGGCTGAAAGACTGGTGCAGAGCTCAGGGATTTGGCTTCATTGGGGACTGAGGGTCACCTGGAGGGATACTGGCCTATACTGGCATGATGGTCTGCATCTGTCTGGGAGGGGAACTAGGATCCTAGGTGATATCTTTAAATGCTTCATTGGCAAGCATTTAAACTAGTGAAGGGAGGAGGCACTGAAAAGAAGCAGGGAAATCTCAGCGCCCCCCCACACACAAAACAGGGAAGTTAGTGAAGTAGACACAAAGGTAGAGAAGTTGAGAGGGAGCTGGACAGGGATGAATCCAGGGAAAAAGCAGTAAGGACAGGGATGGGCCTAAAAGGGGTAAGGCCATCAAAAAATGGAGGCCGATGACTACCAATACCCATAGTCTGGGTAACAAGCTCCCTGAATTAGTGGCCTTGATGGAAGAGGGACACCTGGATATCAGGGCAGTCACAGAAACATGGTACACAGAGAACCATGACTGGGATGTCAACATACCAGGATACACAATCTATAGGGAGGTAAAAGAGGAGGAGGAGTAGCTCTCTACGTAAGGGAAGGAATCAAAGCAACAGAACTAAAGGGTAAACAGGGAGGGGAGAAGGTACGGTGGGTCACCCTGGAGACAGGAAATGGTGCCACAATCTGCACAGGGGTTGTTTACAGACCCCTGTGTCAGGGGGAGGCAATGGGCAAGGAAATGATAGAAGGAATTCTTTGAATGGCAGAAAAAGGAGAGATATTGTTAATGGGTGGCCTGAATATGCCAGATGTTAACTGAAGCACCTTTACTGCAGCCACATCCAAGAGCAGGGTCATTCTCGATGCAGTACGAGGGCATGCCTCAGACAGCTAGTGTTGGAACCCACTCAGGAATGAGCAATCTTAGACCTTGTACTCTCAAATGGGGATAGAGAGAGGATCTCAGATTTAGAATTTGGTAGCCATCTGGGAACAAGCGACCACCAAACAGTGTGGTTCACAATAAACACAGTTGTAGAGTCAAGCCATACAAAAGCAAGGGTGCTAGACTTTAGGAGGGCTGACTGGCAAAATGGGAGAGTGCCTCAGAAAAGCACTAGCAAACAGGCAAAAAGGAGGGGTGGAAGAACAATGGGGGAAAATCAAAACTGCCATCACAGAGGCAACAAGCCTTTGCATAAAGAAAATCAACGAAACAAAAAGAAGGAAAAAAACACTATGGTTCTCAAAAGAGGTGGCAGGGAAGGTTAAGGAGAAAAAAGTATTGCACTCCGGAAATATAAGGAAGCGCAGAAGGAGCAGGGTAGAGAACTATATAAGTTAAAATAGAAGGAGGCAGGGAAGGCAGTCAGAATTCCAAAGGCCCAAACTGAGGAAAAGATAGCCAACTATGTTAAGAAGGGGATAAAACCTTTTATAGGTACATTGGGGAGCAAATAAAGGTCAATAGAGGGATGCTGAGGCTTATTAAAGGGGAGGGAATTTGAGAAGAGGGTGACAGTCAAAAAGCAGGGATACTGAATGAATACTTCTACTCGGTATTCTCAAAAGAAGAGGAGGGGGAGGCAGCTAAACCAAGCAATAGAACCACTCTGGATAGGTGGTTCAATACCAGTCCATTCACAGAAGAAAGGGTTCTGAAAGAACTCTTAAAACTGAAGGTGGACAAAGCAATGGGGCCTGACGGGATTCATCCCAGAATTCTAAAAGAACTAAGGGGAGAACTAATAACACCACTGACAACCCTCTTTAACAAATCATGGGAGGATGGTGTGGTACCTGGGGACTGGAGGAGGGTGGATGTGATTCCACTACACAAAAGTGGGAGCAAGGCAGAGGCTGAAAACTATAGACCTGTTAGTTTGACCTCAGTGGCAGGGAAAATGATGGAATCACTTCTGAAGGAAAGAATAGTTGAGTACCTAGAGGCCAGCGGGGCACAGGACACAAGGCAGCATGGATTCACATTGGGAAAGTCATTTCAGATGAATCTAATAGATTTCTTTGATGGGATGACCAAAGTAGTAGACCAGGGAGGGGCTGTGGTCATGGCCTACCTAGACTTTAGCAAGGCATTTGACACAGTCCCACACAAAAGATTAATAAATTAGCCAGCCTTGGAGTGGGCCCCAGGGTGGTAGCCAGGGTAAAACATTGGCTGGACAACAGGATGTAGAGGGTAATAGTAAACAGGGTCCACTCTGAAGAAAGAAGAGTTACTAGCGGGATACCACAGGGTTCAGTACTGGGACCAGTACTCTTTATGTCTTTATGAGGGACTGGAAGGAAAAATATATTTTTTTGCAGACGACACAAAGATCTGCAACAGGGTTGATACACAAGGTGGGGTGGAAATGATGAGAAGGGAATTGGCAGAACTGGAGGGAATGGTCAAATGTATGGCAGCTTAGATTCAATGCAAAGAAGTGCAAAGTAATGCACCTGGGAAACAAAAATGAGGAGAGTACACAATGGGGGTGAGATACTGACAACGACAAAATGGAAAGGGACCTGGGGTAGTCATATCAGATGACCTAAAGGTGGGCAAACAATGTGAGAAGGCAGTAAGGAGGGCTGGGGAATACTGGAATGATAGGGGGAGGCATCACCAGTAGAAAACAGAAAGTTGTTATCCCTCTGTACAGACAGTTGGTGAGACCCCATCTGGAGTACTGCGTGCAGTTCTGGAGACACCATCTCTGCAAGGACATAGACAGGATGGAGGCTGTCCAGGGGAGGGCAACTAAAATTGTGCAGGGTCTGCACCAGAAGCCATATGAAGAGAGACTAGAGGAACATAATATGTATATCCTCCAGGAAAAGAGGGAGAGGGGGGACATGATAGAAACTATTAAATACCTCAAGGGAATCAACAAAGTCCAAGAGGGTAGCATCTTTCAGGAAATGAGATGTGCACAAACAAGGGGGCACAATTTAAAGCTAAAGGGGGGATGGCTCAGAGGTAATGTGAGGAAGTATTATTTCACAGAGAGGGCTGAAGATGCATGAAATGGCCTTTCTGAGTAGGTCATGGAGTCAATAACAGTGGAGGAATTCAAGAATACATGGGATAGACATAATGCAATTCTAGTGGGGGATAGCAGGAAGTAGGCTGTTGGTTAACTAGGATCTGTAGCTTATCCATTACGTAGGAAATGGGCAGACTGGGTGGGACAAGTGGTCCTTATCTGCCATCAAATTCTGTTTCTGTGTATCAAAAAAACATATGGTCAACCTATTTGGCCTGCCTAGCAATTCTCTCCTCTTTTTCTGCTTCAGTACCTTCCTAATCCTATGCCCTGCCTTCTTCAATTTCTCCTTGTAAGTTTCCCTATCCTCCTTCCCTGCATCCTCTTATATTCCCTGAATGCCCTTTTCTGTTCCCCTATTGCCTCCCTCATTTCCCTATTGAACCACAGCCTTCTTTTGTTATTCCTCACCCTCCTTACACATCCTTCTGTCGCTGTAATGAGCCTTCCCCCTTGATCTTTTTCCATAGTTCTTCCATCCCTCTCTCCATCCCCTTCCACCCCCGACTTCCTCCTGGAATAGCTCTCTCATCCTGGGAAAATCTGCCATCCTGAAGTCTAGGACCTTCGTGGTGGTTTGACTAACCTCATACCCTGCTCTGACCTTGAAGCCCACTGTGCTGTGGTCACTATCTCCCAGGCTGGCCCCAACCCCCACTCTCTCCATGCTATCTTTGTTGGTTAGGACCATACTATGTATGTTTCCTTCCCTTGTGGGCTTTCTGACCATCTGCTGCAGGAAGGCACACTGTAGTGACCCTAGAATCTCCCCACTACTAGCAAACCTTACCAATGGGATATCTCAGTCTATATCAGGGAGATTTAGGTCTCCAGCAGAAACTTCCCCTTCCAAGCTATTCTTTGAACCTCCTTCAGCACCTGCATGTCCGTTTCCTTATTCTATTCCTTCTGTGACCTTGATTCCCTCCCTGATGTATACTGCTTCTCCTCCCTCCTTCCTACTGATCCTATCCCTCCTGAATAACCTGTACCCCAGGACCCCCACTTCCCAGTCATGGTGTTTGGACCACCAGGTCTCAGTTTTGGCTACAATGTCTAATCCCTCTCCCTCCATTAATGCTTCTAAATCTACCATCTTATTCCCCAGGCTTCTGGCATTTGTGGAAAGTCCCTTCCTCCAATTTCTCTCCCCATCCCCCCCCAAGCATGTTTTTGCTTCACATTCCTTCTCTCTTCTGTGGGTAGGGCGCTGAATGCTTTCCATGCATTTCTTAGGCATCTTCTGTCTATTCTTCCCTTTCAGGCAAACTCTGAACTCAGAGCTTTCTTATCGGTTTTCCTGTCTGATCCTTTGTTTTTCCTTTCAAACTTCCTTTTATCTCCTACTGACCTGTTCCTACTTAGAGAAAAAGAAAGCATTCAGTAAGTACAAGGAATCACAGAAGGAGCAGCACAGAGAATTGTATCAGTTAAAGCAAAAGAAAGCTGGGAAGGCAGTCAGAACAGCAAAGGCCCGAACTGAGGAAAAGAGAGCCAACTCAGTTAAGAAGGGGGATAAAACCTTTTTTTAGGAACATCAGAGAGCGAAGGAAGACTAAGGGAGGGTAGTGAGGCTTAATAAAGGGAGGGTGGGCAGAGGTGACTGTGAAAAGGTGGAGATACTAAACAAATATTTTTGCTCAGTATTTACAAATGAAGAGGGGGAGGTACCTAAAACAAACAAGAGAAACACTCTGGATACAGAAGTTGATACCAGCCCATTTACAGAAGAAAGGGTTCTGAAAGAACTCTTAAAACTGAAGGTGGACAAAGCAATGGGGTCTGATGGGATTCATCTCAGAATTCTAAAAGAACTAAGGTAGAACTAGTGACACCACTGACTACCCTCTTTAACAAATCATGGGAGGATGGGGTGGTACCTGAGGACTGGAGGAGGGCAGATGTGATTCCCCTTCACAAAAGTGGGAGCAAGGCAGAGGCTGGAAACTACAGACCTGTTAGTTTAACCTCAGTGATAGGGAAAATGATGGAATCACTTCTGAAGGAAAGAATTGTCGAGTACCTAGAGGCCAGAGGGTACAGGACCCAAGGCAGCATGGATTCACAGTGGAAAGGTCATGCCAGATGAATCTAATAGATTTCTTTGACTGGGTGACCAAAGTAGTAGATCAGGGAAGGGCTGTGGACATGGTCTACCTAGACTTTAGCAAGGCATTTGACTCAGCCCCGCATAAGATTAATATACAAGTTAGCCAGCTTGGGAGTGGGTCCCAGATGATAGCCTGGAGTAAAGAATTGGCTGGAGAATAGGACACAGAGAGTAATAATAAATGGGTCACTCTGAAGAAAGGGGGTTACTAGAGGGGTGCCACAGGGTTCAGTATTAGAACCGGTCCTCTTCAATGTCTTTGTAAGCGACATTGCAGAGGGACTGGAAGGAAAGTATGTCTCTTTGCAGATGACACAAAGATCTGCAACAGAGTTGATGCACAAGGTGGGGTGGAAAGGATGAGAAGGGACTTGGCAAGGTTAGAGGAATGGTCAAATGTATGGCAGCTTAGATTTAATGCTAAGAAGTGAAAGGTAATGCACCTAGGAAACAAAAACCCAGGAAAACAGTACACAATGGTGGGGGGAGATACTAACAACAACAAAAATGGAAAGGGACCTGGGGGTAGTCATATCAGATGACTTAAAGGTGGGCAAGCAATGTGAGAGGGCAGTAAGGAGGGCTGGGGGAATACTGGGATGCATAGGAGGCATCACCAGTAGAAAACAGGAAGTTGTTATCCTCTGTACAGACAGCTGGTGAGACCCCATCTGGAGTACTGTGTGCAGTTCTGGAGACCCAATCTCCACAAGGACATAGACAAGATGGAAGCTGTCAGAGGAGGCAACTAAAATGGTGCAGGGTCTGCACCAGAAGACATATGAAGAGACTAAAGAAGCTTAATATGTATAGCCTCAAGGAAAGGAGGAGGGGGACATGATAGAAACTTTCAAGTACCTCAAGGAATCAACAAAGTCCAAGAGGTAGCATCTTTCAAAAAAGAGGTGTGCAAGAACAAGGGCACAATTTGAAGATGTGGGGGTGGCTCGAAGTAATATAAGGAAGTATTTTTTCACAGAGAGGGTTGTGGATGCATGGAGCGGCCTTCCGGAGGAGGTTGTGGAGTCAAAAACAGTGGTTGAATTCAAGCATGCATGAGACAGCCATAAGACAATTCTAGGGGGTAGGGGTAGAAAGAAGTAGGCTGCTGGTTAACTAGGATCTGCAGCTTATCCTTTAGGTAGGGAAATGGGCAGACTGGGTGGACCAAGCGGTCCTTATCTGCCGTCAAATTCTATGTTTCTATGTTTCTATGTTTAGTCCCCCCATTTCTTCTCACTCATTTTTTTACTTTGCATCTTATCTAGAGTTTTATATATAGTCCCCTTTTATCACTTTCTTACTTCTTTTCCTGCTATTTTTTTAATAGCTCCTCAGTAGATATAAATATTGCTTATGTTTCTCAGTTAAGATAAAACAGATCTGCGATCAGAGGTTGGCTGAAAGGGTGTATGCCCTTTCTTCTCCCCTTTGCCCTCATCCCACTCACCCTTACCCTTTAATCCTCAGCTTCACTTACCGCGGTCCTCTCTGCCACTATCAACCCTGCACTTCTCTACCCCCCCTCCATTGACAATGGCCTTCCAGCCTGCCTACTCTTCCTGGGTCTCCCCCTACTGTCCTTGTACCACCTGTGCTCTTTGAACAAGTTTGACCTTGGAAATCTGCCATGTTCCTAGTCTATGCTATGTAGTCCCTCCCCATGAAATACTATAATAGTTAGACCTGCTTCTTCACTGTGCTCTTTGATACTGTGTAACAATGTCAACCTTTGTTTGTATGTTTACCCTCCATTTTGACATTGAACCTTTGTAAATGAACTGCTCTTGCTCAAAGGTAATTGTAATTCTAGAGTTTAATAAATAAAAATAAAATAAAATAGACAGGAGATGCCTAAGAAATACATGGAAGTCAAGAAATTAGAAAAAACAAACCAACAAAGGCCTAGGTAAACAGAGTGTGAGGTAGTATAAACAGTGAGGTGTGAAAATAATCAAGGAGTGTGAAGGACTGAGCTGAAGAGTTTGTAGAGATGAGAGTTTGTATAAGATATACAATGAGCTGAAATGTTTGTACAAGATGTATGACCTGCACAAATGGATGCTATATTGGGCAAACTAGTAAACCACTGAAAACCAGGATGAATCACCACCGTCACACAATAGTAAACCAGGTTAGCAGCACACCAGTAGGAAACCAATTTTCACAAACAGATCACTCGCTCTTGGATTTACAGTATCTGTCTTGATACTAAGAGGCAACTTTAAAAACACAGGACTGAACGACATGGGAATTGAAATATATTAAACAATTTAAATCTAACATTTCTGGACTGAATCATGACATTGGATTTATGACACACTATGGTAAACTGTAATTCTCTTTTCATTGTGGATTGAATCATGACATTATTTATCACACTTTGGTTCTGTATTTCTCTTGTTATTGTTTTTTTCTGAGTTCTTGCCTACTCTGCATTTACCTGTCCCTTACATCCTCCCTGCCTCACCTATACACTCTTCAGCTCAGTCCTTCGCACTCCCTGATTGTTTTCACACCTCAATGTTTATATTGCCTCACACTCTGTTTACCTAGGTCTTTGTTGTTTTGTTTTTTCTAATTTCTTGCCTTCCATATATGTCTTAGGCATCTCCTGTCTATTCTACCCTTTCAGCCAAACTCTGATCTCAGATCTTTCTTATCTGTGTTCCTGTCTGATCCTGAGTTTTCCCTTTCAAGCTTCGTTTTATCTTCTACTAACCTGTTCCTACTTAGTCCCCCCATTTCTTCTCACTCGTCATTGTTTTACTTTGCATCTTATATAGAGTTTTATCTCTAGTTCCCTTTTATCACTTTCTTTCTTCTCTTCCTGCTATTTTTTTAAATTGCTCCTCAGTACATATACATGCTGCTTATGTTGCTCAGTTCTGCCATTCACCTGAAGAAGCGACATGTGATGCCCTGAAAGCTTGTGTATAATTCCATCTTTCTACAAGACACTTCTTGGTCCAATAAAAGGTATCAAACCTTCCATCAACTCCTGCTTTCCAAAGACCAATAGGGCTAGAATCTCTTTCTTCATAGTAAAAACAAATGCCTAAGTCACATTTAACAATGCCTGACCCCAAAAGTTAAATTGCAGCCTGCTTTTCTATTTTTATTTATTTATTTAATTATTTAACAATATCAGAATTACAATCTTGAGTCAGAGACTCATTTACAAAGGCTCCACATCAAATTGAATACACAGGTTACAGGACAAACATTAAAAGCTGAGCAAAGTTACATAACAGACACTATTTGTGAAACAACTCCAATGGATAATCTGCAGAGCAGGCAGGATAGGAGTCCCTTGTCTGAGAGAAGGTGGTGAGAGTAGGAGGATGGGGAGAGGGGTGGAGGGTATGCAGGATGGGAGTCCCTTGTCCTAGAAAGAGTGGAAGGTGGCACAAGGCCAGAGAGGTCATGAGGAGAGTGTGGGTGGGAGGTTAGAACATGTCAGTTGCAGTTGCAGGTGCGAGAAGCAATGAGATGGTCATGAAGGAGGGTCTTGAAGAGACTGAGTTTGTTCTCTGTGACAACAAGATTGGGAAAAGAGTTGAGCCAGGAGAGTGCACAGTAGCAGAAAGATCGCTGTCCCAGTGCTGTTCTGCAATATAGGACAAGCAGGAAGGGTCTAGATGAGCTACGGGTAGCGACAGTCATGGTGGATGGTTGCAGGAGTGGGGATAGGCTCCGCAGGGCAAGGCCACATAAAATTTTCCTGGCAAACAGGCAGGTCTGGTACCTTAGCCTTTCATCACAGTTGAGCCAATTAGTGAGACTGTAGAAAGTTCAGGTATGAGTAAGTCTGTTACAACCGGTAACTAATCAGCAGACTTTATTCAAGGAGATTCTATGCAGAATGGTGTTATCTGCAGATCCATAGACTAGGATCCCATAATCTATGAGGGACAGGACAGAGGAGGAGACAGCAAGCTGGAGGGTATCAGGGGGAGACAGTTACGGTGACCGTAAAGCTGACCGATCTTAGTGTTGACAGCAGTGCTGAGGAGGTGAATGTGCTCATGGAAGATGAGCACAGGGTCGCGGGTGATCCCAAGGTATTTGAAGCTGTTGACCTGATCCAGGGGGTAGAGATGGTTGGTATGAATTAGGAGTGGGCTACCTTTAAGTTTGCTTTGGTAGTGGGAGAAAAGCATGACCTTGTTTTTTTAATGGTTTAGTAACACTCTGTGATCAGAGAACGAGGCCTCCACCCTACTGAAGGAGTCCTGTAGGGACAGTTGAAGGGAAATGGGGTTAGTGTAAGAGGAGAAGAGGACAGCATCATTAGCATACATGAGGATTTTCTCAGGGCAGGCTTTGGTTAGGTTGTTGCCAAAAAGGCTGAACAAGATGGGCCCCAGGATGGAGCCCTGGGGCACCCCTGAGCGGAGGGGGAGGCATTTAGAGAGGGTGCCATTTATTTTGACAGGCTGGGATCTAGAGAAGAGGTATTCCTCAAACCAGGTGGGGACCTCATGTGAGAGGCCCAGGTGGGAGAGGGAAGATTGGAGGAGGGGACGATTAACAGTGTTGAAGGCTTTCAACAAATCAGTGAAGACCAAGCCAACCAGATGCCTGTTATCAAGAGCATTGTGGATAAAACTGGTGAACTCCAGGAGCACAGTGGTGGTGCTGTGACCTCTCCTAAAACCATGCTGTTTGCTACAGAGAAGGTTGTGCTTATTGAGATAGTCTGTGAGCTGGTCCGATACAATTTTTTCCAAAGCTTTAGAAAGAGGGGGGAGGATGAAGATAGTGTGGTAGTTCCCAAGGGAGGTACGGTCACACCTTTTGTGGATAGGGGTGATAACAGCCATTTTCCAGACTGAAGGGAACTTACCAAGACAGAGGGAGCAGTTTAGGATGCAGGTGAGGAGGTGGAGGACTACATCCAGGACCAAGCAGAGGAGTCTTAGGTCCAGGGTATCACTACTGTGATGAGTGCCACTAAGGCTTTGAGGAGGTAAGGTTTTGCTTACTGTGCTGAGATGGTTCAGAAATAGAAAGAGAGTGGTGGGGGGGCTGGGGGGCTATGAGGGGTATCAAAGAAATTGGGGAAGTACCGAGCTGAGGTAGAAGGAGGAGTTTGGGATATCAGCGATAAGTTGGGTCAGTGGAGCTAGACCTGTTAATGTTAAGCTGAGTTGTGGTGGCTGACATGTGGGTGCCATTAAGTTCCTTTACATTGTCCCAAGATTTCTGCCCAGAGCCCCAGGTAGAGGCAAAGGACATCCTATAATACTCAGCTTTGGCTTTGCAAATGGCCCAAGTGCACTTTTTACGTGCTGCCTGGTAGCATTGCCTGTCCGAGGGCTTGCCAGATTCTAACACCTTTTGCCAGAGGTGGTCCCAGAGGTGCATCTGGTCAAGTAGAGCCTGTGAGATCCAAGGGGTGTCTGGACCTCTGATAATACACTTTAGTGAGTTGAGCAAAACACTCACAGGTCTGGTTGAAGGACTCGATGAAAAAGTCGAGGGCAGAGTCAATATCAGGGGCATGATTAATTGTGAACCAATCACAATTGGTAAGGTGGTCTTTTAGGAGACCCAGTTTGAGTTGGTGCAAAAGAACCATTTTTTGAGGCCAGTTTCTTATGTTTGCAGAACCAAGAACAGAGAACTGGGGAGTGGTCACATGGCATCTGGGAGGACAGTGGTGCTTAGGATTTTGTGGGGGTGGTTGAATAGGACTAGATCCAGCAGGGTAGAGGAACCATTTAAGGGGTTGATATGGGTGGGGGAGGTAACAAGCGGGGTGAGGTCTAATGCCGCAGTTGCATTCTTGTAGGGGGAGGTGAGTTAGAAAGCCAGTTGATGTTAAAGTCCCCGAGGGTGATTTCCTTAGTTTTAGGGGGAAAGGTGGAGAAGTGATCCATAACCGACTGGAAGGCGAGTTTCTGGTTGCGGGGGGAGGGTATGGACAGATGTGATAATCAGGGGGGCCCCTGGAGTTGCCCAGGCAGACCTGTAGGGTGAGAGCTTGGGCATCAGCCTCAAGCTGGGGGAAGGGGAGTGCGTGTCCCTGCAAGGACTCTTGCAGATACATTGCGCACCCACCACCATGTTTTCCAAGTCTATCCTCATGGAATAGGGTGTACCCAGGAATAGAGATGGCAGAGTCGGGGGTGGACTTTGAGAGTCAGGTTTTGACAAGTGACAGGATATCAGGCTGATGTTGAGCAATCCAGCACTGAAGAACATCAAACTTTTTCAGGAGACTACATACATTTAGGGTCACGATACCTAGCATGGTGAAGGAAGAGCAGTGCTGGGAAGAGATGGTGGGGAAGGGGGGGCCCTGGATTAGGATGCATATTTCCAGACAGCAGAAGGAGGAGGGAGAGTATTCTGAGCAAAGCTAGGTGCGACTGCCGTCGGTGGCTAGCAATGGTGGAATGAGTGGTGGGGGATATAGCAGAGCAGGTCTGGAATAGGTAGGGCACAGAGGAGGGGGAGGGTGTAGAAGAGAGAAGGCAAGGGAGGGTCAGCAAGAGGGTAAGTATGGATATGTGGGGGATGGGTGGTGGGCGGTGGGCTACAGTGGCAGAAGAGTGTTGATACAGCAGGGGGAGCTGTGGAACCATCGGGTATGAGGTGGGAGGGCGGTCAGTGGGGGAGGTGCAGTAAGAGGAGCAGAATGAAGAGTGGGGAGCTAGGGATAGGGCTAAGAGGTGTGCCATAGCTGTGGGAGAGAGAGCCAGCAGGGGAGTAACTAAGGGAGGGAGGTTAAGTGGGTGTTAGATGGAACCCAGTACTGAGGCAACCTGATTAGCGTAGTGGCAATAGCACAGACTTTGGAGTAGAAGGTACGGGGTTCAAGACCAGGGAGGGAGAGGTAAAAAGAGCAGGTCGAAGAGGAGGGACGAGAGGGGGGTGGCAGGGTGGCGGGGTGGAGGGGATGGGGGAACAGGGGACAATACTGACTGTTAGTAGTCACAGATGGGAGGGATGGAAGTAAATTTCCAGCTAAACTGCCTTTCTGGTACAGTTTGCTATACACAGTCACCTGCACTGCGTAACTGGCTACAAAATTAACTTAATGCTTTATTTCATAAAAATAGTTCACAGTGACCCACTGGTGGTGTGTTTTTGCACTCTCCATGAATGAAACACACTGCCATGTATGAAATGTAGGTGAGCTTTCTACCTTTTATGAAAAAAGAAGCGTTATGTTAATTTTGTAGCCTGTTGCTCAGTGCCGGTCTTCTGGAATACTGCTGCTGACGTATCCAAAATTAGACTAACATTTCTGCACATCACCTAAGGCTGTTACCAAGTAGTGATTTTGGTGACAGATTCCTTGCTTGCAGCATAATTATTTTTCTGACGTGGACAAGGTGTATTTGTGGGATTGCCAGCGGAGATCAGCAGGAGCTGTATTTAGTATTAAGAATACCTTTGATACGGATGCATAGTCTAGCTGTGTAAGGCAGTAAAAGGAACTGCTTCAAATTATGTTTGGCATCCATTAGTGTACTGCAACACCAAAATTACAGTGCAGTAGATCACTGTGCAGCCACCACCACCCCTTCTTCCTTTGTGGAAATGCACCCCTCCATCTATAATACCCACAGACTTCACAACAAAACATGACTGGGCTGGGGGGGAGATATCAGCTTGAACTTCAGGGCATGATTTTGTCGGTCAGTGTACTTTAACATAGAGACGTCCTGAGCCCACAGTAAACCTCACGGCCAGACTGATGTTTGAGCTTTAGCAAATGCAGACCCAGGGCAGCCTCAGTCCCTTGGAAAAAAAGGAAAAACAACCACTAAGTGAGGGTATCTATCCTACTGTTGGTCAATATGAATCAGTCAGCAAGGCTTTGGAAATATGACTCACTCACCCAGAACTCAACAGTGAGGCTCACAAAAGAGGCAGGTCCTGTGAATCGCATTGCCACTCTGCATCACTTTGAAACCTAAACATAAAGAAAGAGGACAGACAGAATTGTACAGCTATAGCCTGAAGAAACAATTTAAATTACAATTGTGTAAATCATATGGATAGATTAGAGGATGTGTGAACTGTGTTAGCTGTCCGCTCTGATGAGGAGGATCACGGCACCTCAAAACACTAGTGGCAGGAGCAGATGCACTCTGATCATATCATCAATAAAGAATTGTTTAACTGTTGATTTAAGGGTAAGTGAGTCATATTTCCAGTGTCTCCTAGATTGAAGTATGAGTGATGCACCAAACTACTCCCACCATAGTAAGCCCTGTGGCTGCTGCAATAAAATTTCCTTCAAGGGTTAATTTTGTACAGTTTCTTGGCAGCTCAGGCAAACACCTTCCATGTAATGCATCACAGCACTATGCGCTGGAGCCAGGTGGGAATGTGAAGGACAAGAAAAGGATGAGTATGCCAATGTGGTTCAGAATGCCTTTAACAGAGGTGTTTCTGTAGCCTGGTGGTCCATGGAACTACTAGTAGCTTCTTCTTGATTCCTTAGCATATCGTATATTGTCCCAGTAGCCACTTGGCTAGGTCCATTGGTTGCCCAGAGGGCAACATGTCTGCTGAAATGTGTAACTACCCCTCCCTCAATACTCACACATATAGTAAGGTGTGCCCTGGAACTGTGATCTTGCTGTGTCCTCAGTGTGTTTTTCAACCATGTATTTCAGCACTTTCCATGTGTTCAGACCGCAGGAGTCAATAGGGCAGAGAAGAAGTGTTGACATTATTTGACTCTGTATTGCCAAATGCAGCTATCAAGTGAGATATAATTTCTGCTACATCTTGGGGCTTCATATCTATAATTTTGGGAAAATGGGCTAGTACTTTGACAAAGTGATTGTATTCAGCTGAGACACAAATTGTTTTCTGGGATCCTTTGCCACTTATGGTCATGGGGCCATCCTTTTCCAGCAGCACGGTCCCCCATCAGGGACTTCATATCCTGTCTATTCCATGGTATGGTGTGAAGTAGAGAGTTTGCTGTAGTAGGTGGTTCACTTTCATGCTCCCAATTTCTTGCTTTATAATCCTATAACCACATGACTGCCCTTCTGCAGCTTTTCTTCGATGAGCTGGTGTCATGATGTTTTAATGTTTGGCCAGAGACTGCTGCTGCTATTTTACCATCAGTCTTTTTTAGGTTTTGCCGCTAAGTTAGAAATATAAAATGTGCATACTTTTACAATGCATGTAGAATAATTTATAGAGTATTTTACATTCTTTTTTTTTATTTACACATCCAAGGTGTCTGATACTGCATAAAGCAGAAATGTGAAGCATGAATGGTTTGTGATGGTATCACATATTGAGGATCTATGAAACAAAAAGAATAATGTCAACAACTTATAGTCTGTTTTATATAATGCCTGGCTTGTGTTTCACACAAACTTTTTTAAACATCTTAGTGGTGAACAGACAGCAAACAGACAAGTAAGCGAATTCCCATCTAAAATGCCTTTCTGGTGCAGTTTGCCGTATGGTCTATTGTGAATGTTTGTTTTCACTATTTTTTAAACTTTATTTATTGATTTTGCATGTTACCATATGTATTGTATCAGCATTACAGACAGAGATACATACAAAGGTGTGAGGCTGTATCAAAATAAGGAGAAAGAGACACTTCCTAGCATTACAACAATTGGGAATATACCTAATAGCAAGAAGAAATGTATACTTTATTACTGAATGTCATTGGGCACAAGGAACTCAAAGTACCTAATATGTTAAGGAATAGGAAAGAATACCCCTTCAACCAGTGAACCACTATCAGCCAAGAAGGCACCGTAAGTTAAAGAATAAAGCAGCAGTATCTCTGCTAACATGGCTCTTTAAACAATTCTGTAATACTTAATTACAATAAAATAAACTTCTTCTTTATAATTGTTATGCTAAATTGATCCCCGGACCCACGATTGGTGTAAGTAGGTCACTTGACCTTATAATAGTATGAAATTGTGAACACTTAAGAAGAAAATATTCTGCAAATACAGAGCCTTTTAAATCAAAAATTTCCCAATCGTAGGCTGACAAATATTATACTAACATTAGACTTGCAATGAAATGTAACAAGCATTTTAGTTAGGTAATTACAGTTTGTAGATACAATTTTGTATTTAACAGCAATATCAGAAGCATTAAACATTAAATCACTTCGTTATAAAGGTTCCAGTCTAATAGTCCCTTGCAGGGAACGGATATAGGACCACTCGAAAGGCTTTCTCCCAGCACCCTGTTGCCACTGGAAAGCCTAACCATCTCAATGCCTCAAGTACTGACAGCCTACCAGCTCCTGAAATGTTCAAGCACCACAAAATAGTACTTCCCACCCAACCATCCC
Organism: Neoceratodus forsteri; assembly: GCA_016271365.2. NCBI lineage: Eukaryota > Metazoa > Chordata > Ceratodontiformes > Ceratodontidae > Neoceratodus > Neoceratodus forsteri. Next base: position 115,518,964 of record CM057458.1, on the reverse strand, counting down.
ACCTCCCTCCCACCCTACCTCCCTCCCACCCTGGTTAGCGTGCTCATTTTTCTCACTCCAAACAATCAGCCCACTTCTCTCCATCCACACTCTCCCAGCATTGGTTTAGCTCACCCTCCCAGTCCCCCCTCTGCATCTGATGGTTGCTTCCAACCCACTGTATGCCTTCCGTTACAAATGGGTAGCTTTCCCACTACACACTCACTACTACCATTGACTTTGTCGGGTGTTATTGATTTCACCTCTTAACCAGCTCAGCCAAAGGACCTCTTTCTCCTGACATCAGGCCATTCCCAAGCCACTACCACTTGAATAGTAGGCGCTCCAAGTCTATTGGGGTGCTTGAACTACAGTATTTCTAGGAATCTAGCTGCCTACCCACTCTCAGTCTACCAATGGAGTTCCCAGAGCTGGCAGCTAGAATCACCTGCTCCCAGCAAATGGCACTTACTATCTTCTCTCCACTCCTTGACCAAGGGCTTATCATGGTAAGGGCTTAATCCCACCCTCTGCTCCCTACTGATAATGCTCTGTAGCTGCCCTCTGGTCCCTACCTTTTCCTTTGGATCGTGGTACTTTACATACAATGAACCTATTCCCACCTTAGCCTTCTTAAGCCTACTGCTACCCTACCCTAGTGGCACAACCTCTCAGACACACTGCCTGGATAACCACATCATTCTCCCCTCACAGGGGACTTGGCATGACTGGCTCACATTGGAATTCAACTGTCCTCACCCCTCTGTAATACCCCCTATCTTGCATGGCAGTTGTCATGGGCCTCTGAATTCACCATGCATCTCACAGTGAGCCCAGGCAAATTTTCCTAATCTGCATATCTGAACTGGACCCCTACAGTCCAAGGAGCCTGCTGTCCATGGGAGACATCTCAGGTATCTCCTGAGTATCCTCCTTCTCGTATCTGGCAATATACACCCCAACCGTGGACCCACTAACAATGGTGAGGCAAAGAACTCATGAAGTAGGGGGTCTAAAGATTGTCTCTCTGAAGATAAGCAGCCTTTTCATGAAGCTTCACCAACTTGAAGCATGAGTATCCCTGACCCAACCTGATATTATAGCCCTCAGTGAGACCTGGCTTAATGCCAAAACACCTGACTCTGTGATAGCCATGCATGGATACAATGTATTCAGAAGACCATTAAGGAAGGAGAGGTGGGGGGCTTTCTTATTTACCTGTGTACTTCCCTACTAGCCATAAAACTTCCCATATCCAACCTCTCAAAAGATTGCAAGTATCTGGCTGTTCAAGTGCAACTTGGTTGTGGGCCAGAATTTCTCAATGTCCTCTCCACCTACAGTGCATCCCTCCTAGACATCAGTAATCTGGCCTTAATTCCTTTGCCAGATACGTTAGCCAAATTGGTGGCTCTGGTGAAACCATAGTCATAGGCGATGTTTAACATGAACTAGACTGCTTCCACAAGTGATTCCCATAAAGATCTCATATCAAGCCTGTTTCTCACTCAAATAGTAGAGAGACCCACCCGAATTAACTATAAAACAGGCACGAAAAAGGTAATTGATTGGATCCTTACCACTCACCCCATTAGAATTGTCAAGGTCCAAGTCCTGCCAGACACCATCAGTGACCACTCCCTGGTTCTCTGCACATGGTCTGATCAAAACCCTGATTCTCCCTAAACTGATCTCCTTCACATCCCTTCAGAAGGACTTGATAATGAATTTTAGATCTCACCTGGCACAGATCGATTGGCACTTTCTGGATGCTATACCTGACATCAAGCTGGCCCTAGATTTCTTTATAACACAATTTACCGATGCATGCAACAAATTTGCACCAATCTGTAAACATATGGTTAAAGATAGAACAGCCTCGTGGATCATCCCATCTCTGTTAGCACAAATGTGAGATAGGGATCTAATCTGGTACTGTGCAAAGTACACAGGCTCTCCAGTTGACTGGCAGAGATACTGCGAGGCCACCAATAAGTGTACCACAGCCATCTGGAAGGACAAATCTTCCTACTACAAAGAGCAGCTGGTAAACAACCATGGCAAGCAGAGAGAACTCTGGGCCTCACAGACATCTTTTGCAATGATTACAAAGCTACCCTGCCCATGGTCATATCCAATGGAAATGTACTGTCAGACCCCTTGGACATCGCGGATGCCTTTAATAAGACATTCACAGACCTGAGCCATGTCCTTCCCCCTGATAAAAGCACTGCCTTTATTGTGGGCACCTCTTCCAAGGCTTCCTTGAGCCACCCCAAATTCTATTTCAGATGTGTTCCCCCCCACTGAAACTCTAAGATATGTTTGAAGAGCCCTTGGGAAAACCAGAGTTGGAAGCAACTTTATAGATACCAAACTCTTGGCACTGGCTGGATATACTGGCTACTCCCCTCTCTAAGATTTTCAACCTCTTACTTCGATGCTCAGTTTTCCCCCAGGTCTGGAAGCAGGTGATTATTACCCCAGTTTTCAAAAGTGGAGACTGCATCAGCATTTCCAACTACAAGCCCATCTCCATCTTGACACCACTATCCAAGGCCTTAGAGAAAATAGTTGCAGATTAGCTTGTCAGCTATCTGGACAATTATAATCTCCTGAATGTGCAACAGCATGGTTTCAGGACACTTCACAGCACTGGCATGTCTCTTGTTGAGTACACAAGTCACATTCATGAGGCATTAGACAAAGGACAACTAGTAGGTGCCACCTACTTTGAAGCAACAGGGACTGATTCACAAGGTCAAAGGCCTTTGTTAAATCAAAGACTGACTTACCTTGGTCTCTCTGAGACTGTTGCATGATTCCAGAATTACCTATCTGATCACATATAGAAAGTTAGAATAGCTGATACCCTCTCTGACAATAGGAAGGTCACAGTTGGTGTCCCACAGGGGTCCATATTGGGCCCTCAACCTTTCTGCTTGTTTGTTAACATACTTCCTGAAGCATGCCCATGCTCCAGAATGCTCCTGTATGCTGATGATGTGGTTATGTTCAATAGCAACTCATGTCTTGAAGCTCTCACTACTAACCTTCAGCACAGTTTCACCTCCCTTGAAAACTGGTTTCAAAGCAATAAGCTTGTGTTAAATTACAGAAACCTTTGCCTAGCATATCAACACCATCACAAGCCTGAAATTCAGAATACTGGGGGCCCTCTATTGACAATGCTTGAGTCTCACCTCAGAAGTCTGATGACTAGCCATCTCTAGTCTGATTCTTCCTATACTGGACTATGGCCTCCCCATATATGGGGCCACCTTCAATACTGCATTGAACAGAGTAAGAGTGGTCCTAAATAAAGCCTGCAGATTTGTGAGTGGGTCTGAAAGATTTGCCCATAGCTACTCCCTTTATGTCCTTGCAAACTGGCTTCCACTCCAGGCTAGGATTCAGTATCTGATCTGCCTAATAACCAAGAAAGTCCTGCTGGGCCTGACCCCCTATCTATAGTAATCCTTTTCAATCCAATATATACCATATAACAAGCATGGCTAGGCAAGCTCTATTCATTCCCTATCACAACACAAGCCTGGGTAAACACTCCTTTGCGTCGGGAGCCGCTTTCTGGCTTAATGAACTCCCTGAATTCATTATTTGTGTAACTAGCTTCCTTCTCCTCAAGAAGTCCCTATTCAAAGAACTCACCACAAAATATACTGTGTCCCTTATTGTATTTGCCCTGATACCACCTTCTATCCTCAGAACTGATTCATCTTCCTACCCTGGATCTAGCTCCATACGTTTGCTCTCACCTAGCCTCTCGCTGGCTGTATGACCTCCTGTCTGAGCTAAACCCCCTTTCTCATTTCCTTCAGTGGTCATCTTCCTACTCCTCAACTCAGTCAACATTTACTAATTCCAACCCAGCACTTGATATTAACAAAGTCTTAGCAATTACAGCATTTGTTCCATTCTCAATTTTTGCTCTGAGTTCCCTATATATAGAATAGTGGATGGGCTCCCATCCACAACAAGGCTGTGTTTCCATCGAGGGTGTTGACGACATCAGAGAGACTTTGAGGCGAAGCTGAGAGGTCTCCGTGATCATCAACTCCCAGTGAGCTACTACGGTTGTCAGATGGGTGACCATCTACTATTTTATATAGTATATGGTTTTCCGCAATGTGTTTGAACCTTGTTAACACCTGCACACTGGTCCTGGCTAGATTCCAGTTCTCTCCACTTCAGTCCCCAATAATTTCAGTACTCATCGCTGCATTCCTGTCCAGAGTCCTGTCCCCAAAGGTATAGGTCCTTCATGCAGCAGTCACGCTCTGCTCCGACAACTGTGCCAGTAATTAAAAAAAAACTGCAAAGTAACAGTTTGGATACATGGAACTGACTTTAGTAGTCCATATCCAAACTGTGTCTATGAAGAATTCGCCCGACCACACCGCTCACTAAGTACAGGCACCATTTTCGAGTGAATTTTTTGAAAACAGCACTGTTGCAGCCAATCAGATGGAAGATTAAGGATAAAAAGTTGTTGTACTATCGATGTGACGTCAGAACGATAGTACAACAACTTTTTTTGACCTTTGAACTGCCCTACAACAAGATTTGTAAAACCTTTGTTTTCCATACACAATAAGCCCTACCCATATACTATATTGCTTATCAAGTACAATCGACTATGATCATGCTTGAGCTGCTTTGCATTGACACTGTACAACCAATTGTTTATAAATGTACTGACTAGGCTCAGTTGAGCTGCTGCCTGTAACATCACTTCATGTACTCGTTGTATTTTTGAAGTGGAACTTTTGCAAATAGGCATTTATGCTCAAAGGTGTTTCTATCCAAACAAATAAATAAATAAAATTAAAAAATAAATATAACATTACTAAGACAGGGTCAGAAATGAATTAACTGGTGCAAGACGAGGACAGGTTTCGGGAACCAACTTGGGGGGAGACCATACGTATTTATAAATTGTGGCACAGCACCAAATGTCAAAGTAGATTGCAAATCTTAACAACACGAAGATTAAAATCTGATCAAGTTTTTCATGAATATAGTTTAGTTACTAAATCTTGGTCTCCCCAAGAAGATGTACTCATTGCCTGGTGTTACAGTTAGTAGTCCAAAAATGAATCCTCCGTTCCTGAATTGCGCATATCTTCACTCCGTCGTACTTCGGCCACCCTTTTTGCCACATACTTAGCCACATCCTTGGGGTCAGAGAAAACATATGTAACCCCCCCCCCCTTTTAGGTTGTCTAGCAATCCTGATGGTAAAGTGCTAAAGGGGGGGCACAAGCTAGAAACCAGATGTCTCACTCAGGATAACCGATAGCTCCTTGTAGGCATGTAAAAGAATGTCCTTACCTTGTCCTGGAAGTTCATAATGGACAGGCTTTTATCTCTTTCACCACTAGCTGAACCGGGCACACACTGGAACTGCAGAGATCCACAATACAGGGACACAGGGCTGATGGAGCAAACTTTTTGAGTTAGGGCATACTAAATCAAGGCATCTTTAAAAACATAAATAACTTAAATTTAATTTTCCTTTCAGAGCAATCACCAATAAATTAAACAGCTCCATGGAGCTTAGGGGCATATACAGAGCAGGCAGGAAAATTTTCAGACAGATTATTCTCAGCAGTGTGGTGCTGTGGATTCCTTTCACAGTGGTGTAAGCAGACAGAAGATTTGGATTCAGACAAGCTATGGCAACTGAGCCCGAAGGCTCCTCTTACTCTGACAGCATGGGTCCCCTCTGAGGGACTCCCAGACTGCTCAGATTAGTTACTAACCATGGCATTTACTGCTTGATGGTCTGACCTTAGGGTACTACCCAACACACACCACAGTGCCCTTAGCTATGGCACCAAATGGGTCCCAGGACCCTGAGGCCTATCACTACAGGTCCACTTCCCAAGGCAGTGTGCCATATGGGAAGGACTGGTCCAGGTTGCACACCACTGAACCAGCCACACTGTAAGTCTTTCATGGCTGCAGTGCCCCCTTTGCCCTTGCTATCTGCTTCCAGAAAGACAGTCCATTACACTGGACCCACCCGGTGCCTGCAGAGCATGAGTGGCCCAAAGTCATCCAGTAACCTACCACGGCAGATTGCTAATGCAGGATCCCAACTACAAATGGCCGCTTTCCTGCAAACCAACCCTGGGAACTCCCGGACATGGACCAATGCTGCAAACCACTTAGGCCACACTCTCCCAGCTGGGAGCAGACCCCCCGGCCACCTGTTTGCTCTGCTCCCACCAGTCTTCTCTCCTCCTTTCCTGCCTTACCCTCCACTCTTAAAGGGTGAAAGCCCTGGGCTCCGCTCATGGGTGGGAATCCACCTACACTCGACCGGACTGCCACCAGCGGGAGATTGAGCAGTGAAATGCAATAGTAAGCCTCCCCTCAAGGGGTGGCTTACACTCTCCCTCTCTTAAACCATTCCCCTCCTGGAGAATGAGGCATCTCTGCCATCCACGAAACTCACTAGTGAGGCAGATATGCACAGTCTCCGCACCCACCATGACCTCCAGAGGCATGCAGTACACCCGGGGGCTCCCACCCAGGGCAAAAGAGAACCCAATTTTCTGACTGCTCTGCCCATATGGTAAAAACAAAATAGCAAACAGCAATTCCAGGCACAATAGAAGCACAAATAAAATACAGCTGGTTTGACTTTAAGAGCTTTGAATTTCCTTTCCTTTTCTAAACAAGCACTCCCACACAGAATTCAACCTTTCACTCATGCACACACACTCACATGCACAACAACATAGCCCATACTCATGCACCCAATCATTCACACCCTAAATTCCTCAAATTATTTTTTTTTTTTTTAAATGGTGTAAAACATTTTTAACTAAAATAATATCTCAGAAGCAGTCCCACAGTCCAGTTCACTAGGGAGTGCAGTCCTGCAGTCCTACTCTGGACATAGACTTAACTCAGTCTTCTTCTTCGGCTCCAGTGGTAAACTTGAACAAACTAAAACAGTCCTGGCAACACAGGAAACTCTCTCTCTTCACCTTCAAATGGCGAGTCCACCACCGCAGGGGTAGAAGAATGCTAGGTCTGGGTAAGTGGCCTCTTGATGAAATGAGTCTAGGGACGTGATGTAATGCTTCAGTCTTCCTCTTTCCACATCCTGAACCATACAGAAGCATTTAAACTGGGTCAACCCAGTCCAGGCTGCAGAATGGCAAAGTGTCCTGGCACGCTGGGTAACCTCAGCTAAAGGGGGGCTAATATCCCAATTCCTTAGCTGCACCTTTTCAATCATGGCTCTAAACAGCCAATTGGTTCTCTTTTCTTCACTGATGTCCCAGAGCCTCTTAGGAAGATAAGAGTAGTCAGTAAAAGGATATTCAGCACGCATCCTGTGTCTCACAAACCTCTCCGCCTGTAACCACTCAAGGAACTCTCTTATGCAGGTCGGTCAGTCTTGACCTGGCTCCAACCACACTCCTGTTCAATACTGAGCATTGATGAGGTCAGACAGTAGTAACCCATCCATTCTCACCCTAGTAGCCTTGCATATCACCGGGAGGTGAAGCGCATTGTCAGGATAGTGCAGCATTGGGGATGGCTCACTGCACCTCTTGGTCGGCAAACTGGTATCACCGTGGGGCTTCTCCAAGAGGTGCTGGAACTAGATCATCATGCATAGATGGTGCTTCAGTAATTGGAGGAGATACTTGTCCTGAGGTCTGATTCCTGGTACCCCTCAAAGTGCAACTACTGTCAGGCGAGGGAGCTCGAGCGGTGTTCCCTGGGTCCTGGGAAACTCACCAGTTTGCGTAATGGCATCCCTCACCCACTCCCTCTGCAACAGGGAGAACCAGCAGCATTTGGCGGGGAGGAGCTGGGCAGACATCTGGGCCCCTCCATGCCTCCAGGACTTTCTTTCTCAATTGACTCTACCACCACATCAGAGGTAGGGTCTGGGTACACGGTCTTCACCATCTCCACTTTAATCTCTTCCCACCCCTCCAGGCTACCTAAAGAGGTGGTCGACATTTCGGCCAAAGATGATGCAGACAGAAAAGAACAGGCAAAGGTGTATGGGGGCATTCCACACACTCCCACTTGGGCTGCTCCTGCGCATCCAGGGCACAATGGAACTTGGACCACACCAGGCCCTCGGAAACCACACCACATGCAACACTCGCCACCATCTCCTCTTCCTGCTGCTCACCATAGCCACGAAAGCATAGAGGCTGGCACAGTAGCCTGGGGCTCCTCATCAGTGATCTTTTCAGCCATTTGAACTTTTTCTCTTTTTGCTGTAACTTTCTGTACTCACTCGTTAATGGCACCACTCCTATCACATGCTGCCCTTTCTGTAATGGTGCCTTACTGCAGAACCTCCAGGCATAATCCCACCCACCAACCAATCAACAGTATTCCTCTAATCCATATTACATAGTTCTTGCATAGCAACTAGTCCTCAGGCAAGGGAAAGATGGCCTAATGACACGAAAATAAGGGCAATATGGTGGCCACTCAGAATGATGCAAAAACAATAAAACAGGGAACCCACCACACAGTGTGCCCAAACGTTGCCTCACAGCCCAGGGGACCTCAAAAATACATCCTGGATGAACCTCCACATTTGTAACCCCCCTTTTAGCCTGTCTAGGGGTCCTGATGGTAAAGTGCTAATGTGGGCACAAGCCAGAAACCAGGTATCTCTCTCAGGATAACTAACAGCCCCTTGTAGGAATATAAAAGATGATCCTTACTTGTCCTGGAAGTTTATAATGGACAGGCCTGTACCTCACTCACCATTAGCTGAACCAGGCACACACTGGAACTGCAGGGGTCCACAATGCAGGGCCATGGGGCTGATGGAGTAAACTTTTTGAGTTGGGGCATACTAAATCAAGGCACAGAGAGATCATGTTTTAAAAAATAAATAACTTAAATTTAATTTTCCTTTCAAAGCAATCACTAATAAATTAAACACCTCCACTGATCTTAGGGGCATATACAGAGTAGGCAGGAACATTTGCAGACAGATTACTCTAAGCAGTGCAGTGCTAAAGATTCCTTTTAAAGTGGCCTGGGCAGACTGAAGATTTGGGTTCAGACAAGCTAAGGAAACCAAGCCCGAAGGCTCCTCTTACTCTAACAACACGGGTTCCCTCCAAGGGACTCCCAGGCCACTCAGATTAGTTGCTCACAACTGGCTTTACTACTCAATGGCTTGACTTCAGGGTCCTGCCAACATACGCCACAGCACCTTTAGCTATGGCACCAAATGGGTCCCATGACCCCTGAAGCATACCACCATTGGCCCAATTCCCGAAGCAGCGTGCCACATGGGAAGGACTGGTCCAGGCTGCCACCACCAAACCAGCAACACTGCAGCTCTCTCACCACTGCAGTGCCTCCACTGCCCTTGCTATCTGCTCCCAGACAGATGGTAAATCACCCCGGACTCACCTATGGTCTATATATCATTTTAGGCACCTAATTGAATGTAGTAAAAGGACAAAACAGTGCTGACTAACAATGATTTGAAACTTTTTTAAGTAGAAAGTAACTGGACACAGCACTGTGAAGTAGGATATGCAGTACAATAATAATATACTATAAAAATTAATAATATATTTTGTGTGTACCATGAGATACTGAACTGTATATTACATATTAACAGAATCACAAGCATTAACAAAGAGAGAGAAAAAAGAATAATATACCCCATGAACAAGCTCCTTATGGGAGTGAAACGTAGGGGAATAAAAATAAATGTTATTGGAACTGATAGAGTCTTCTGGTATTATTTAAAGGGCCCCCAGCCTCATTTTTTGTGCATTTTTATGGAAAAGCCTCGGGTTGGGGGTGGGGGGTTGAAGATGTTCTAGGAAGAACAAGCTCCATTACCCACCAAACCAGGGAGACTGACTCCTCTTCATATTTGACCCATGTTGCTGTCGAGCTGCTCGTAGAAGCATTTGCTTCATGCTGACCCCTAACAATGTTCTAGGACTCTCTGCTAGAGCTACCATTCGTGATGGGTGATTCCGTAGACTTTTTTAAAGTGCAGAGGGAAGGTCGATGGATCTTGATTAAGAGCCCGGCCCAGCCAAGCCTCAACAAAGCTTTTAATATTTCCCTCCATGCCTTCAGGCAGTCCCACCAAATGAGCATTGTTGGCCCATGTTAGGTTCTCAATGGCCTCAAGTCTCTGCTGCAGAGTTTGGTTTTCTTGAATCAACTTAACAGAGACTTTGTGGGTTTTCCTGACAGTGGATTCAGCTTCGTCTACTTTCTCTTGAACAGTGTCCAGTTATTGTTTCAAGGCTGTGACTTTACTCATTACACCATCTAGTTTTTTGTGAACTTCTTGAACCAATCTGCAGAGTTGTATAAGGGTATGATTCACAGTTGTCAAAGTGATTTCACCTTCAGCCTGCTGTTGTGAAGATGGTGGATCTAAAATCTGTTCGCTTGTTCCAGGCAAGTTAGACTTTGGCTTGAATAAGTCTGAGTGTAGACAAGAACCTTTTGCACTACCCATTTCTAAAAGCTGGTCGCTGTCCTAGTATCTGAGATACACAGTCTGAAGCACAAAACACATTTTAAAATAGATCAATAATGTAGATAAAAATTTTTTCAGGAGCTGATCTAACATGCATTTGCTCCTCTCGCTGTCCAGGCCACACCCCCATTTTCACTTTTTTAATTAGCTGAAGATGCCTGTGTCTCGTGAAAGGAACAAAAATGGTGATTTCTTAATGTGTTTTTTTTTTTAAAGCATATGAGGAAAACACTGTTTTACACACCAGAATGTGTTTGACAGGAATGCCATGATAACTGTCTGTGTATTATGAAAAAGGTTGGTTTTTAGGGCTGTGGAAGGAGCCTACAGCCATTTCGCAAGAGCTCTGTAGCTCAGAAAATGGCTGATCACAAAACCCCTTCCACTGGACTTTAGAAAATATTCTTCCGAAAACTCAGCAGAGCTTAAACCCCTCCTCACCAGGATTGGCCTACGGAATAACAGCCTCACTATTTCAGCTGTTACTTCTGCATTCTGATGCGTGAACTGTGCATGTGCACGGCTAGTGCGCATGCACAGAGTCATGCACATACGCAGTTCTGCAGGTGCCACCATGTTGCAAATGGCAAAATGCCATTCAGTATTTTCTATGCCCCCCAAGTCATGCCCGACATCTCATGTGGCATACTGGGAGCCCACCCCAGTGTGCGGAATATTTTTTTTCTGTAAATTAGAAAACAGTCCCTTGTCGCGTTTCTTTTTTCCCTGGTGCGCCCCTGCCCAAGTCCTGCCTGACATCAGGGTGCCCAGTCCCCATGTTGGCATTCATGTGGCACACTGGAGCCCACCCCAGTGTGCCAAAATGTTTTTTTTTGTTGTAAATTAGAAAATAGTCCCTCGTTGTTGAGTTCTTCTACCCTGTGAAACTGAAAATGGTCCCTCATCATCACTGCAGTCCCCTTCCCCTCTTCCCACCTTCCCACTGAGCACCCACCTCCCCACACCCCCCTTACCCATACTTACATCCAGAGGTCAATGATGTCATCTTTTCTGGGCTGGGACATGTCTGCACTCTTCAAAGCCCAACCGCGAACTGAAGAATTAAAGGTAAGCGTGCAATACAGCCATTCAATGGGGGTTTCAACTTATGCTGATATCTCAGCTATTTTTTTGGAATTTTTGCCCCAAATTTTCAACATGTTCTTGGGACCCCACCTCGTGGAAACTGTCACTATCATTTTGTTATTCGGTCCCGAAAGGTGATTTTACGGTCACTGCGTGGAATCACCTTTTGGGACTGATCACTAAATGACAGTGTCACCTATTCATGAGGTGGGGTCCCCAAAAGCCCATGTTACAAATGTGGTGAAAAAATTCTAAAAAATGACTGCATTACGAGCATGCATTGCACAGTCTCTACAGACGCGCCTAATGTCATCAATTTTTAATATTTTCACTCCACATTTTTAACATTTTCATTTTTGCACACCTCCTTCAAAACAGTACAGTTGTCATTTTCCACAACCTGCCCAAAATGTGTTTTCACACCTGTGGTGCAGAATTGCGCATTTGCTCTGCGCAATCACCTGGCAGGACAATTGAACAAAATGACACTGGCATTGTTTACGAGGAGTGGTCCAAAAAAGGCCATGTTGAAAATTTGGTGAAACACTTCCAAAAAATGGCCAAATTACACCTGGGCGTTGAATAATTTCTACGGACATGTGTAACTTTCATCACTTGGTAGCTCTTCACAGTCCTATCAGCTCTGGCTAGAACGTGTTCATATTGCAGTGACTGGAGTAGCCTGAGACAATTTCATTGAAATACTGTGATATAAAACATTTTTAATCATCCCGTAACTCCTTGCAGTTTTGAAGAGACATGTACCCAACCCTTCATGCTTCATCTGCCCATACACAGTTTAAAAGACTTCTCATTGGGTGTTTCATTTTATTTCACAGTTTGTTTGCCAAGGATAACCTGAGATGCAATATCTTGTTTTCAGTGGGCTCCTGTTGTTACCCAGTTTTACAGCTGTGGGATGGGGCAGATGCTCATGAAGTTTAGTGACTTACTCAAGGTTGTATGGTGAGTGTTTTTTTTTTCTCCATGTCTATATCTTTAGACCATTGCCAGGATCCCAGTCTATGTTGCCCATCTGCACTGAGATCAGACCAAATGGGTGATGTAGAGTAAGGATGCAAGCCAAGTACCTGCCTTCCATCACACTGACTTGCACCTGAATCAAACTAGTAAACCACTGCCAATGTCCTGAAGTCCAACAAAAGGGACTTTTACTTTTTTGGAGTTATGGCTAACTGAAACTTGCAAGAGCTTGCACTAATCAAGTTGTTTACAGCATAATGAAGCAGCACAGCTACCCACTGGAAACAAACCTTTGAAAGGAAACTTGCACTGGGTGTAGGATGGGGTGGGGGCTATTACATGCTCTTAACTATAAAAAGAAAATCCAACAGAGTTGGAAAATATCAAGCATATTTGACTTGTGACCAGGCTCTGCTAGCCCACAAGCAACAAGTCCTAGTCATTGCCTAAATATTTTTGACACTCACTTGGTCTGTGCTGCTGAGTAACCCTTTTATGCAGTGCAAGGCTGCTGAATAAGGGGCAACATGGCTATTTGTTGCCACACCCCTCCCCTTGCCCACCTGCATACATTATATTTTGTGTGGCACTAACCATCTTTACCCACTCAGCCAGTGGCGGAGCCAGAGGGGGGCCTGGGGGGGCGGTTGCCCCTCCTGGCTGCCCCAGTATGAGTAGTGGTGCCCCACCACTATCTTTATTCACTGTTTAGTGCCCATTATGGAGCCCATGATTGACTGAATGGCCCCCCCCAGCTCCCAAATGCTCCCAAACCTGGCTCCGCCACTGCACTCAGCAGTCCCTCTTGAATATGGGAATCCAGCGCAAACCCCAGTTTGCACAGGCAAAGACCCCTTTAGTGCCTACACAAACATTTGAATATCAGGCCCCTGTTGTTGAAAACCAAAATCAGTCACCATGTGCAGAACTCTGCATGATAAACATGCCAAGCACAGCAGTGTAGTACGATGTGGCCCGCAGCCACAAAACCAAAGAGTAGATTTTTGGGAGCAGAAATGGTGCAACTCATTATCCGTGTGCACCAATGTGCATGAGGAGAAACTTGCATACAGTTGTCGAGCTACATGTGTACCAACACACAGTGAAGGTATGGATTTTGGTAGTGGAAATGGTGATGAAACAACCACCATGTCACCATATACACCACTATGCATGCCAAACTACCTCAGTACAATTTTATTAGTAACATGTGCCACACACCACAAAACAGAACCATCCAGTAAGATAACACAAGTAACGCCATGGATCCTGCATGCCCTAGTGGGCAGAGGCATGACAGACAGTACTTCATGAAGCCTGTCCCTCAAATTAACTTCTTTTTATCCTTTGACCTCCGTGGCAGTGCACACATAACTGTGATGCTCATAGCCAAGTCGGATGCATGAGGAGACAGGCATACAGTCTCCTCCAGTGCATTTGCACATCTGTCTGTCTGTCTAAACGGGTGCCTGGTTTCAGCGTTCAGCAATCATAGATAACCATGCATTGTACTAATGTAGCCAGGGAGCATGTCATGCTCTCTCCCTCAGAATAGTGAACACTTCACCATCAGCTAGTGCACTGATGCCAAAACACTGTTGGGAGAAACACTTGACAGTTTCCATGAGAGAGTGCAGTACTATGAATCTTAGTGTCTGCATTGCACATATTCAATTTCTTTTGGATAGAGCTCATTAATCTGTTCAGTGCAGAAAATAACTTTTCTAAACAGACTGTAGTTAACTGATTATGTAAACTGACTGAGTAATACTACTCTGTGATAACACCTTCAGTGTGCAATAAATCACACTCACAGAGTGAGACACTCAGGAATGTAACACCTGCACTGCTTCTCTGCATGCCTGAAGAGAAAACAGTCCTCAAGAAGCAGCTTCAATTTGCGGGTACAGAAAAAACAAATTCTGGTCAGAGCTGATGCAGCTGCGCTGAGCTTTGAGGAGCAGGGGCAGAGTGTAGATTTTCAGAGCGTCTTGGGTGCCGCGGCAGAGCTTTTTGAAGCAGTTTCAGATTGTGACTTTTTAGAGCAGTGCTGGTGCCACGGTAGAGTAGCTTTTATAACTGGCACTGGAGTATGCCAGTTGAAAGCTGGCGGTGATGTCAGAACTGCACATAAACGATATTCACGCATGCGCAGTTCAGTTGCAGCATCACTTCCGCTGTTGAAGAAAGTAGTTCACTGGGGGGGGGTGATGCAGAGGGAAGCTCCATCCATGGAGGTGATGGGAGGAGGAGACACCACAGACAAACAGCGATTTCAGCGCTGTGGACAGCAGACTGCATCACTGTAGGAGAAGACGGCGATCAGTTCTGCTTTTATCCTACAGTGATGTGATCCCAAAATGACTGCAGGGCTCTGCCCACACAGCCATAAAACAAACTCTGGCCAGAGCCGACAGGGCTGCAGGAGAGGAATGTGGGTCATCATTAGGATACGAGGAGGCTCATACAGTTACAACTGGCAATAAAGGTAATGAAAGTGTAACATCAGACCTGGTACTGTATTGACTGCCCAGAAGGCATATTTTCAACAGTTGGTTAGTAGATGAAAGTATTAACAAAAAACTTTACATATAAACCACAATAACAGTAAATATAAATGTATATTGAAGTCTATTTTGCACATGTTGGGGTGAAGCACTGAGGGTATAAAATGTTTGGATGTTTATCCATATATATTCCTTCTCTTGAGAGATTTTATCTTGCACTGTGGATCCAATGAACTCTGCGATACAAAATACAAATGTCAGGCATGTGTTCTAAAAAACAATAAAAAGCAGGACATTATTATATCAGATGCTCATTTAGTCATAATCATACAGTGGCAGCCATAGAAGTGTCTCAGTACTGAGGTATACCTAGGTATACTGAGGCAGAACAAGGCAAAATCACATTACAGTTCATGCAGATTGCAACTTGAGTGCCTCAGTGGTACCTTGAGGTAGGCAACGTTTAGATAACTACCACTATAATACAATAAAAAACACTTCTGTTGCAAAGTATGTCTGTCATCTTTATATACAGGAAGTAAAGATTATCTATAGAGATCATTCACGCCTGGGCTATAGTGAGCCCCCAAGGTATAGATCCATTGTGGCTGAGCATGTGATATAATAATGCCCTGCTTTTTATCTAAAGTTTTAGAATAGATTCATGATATTTGAAATCATTGTACTGCAGAGTTCATTGGCTCCACAGTTCTAAAGAAAATGTCTCTCAAGAAAATTGATATATGGGGTGGGGTGTGGCCTGGCTCTGATGAAAATGGCAGCCTAATTATCTCTCTCCCTGGGCCTTCCAGTAATCATCCTTCATTCTTAACTATCCAGGCATCTCTGCTGTGCCTCCAGCTAAGATCTACCTTACAGGTACACCAGGACCACTACGGTGAACTTTTGGATCATTATCAAGCTTCTACGTACCTTTTTTCTTACTCTAAAATTCCCTGTCATCTGAGGCCTGTACAATGGCTGAAAGCTCAATGAACACCAGCTCTCTTACAAAAATCAAGTCTATGTTTCAACAACTAATATCCAAAATGACTTCAAATTAGCTACCCAGCAAAACATCACAAATATGCAATCATTGGATCTCAGACTTACCTCAACAGAAGCTAAAACTACTCAAAATGAGTCATCGATCCAAAGACTTGCATGCTACTATAAGGGAACAAGACAGAGTAATCAAAGGTTTACAAAACAAAACTACAAGTATCTTACAGGGAGGAATAGGGTGCAGGAATACACTATTTGTAAGTGAAAAAGATGTTCCAGGACTAGAGGGCATGGGATAAAGTTGGAGGGAGAATGATTCAGAGGAAACGTGAGGAAGAATTTCTTCACAAAATGGGTGGTGGATAAGTGGAACACCATGCAAGAGGAAGTGGTGGGGGCTGAAACAATCATAGGATTTAAGAATGTATGGAATAGACATAAAGGAATTCTGGAGGTCAGGGTTAAGGGGCAACAGACTTCTAGGAAAACATAAAGTGAACTTACAAGCTCAAATGGGCAGACTGGGTGGGCCGTAGGACCTTGTCTGCCGACACTGTCTAAGTATCTATGTATCTGTGATGATCTAGAAAACAGAAACCGGAGGAACAACCTCTATTTTCTTGGCTTCCCTGAAGGCACTGAACCTGGGGACACCAGCGAATTACTACTACACATTCTTCCAGTCATGCTTAAGCTTCCCCCCGATCAGACCCTTGTGATTGCGTGCTCACATTGAACTTTAGGTTCATGTCCAAGGTCTGATCAGAAATCATGGCTGATTGTAGCCACATTCCTAAACTACTGTCATACAGAGTTAATCTTATGCAGATCAAGATAGTTAGGGGACCTGTCTTGGCAAGACTACAAAATTCTAATCTTCCGAGATTTCTCCAAAGAATTATCCAGTAAAAGAAGGGCTTTTAACCCACTTAAACCCATACTCCATCAGAGAAGTATCAAATTTGCATTAAGTAAGTAAGTAGTAAGTAAAGTAAGTAAAATGTATTTCTTAAGCACCTTTCAAATTATCAAGGTGCTAAACAAAAGTAAATATACAATATTATCAGACAGTAGCAGTAATACATTTTAAATACTTTTAGAAAACGCCTGATAAAACAAGTGGGTTTTAAGTTCTGATTTAAAATTCGAGATGGTCAGGCATTCCCTTAACTGACAAGGTAAAGAATTCCACAGTGTGGGTGCAGCATGAGGAAAAGCATGTTTTTAACGATGTTTTTAACCGAACCCTGGGAATCTCTAGCAATCCCTCATCGGTGGATCAGAGTGGGAGGGAGGGGCAATAAGGAATAAGGAGCTCTTGAAGATATTGGGGTCCCTGCTTGTGTAGGGCTTTATAGGTCAGCAATCTGACCTTAAAGGTGATCCACCACTGTGCCAGCAGCCAGTGCAGTTCATGCAACACAGGTGTAATATGGCTAGTCACTGATGTACTAGTCAAAAGCCTGGCTGCCGCGTTCTGCACTAGCTGCAAGCGACGGATATCAACCCTGCTGTACCCTGCTTGTTTATAAATAATTCATTCAAAGACTTTAATTCTCTAGAAGCACTCTCAGATTATCTTAATTACTATCCTACCAAAACTCCATCTCCAACTCGCAATGCTGTCTCCTAACCTATGGTCAGTTCTGAACCTCCCCAAGCTACTCCGCAAGCTGCTCACCTCAATGGAAATAATGTTGTCCCTGGTGATCCCATTTCTGGAGATGTATCTGCTGTCCTCCCCACCAGACTTTTGGCACAGATTCAGGTGAGGTATTCTTTAGGTCACCATGCTAAGAACATCTACAGTGTGGCTGCAGATTCTGGAGTGCCCCCTAGTTCCACTGAGTGTCACACCAGTTTTTCTTCCCCCCTTACTCTTTCAAATAAATATGCTCTATTGGAAGAAGAACTGCTTTCCTCCCAAGAAGATATTCAAGATGAAGAAAATGCTCTGATGCTCTCTAACTTCAATAAGGACCTAAAAGGCTTATACTCCACAGACTCCTCCTGGGCTGAGCTAGTCTCCAGTTCCCAAGTGG
Organism: Neoceratodus forsteri; assembly: GCA_016271365.2. Lineage (NCBI taxonomy): Eukaryota > Metazoa > Chordata > Ceratodontiformes > Ceratodontidae > Neoceratodus > Neoceratodus forsteri. The sequence goes on along the minus strand of CM057458.1, from coordinate 115,500,824 downwards.
AGCCCTTTGAGCCCCCAAAAAAGAAATTAAAGGGGATGCTAAATAATAAATCCTTGCATGCTATGTTGGGTGCCAAGAATGTTAATACTACTTGATGTTCATGGTGGTCTTACATTCTTAATGATATTTCTGTAATAGGATTTTTATCCTATTAGTGTAGTATGAGCCATTTGCCCATTGCTAGTTATGTGTTGCTCATATCTTCCACAACTTAGTCAGCATTTTATTTCACTGGTTGTGGAATGATACAGATATACTTTGTGATAACAAGCTCCAATATGGAGGGTTTCTTAAGGCCAACCTCTTAGTTCTAAGTGCCTCTACACCTCCTGCTGATCTACATTGCTGTGCAGTTTTGTTATGCGCACAATGAAGGTGTATATGCATTTAGTAACAAATCTCCCACTGATAGATTCAATGGGCAATTTCTTTAGTTCTGTGACAACATGTACTTAAGGAACCATCTGACTGAGCCCAATATGAGCTGTTTATACCCACTGTACTAACCTCAACGTACATTTACCCTTCTGACTATTTACTATCACTTCCAGCAGGTTATGAAGTGGTAACGCTGTACATCATGGTCTTAAATTAATTGCGGTGGTTTTTTTCTTTCAGTGTAATTCCTTAAGGCTGTTTTCACAGCAGACTTTTTGTTATAAGTAGGGGACACTCAAGCAATGTCCTACTTATAGTATTCTTAACTTTTTGTTATGTTTTAATCTCTACTAGAAGCACCAGTGTTATTGCTAACTCATCACTTCCATAATAGTTCTCAATACAATTTTTCTTCCCTTCCCCACCCCTTTCACACATTATTCAAATTCATTGAAATCAAATACATAAATTCCAATTACAACCCTAATATATACCCTTCTCTCAACCACCACTGTATTATTGATACAGGATTCATATGTATCACGTCCTTACTCCTTATGCTTATTTCTATTAATATAGGGCAGGCTATTTTCAAGTTTCTTGGAGCACCCTAATTAGACACCCAGCATCTAACAAGTATATTGTGGTATATAATCCAGGCTTGAAGCTTAGAATTAGATTGTTGATACAGGGCTGAATAATAAATAGTTGGGGCTTGTTAGACCTATATATAGACCCAATTACGCCACTATATACTCTTGGCCATAATTTAGGCAATGTTCAAGCCAATTACTTGTACCCATTTTAGATGCTTACATGAATAGCTCCAGCTAACTTTGAAGCCTGAGTTATCATAATCCCCACTTAATGCACATTATATTTATTACTATATAATCATTTCATTTGTATATCATTTTTTATTATGGGTTAGCAATCATCTGGATGCTTTATTGAGATATAAGGTACAATCATTTTATTTTTCATTTGACTCTTTGAATGCCCCTCTCCTATACATAATTTCAGATGATTTTATATAATCTGACTTTGAGGGTTCTGTCACGTTGTCAGTCCTGGCTTAGGTTTATTACTACAGCCTGTGCCAGTATGTTAGGATGGCACATTTCCTAAGTCTGAACTGATATCTGATTCCAGTTCAGCTTATATCATTACTGCCTGGTTAGTTGATTACAATTTTCAATCTTTTCTAACTGTTATAAGTGATGATTCTGGTTTCCTTAGGGGAATTTAAATGATTGTTCTGCTACTTGCTACTATAATACCATATGTTGAATTGATTCTTTTATTATAGTTTGCAACTTAGGACTTTTTCTCCTAACTTTACTAACTACTTAACTGGCCCAGTTGTGCAGTAGCAGAGTCTCTGGTATTTCGTGCCGACTCTCATCTCTCCACACAACATAAATGTTATGTTACAGTTATTATATAATAATACGTTTCATTTTTAAAATAGTTATAAGGTTTCAAATGTTTTCTCTATACTGTTCTTGTCTATACTCTCTATACTGTCATTCAGATAGACAACTTGGTAAATTCTACACTAACATTTCTGATCCATACAATTTTATAGTCCTGCTTGCCTCTATAGGTTTGTACTTTCTCCCTGTTGAACCTATGACGTCTCCAGTTTTATTCAGAATGAGTCCCTTGAGTCCAAGATTATTGTTGTATCTCCCATCCCATTTCTCATGGGTGACTTAATAATATATTCTTGGAACATCAAGGGACTTAATTCTCCTTGTAAGCATAAGCAAACTCTTACCTACCTTAAAAAGCATAAAGTTCAAATTGCTTTCTTCCAAGAAACTAAACTATTAACTGATGACATCATTAGACTCAAGAGGGACTGGGTAGGCCAAATTTTTGCTTCCTCCTTTTCCTCAAAAAAACATGGAGTAGCTATCCTATTACATAAAAATCATAATTGGACTCCTGTTAACACTATTACTGATTTAGAAGGCAGATGGGTAATAGTTATATTAAATACCCCTACAGGTCCATTATGTTAATTAATGTATTTGCCCCTAACTTTGACTCTCCAGAATTTTTTCATAATTTGGCTCAACAAATTATGTTAAATAACAACAATAACTTACCAATCCTGATGGGTGGTGACTGTAACCTTGCCCTGAAAGCCTACCTTGATAGGAGTAACTCTTCCCAAAATGCTTATCCTAGAAGTATCAATGCCCTATCAATGCTACTGAAAGATTATGGCCTTTCTGATACATGGAGATTATATCATCTGAGGGATCGAGACTGTACCTTTTACTCCCCACTCCATAAATCATACAGTAGAATTGATTATTGGTTTACTTCTCCTTTCATCACAGATAAAACAATCAAAACTTCTATTCTCCTCATCATAATATCTGACCATTTCCCTATTCAGTTACATTTATTATGGGGCCCTCCAGCTACTAAATTTCCTTCATGGCATCTCAACCTGCTTCTTCTTAGAGACCCAGAGTTTTTACCCTGGATCAAAATCCAAATTCAAGAATTCCTCTCCTTTAACAAAACTCCTGACACTTTCATGAACACTATTTGGGAAGCATTGACAGCCACAATTAAAGGCAAAATCATTAGCTATGCCACCCACAGAAAGAAATTAAGATAGCAACAACTAGTAGAGGTGGAAAAACTACTTAAAGAAAAAGAAACCCAATATTTCAATACTGGTAAACCTAATCCCAACTCACAGCTTCATCTTGAAATCCTACAATTAAGGATCAAGATCAATGACCTAATAACCCATAAAGCTGAATTAGCTGTCTTTAGACTTAAGCATAATTATTGGGAACAAGGTGACAGATGCAGAAAATTGCTCTCATACTAGCTTAAGGCTCAACAGATGGACAGGCATGTAGCTGGCTTGCAAGACCCCTTAGGCCACATACATACTGATAATTCCTCTGTTAATCACATCATGAAATCCTTTTATCAGCAATTATATTCCCAACAAAATGTTATAGTCAAATCCCAAACTTTCTGGACAACTTGCATCTCCCGCATATTTCTGAACAGGATATGCCAACTCTCGATGAACCCGTCTCCCTTCAGGAAATTCAAATCACACTATCCTCTTTAAAATCTGGAAAATCTCCTGGGGGAGATGGTTTCCCATATATTTTAATAAATCTCTTTCAGATATCCTTTTCCTATGCTTCATAAAGTCTTTTTAGAATCTTCAACTAATGGCACACTCCCTCCCACAATGGCAGAATCCGTCATTATTGTTCTGACAAAAAAAGATAAGGATCCATCACTCCCATCCAGCTATAGACCCATTTCACTACTTAATATGGATGGTAACATCTTTGCAAAACTTTTAACTCTTCATATAGAACCATTAATCTCAAAACTAGCACATACTTCCCAAGACGGTTTTATCAAGAACAGATTGGGCTCTGACCACCTTCACTCTTTATTTAACTTAATTCATAAAGCAAAATCTCTTAACTCTCCCACAGCAGCCATCACTATTGATTTTGAGAAAGCATTGGATTCATTAAATTGGAATTACCTATATCTAGTACTATCTCACTTTGGCTTTACTAACACTTTTTGTAACTGGATTAAACTGTTATATACTTCTCCATCTGCTAGAATTCTCACAAATTCCATTCTCTCATCCTCCTTACAACTAGCTAGGGGCACTAGACAAGGTTGCCCTCTGTCCACATCTTTGCCATGGAACCCCTATCAGCCTACCTCCGTCAGTCTAGTGACGTTAAAGGTATACATGTCAGCAATTCCTCCTATACATCCCTCTCTTATGCAGATGATCTTCTCATTTTATTAGAAAATCTGGAACCAGCAGGACCACTACTAATTCAGTTAACCAAAGAATTTACTTCCATTTCAGGCATAGCTCTAAATTACAACAAATCTGAAACATTGTCTTTAAATGACCACTGTAAACCATTTATGAATGCTTCCCTGGGTTTTCGTTGGGTCCCTCATGGCATCTCATATCTTGGTATTCATATCACTTCTAAATTAGACAACATATGGGATGCAAATCTCACTCCCCTGCTATCCATTATCAAGGATACACTTGACAGATGGAAATTACTCAATTTCTCATTTAACGGGAAAATATTCTGCCATAAAAATGACTATTTCACCCAAAATATTATATCTTTTTGCCAAGATTTTCTTAATCCTTCCTGCCAAGTTATTAGTTAATCTTGACAAACTGATTGGCAATTTCTTATGTGAAGGGAAAATCCCAAGATTCAGCCAAACTAAGCTTCATTCCCACTGGTCAAAAGGCAGTTTCGGACTCCCTTGGTTTAAAGCATACCTGTGGGCCTTTCGTGCAGCCCAAACCACTAAATGGTTTTGTAAACCATTTATCCAATCACCACTATGGATCAATATGGAAGCATCGCTATGTCCTGGGAATGTTCTCACCTCCCATATCTGTAATACACTCCCTGTTACTTTAAAATCTCATCCTACAATAGCATCCTCAGTATTTTATTGGAAAGCAATTCATAAATACCTCAAATCTAATATAACTCCAATTGCATATGGGGTAATCGAAGCATCTCTCTTGATACTCACCCAATTTTATGCCGAAACTGTTAAGTGACTTGCTCAGGGTCACACAGTATGCAAGTGGGGACTGTGGGATTCAAACCCAGGTCTCCAGATTTGCAGCTCAGAGCCTTAAACCACTGCGCTATATTGCCTCCCTTAATTAACCTTATTACCATAAAGGTGTCTGCCGTCAACTTCTATGTTTCTATGTTTCTAATAACTTTTGTAGTTGTTGTTCCCATTGTTTCTTACACCGAGAGGCAATCTTTATGAGCTCGCCCCTTAAGAAACACTTTAACCCCCCATTCCATATCTACATGGCCCGTAGAGTTCAGGTTGTCCCTTGTGTAATTTTTAATACTGGACTTTAACCCCTCCACTATTTGTTTATCCTTTAATAACCGATTATTAATCTTCTAGGAGGTCTCTGCCTGTTGAATAGAGGATAGGGACAGGCTACAAAACACCAATGAATGGTCTGAGATGACCTCTGGAGTTGCTTACTAATTAGGAAGTAATCTATGCGGGAGGAGGTACCATGTACTAGTGATCGAAATGTATATTCCCTCTCCCCCTGGATGCAAAACCCTCCAGGGGTTGCTTAATCCCAACTTGTCTATCATGTCCTTAATGGCCTGCTGCACTGGGGATAATCCAGTCTTGGCTTTGCCTGTCCTATCTGCATCTGGAGAAAATTGTAAATTCCAGTTACCTCCCAGTATCACAGGTGCAGACAGGAAAGGCAACAGGGTATTAAGCAGGTCCATAAAGAAGGAGGGAGTGTCCGTATTAGGGCTGTAAATAGATTCCAAGACAATGCCAGACCTCTCCAGTGTACCAATGACAAACACATATCTACCCATTGAGTCTCGAATGGATTGACTGCATTGAAAGCCTAGGTTTCTTGTCAGCAAAATCGCCACTCCTTTACTCTGGGTGGACATCCCTGCTGCATAGACTTGACCTATCTGCATCTTTGGCAGTAGATTGGCTTTTGTATGTAGTAAGTGCGTCTCCTGGAGGAAGATTATTTGACCTTTATTCACTTGCAGATGCTTAAGAACCCTGTACTGTTTGCTTTTACTGTGCATCCCTTTTACATTCCATGTAATTAATTTATATCTATTAGCCATTCAGTATTATTTCAGCTGATAATGATTGACTGAAAATTAAAGTAATAAGAGCTCCACTTGTCGACGCCATGGTGTCCCTCCCCACTCCCCCATTACCCCAATACAAACCGATACACACCCTCCATCCCAGTCTCCTCCTCTCCCCACTCCCTCCCCATCCCTTCACCCTCACTTCCAAATGTTTTATTCTTTTTTTCCCGCTTGTGAAAAATCCTGAATCTGCTCCTAACTGTCCCTCCTAATAATCTAAACCTAGTAACTCAATCAAGTGACTTAAGGGCCCCCTCCCTCGATATGGTGCATGATGCTGCCAGCTTCAGCTTACACTATTCCTCCCGCTTCTCCGTACTCCTTTTATAATTTAAACAGTAATTTTAACACATCCCCCTTTAAACATCTGGCCCCTAGAATCTTAATAAAATAAATCATTATATTGTATGTTGCTATCCCCATAGAGATCCTATTTGGGGGCTTAATCCAGCCCCAAGCTTAATGTATTTCAATCTGGAGTTTTTCAATTTCCTTGGCTAGTCAGCCTGTTCAGTTTAAAATGCTGAATTGATGGTTCACTACTACTGCTTCCAAGGAATTACTATTCATTCCCCTAGCAGTATCTTCATCCTTATCCCTCTTGACAGTGACTGTTGTCCTTGATCGAACTCCAAAAATTTGCTAGACAAATTTGTAAGACTGCTAAACCTTAACTATGCTACTAATAAGTTTCTAAGAGTATCTGTAAAACGCAGCCCAACTTAAGTAAGCAGAACACCTAATTTTGAATCCCAACGTTTGTTCACTTGTTCAATATTTGTCACTAACTGCACAACTGGTGTGAGTAAAACTACAACATTTGTAAACTGAAGTCCCCTTTAACTCGGATGAGTAGCTGAAAGGATACAGCCCATCTGCAACCCTGTGGGATTGCGCACTGATGTGTTGTCCCCTCTGCAGTGGTAAAGCCGCTTCTGCACCAGCGCGACTGTGCACACCATTGAGCTGGGAGAGAGCCCGCTAGAACACAGCATATGATACGCCGATTGTGGTTGCCCAGTTGCTTAAGCTGAAACAGTTTTTCTCTCAGTAAACCTCCACTCCTGAAAGATTAAAAGCAAAAGAAGTGTCCTTAAGAAGCTCAAAGTTCAACTCCACAGTGCATCGCAATTTGGTAGTGAGGCCATCTATAACATTCTAAAATGCACCCTAGCAGGGATGAGACAGGAGATAGTGGCATGGAAGGAGTTCCTTTTCTGCTGAACTGAAGCTGGAAAATCCTGTGCTTTATGGATTTTGTTGCCTTCCCACATCACTGCTTGAACTTCCCTTAGCTTCATCATAATGTGTTGTTTATCCAGAAAGTTCAACAATCGCAGGATGAAAGGACGGGGGGGGGGGGTTGAGCCTGAATCAGGTTTGAGGCTCAGCGCCCGATGGGCTCGTTCCACTACATAAGAAGGCCCATTAGGAAAGGGGCCAGCTACTTTTCCCAGCAATTTTTTGGTGAATACAATAGGAGAGAACCCCTCCTCTCCCTCAGGAAGCCCAATGATCACCAAGTTATTGCGGTGACTACGTCCCTCTAAGTCCTCCAGCTTAGCTTCCATCTTAGATATTTGCCTTTTGATTGCCACCAGTTCAGGATCTGTAGATGCTCTCCACTTTTCGAGTGACATTGCCCTCACCTCCGTGTCCCTCGCCTGTCGTGATACCTCAGACAAGTCGGTTGCTGTTCAGGAGAGGTTTTCTTTTAAATTAGTTGCTGTTAGTATATGTTTTAAGCCTAATTATGGATTGGGAGAGTGGGAGAAACAGTGACACTGCTTGCTTCTAGCCAGACATCACATGACCCCCACAGGTTTGATACTTGATTCTCTCCTGTATTGGGAGTATATTTGTATAGGAGTACAGTGTGCAGGTGTGTGAGCCTGTCTGCCTTAATATGAAATTACAGGTCTTATCCAAGACAGGCTGGTGCAAGCCATAGGAATTTCAGCTGTGGCACTGTATACTGTGATGCCATAGCTGAGGATTGGGAGAATTTTGCTGTTGACTGCTACGTGTCTTGTTTTCTGGGTGAGATGATGTCTTTGCTGGTAGAGGGCCCCCAGTCTTCTGTTAACTGAGTTTACTATACATTCCGCATGTGATGCAAATGAGAGTGTGTTATCGAGGGTGATACCCAAATATTTAAAGGTTGAGACCTGTTGTATTGGTTCACCTAGCTCATTCATTATGAGGAGAGGCTGTGTCATTTTCCTCATGTGAGACCATGTGAACAACATAGTTTTAGTCTTTTTTGCAGTTTAGGAGCTGCCTGTTTTTCTTATACTACTCCTCCACTGCCTAAAACTACTCTGAAGGTCACTTGTCAGTGCATCCTGCTTTGGACTGCTTGAAAAAGGGACTGCGTCATCTGCACATACCAGGACCATGGCCTTGGAACAGGCTGGGAGGTTGTTTACGAAAAGACTGAAAAGGAGAGGACACAAGACTGAGCCCTCAGGTTCACCAGTGGTCACATTTCTGTGATTGGAAAGGTTCCTCATTTATTTTGCCCGGTTTGATTTCTATCAGTGAGATCACTACCGAACCATTTCACAGCATCGTTTGCGAGGCCTAGAGTATGCAGCTTGGAGATCAGTAGAGGGTGATTGACCAGGTCAAATGCCTTAGATAGATCAATGTTTATAGAGCCAATCAGGTGGCCTTGGTCCAGGGCCTCATAGAGATACTGTAACTAGTGTATTCAATTAGGGTTGTAGTCATCCTGTGCCATTTGTAAAAGGCATGCTGCTGGCTGCAGAGAAGGTTATATGTGTCCAGGTAGGAAACCAGTTGGTCCAATGCCACCATTTCAAGTGCTTTTGACAAATGGGAAAGTATGGAGATGGGTCTGTAGTTTGTGACTGCAGTCTGGTCGCCACTCTTGAGGACTGGGGTGACCAGGGCCAGCTTCCAGGTGTCTAGAAAATGGGAGAAATGCAGGGAGATGTTAAAAATGTTGGTGAGTGAGGACACAGTTTTGTCCAGGCACTATGCTATAAGTTTGAGATCAAAGGTGTCACTTCCCATTGCAGTTTTACCTAGTACCCATTTGATGTATCTTTTGGTGTCATTCAGTGTGATGGCCTTCGAGTAACATTTGGGGGACTCATTGCCTTGGTTGGAGTATGAGCTGGGTTGGGTATTTGCTGGAGCAACCGAGTGGCAGAAAGCAGGAGGTAGGACAGAGCTGAGGTCGGTGAAAGCCTCATGAAACTGATTAGCCAGCTCAGTGGGTGCAAGTACCATGGCTCCATTTATATTTAGCATGGAGGGTGGTGTTTTGTCTTTGTAGAAACATAGAAACATAAACGTTGACAGCAGATAAGGACTGCTTGGCCCACCTACTCTGCCCATTTCCCTACCTATTGGATGATAAGCTGCAAATCCTAGTTAACCAACAGCCTACTTCTTCCTATCCCCCACCATAGAAACATAGAATTTGATGGCAGATAAGGACTGCTTGGCCCACCTTGTCTGCCCATTTCCCTACCTAATGGATAAGCTGCAGACTCTAGTTAACTAACAGCCTAGTTCCTCCTACCCCCACTAGAATAACCTTATGTCTGTCCCATGCAGTCTTGAATTCCCAGACTGTTTTTCACTCTACGACTTCCTTGGAGAAGGCTGTTCCAAGCAACTGCAACCCTCTCTGTGAAGAAATGCTTCCTCACATTACCTCTGAACGGCCCCCCTCTCCATCTTCAAATTGTGCCCTCTTGTTCTTGCACATCTCTTTTTCTGAAAGATGCTACCCTCTTGGACTTTGTTGATTCCCTTGAGGCATTTGAAAGTTTTTATCATGTCCCCCCTCTCCCTCCTTTCCTTGAGGCTATACATCTTAAGCTCCTTTAGTCTTTCTTCATATGTCTTGTGGTGCAGACCCTTCACCATTTTAGTTGCCCTCCTCTGGACAGCTTCTACCCTCTCTGTGTCTTTGTGGAGATGGGGTCTCCTGAACTGTATACAGTACTCCAGATGTGGTATTACCAACTGTTTGTACAGAGGGCCAGCAATTTCCTGTTTTCTACTGGTGATGCCACTCCCTATGCATCGCAGGATCCCCCCAGTCCTCCTCACTGCCCGCTCACATTGCAGTGAATTGCCTTATGTCTGCCCCATGCATTCCTGAATTCCCCCCACTGTTTTTGACCCACAACCTCCTTTCTACTGGTGATGCCTCTCCCTGTAAATCCCACTATTCCCCTAGCCCTCCTTACTGCCTTCTCACATTGCTTGCCTACCTTTAGGCCATCTGTTATGACTACCTTCAGGTCCCTTTCCATTTTTGTTGTTGTTAGTACCACCCCACCCCATTATGTACTCTTCCCCTGGGTTTGTGTGTCCTAGTCGAATTACTTTGCACTTCTTTGCATTGAATCCAAGCTGCTATACTTTTGATCATTCCTCCAACCTTGCCAAGTCCCTTCTCATCCTTTCCACCCCCCTTGTGTCAACCCTGTTGCAGATCTTTGTATTGTCTGCAAAGAGGTACACTTTTCTTCTAGTCCCTCTGCAATGTCACTTATCAAGACATTGAAAAGGACCGGAACCAGTACTGAACCCTGTAGTACCCTGCTAGTAACACCCCTTTCTTTGGAGTGGACTTTGCTTACTATTACCGTCTGCATCCTGTTGCCCAGCCCGTTTTTTACCCAGGCTACCACCCTGGGACCCACTTCGAGGCTAGCTAATTTGTTTATTAATCTTTTGTGTGGGACTGTGTCAAATGCCTTGCTAAAATCTAGGTATGCCATGTCTACAGCCCTTCCCTTGTCTACTACTTTAGTCACTCAGTCAAAGAAATCTATTAAATTCATCTGACATGACTTTCTCACTGTGAATCCATGCTGCCTTGGATCCAGTGCCCTCATGACCTCTAAGTACTCAACAATTGTTTCTTTCAGAAGTGATTTCATGATTTTTCCTGCCACTGAGGTCAAGCTAATAGCTCTGTAGTTTACTGCCTCTGCTTTGCTCTCACTTTTGTGAATGGGAATCACATCTGCCCTCCTCTAGTCCTTAAGTACCACACCATGCTCCCATGATTTGTAAAAAAAGGGTAGTCAGTGGTGTCACTAGTTCTCACCTTAGTTCTTTTAGAATTCTGGGGTGAATCCCATCAGGCCCCATTGCTTTGTCCACCTTCAGTATTATGAGTTCTTTCAGAACCCTTTCTTCTGTGAAAGGACTGGTATCAACCCCCTATCCAGAGTGCTTCTATTGATTGGGTTAGGTACCTATTTACTTATTTATTAAATTTTGTTAACCAGGTAAGCCCGCTGGGCCCTGGAGGTCCCTTTTTCAGGGCAACCTGGAGTTATTTACCTAAAGCAGAGCGGGTACAATGCATGTATACACAATGGTTACATAGAGCAGTGCAGGTACAATCCAAGTAAAGACAGTGGTTACATAGAACAATGCAGGTACCAGCAAAGTATACATAGCAGTACAGAACATACAGAATATTTGGATGAGGTACAGTAATAATTGAAAAGGGGTAACTTTTGACATTATGACAGAGGCAGCAGTTGGACATTGGAGTAGGCAGAGCTATTGTATCATCACCACGGTCAGTGTAGGATAACAGATGACAGGTTACAGTAGAGCTAACAAGTTAACAGAGGAGAGAGTGACTGTTTACAGAAATGGGACACCAGCACAAGAGTGGCAAGTAAGTGTCAGTTAGATAAACCATTCCCTGGACATGCAACAGGGGGCATATTTAGGCTAATCTACAGGACAGGTGCAGGAACTTAGTTTCTGGTGGTAAGTGTGTAGGCCCACCTGAAAGGTTATTAGTGATGAGGCTTCTTGGAGTGACTACTGAGCAGAAGTACTGTATTCATTCAGTATCTCTGCTTTTCCTGTCCCTATCTGCCCACCCACCTCCCTTTGCAAGGCCTCACTATCCCTCCCTTGGTCTTTCTTCGCTCCCTAATGTACCTATAAACGGTGTTATCCCTCTTCTTAACTGAGTTGGCTATCTTTTCCTTGGTTTGGGCCTTTGCTATTCTGACTGCCTTCCCCACTTCCTTCTGCTTTAACTGGTACAGTTCTCTGTCCTGCTCCTGTGTTTACTTATACTCCCTAAATGCTATCTTTTTCTCCCTAACCTTACCCGCCACCTCTTTTGAGAACCATAGTGTTTTATTCTTTTCTTTTGATTTGTTTTTATGCTTCACACAAAGGCTTGTTGCCTCTGTGATGTCAGTTTTGATATTTCCCCATTGTTCATCCACCCCTCCTTCTTGACTGTCTGCTAGTGCTTTTCTGAGGCATGCTCCCATTTTGACAATGTCAGCTCTCCTAAAGTCCAGTACCCTCACTTTTGTAAGGCTTGACTCTGCGGCTGTGTTTATCATGAACCACACTGTTTGGTGATCACTTGTTCCCAGATGGCTACCCGCTTCTAGATCTGAGATCCTCTCTCCATCCCCATTTGAAAGTACTAGGTCTAAGATTGCTCCCCTCCTGAGTGGGTTTCAACACTATGAACACTATGACCTAGAAGGTCATTAAGAACATGCCAGAACTTCCTCCTATTTGCCCCAGGTCCTCTCCTGTTGGCTCTTGTAGTAAGAAGCCTTGGCCTGTTTAATGTCCTTAGTACTTATTCCCTTATTATTATACACACTCCCACATAGCTTTGTGTCATCTGTAAAGAGACACAACGTGCCCTGGATTTCCTCACCAATGTCACTAATGAACATGGTGAAGAGGACCAGACCCAGGACAGATTCCTGTAGAACTGCTCATAATCTCCATTTCCTCTGATTTAACTCCATTGATCACCACCCTCTGCTGACTCCCATCTAGCCAACTACTCACCCAGTTCACTATGGTTTCAGCCACACCCAGGTCTTCCATCTTGTTGAACAACCTTTTGTACAGAAGTGATTCAAAAGCCTTGCTGAAGTCAAAGTACAACATATCCACAGTGTGGCCCTTGTCTACTTCCTTGGTCATCCAGTCAAAAAAAATCGGGTTAGTCTGACAAGATCTTCCCCACCACAAAACCATGTTGCTTACTGTCCTGGAGCCTGTTGCTCTCTAGGTAGTCCACAAGATCCTCTTTGCATAGTTACTCCATCAGATTTTCCATGATGGAGGTCAGACTGACAGGCCTGTAGTTCCCTAGTTGCTCCCTATCCCCACCCTGTTATGAAGTGGTATAACATCTGCCATTCTCCAATCCCTTGGAACTTCCCCAGACCTAAGTGAGCTATTAAACAGCCTAGCCAGTGGTTCAGCCAGTTTTGCTGCTAATTCCCTAAGTTCCCTTGGATGAAACGCATCTGGTCCTGGGGCCTTATCTATCTTAAGGGCTGTCAGCTTTTCAGGACCATCTTACTAGTAACAATTGGCTGTCTCATTTCTGAGACTCCATTAGAAGTCTCATTGATGCCACTGTCCGGCATGGACCCACAGTCCTCCATAATAAATACTGAGCAAAAGTAGTCATTCAGGATGTCAGCATTTTGCTCATCCTCCTCTATCACCCTACCACCCTCAACTAGCAATGTGCTGCCCCCACCCTTATTTTAGAGTTAAACATTTTAGGAATAAAAAGTCTGGTCAGTTCTAAGCCCTGTTTTATGTACAGGTGACCGAAAAGAAAACTCCGTAACATTCATGAGAACAATTCTCCAAGCATCAATCAGATCAAGAGTGTTAGTTAAAAATTTGAGATTTTTATCTGCTTTAGTTACTTTATATTGTTTGTTATATCTGCCTAATATCAGGTCCATAATATAATTTGAATCACTAGCCAGGAAAATGTTGGACAGCAGGAATTTAAGTGAATCCAGAATTTGGGGAAACTTTTGATGATTATTTTTTTTTTAGGGCCATACAGTATATATTAACTAGGGTATTGGGACTTGAGATTAAGTACCCCATTAACTATTAGAAAGTGTCCACCTTTATCACTGATAACCTCTTTAGCAGTAAAGTTAATTTTCTTATGTATCAGGATCACTACTCCAGCTTTTTTATTACTGTCTCCTCTCCCAAAGGTCTGACCCACCCATTCTCTCCTCATCAGTTCATCATCCTTTTGTCTGAGGTACGTTTCCTGTAAGAAAGCTATGTCAGCATCCAAGTTTTTAAGATGTCTGAGTACTTTGTACCCTTTTACCTTTTCATTGAGGATGCTGACATTCCAAATAATGAAGTTCACGGTACTATTAATTGAAACAATCCATATATGAGCAAATCACATTTTTGGGAACCATATTTAAGTTGTTATACTGTATATGAACACCTCAGCTGACCTGAAATGATATTCAGATTTGTACCCATTATTTTCTGTGTTTACGTACTCTTTATAGAAAGCATCAAACCCAATACCTAAACCAGGAAGAATATCTAAAGCAAGGAAGAAAAAAGAAATCAAGAGGGTAAAGAGAGAAAGAAAATAAACTAATATTTACAGACAATCTAAACATTTAACTGTGCAAATACTCCAACAACTAGGTAAGAAAATGTAATGATACTAAAATATATACGCAAATGAAATATGTCCCAAAACAAAAGTTACTAAAAAAATTGCCTTTGAAATCAGCAGAGGAGAGATCCAAAAGCAGAACCCCCATGTCAATTCCCAAATGTCCATGGTGGAAGTTATGCCTTACATACTGTCCAGTCCCCTCCACCCCCATTCCTCATGGTAGTAAAAAAAAAAACTGAACAGTTCAAAATACATCGATGCTTTCAGAACCCCAACTTTGGATTAGAAATGTTTGAAAAGATCTAAAATTACAACAATCAGCCATGATAGGTTTCATGGACTCAATAACTGACTAAAAGCCATTCTTAAAAAGTAGTAATGTAGTTTTATATATAGTAATAGTTTGATCTCTCTCAAAGAAAAAAAAACAAAACAAAGTGAACAAACAATTAGTAAAGTGGCCACAGATATTTAAACTGCACTATTAAAAAAAAAAATCTGCTGCATTCTGGTGGGGAATCATTGTCTGTGTAAACTCTAGTTCCTGTGCCAAATAAATAGATTGCAACAAAACAACAACAAAAAAAGAAAAAACAGTGATCAAAGCTAAAGAAAAAAATTAAATTAGGAACTGCCTGTAAACATTTGACACAGCTGTACCAACCAAGTGTTATTATAACTTCCATTTTTGTATGTACAATACATGCACATCACAACCCCTTCCCAGCATACCTCTTTGAGTTAAATTAACCAATCACAGATGATTACCATTAATCCAGAGGACAAGTTCATGGGCTATTAACAAGTTTCAGGAGGGGATTTAAAATTCACTGAAAAAACTGACAAGAAATTGAGAAAATGCCAGAACAATTGTATAACATCACCTCAGTGATAGGAAAAACAGTGAAGACCATCACAGTGACAGAACTGTCTGTTTGCTGTGAAGGTACACTGGTTTCCTGATGTTGCTGTCTCTGGGGAGTTTGCTCCCTCCCTGAACCAACTTCGACTCTGACTTGGTAATATATAGTGTGAGGTGTGCAGGGGGCAGAGCTCCCCACATGGGGGGTGTGTGTGGGGGGGGCAAAGCCCCTTGCAAAAAACAACTTTTGTGCGGTAACAGCATAGTGCCAATTGTCAGCATTGTGCCATCGCTGCAATGACGGTCAGCTAATTTCCTGCTGCTGCGGCAACATAAAAATCTACCTGATTAAGGCAAATAATTACTGCTAAGGAGAAAGGGGGGAAGAACAATTTGGTCTCTAACAATAAAATGAAACAGTTTGAATAACAATACGGAGGAGGCAGACTTCAAAGTGAAAATAAAACACAGAACACATTTAGTATAGCCCATCAAAAATAGAAACCACCATAATTTCAGGCTCAGGCAGTTATCCACCATTTGTGTTTATCTACCTATTAAGCTAAATACTATAACAATCAATTAGAGACAATTAACTTAAGTGGAGACAGTGTTTGCTAGCTAGCAAACCCCAAGGACTGACAAGTAAAGACAATTCAGAGCATGGAGTCACCACTACTGAGGAAAGTAATGGCACTCTACTCAATGCATGATAATTGACCAGCATTAATTAAGAGACTGCATGGGCCACTGGTTAATTGACGAGGTGGGGTCCTCCTCCATCTGCAAAGGATGAGCAGAGATTAATCTACAAACCAGTGGGGAGGTTCCCCATCATGGACCCCCCCCACCATGCCGAGATTAGGTAAAAGGAATATGGCAGTCAGTCAGTTGCAATTAACCAAAACTATAGTACTGAGGTGGAGTGAAAAGTGAATTAAAACATAGCTTGTAGGGACTTCTAGCAATGTGGCAACATTAGAAAAAATAAAAGTCAGGGAAAACCAGTGCTACAGTAAAAAGCTAGTAAAGGGGCTAGCAAGTAAGCAAAGTATTACATATACTAACGTCTGATAGCATTAAAAGGTTGAGAAATCAAAGTTTCCAAAGAGGGCAGGCATATTCTTTCTTAAGCCCTCTCTTGCTGCCTGTAGACTGCTATAAATCTTTACTCCTTCTGGTGAACATATATTGACTGAGGTGAGATGAAGAGGCTATATTTCAAACGATGTTCCTTCAGTTTCTTTTCAATGTTGTAAAAAGCTTCTTGTTTCTTTAAAAGTTCATATTGCAAATCGCTGAAAAATTTAAGTCCAACCCCTTGGTACTCTAAGAAGGGCATCTCTTGAATAGCCTTTTGGAAAAATACCTTTTGCTGATAGGTCTTTGTTTTTCACTTTTGTCTGGTGTGGGTTTTAACAATCTTTGCACTCTAAGATGCAACAGTTGTGATTTGGTGGAAGGCCAGCTAAATGAAACAGTATATTGTTAACAAGGGAGATGGTATTGGTACCTTCTCAGCCCACTAACACCAATAATTCTGAGGTTGTGCCTCCTGTTTTTAGCATCTTGATCCTCCATTCACTCTTGTAACTTACACAAGTAGTTTAGTTGCCATATCGGTCCTTGTAATAACAGATCCAGAAACAAATGGTTTTATAACTTTTACTGGACCAACATAGATGTAACAAAAGAAAGCAGTGCCTAAGCGTTCAGACCAACCAAGTCCTTCCACGGAGGCTTATTCAAGCAGTTTGGGAAACAACACTCAAAACATACATAGAAAAAAACAAAAAGAATTCTCATTGGCTTAAAACATGTTTTAAAACAAAAAATAACAGGTTTAAATGGAAGAACCAGTTTATGCCTGCTGCTAGCTGTTAAATTATTCCAAGGTCAAAAGTCAACAAACTCTCTTGCCCCTGGAAAGATTCCTCTTATCTGCCTCTGTTGACTTTTGACCTTGGAATAATTTAGTTATGTTATGAAGTGAATCCTTTTGCTGAGTCAGTTTATCCAAGTGTGAGTGTGAACAGCACAAATAACATCTCTGGAGGCAACATTTATTTCCAGGAATTTGACATCCTTTTTAACCTTTAACCCCCCCCTTCGAAAAAATTTGTCTTCTTGAGGTGTAATATCCATTTCAGTTTATTTTTTCCTTTCTTCAGTCACAGCTGTTTAAGAAATCCAGGTAAGGATAAAAGTCAGGAGACCGCCCTAGAAGACTGGAGCACTGACAATCACCGAGGAACAGCATGTCAAACTTAAAAAAAAACATATTAATAAGTATGGAATTTCATATAGGTAATTACAGAATTCATTAGAAAATATTGATGACAAATGAAATACAGTGTTAAATTAGAGCAAAAATAGTTTTTTAAAATATAGAGTTTGTATGTGGAGGCGGGGTCACGTAGTTCAGCTCAGTGACCGACCCACTTCAGCTACATTCAGTGGAATCTTGTGGATGCATTAAACAATCATGAATGTAATGCTATTTAACCCCTCCGCAAATGTGGTCTCAAGACTGATTGGCTGTTCTTTCAGCCTGTCCATAATGCCATAATGTCTATGATCCTCCCCAGTCCAGATTTAGGAAGAGGCATAGGACTGAGATTACACTTGGTACCTAATGATCTCCTAATAAAAAGAGATTGGAGGACTCATTTGATCTTGGTCCTTCTTGATCTCTCTGCAACATTTGACACTATGGACCATGGTCTGTTGTTGGAGCATCTGTGGTTCATCTGTGGACCATCTGGAACAGCTCTCAGTTGGTTTTGATCTTTTCTCAAGGGTAGGACTCAGAGAGTGGTGTTGGGAATGTATTTCTCAGCCCCTCTCCCCTTATCCTGCAGGGTATTTCAGGGATCCATTCCAGAACCCATGTTGTTCACAGTGTATATGCTGCTGTTGGGAGACATTAGTAGGCAGTATGGCCTGAGTTTGCACTGCTATGCAGATGATACTCAGTTATACATGTCCTTTGTGCCTGAACAGGATGGGGTCCTTTCGGTCTGTAATAACTGCCTCTCTGAAATACAGGGTTAGAAGAGTGCCAGCAAAAACTGAGATGTTGGTAGTGGACCCAGGTCATCAGGGTGCAGGTTCATCTGTGGGACAGCCTTCTGGGCTTTGGCTCAGGGGTGTTCAGCTGATGACCTTTGACCAGGTATGAATCATGGGTGTTATTTTTAATTTTGGTCTGACACTTATGTCTGAGGTGTTGGCCATTGTCAAGACCTCTTTTCATCATCTGAGGAATATCGCCTGGGTAAAGTGCCTGGTTCCATCTGATAATCTTCCAACTTTGGTCCACATCTTCATGACTTCCTGCCTTGACTACTGCAATGCCCTTTACCTAGGGCTACCAGGGTTGATATCCGCCTCTTGCAGCTGGTGCAGAATACTACAGCAGGCTGTTGACTGGCTCTTCAAGATCAAGCCATATTACACCTGTGCTCCATGGACTGCACTGGCTGCCAGTATAGTGGCAGAGCACCTTCATGGTCAGTTTACTGACCAGCAAAGCCCTACATGGGTAGGGACCTTGGTACTTGCAAGATCTTCTGTGTTCCTATTGCTCCCTCTGCTTACTCTGCTCCTCTGACGAGGGATTGCTAGAGGTTCCCAGGGTTCGACTTATAAAATTGGGGGCCCGTTCTTTTGCTCTTGTGGCCCTGCCCTGTGGAACTCTTTACCTCATTGTTTGAGGGAGTGCCTGATCGTCGATTGTTTTAGGAGTGCACTAAATACTTATTTATTCAACCTGGCCTTCCAGACTGCATTTAGGATGTTAAACAGTTTATATAGGTTATCATGAATGAGATGAATTGTAAGTAATTTTGAGCTGTGACATTTAATTATGGTTTTAATTAATATTGTAGTGTCAGTTGATGTTTTAAAATGATGGTACAAGTGCATTGAACATGCTTAGAAATGTACTTTTTACAAATAAACTTGATTTGATTTGATAATTAATCCCTGACCATCTAGTAGTCCCCCTCAATCACCTGTCTATATTGTCATGATCAATTCCTGGTTGTCTAATTGTTCCCCACCAGTCGATCATCCATCTGTAACATATGGACCCTACTCCCCAGTCACTAATCTGTAATGTAATTACTCTGCCCCCAGTTACCATTAGCAGTACTGTATTTCTTGTAAACATCTACCTGCATTGCTATCTGGGTACTTCAACCAACCCTTGATAGTCCAACAGCCTTCCACCCCTCGTTATGTGAGGCAACCCTCCCTTGCAGTGGCTGACAGTGCTCCACTACTCACCACCACCACCAGTGTCTGTCTGCCTAACTCTGCCAATGTGCAGTTGTCTACGTACAGTAAACCAATACCTGCTGGACTATTGGTGGTAAGTTGTGCTGGCAAGAATGAAATTCCAGCACCACTCACCGTAACAAACTGGTACCAAAAAGCCAATTTCAATTCAGAAAAATATTCTCATTTATTGCAAATAGTACCTCATAGAGTATTGGCCCGATCCAGAGACACTGGTGGAATGCTACAGAACTCTGACTACTTTTGCCTATAGCATCATCAGGGATTAATCACATATCACTAGAGATGCAGTGATGTTTTACTACACCCCTGAAGTTAAAGCAAAGTGCCTGACTTTTCGTCTGTGTATCATTATGTGAAGTTTCCATTGAAAGGTTGAAATTCGCCTTTTAATGGACTTTCAATTAATCAATCAATCAATCAATCAAATCTTTATTTATCCAGGTGAACATCGTTGAGCAAAGCTCATTTGCAAGATGGACCTGGTAAGATCAAGGTTCAGTTACATAAAACATATAGTACAATTCAATGAACACAACACAATGAGGAAACAGATTATACAGGATATAATAGCATAGAGGATACCACCACATGGATATTTACAATTATGTAAAATCTATTGACACTAATTTACATATTTACATGAAATAAGGAATAGGCAGAGCATGAATTTGGTCCTGGAGTGAGAATATGTGGCGAATGAGGTATAAAGTATAAGAGGGTTTGTCAGAGGTGTAGGAATGGATGGTGTGCGGTCTGGGCAGAGCAGGAGGTGGTGCTGTGGGGAGAGATGAGGTGGAGGGATGTTACAAAGAGGGCTGGGTGGCAAAAGAGAAGAGATGTTATTGATGGTCTTAGTAGTGACTGTTGGCAGGGCTGATTGAGAAAGAGAGAGGGGGGGGTGCAAGTAGGCAGTGAAGGAAGATGGAAGCCGGTGATGGGGAAGTGGGGAATGTGTCGGAGGGAATAATGCGGTACTATATGATGGCATAGTAAAAGATAAAATGAGAAGAAAGGTATGAATGCAGAATCTGGGGAGTAGCGGAGAGCATCGGAGGATGGGACAGACTAGGAGAAGAAGGAGAGGAAGAGAATTATTCTCTACTGCTGTCGAAAACAGTTAAACGTTTTTATTTGATAAGCCTAGAGTAAAGGAATTTGAGGGATGTAATGAATATGGGACTTTGTGCTGTGAAGCTTCATGTTAACTTCAGGTTACATTTTGAAAAGGTGAAGTTTGTGAGAAAAAGCCGAGAGATCACATGTCTGACTGTTTGCAGGTCCCAAGATGCAGGCAGGAAGCGAGCATAGCTAGGTACTCGGAGATTGTTTTGTACTGCTCCTTAGCACTCTGCTATGTAAAGTGTGGTGTTCTATCTCAAGACAACTTCAAGCTTGAGGCGGTGCTGAGGGCCATTTTAGATCTGCAGCTGCCTAAGTTGGTCATGGGCCTTTCTGGAAACAGCAAAGTGCACACAAATCCGAAGTGCAACAGTCAGCATTTGCTTGATTTCTGGGTACTGCAGAAACTCATGTACCACAAGATTTAAACAGAGGGCCATGCAGGGAACCCTTACAAAGCTACCATTGCTGACACATTTAACAACATTTGACCCATTATCACTTGCTTTGAAGCCAGATTTTAGGGACAGGGGGTGTAGCGACTCATCAGTTTCCGTCAGTAGCAAGTCTAGTATGTTTTGCCTGTATGTGACCCAGCTACAGTATGCATTGCAAGCATGACATGCTGTCTAATACCATGGAGATTGCTACCACCACAGTCTGACTTATTACAGTGCTTTCCCATCCCACCATCACAGTCAACCCCAGGTAGCTGTGCCCATGTGCAGTAATACACAGATAAGAAGTACCTGCCATTTTGCCACTTGTAAACATATCCATACTTAAGTGAATTTAAGGTAATGCGGAATGCTGAAGAGCAAGTCTTACAGACTCTGTCACAGTACAATATAACTCAGGAACAGCACAGGTGGCAAAGTATGTCCTGGATGGGATCTTCCATTTAGAACATGCACATGCCACAAACCATCAGAATCCCACATTCTCCACAAAAGAGAACAGCAACAGGTCAATTGCAAGCATTTCCACTATGGCAGCATTGAGTTCATGTGCAACCACATGATTTGGTGGGCATTTACAGTGATGCTCAAAAAGGCTGTGCAACATGGGTTGCATTGTTCTGTGTTTTGCATGTGGTATGCCAAACGTTTCTGCTCTATGAACTGCCATGGATGGGGTGCTTTTGATGTTGGATGGTGGGTGCACAGGTGACAAGCCAATAAATGCTGTTATTTGACCTGTTTTAAGTACAAGGGTTGATGTAGTAGAATTACTACATGGATCACCACTGCTTTTCTGACCACTACTGGAGCATTCAGAGTCCTCCTCCTCTTCATGCCTGTAGTGATCCTCCTGTGTTAATTCACAACTTTTACCTCCATGGCTACTTACACTGACTTGGGAATGGGATATCATGCTCACTAAGGTGGATGAGGGTGAACGCTGTACTACAACATCAGCTCCCCTCTGGTGCCGAGTCCACAGTGCCATGTGCCTGCTCTTGAGATGAGTATGCTGGCCCCCAGTGCCAAGATGGCTACTCTTTGTACCAAGCTTCACATGCAGTTAGCAAAGCTGGAAGATTGTCACTGTTTCATCTTGTGCAAAGAAATCCCAAACTAGGTATTTTGCTCCCCTATATTTTAAATGCTACTGCTGCATATGGGACTGCAATTTTTGTGGAGATGAAATGGGGTGTGTGCTGCATGATTTTGGGTGTGATGTAAACTTGGACTTTGACTGAACATCACAATCTATGAGAATGACTTTAGGGTCCTCCACAGACACAGCTACATCAGAACTTTGAAGGGTGGGATTTACTAACAGACTGTTTACCAACAGCCACCTTAACTTTCTTTTTGTCCAGTTCTCATATTGGGTGGATAGTATCATCATCATAATCATCCACAAATTCACTTTGGATGCTATCCAGTGGACATATTACGATTGCAGCCTCACTATGATCATCCACACTTTTTTCATCACAGTCTGACTGTTTGGATGGACTAACCTGAGGCTCTATGGAAACATGAGACTGTGACTCATGATGATCAGGACCATGTTCAACTACTGTGGGGAGTGGGACATCAACTACACTCAAGTCTTCTGACTCCACAACATTTTTGCCACCTGATAACTTTGCCTGGGTTGTACCAATACTCATGCTGCTTTCAACCATAGAGGCAGTATAGCGCAGTGGTCTAAGGCTCTGAGCTGCAAATCTGGTGATATCCAGCAGACCAGACCTGGGTTTGAATCCCACAGCTTCCACTTGCATACTGTGTGACCCTGAGCAAGTCACTTGTGCTCCCAGGTCACTCCTGTAAAAAAGCTTTCAGCTTAGCGTACTATACCTGGTTTAAAAAAAAAAAACATGCCATCACTCACTTTACTACCAGTGACACCAGCACCTCCAACAAGCATTGAAGTGACTGATTTCACTGAGAAAAAATGTGTCTTACTTGCAGCAGCTACTACCTTTCCCTTCTGCTGTGGACTACCATGTCTATGGCCACACTTAACACTGCTAGCCCCTTATGAACCTGCCTCATCATCACAACAGCTTCCACTGCTAGCATTTGGAGGCACACAAGCAAAAATCTTCTTGGCAGCAGCACCACAGCCAGAAACAGCTTTGCATGACAGTCTCTTCATGGTCATTTTTTAAGATTACACACAGTAACCAAGAAAACATGTGCACAACAAAAAGTGATTATTCCAGTCTTGTGTGTTGCTGCAACAAATTCAAGACCATTCACAAGACAGTGCAATGATAAAAATACTGCAATAGGTACTTTTTTATTATGTCTGTTTTCTTTCCTTTAAATGCAATAATATGCATTGAGAAACAATGGTCATGGTACTGTGGGGAAACACAATAGTGATACAGTGCCAACAATTTCAACAGACTGAACGCAGACAATTAACAGCAATGTTATATTCCTTCAGTTTTTGGTAGACGGGAAGCCAAAAAACAACAATAGTGACTTCCAGATGGAAACTGGGCATTAAAGAGATATAGCTACACAGGCACAACAAGACCTTAACCAGTCTTCACAACTCCAAAACTAAAACAACAATATCTTATTTTGTGTGTGGGGGGGGTAGGGGGGTGCAACAGTAGCTAGACAGAAGCAAGAAAAAATACCACAGACAGACTGAGAAATTAAGAGTACTGATGTTAAGGTGGCACAATAAAATGCAGATCATTTGATGGCACGCACACAGACTAAAGGTAATGTGCAGAAACTTTAACAGTTCAGTAAAGTACAACACAGTCTTTTAAACAGACTGAAAAAAATGCACAGCGAACAGTAAGAACTTATAAAAAATCACTAGAAGTATTACTGTGTGTACCTGTGTACAGATCTGAATGCACCAATACTAAAACACTAGCCAACAACAGTTGGAAAGACTGCCTTTCACATTGTTGTCTGTGATTTTCCCTTCTACACCACATATCCGCCCCTTCCTCGAAACACACTTCTGCAGTCTGTCAGTGCAGACACTGAATGTACTAATTTAAGATGCAATATTTATACCAAATCAATAAATGCTCAATGATATAAACATACAAGGGATTACTGCACTCGATGGACTAAATTTGGACTCAAAAGTCCGAATGAAAAATGCTTTTTTGAATGTTTTTTGAAGATTTGAATTGCAGAGTTCTAAGAGTAAGCTAACTCCAGCTTTCCACTATACACACTATGCTGAACTAAAGCTGTGCAAGCCAGTATAGTGCTCATGTGACCTGCCATCCCATGAATTAATGCAAAATTCTCCTTAAAGAGTAAAAAGAAAAGCGAAGTAATGTGAAGTCCATGTAAAACATTGGAATCTTCACATTAACATGTAACACAAAGCTTTTTGCTTTGCTTCATGGAGTATTTTGTGAAATTTGAGTTATACACTAAATACTCTGTGTAGCGGAGTTAAGGGACTTTGCCCACCTCTACATATCACATATACTATCTTTTTAGACCCATCCCTTCAAGTGATAGTACAAGTAAAATAGTAACAATGTTTATATAAAGTGTCTAAACAACCCACTGGTGTGGCAAGTATAATTATAAAACATGCATAATACATAAGATACTTTTTCAGAAATTTTTCAAAATGAAGCAATTTTGTGCCATATTCAGATTCATGATGCTGATAGCTGCTATCCTATACTGATAAGCACATTTTCATTATAACAAATGCTTAGTTTAAATAGCATAGATAATCAGCATAAAATATATAAATATATACATTAGGACTGCAAGACTATAAGGGCTTTAGATGCTGAACATGGACAGGTGATTGGGGGAAGGTGCGATCCATGTTTATCCTGGTCTTTAAAGAGGCCATAACGAGATGCAAATGGCTCTACTGGACCTTGTTTGTGCTATGAGGTCATTTGCATGGGTATGTTTGAATCAGCAGATCGCTCTACAGGAACAATAGCTGTTTGCAAGCATTAAACATGCCTTTCCGCCTGACATCCCTATAGCTCCCTATTAATCGCATACCTCACACAGTCAGTAGGGGGTTGTGGTTGTGAGAACAAACAAGTTTGTACCTGACTGTTTTTGCAGGTACAGTGTATTAGTACATGCCTTTATAGCTTGTTATGCGCTTCAAATATGTTCCAGTGTACTTGTAGTTCACTCCAGGTACCATGTTGCTTCTGAAGCAAACGTTTTGTGACTGCAAGTCAGTATCTTCAAACATCCTAATAAAGGTTTTTCAGTTTCGTCATCTGAGTCAGAAACTGCTATCTGAGTCAATAGTCTAGAACTATTTGTTTGAATGGGGCAAGAGTCTATTAGGGTGCCACATTGAATAACCTGTATTTTTATTACTTGCTGTTCATTTGTACTGTGAAACTGTTAGAGATCTAGCTCTAAAATCCATCTGCTATACTACTGTATGTGCCCACAGGTTCAACAGAGACTCTAAGAGCAGAAGAAAATGTCACAGCTATACTGGGAGAAAATGTCACCTTGACATGTGAACTAACAGTTTCCCAAAATACTGTAAAGGTCATCTGGCAAAAACAGATAGGTCACTACATGGAGGACATTGCTATCTACAGTGAGTCTGCTGGACCTGAAGTCTTTGAAAAATTCAGGAATCGAACAAAAATTGCTCTCCTTAGCTTGAATGCATCTGCCATCACAATATACAGATTAACTCTTGAAGATGAAGGCTGTTACAAGTGTGTGTTCAATACTTTCCCACATGGCTCCACAGAATGGAAAATTTGCCTCATTGTCTACAGTAAGTTTTATTTTCATATTTGGATTGGAACATACATTAGTCATAGCCTCAGACCTGGCATAGTGTCATTGTACACACATTTAAAAAATAAGAAATATACTTTTCTCACTCTTAGAAGAATGCATAAGTATGTGAATGGTTTATAATATCTGATGTTAGAATGATCAAATCTGTACAGAGACACTAGAAGTGTTATGTATATGTGATGCACTGATGTAATTTTGTGTCGACTTGCATGTCCACATGTATGCAGATTTACACCTCCAGTCCCTGCTCAGTCATGGAAGGTCTGCTCTGGCAAGACTTCCACAGTTTTCTGCATTAGTTATAACCAAACCAATTCCATGTCAGTGCAAAAAAATTGTGTCCATGACTTTTGGCACCTGTCAAAAATTGGACAGACTCCTAACTCCGCTTATGTTCTCCACCTTGGATGGCACCCATCTTGAAGTAGTTTATTCATTCAAATACCTCAGTGTGTGGCTATATAGCAAACTTGACTTCTCTGCCCTCATTGACCCCCTCCATGGCAACCTCCTCCTCCCCAAAATTGGTGCCCTGTACTGCAATAAAGACTGTCTACCTCCAAAGGTGTGCTGTGAGGTTTTCACCAAAATGGTGCTCCTGATCTTTGACTATGTGGATGTAGCCTTTGGCACCACTCCCTCCACCTCCCCAACCAGAGTAGACATCCTCTGCAATGCCTTCTGTTATCTTGCTACCAATTCCCCCCTCTCATAACCACCATTGTTCACTCTGTTCCTCCTTATCCATTCTTCCTATACCTTCATGTCTCCAGAATCACAGTGCCTCATTCATATCCAAATTCTGGTTTGGGTTTCTTCCCTCTTACCTCTCCCAACTCCTCTCCTGCAATCTCTCAGCTTCTTGCTCCCTCTGTTCTAAGGACCTTCGCACTTTCGCCATTCCTCATCCAAACTCTACTGCTGGGCAATCAGCTAACTCCTCTCATTTCCCTTCACTCTAGAGCCTACTCTCATCCTCCCTCCATTTCACTACCGTCACTGTTTCCTTGAGGCATCAGCCAAAACTCTTTCCCTGCCCCTCCTGCTCCTGTTCTGCCCCTACCTGACTGCCTCCCTTACATTTGCTTCCTACCCCAGTGTAGATGTGGCTGAATTGTCAGATTTTTTTACTGCTTGCTCTTATTGTACTTAACTCCTGTTTTAATCATGTACTCTGTTTCACTTTGCAGTATCTATGAACTGTCAATGCTATGCAATTTGCCTTTAACTGTGTACTGTGCCTGTGCTATGTATTTGCTCCCCTTTTCCCTTCCCTAAGTCACACCTGGAAATGAGCCTTGACTCAATGTGCCTTTCCCAGTCACACATTCTCAAACAATCAAACAAACAAACAGACAAACAAATAACTAACTTCTTATGTTTAATATCTACTTACTTATACATTTGGGGGCACATTTTCAAAGGAGATGCATGGCACATCACTAGATGCACTGCGCAACTCAGGACATGTGAGGCACATTTGGGGTGTGACCATATTCAAAGGCCCCCCATGCATCCCGTGTATTCGACTGTGCTGCTGCGCACAATATTGTGATGGGCCTATGCAAATGAGAGGTACCTCATGCATAGGCTGCCCATCACAATATTTAAAGTCCCCCTGGCGAAGGCACAACCATCTGTGCCAGCACAAAAATATGTTTCCTGAGACCAGCTTTATCTATGCATGGGCAGGTTGAAGTCCTGCACACAGTTCAGGTCCAGGCACATGTTCCCCACCTACAGCCCTGATCCCCGATATGGCACACTGTACAAGAGAACAGTTTCCATAGTGAAGGGACTTCCCCTCCCATGTCCTGAACCCTGTACAACACTGTAGTTCCCACCCACCCACTCCATGATCTCTGACACATACATATACACCCCACCCATATTCTGCAATGCAGGGACACCCACCCAAGACCCAGTCCCTGTAAAAACACAACAGTCCCCACATTTTTCCATAGTGTAGTGTCCCTCCTCCTGCTACCTGATCCCCATAAATACACATAAGTCCTCACACTTTTCCATAGTGTAGTGCCCCCTACTCCCACTACCCAATTTCTCTAAATATGCATAAGGCCCCACACTTTTCCATAGTGTAGTGTCACCCCCCCACAAGCCCGACCCTTAATACAGACATACGAGAATCCAACCAGAAGATGAACCCAAACTCCACCCCGTTAGCCATCATCCCAACCCCGCTCAACCCACAACCCCACTGAGGCTGGCACCTGACACAGCAGTCTGCACCCTACCACCACCAGCCACCGACTGATCACTACTGGAGAACACACAATATATAGGATGCGCTCACAACCAATGAGCGCATCCTATAAATTGTGTGCTCTCTGGTAGCAATCAGTCAGGGGCTGGCAGTGGCAGGGTGCAGACTGCTGTGCCAGGTGCCAGTTCCTGTGGGGTTGTAGGGTGAATGGGGTTGGATCAATGACGACCGAGGTGGGGGTTGGGTTCATCTGCCGGTGGAGTTCCCATATGCCTGTAGTAAGTGTTGAGGCTCAGTGGGGAGGGGCAACACTGCACTATGGAAAAGTGTGGGGACTTATGTGTATTTATGCGGATCAGGTAGTGGGTGGGGGACACTACACTATGGGAATGTGTGGGGACTTATATGTTTTTATGGGGATCGAGTAAAAGGTGGGTGTCCTGGTACTATGAAATATAGGTAGGGTATACATGTATGTGACCTGGATCATGGTATGGGTGGGTAGGAAATACATGTATTGTAGGATGATCAGCACATGGGAGTGGGGTCTCCCTGCACTATAGGAACTGTACTAGTGTACAATGTGCCCCATCAGTGATTGGGTCTGTTGGGGGGGAGGGGTGCTCCAGCACATTCAGCCCAGTGCAGCAATGCTAATGAGCCCTTAAAGGGCATGCATGAGGCCCCTTTGCACCATGCATGTCCAATAAGCTCATTTGCATATGTGGGCTGAATATCACCCATGGAAGACACAACACATCCAGATATGCACCATGCATTCTCCTATGGGTGGCCTTCAGCCTGGCACTCTGGATGCACTGCACCATACATGGCAGCCACCTCCTATGTGCACACATCCAGGGTCTGATTTTCAGACAGAATGTGCAATCCCTTCTGATCACCCATTCTGTTTGAATATTGCCCTAGAGCCATCCGGCACACCCTCTTTGCGGAACACATTGTTATGCGCACATCTGGCCGGCTCTGAATATGGGTCCATTATATATATGTTATGTAAAATACCAAATTTTAATGTAACTTGTAACTTATGTAATCACACAGAATCTCTTTGTACAGAGGGAGTACGGTCCTAATGGTGTAATTCCTGTTGAAAAATTAACAGTTTACTTACTTACTTATCACTTACTAGCTGAGCAAAGGTTCAGCACCCAAAATTATTTTGGCAGTACTTTAAATTCCCCAACAAGTTTAGTCATGTATAAATAGTCACTCCAGCAGTGCCTTTAGCAAACTTTTTCTACCATAGCTGTAGGCACTACCATGACTTCTAATGTTTAAATATCGAAGCATCGATGCAAGCCCTTGATAGCCACAATAACACATACCTCAGCCTCTCAGTACTATATTTTCAAAAGTGATAGTGTGGTGTTTGCTTCAGGGAGATGAAGAGTATGCCACTGGACCCAAGGGGAGTGCTTGTAGTGGGACAGAGGAATGTAGGACTGTGCCAGACTGTACCAGAAAATATTTGGAGTGGGAAAGGGAGATAGGAAAGTACTATTGGACACCAGAGAATGTTCAGAATGGGGTGAGGAGAGTTTTGGGTTCAGCTAGATACTGGGAGCACTTACAGATGGATGGGGTGAGTGAAGGTGAGCCTTTAGATTTCAGAGAGCACTTGCAGTGGTATGGGGAAAGGGAGAGGAAGGGAGGGGCACTACTGGGAAACAGGGAGTGTTTCTCAAAACAGAATGGCAATGCTGCTGAAGTCTGGAATATCTTTTGAATTCATACTGTATTTGTTATTTATACAAAATACAATATATTGATAACATAAGAAAATAAAAGTGTTCACAGAAAGAGAACATCAAAGTATGCTACCCCTCAGATCAGTTGGGCAATATTTACTTTTTTAAATTAATAAAAAAATAATGCCTTCTAATTGAATGAGGGGGAAATAATCATATATGACGTCAAAAAGTCAGCACATTTTCAAACGCACTGATAAAGTATTATGTTACGACTGGAATAATAATTATATTTGCTATATGGCTACCTAAAACCAAAAATGCAGTATGTGTTAGTTCATCAGAGTAAAGCGATGCTTTCCATAATACAGTATAGCCCATCTCAACTAATACCTGATAAATTATTAGATTAGTCAGCTGGCAAGGTTGGTCTGAGTCCTCAAAAATGAGCAAACTGTGAATTCTGCAACAGATGCACCAACATCACCAGCATTTAAACTTTAAAAAACCTCCCCATGTCCACTGCGCTATAAAACACAGCCATCCTCTCACCTCAAAATGGTAGCTTGCATGATACCACCCCCCTCGGCATCCTCCTCCTCCCTGCCCTGGTGAATTGCAGTGCTGCTTGAGTGTGAGTTGGACAGAGTGCATCCATAAAATGTAATACCTTCCTCCACTCATGTGCCAAAGGCACTCTTCCTGCCTCCTCTGACCAAGTCTTACTATCTTATCATGCGCACCCAGTCCCCCACCCAACTCCCTTCTGGTTTTCCCCCTCCCCCACCTGCACCCACAAAATCAAGTTGAAAAGTTGCAATAAAGAAAACAGTTCCCAAGTGCAAAGCATCTGCTATGTTCAGTGTCTGTCTCATAATTGGGCCAAATTATTTAATGGTGACATCTTTTCTCCTAGTAAAACTTGATTGCTTGAATTTGGAGCTAATCAGGTGTTATTAGGAACAAAAGTGTCAGGTGTTGCCATTAATTTGTACCATTTATGAAACAGGCACTAAACAGAGCAGATGCTCTGTGCTGGGAGACCATTTTATTTATTGAAGCCTTGCAAGTTAAATTTTTGGATGCTGGTGGGGGTAGGAGGGTGGGGACCAGAGAGGGATTGGGAGGGGACTGGATATGCTTTGTGAGATAGTGGGACTCGAGTGGAGGGAGGGGGAAACCCACGGCCAGATTAAGACTGTAAAGGCCCCAGAGCATTTTCAAGCTAAAGGCCCCAAGAGATTCAAGTCAAGCGATGGTTGTTGGTGAAGGACTCCAGATCCATACAAGGAGTACGGTACATCATGGAATTATCATACATTATGATATACTACTGCTATGCTGCTTGCATGACTGAGCACTACCTGACTGAGCGCTAACATTGTCAACTCATGCCTCCAGTCAGCTAGTGGTTTTAGTTAGTGGTTTCACCCCAGCCAACAATCACCCAATACCTTCCTGGAGGGGAGTTTGAGGGGCATAGCCCCCATCCATGAAAACAACTAATTATAGTGTATGTATAATGGGGCACTCCCCACACTCTCTCCTCCCTCTGGGAAGGTATTTTATGGTTGTTGGCTGGGGTGAGACTACCGGCTAAAATCATGAGCTTGCTGATGGCATGAGCTGACAACAGAAACAGCTGACATGGCAATGTGGTGTAGGGTATAGTGTAGTTATAAAAAGATTGTAAGTGGGTCCAAAGTCCTCCACCAGTGTCGAGTGATGTATTCTGCTGTGACATTTCTTACTATAATGCTATTCCTTTTAACATAGATCTCTCACTTTTTTAATGTACTGAATGAACTGTACACATTTGAAAATGAGTAAAAAGAAACAAAAAAAGTAGCAGTTGTCTGGCAGCCTATGCAGAGTTTCATCAATCAAAGTCTGAGTGCTCAGTCCTCTCACTGAGTAGTTTTTCTAACCCCTAAGGTTCCTATACCCAGTCTGTGCACCCTCATCAGCAACCCTGAACAGCCTTTACTGCAGAAAGACTGACAGTCTTACTGTCAGCCTGAGTCTTGCCAGACAGTGTCTTCTGTTTCTCTTTGTTTTAGAGCCAGCAGGAGCTGACAGAACAATTGGTGCCGGAGGGGTGGGGGGTGGTGGCAGTGGATGTCGTCTATCTGGATTTTAGTAAGGCCTTTGATTCGGTTCCACACAGAAGGCTGGTAAAGAAGCCATCCCACATAGAGCATAGGTAAGGAAGTAGGGTTACCGCATGTCCTGATTTTCGCAGGACAGTCCTGATTTGGGCAGCTGTGTCCTGCAGAAAAAACATGAAAAATACTACATGTCCTGATTTTATAGTAGAGAAAATATTTTCTAACTTTCCACTAAATGTTGCAGAAAACTACAGTACCTTAATTAATATACCTTAAAATGACAAGAAACAATAGAAGCAACTAAGAAACAATACTCAGCCTTAATTCTGATTATACAGAAAAAACAAGTCTGTTGCATTGGTTAAGGTTACGTACTGTACTGCGAAAAATCATGTTTCAGTAAGAAATGTCCTATTTTGGGCTTCTTAAAAGGTTGTAACCCTATAATGAAGTGGTGGGTTGGATGAGACACTGGCTAAAGGGAAGAATACAACAGGTGCAACTAAATGACTTGGTATCGATGGAGAGAAGTGACTAGTGGAGTGCCTCATGGGTCGGTACTGGGGCCCCTATTCTTCAACATGTTCATAGCCGACATCGGAAATGGATTGGAGGGAAAGGTGTGTCTGTTTGCAGATGACACCACCATCTGCAACAGAGTGGACACCCCAGTAGGAGTCAAGAGCATGGAATCATACCTGAGGAAAGTCAAAGAGTGGTCAGATGCCTGGCAGTTGAAGTTCAATGCCAAAAAGTGCAAGGTCATGCACTTGGGCAAAGGAAGCCCCAAGGTGGGATACTGCCTGGGAGGGAACAGCTGATATGCACCAACCAAGAGCGAGACCTAGGAGTCATTATATCAGATGACTTAAAGGTGGGGAAGCAGTGTGAAAAGACTTATGGATCAAGCTTGTTACTGCAACTCCATCTCAGCAGACCAGTACCCTACATTTTTCTATGTTACAGGCTTTGGATATTTGGCATCTCGGCTGCTAAATCAAATGCCATTACCATGGCGTCTGCCTACCTATTAGCTGCTTAACTGGAGCCCAACTAGTCTCCTTTATCACCAGTAGAAAACAGGAAGTTATTATCCCTCTGTACAGACAGCTGGTCAGACCCCTTCTGGAGTACTGCGTGCAGTTCTGGAGACCAAGCCTTCGCAAAGACATAGACAGGATGGAAGCTGTCCAGAGGAGGGCAACTAAAATGGTGCAGGGTCTGCACCGGAATACATATGAAGAGAGACTAAAGGAGCTTAATATGTATAGCCTCGAGGAAAGGAGGAGAGGGGGGACATGATAGAAACTTTCAAGTACCTCAAGGGAATCAACAAAGTCCAAGAGGGTAGCATCTTTCAAAAAAAGAGGTGTGCAAGAACAAGGGGGCACAATTTGAAGATAGAGGGAGGGCGGCTCGGAGGTAATTTAAGGAAGTATTTTTTCACAGAGAGGGTTGTGGATGCATAGAACGGCCTTCCGGAGGAGGTCATGGAGTCAAAAACAGTGGTGGAATTCAAGCATGCATGGGACAGTCATAAGGCAATTCTAGGGGATGGGGGTAGGAAGAAGTAGGCTGCTGGTTAACTAGGATCTGCAGCTTATCCAGTAGGCAGGGAAATGGGCAGACTGGGTGGGCCAAGCGGTCCTAATCTGCTGTCAAATTCTATGTTTCTTTACATAGAACATAGTTCAGTTTTTTTGCTGTGGGGTTTTGGTGGTTTCTTCACTGATTTTCTAATCAGCCAGGAGTCTCTTCAGTATTTCACTATTCACTATCTCTTCCTTTATGTGCTGCAGTTGTTTGAAAAGCCATTGGTACAATTTGCATATGGACTGCTTTATTTCTGCCTTTTTTCAGCCTGCCAAGGCATGAGCACTAACTCTGACTCAAAGTCAGAAACTGTGCATGAAACATAACAAGAACAAACCTAGCGCACAGGCAGAGACTGAAAGGATAATAATATCTATTTGATGGAAGGAGGGTGCAGGATTTTCTCTAGGATTTCTAAGTCAGCCTCAACCCTGAGTTGCATGAATCTGTGAAATATCAAATTCTTCAGAATAAAAAAGCTGAAAATAAGTGAAACTAACTTATTGCAATTTTGTCTCACTGAAGAAATACATGGAAAAGCAATGGATTGCCAGTCAGATCTGTGCAGTGACAAAAGACCATTGGGTGACTTTTGCAAGGATAGTTGGTACAAATTGAGGTGGAAAGAGGTACTTGAACTTTGTTAATTAGCTGAGCCTGATCCAGGACATTTAAACAAGGAGTTAGTAATTTAATGAGTCAACTCTTCCATATTTTTTATTTTGATTGGGATTAATACCTTTGAGTCAAAGACTCATTTTCAAAGGTTCCAAGTCAGGGACAAAATAGAGCAATATAAATACAATACAATACAGTAAGTACAAATTAAGATAACAGTGAAAAAATAAAAACATGGTAGGCATCATGGACATCATTAAAATGGCACATGAGGTACAAGACTTGTTAGTTTCAGGTACATCTTAAAAGTAGAGTAAATTACATTACATCAAGTTGTTGCAGGGTAGGGATGATGGGGGGAAAGGTAAGCAGCCAGACTGGCATTGTCAAAGTAGCTAGAGGTGGTGTGGGACAGGAGTAAAGGGGAAAGGTGGTGTAGGAGGGTTGTAAGTCGAAAGAGGGGGGATATTTTCACTTACCTGATGGAAACCCAGCAAAAAATCAAACCTCTTCATTCTGCTCAATGCTCTCAAAGAGCAGAAACACTGTGGTTGGTCATTGGTGCTAATTTATGTATTTATTTATTTAACAAATCGAAAAGACCTTTGAGCCAAGGGCTCTTTTACATAGGTTCCACGTCAAGTCACAAGAACAGCAAATTACAATGGTTTCAGTAAGTAGTACAAAATGAGGAAAGTAATTACATAAACAAAAGAACAGTATGGCAAGATAAATATTGTGTCAAGTGTAGCCGGTGGCCTTGTCTGAAGAGGGGTGAAAGGGCTTACAAGGAGAGAAAGTACAGGGGGTGAACTGGGAGGGTGGAAGGAGCAAAATGAGAGCAAGGGGGGAGATTCCACAATGAAGCTTAAGCATGAAAGACCCATGGGGCAGAGGGTAGAGGGAGAGAACAAGGTAATGAAACAGAGGAGAGGGGGGGAAGTGGGAGTGGAGGGGTAAAGGAAGGGGGATGAGGCAGGATGAAAAGAGGGCATCAATGTGAAAGGGATAAGGGAGGAAGTGCTGTAAGTGGAATAGTGCAGCAACAGGACAGGACTATACAGGGACAAATGATAAAAGAGTATGCAGTGCATCAATTCCTAGTTTCCAGAGCATCTTGTGACTGCTATACCTAATCTCTGCTGACAGCTAAATGCACTGGAACCTCCCTCTTTCACCATTTGCCCCTGTAGAGAGTGAACAGAAATGTAGCAGTTTTGTGTTGTGTGGGGATGCTAAAAGGTCTAACTCTGGATGACTCTACCTTGAAAATAGGTTATCTACCATGGCGGTCAGCTGTTCTCATTTGTGTATCTTGGACTGTGATGCCCTTAGCAGACAAGCTAAGATGCTTTGGACTGGGAGATGCACAGCTGATACCTCTGGGCCATGTTCCAGTGCTCAGTATCACACTCTAATTTCTTCCTGACATAGGGGATAGAATTGAAACTCCCTTTGTTTATGTAATGCACAACACTGACATTATCCATCTGTACTAGCAGATAACTCAGAGTCAGATGCTCCTGGAATGTATGGAGACTGTTTAGGACAGCTCTCATCTCCAGGATATTAATGTGTAATTTGACCGCCAACTGGGTCCATGAACCTTGGGTTTGATAAGGGCCCAGATGTGCTCCCCACCAGAATCCTGATGAATTAAAGGTGAGATTCTGATTCTGATTTGGGATTAAGAATGGAATGTCCCTCAAGAGGTTGCTACGTTCCATCCACCACATAATTGTCTTGCGTACATGGGACATGGTGAGCACCTTTTGGGTCATGTTGCCCATCAGTTGGTCCCTCTGCACTCTCAGTGTCCATTATGGTATTTGCATATGTAAGCAAGCGAGTGACACAGTCACAATGGCCCCTGCCATAAGTCCCAGCAGGTACAGGTAAGTCCTTGCTGGGACATAATGACTGCTGTACACCAGTTGTGCCTGGCCATGAGATGTTGTGCCCTGTCCAGGGGTAGAAATGCTCTGCCCTGTTCTGTGTCCAGGACTGCACCTATGTACTGCATCCTCTGGCAAGGAGTCAGAACTAACTTTGGTACATTCACTGCAACCTCTATGTCTTTGAACAATTGTCTGGTGTGGGATAAGGTATGCTTGAGTTGTCTCCTGGAACTGGCTTTCAATAGCCAGTCAGTCAGATATGAGAAGAAATACAGGTGTTCCCTGTGAAGGGCTGCTGCCACCACAGTTAAACACTTAGTTAAAGCTCAAGGTACAGAAGACAAGCCAAAGGGAACTACATTGAACTGTAAGTGTTCCCTTTCTAGGACAAATCTCAAATACTTTATGTGATGCCGTCTGAACTTGATATGAATGTATGCATTTTTTATGTCCAGGGAGCAATCCAGACACCTTTTGCAACAGGGTAATCCAATTTTGCAAGGAGATCATGCAAAGCATCTTTTATTTTCTGTAGAAGTTTAGATCTTGTAGGTGTAGTAATGGTCTGAGATCTTCTGTCCATATGGGGATCAGGAAATATCTGGAGTAGAACTCTTTGCTTTCTGGAATGAAAGTACAGCTTCTATGGCATGCTTGGTTAGCAAAGCATGTACCTCTTCCTTCAGCAGGGGCTGAGGTTCTGGGTGATAAGTTAAAAGAGCTGGGGGATGCTCTAGTGGAGTTTCTGGCAATGCCATGACATGTACATTTGCAATCATCTCAAGGACCCACACATCTGTAGTAATAACTTCCATTGTGTGAATTGAAGAAAAGAATCAACCCCTTGCCACCACCTCCTACTGTTGGAGTAGTTTGGGGCAGTCCGACCAAAGTCGTGGTGCACTGTTGGGGAAAGCACCACCGGCTTTGGAGGCCATGGATTTGGCTTCTGGGGAAGGGGGACCTGGCAAGATTTCTTCACCTTTACCTATGCCTTGCTGATCATAAGCTTGATGGCCAGCTGTGGCAGCAGAGTGGTGAAAGGACCCTTTACCTCTACCTCTACCAGGTGTGGGGTACAAGGATTTAAAGAGCCTCTGACATGCAAGGTGCAACATTGCAGAATCTGAATACGCATACCCCCAGTAAATCTCATATCAAAACTAAGCTAGATTTCTACGTTACTTCATTTTAAAGTTATGAGCTATTTTGTAACTCTGATTACACTACCTGTTCAAAACAGCCTGTGTCAGTGAAGAACTGTTGCTGATGTCATCTCAGGACCTCACAGTCTAGTATTTCCTATCTGCAAGCTCATAGGAGCTGTTTTTCCAAAATTTTAAAGATCATGTGAGAAGGCTCTATGATATAAAATAATACAGAAATTTGCAAGTGCTAACTTGGGGAAGACAACCTATTACATTTATTGATTTTATGTCTTCTTTATATTCAAGAAAGAAATATGTACCTGTATTATCAACTTTAGACATGGAACTTAAATATCAAGTGAATGCATTATTGAAATCCAAAAATACTGAGATATTAGAAAGTGTTGCATTGTTCTGTAAAAAGATAGAACATAAGAAACTGTATATTATAAATAAGGAATAGGTTACTATAAGGGTGACGCTTATATTTGTTAGTAAATTTTAGATGTAGAGACATGTGCGATAGTTTAATTATAAAGATCTGAATGAGTTTACTGGTAGAAATACCAATTTAATTGTACTACTCAATGTCCCCGTATATTTAATGGTAATTGTACCTCTATGGATGTTAACAATGTAGAATGTTATATGTATATTTATGTATGCTAAAATGTATTGTGCAATATTTCGTAATGACAATTCTGTTTTGTCAATCAATAAACTGAACCGAACTGAAGATCATGTGCAATAGTTGTCTAAAATAAAACAGGCAGAACCATTCAAAAAATATTGCTATAAAAACTGTATGTGTTTCAGGTTTTGTAACAAGGTTGATAAAATTGTATTTTATAATGTATTTTGGTGTGGTCCATTTCTCAAGGGTTGCTGGATGCTGAGTCAGCATGCCTCCAGGCTGCTGAAGCCATTTGGAATGTTACTCTACTGTGCCTGTTAGGAAGTTGTACAGCAGCCCTCATTATAGCAGACCCCCACTATAGTGAAAACCCAGCTATAATAAAAGCCTCATGTATCTCCCTTTGTTTCAATATTTTTGTTCTTCAGAATTCCTATCCATGCCGGCAATCAGCCGGCGCACATGTCACCCGCACACATCAAACACTGTCCATATGCCTTATACACTGTACTGTCAGGAAAACAAAGTTAAAAACTGAAGTAAAAAAATATCGACATCTTAACTGCTATCTGAGACTTGGACTTAAAGACAGCACCTGTAACATGGATGGTGGCTCAGATATTCAACGTGCTTTACAAACACGCTCCCCCTGCACCCCCACACAACTCTCATCTTTACTTAGTAAATCTATATTGTCCAGTACTGAATTTATTTTCCGCACAGTAGGTTTGAAATCATACTAAGAAAGACAGATGTGGTGGAGCTGGTGCTGTGATCTGTGAGTGGGATGGGGGTGACTATGAAAGCAGGAAAGATCTGGAATTTGGAGAGAGGTGTTTTGTTGTTGTTGTTACATAGGTTACATACAGTAGGTTTAATTTATTTATTTAGATTTTGATAACCTGGTAAGCTCACTGAGACCTGAGGTCCCTTTTTCAGGAGTGACCCGGATTAGTTACAAAGATACATACATTGGCAGGAGTACACAGTAGTGTTAAACATACATTGGATAGGGTATAAAGTTCATTACAGAGCAAGTCAGTTACATACACAATTATAATATAGCGATGAAATCAGACATATGACATCTTAATCAATAATACTTTAGGGAGTGGTGGTACCAGCACTAAGCAGGTTACGTATAGTTACCCAGTGGGCAGATAGCCATGAGCCAAGCAAATACAGCCACCAAGACTGAGTTCCAGAGTAGCGGTTGTAGCCACACAGGCTAAGCTCTAATAGGTATACTTTCAGGCCCGACTTAAAACCCTGAATAGTACTACAGTTGGCCAAGTCCATGGGGAGTAAGTTCCATAACCGTGGGGCAGCATACCGAAAGGAGCACTTACCATAGTTGGTTCGGACATGGGGGATGTCTAGAGGATGGCCAGTGAAGGATCTCAGGCCTCGGCCCCAAACTCTGGGATTTAGTAGCCCATACAGGCGGGGAGGAGGGCCAACAGTGGTAAATATGAAAGTCAGGCTCAAAGAGGAGTAGGCAAGTTTATGCTACAGAGAAGGCCAGTGGAGATCAACAAGGACCTCACAGTGGTGCCTTCTTGGTGGGGAGTTGGTAGCAAAATGAGCCACCCTGTGGTAGAGCATGATAAGTTTTCTTTGTTTGCCCTCCCTTAGGGACAGAAGCAGGGGAGCCCCATAGAGGAGGGAGGAAGGGGAGTAAGGTGCAGTTTGATATGGTACACTGAGCCTCTCTCTCTCTCTCTCTCTCTCATATCTCCCAGCCTATAGAGAAGTCCTAACTTCTGGAGGGTGAGGACTTAACAACAGAGTCAATGTGAGTCTGGAAGGTCATAGCCTGATTGAGCAGGACCCTGAGGTACTTGACCTTGTCCGTGACCTCTATTCTCTTCCCTTGGGCAGTATGAAGCTGAAGGAGACCATGCCAGTCTGAACCAAGGCATCTGGGCCTGAACAGGACTGCCTTCATTTTTTCTTCATTAATTACAAGTGAGTTGGAGGAGAACCAGGCTTCCAATGAAGCTAGACTGGCCTGGAGGTTGGCATTGATTACACTAGGATGCGGGTCACTGCAGTAGACGAAAGTGTCATCTGTATAGAGGATGAAGTTTTTCCTCCTGCCAACCCCCTCTATATCACTGACAAAGAGGGTAAATAATAGGGGACCAAGAATCGAGCCCTGGGGTACCCCAGAGGTTACCGGTTTAGCACTAGACTGGGTTCTCCTCCATATGACTTTTTGGTTTTAGTTAAGAAAATAGCTCTCGAACCATGTAGCAGAGAGCCCATCCAGTCCAAGTAGGTAAAGTCTGGTGAGGAGAAGATTGTGGCTGACCAAGACAAATGCCTTGGATAAGTCTAGGAATAGTGCCTCCATTGGGAAATCAGAGCACAGAAGACCTGAGTCCATAATGCTCGCATAAATGTTACACTCCATACCCCTGAATCCATCTAGAAGTTAGGTGCTTATCCAATTTTGACTTAAATTAGGTCATACTTTCACTTGTCACTATCTCCTGTTCCATACTTTGGCAACTCTAACTGAGAACCATTGCTTCCTTTTATTAATGCTGAATCTCTCCCCTGCTATTTGATATAGGTGAGCTCTAGTGTAGTAACCTGAATTCTTAATAACTAGTCACAGTTGTTCCCACAATCCCTTATCCTGTAGGGCTCTATAGACCATACACATGTCATCCCTGAGTCTCCTAAACTCCAGAGAATACATTCCTAACTCAGTCAGCCCTTCATCACACTTCATACCCCTCAATTCTGGGAACATTACATGTAGCCTTCCTCTGAACTCTTTCTATAGCTTGTATCAGGGTCTTAAAGCCTGGAGACCAGAATTGCACACAGTATGCTAAGTGTGGCCTGACTAGTGAAGAATACAATGGCACTAGCACCTCTCTTCTTCTGCTCTTGATGTGCCTAATGATACAATACAATATACCACTCGCTTTCTTAACCACTCTGCTACTATGGTTTTTCATTATGTCAATCTGTTTCATTTTTGCTTTTACTATTGCTCAGTGTACTAGTCTGTTTACAGATGTCTGAAGTGATGAGTCTGTGAATTGGGGGGTGCATATGTGTTTGTAAACGGTGTGGAAGCTCTGAGCCGCTGTTCCTGTCACAGCAGCTGTCTTTAACTTGGAGTCTCAGCTAGCAGTTAAGATGTGAGTATTTTTTGATTTTAGCTTTAATTTGCTGAAATTACCCAGTTACCAAAGACTATAAATTACCCAGTTACCAAAGACTATAATAAAAAAAAAAAATTGCAGTGTTTAAGGTATATAGGGAGTGTTTGATGTGTGCAGGTGACATATGCACTGGCCGACAGTAGTGCATAGTAGTGTCCCTCATTGTAATGAATGGGGAACTATAACGAATACAGATTATGGTTCCTTTTTAGTTCATTATAGTAAGGGGTTACTCTACTGCTAGTACTGTAATGGTAACTTCACTGCTGTTTGTCAGTGTCTGCTTTACGATATGTTTTAATAGGGGCTTTACATGTGTCCTACTTTGGGTGGAAGTGTTGGCTCTGGAAAAATGAACTTTTTAATTTAGAGTAGAAAATAGATGAGCCTGAATGTATGTCAAAACAGCCTAACAGGGAGATCACATTGTGCTGGCTAAATAAGAAACTCCTAGTACATTTTCAAAACAGCATTGCTGTACCTCTCCCACTCCATTGACAAGGAGATGGAATAATTGTTTCAAAGTACCTTTCATAGAAATTGCTTCAACTGAATGATAAGTGTGCATGATCTCAGCCTTTCACCACATTAGCAACTTATTCAGTGTGCAAACCTCACAACAATGTGCTATGACCCAGCATCCAACAACCCTGGAAGAAAGGACCATGACAAAAAGGCACATAAACAAAATATTGTCTGCTTTGTTACAAAACCTGAAACACACATAGTTTTTAAAGCAATGTTTACTGACTGCTGCTGCCTGTTTTACTTGTGAAAGCCATTGCATGTGATATTTACAACTTTGGAGAAACAGGTCCTATAAGGTTGCTGACAGGGAATACTAGACTGTGAGGTCCTGAGATGACATCATCAGCAGCCCTTCACTGATACAGGTTGTTTTGAACAGGTAGTGAAATCAGGGTTACAAAATAGCTCATAACTTAAAATGAAGTATTGTAACATAGAAATTTAGTTTTTGGTCTGAGATTTACTGGGGGTATGCTTATTCTATTTCTGCAATGTAGCTCTTCTGGCCAGATGATGTCAAGTTGCTCTTTAACTGAACTCAAAGTCATTTTTGAGACTTGAAGGCCTGTTAGTGTCCCTTCTACATGGCACCCACATAGTTCAGTTCACCTAAAAGGATAATTCAAAACTGTGTGCTGCACATCTGTTGCAAACCTAGCCACTCTGAGTCAAGGATACCTTCTCATGCAGATGCCAGTGGCAGCTGCCCTTGCAGAGGCATCATATACTGAGTATAACAAATGTTTGCTTATCTCAGCTCCATCAGTCAAATTTTTAAACAATTCATTCTTGGTGGTGCCCACTGGGAGTGCCTGAGCTGCAGCTTTGGCAGCCTTCCGGTGGCTACTCTGATACTTGATCATGTGAGATTGATAGTTTTCAATACACAGGCCTTATGAGCTAGAGGCATATATTTGCTTATCCATCACATCAATCCTCCTGGATTCCTCATTATGAGGCATGGTACTCATTTGCTTTGGTGTCCTGGATCTATCATTGGCAGCTGTTATGACCAAAGAATCTGTTTCGGGATGGTTAGCATAATAAGGCTTGGTATTTGTCCTATATCAGGTGGCAGCCTCCAATGCAGGATAAATTGGAGGAACAATGATAGATAGAGTGCAGAGAACCTCCAGGAAACCATCAAATTATTTTTGGTGGAATCCTCTTCTTCCACAGCAAAACCCATAGCATTTTGCATTTGCTGCATCATTGTTTGAAAGGGATGGTTTTCAGGAGGAGATCTTGGTGCATACACTACAGAATCCTCACTGCAAGAGGATCCAGTGGGCTGGCACTTTGAACATAATGTTCATCTCCATATCCCTCCTCCTACTCATTATCCTCCTCCATTATGAGGTCTATATTACATATCTCCTCCTTGTTGGCATCTCTGTTGAAAATGGGAATGCAGGACCTTGCTGGCAATACTAGAGGCCTCTGCTCAGAAAGTGCTTGCTGTGCGC
Organism: Neoceratodus forsteri; assembly: GCA_016271365.2. Classification (NCBI taxonomy): domain Eukaryota; kingdom Metazoa; phylum Chordata; order Ceratodontiformes; family Ceratodontidae; genus Neoceratodus; species Neoceratodus forsteri. Next base: position 115,457,613 of record CM057458.1, on the reverse strand, counting down.
CAGCTGAGGAAGTTGGCAGGGTCTATGATGCAGTAACCCCCATCAATGGCAGTGTACAGGCTGCATAGCCAAACTGGTAGGTATGCATTGTATCATATCTGAAAATGATGCCAGTACTGCCTGTGTTTTGACAATGACTGGGCCGGGGGCCAAGACAGTTGGATTGAATGACAGGCCTGAACCTGTAGAAAATGGTGACTTATCATCGGGCTTTTTTGATGGCCACTAGAGTTTTTTCTAGCAAATATGTCAGCTTCCTTTTTCCACATCACTTGGTTATTTGATTGAAGTTCTGGCAAGTCTCACAAGTCCTGTCATTGTGAGAGAGACCTAAACAGCTGATACATACTTCATGTGCATCATCCTTGTAGATTTTTTCTCTGCACTCACAGTACTGTAACATTATTAGTTTTGGTGGCATTCAAAGTAGGCAATATCACTAAATTATTAGTGATTACTTTATAAGAAAATAATAAATGACAATGGCTAAGTGTATTTTTTTCCAAAGATGGTCCGATGAGCACAGCTGATAGTGGGAAAACAACTGAGGTGCGATTGGGCTGCCCACATTTATGTAGACACAGATGCGAGACGTCGTCAGTGGCCCCCGGCTAACAAAAGTATTCATGTGGTCTCAGCACTGAGGCAGGTATAGTTCCAAAGGTGTAGCCAAAGGGAAGAGATATATTTGAAGAAGATTATAGAAGCACAGAATCTGATGTCAGAAAATGGCCCAACGGCCCTTCTAGTCTGACATTCATACCTACTTCTCTTGTACTGGCACTAGTGACCATTCTGCTCCCAAATCTTTTATTCTCCAAGCCCCTTACTATGCCATCATGCTTTTCCCATCTCTAATTGAGTCCCTCTCCACTACGTTGGCAGCTACTACTTCCTTTCGCAGTCTGTCCCACTTGTTCACTGCCCTTTCTGTGAAAAGTGCTTTTGAACATCTTTCTTGAATCTTCCCCATGTAATGTAAGTGAATTTCCCTGTATGCTTCTGTTCATGCTTTAGATAAACATTTCCTTGTATAACACCCTGTTTTGGCCATGCAGGTATTTGTATATCTTTATCATGTCCCCCTCTGCCTTGTAGTCTCCATGGCATACATGTGGATGTCCCTCAGTCTCTCCTCATATGTCTTCTCCTTTATCCCTTGGATCATTTTGGCCATCCTTCTGTGTTCAGTCTACACCCTCTCAAAGTCCTTCAGTAGATATGGGCATCAGATACTTACATACCCAGATGCAGGTGCACCAGGGATCTATAAAGTGGGAAGTCCATCTTCCTGTTTCTACAGCTGATTCCCCTTTGTCTGTAATCCAGCATCCTGTTTGCTTTCCCCTCTGCCTTATTACACTGTGCTACAGATTTCAAACTATGAGCCTGAACTGGCTTCATGTTCACTGTCTCAGCTGGTAGGATGTTCCATAGATTCACCACCAACCGAGAGAAAAGGTGGCCCCTAATGTTATTACTGAATTTACTAACACTGCACTTCAGGGCATGCCCCTACATTCTACTGTGGGTCACCAGATCAAACATCTCTGATTCTTTGATCTTGTCAGTACCACTCTGAAAGAGGACAAGATTATGGAACCAGAAAGCGTGCACCCAAGGGTGCTAAAGGAACTCAGGGAGGTGTTAGCTGCCCCACTGATGACCTTATTCGACAGCTTACTAAACACAGGTGAGGTTCCAGAGGACTGGAGGGAGCAGATGTGATTCCTCTTCATGACAGCAGCAGCAGGGAGGAGGCTTGTAACTATAGGTCAGTTAGTCTCACATCAGTGGTGAGGAAATTAATGAAAACCATTTTGAAGAAAAGGCTGGTTGAATATATTGAATTCAATGGGCTATAAGACTAAAGGCAGCATGGACTGGGGGGGGGGGCGGATACCACACACATCTATTTTATTTTTTTAACTGAGTTATCAGGACTATAGATTGTGGAGGGCAGTGGACTTTAACAAGGCCTTTGACACTGTGCCACACAGGAGACCAATACAGAAATTTTGCAGCCTAGGGGTGGTAAACAAAGTGGTGCATTGGGTAAAGAATTGGTTAATAGATAGGCAACATAGGGTGGTAGTTAATGATACTCACTCTAATGAGGGTAGAGACACCGGCATGGTGCCACAGGGCACAGTACTGGGACCAGTCCTCTTCAATGTCTTCATAAGTGACATTGGGGAAGAACTGGAAGGGTAGGTATGCTTTTTTGCAGATGACACCAAAATATGTAATAGGGTGGACACACAGATGGGGTTGGAGAGAATGCATAGAAACCTTGGGAAACTTGGAGTGATCATGATTATGTCCCCTGGGGTTCAATGCCAGAAAGTGCAAAATCATGCACCTAGGGCATTGGAACCTGGGAGATGAGTATAGGATGGGGGTACCAACAGTCATTAAACAAGAAAGGGACTATGGGTATCATATCTGATTATCTGAAAGTGGCCGGGCAGTGTGACAAAGCAGCAGATAGGGAACATTGTTAGGTGGGATTGGTATTTGTTAGGGATGGATGGAGATCTAAGGGATGATGCAGAAGCAGGACCTAAAGTGACTTTTCGCAGGGCAGAGAATATAGGTTACAAGGAGGTTCATAGCGGATTTAATCATCCTAAACCATCATTGATTTGGCTTTCACCCAAACCCCAGGATTTTCACCCTTGCAACAACTGCATGGCACGTAAATATGTAGTTCAGGGGGACAGGTTTGTGAATTCTGCCCCAGATGGATTGCTTTGGGCCAGGAACATCACGGACAGAATATCGTGGGGAAAACATCATGGACAAAACAACGCAGGCAACAACATCGTAATGGACACAATAAAGCATAGGTGAAAAACATTGCCCCTGACGCATGATGTGCGCCGTAAAATTGCAGCGCATGTATGAGGTGAGGGACAGAGGGACCACCTGTGCGGTGGAGTAGGAACTGCCAGGGCAGAGGTATGGGCTCGGGCGCAGAGCATGAAGGGGGCAACAGTGTCAGCTGTGCATGATCCGGGCTGGGATGGAACAGAACAGAGAGATGGTGTAGGAGCCACCAGGATGATGGACTGGGACTGGGCAACAGTGCAAACCAGCAGGAGGGGGCTCTGGCCACAAGCAACAGTATAGGGCAACTGCTGGCTGGAACTGTATGGACACCTTACTGTCTGCCTCTGAGGGGGGTGGGGAATGTCTGTCTGGGCAGGAAATACTCTCCTCAGAGAGGGCAACCAGGACCACCTGGATACAGGGCTGGCATGATCTGGCAGTCTGGGGTGGGGGGTGCTGTACTGGGCATGGCTGCTTGGGTGGGGGCTTTGGGTAATGGCCAATTGGGGGTGTCCTGCTGGTGAAGGTGTGTCATGGTGACATTTGCCACTGGTGGCATTGGTGTCTACATGAGACATTATATGCACTGTTCCCTTCCATGGCTATGTTGTATGCCAAAATTACGGGCAGCATTGTTATGCCTGCGTTGCAATGTCCAGCGACATTTTTGACTGTGATGTTCCTGGCTGGATCCTAAAAAAGTAATCTGTGGTATACAGGCCACCCCTCCCCAAACCCCTGCTCAAAGGAAGACTCTGGTGCAGCGTGTCCTCCACCCACCTACGTGGAACACCACCAATTGAGCATCATAATGAGCCCCTTCCAAACAACCCCAGTCCCTATCCCCCACCCTATACTGTAGTGAAGAAGAAAAATTCTCCCTGGTGGTCTAGTGACCCTCCCTCCCTCGCTATTCCCAATCCCTGAATTAAAATCTTTATCTCTGTGGTCTAATGTACCCCCTCCCACCTGGAGCAGTCTCACCACTCAGCTGCCCCCATCTCAAACCCTAGAGCAGGCAATCAAGTATAACCATATCCTCTTCGTCTGATGAGCTGGCAGCCCATTGCTGTCATCAAATGAGCGTGCATGCTAACGCACTCATTCATTGATAGCCCAGTGGGTCGCTAGCCATGGAGGAGAGAGGAGGGTTGCACAAGTAGACCCGCTTCTTGGGTTTGGGACGGGGAGACAGTGGTGGAACCATGCTTCAGGGGTGGGGGGATGTACACCTAGATTACCAGGATAAAGATTTTAATTTAGATTGGGTATAGGGAGGAGAGTCACTAGACTACCAGGGAGAAATGTTTTTATTTCTCTTCATTACCATACTGTATATGGCCAGGGATCAGGATGTGGGTAATTTGGAAGGGCTTGCATGATGTCCTGGACTGGTGGGTGGGTGGTAGGGTGGAGGAAGGGACTGCTAGCCACCAGGGATGATATTTTTTTTTTAAACATGGGGCGGGTAATCAGGTGGGGGAAGGGAATGCTAGCCACCAGGGATTACAGCTGGTATTTAAAAAAAAATATGGGGCCAGTGATCAGTTGTGGGAAGGACCACTAGCCACCAGGGAATTACTGGGGCATTTATTTTAAATTATGAGGTGGGTGATCTGTGGGGGGAGGGACCGCTAGCCACCAGGGAATTACTTATATTCTATATCAGACAGGGATACAGCAGAAGTGGAAATTCTGCAAAAGTTCAGAAATAGATTTCTGAACTTTTGCAGAAGCGAAAATCTGACTTTCATTTCAATTACATGGGTGAAAGTTTTTTTCGCACACCTCTAGTTGTCTGTGCCCTGTGGTGTTCCAGTGGTAAAATTTATATCATGCCTTTTATATATACAAAGCCTCAAGGAGATTGTACAGGAGCACTACAGGACAATGAACAACAGAAGGACAGATCAGCCCATTTCATTACACTTGTTGAAAGAGCAAGACAGTGGGCAACATCAGGTTGCCTGCGTGGGCACCGAATTTGTACCTTAAAATAAATGAGGGATGACAGAATGAACATTCTGCAGTGGAAGGAATCCAAATGGATATTCAAACTGAGAATTCCTAGACCCAATGGATTTAATAGCAGATGCATTGGGAGCCTTTCATGCACCGAATATATCATGTGTGACCATTGGCATACTGGTATTTTTTTTTTGGGGGGGGGTTCCTTGTTGTGTCATGATGGTTACTGAAAAAATATAGAAATTGTATTTCTAAAACTTGCTTTTTATATAAAACACAAAAATGGTTTATTTGGAACAACAGAATTTGAAACCACTGTCTAGTACTGTATGACATAAGTTGTTTCCACAGTATACTTTTGAATAGACAATTTGTAAAGCATATGCACATATTAATCACCTATGTGTAAAGGTAAAAGAAAATCATAATTTGATTATGTTTTACGGCCAGCATATTGATAGTTTTTGTGCAACCATAAACCAGTATGTTTTGCCATCCCCCTAGAATGTTACACAGTAACAAGCTATCTATGTGTTGGAATGACTAGTTTTGTAGTGTTAAAAATGTGCTTCATTATTGTCACCATAATGTACTTCATGTATATTGGTCAGTCATCCAGTAGCATTATTTATTTGGCTAATACTTAAGCAATAATGCACAACAAGGTGTGTGTTGTGCTGGGATAATGTCACGTCTGGGGTGGTTGAGCACAAGGCTGCAGGCCGAGTGCATCCAACACTCCAGAAGTGATGTTATCCCAGCACAACACACACCCTGGGGCATTGCAGCTGATGTTGGGGCCCTTGATGGAAAGAAAGGCAATTAGCATGCAAAACAACAAGCTGGCTATTTGTAATCTGAGCCAGTTAGCTCAATCTCTTGAAAACCCAGAAAGTAAATGAAATCAGATGGTACCACAGATGATTTAAATACTTATTGCAGGGAGCTACCCTGATTGCACATATGCTACCAGGTTTCTGCTGAAAATCAGGTGATATGAAGACCTCATGGTGTTCACTGATGAGCATGGGAAAGCAGGGCCGATACAACACATCTCTTCTTCACGGCTTTTCCTCCAGGTGGCCGCAAACTGCGAGTTGTTGTGCAGAGACTGGATCCCCCAAACTGGTATCTTACCGAAACAGTCTCTGGTGCAGCTTAATTGGTCTGGACTAGATTGGCAAAGGCCCAGGCAGGATGAGCAAAGTGTCAAAGTTCATTAGTCTTCAGGCTGGTGAAGCCTTCAGCTGGCATAACAGATTGGGCCGCAGGCTAACAGGACTTGACCCACAGAACACATTCAGCACACTCAAAGTAAGGCAGCACTAACTTTGTACAGTTTGGATAGAGCCCAGATACTAATACAGTAGATTCACTGAGCAAACCATTCAATCCAAAATTCATCTTACACACAAGCTGGGCTAATCGCTTTAAAGGAGCAAATCTTTGGTCCAAACCTGAAGTGTTACTGGTAAACTTCTTTGTTCTGCTGCAGTTCCAAACTTAAGTTAGAGCATGTCCTATTTCTGCACTAGGCAGTCCCAGGCAGGCAAAGTAGGCCTCTTCCTGCCAATTCCTCTACACTCCATTCAGGGAGCAGCTGCTTGAAAGATCGAGCTGTTCAAACTCCAAACTCCAACACTAACTGAGGCCTGCATCATAATTTGGAGACAATAATTCTGGGAGATTTTAATATAAACTGGCTGTCCCCTGATGCCCATTCCTTTAAGTATGCTGTCACAGTGCAGCACCTCACTCAGCTAGTTGATACCCCCACCAGATTTAACTACAGGACAGGTTCAAGTACTTTACTCAACCAGGTACTGTCCAATCGCCTGGAACGTATCTCTAAGGTTTCAGTGATCCCCAATACATTAAGTGACCTGTCATCTGTGTCTAGTCAAGTAAGGCCAGCAAGCCCCCTCCCAAGTTAGTGTACACCAAGGTGTTAAAATGTAGAGACCTTGAACCCTTCAAATCACATCTTCACAGCCTGGACTGGTCAATACTTGACTCTACCTGTCACATCAACACTATGCTGGATCTGTTCATCAAGCAATTTACAGCAGCCTGCGACACCCAAGTGCCAATGAGAAAGAAAAAGGTCAAAGGGTACTCCAACCCATGATTAACACCTGAACTTATTATTCATCTGAAACTAAGGGATCACCTTTGGCACTGTACAAGAGCCACGTCTAAACAAGTGGACATCGAAAAATACAAAGCAGCTAGAAATGAATGTACCCGATGTGCAAAAAACAATTATTTCAGGGAAACACTTTCTAACTCATGGGGCGATGGTAAAAAATTCTGGAGTAATCTGAAAGACCTTACCAGGAAGGACCATAAGCTGCCACCCACCATGCTCAATATCAACAGAATGCAGACACTCGACCTTGCCACTATTACCATCACCTTCAATAATGCATTCTCGGACCTTGGCAGTGTCCTTCCACCAGATTTCTTCGACACTTCCCCCACTAGTTTATTCCAGGATTCAGCATCTTTTGGGCCATCCTGGCCTGCAATTGTACTTTATAGACATCCCACTGTATCCTTCGAGGTCCTACATTCTCAAGGCCATCAGTAAAACCAGATTCAGCAATCATTCACTCAACCTTAAGTTAGTTGTGCTTGTGTTCGATGAAATCCTTGTACCTCTAATTAAGATCCTCAACCTTTCGCTAAAGCTGGCTCAGTTCCCCTCACTTTGGAAACAAGTGCTCATAACACCTGTTCACAAAAGTGGAGATAGGTCACACTACATTAACTACAGACCTATCTCCATCCCCCCCCCCCCATCCAAAGCACTGGGACACATCGTCTGACCAGCTAGTGGAATTTCTGGAAAAACATGATATTCAATGTCCACAACAGCATGGTTTTAGAAAAAGGCACAGCATCTTAACTGCCCTCCTGGAATTTATGGGCTTCATCCACAACGCACTGGATCAGGGTAACTATGTGGGTGCTGCTTTCCTTGACCTTATGAAAGCATTTGATACTGCCAACCATCTGCTCAGATATCTGTCATCTATTGGATTTGCCAATGATGCCCTTCCATGGTTCGAAAGCTATCTTGAGGGCCGAGTACAGCAAGTAAGGATTGCCAACGTCACTTCAGAAAGAAAGCTGGTCCTCTCCGGTGTACCTCAGGGCTCCATCCTTGAACCTCTATTTTTCAGTCTTTTCTTGAACACCCTTCCTAATACCTGCAAACAGAGAATAATACTATATGCAGACAACGCTGTTATATTCTCCAGTCACCATGACACTAAACACCTTGAGCACCATCTCCAGCTTGACTTTGAATGTGTTGAAGAGTGGTTTAGTACCCACAAACTAATCCTAAACTACAACAAAGCTAAGATGATGCCATTCAGCAGTGCACATAGCAAACATAAAGCCCAGTCCCTCAACATCAGGAACTGCTCCTGTGTCCCGCTCGAACAAGGCCAGCAGTTCAAATATCTTGGCATCACCTTAGACAGTGTCCTCTCTTATATGCAGCACATTGATGATGTTGTAAATGTTGTGAACATCCGAATTAGTATACTTCACAGACATGTGCACAGTATGACTGCTGATGCCCTTACGCTTGCCTTGCATAGCTCTGTAACATCCATCATTGACTACGGTCTGGCTATACAGAAACGTAGACTTTGAAACCAGATAAGGACAACTTGGCTCACCCAGTCTGCCCATTTCCCTACCTACTGGATAAGCTGCAGATTCTAGTTAACCAACAGCCTAATTCCTGCAACCCCCACTACAATTGCCTTGTGTCTGTCCCATGCATGTTTGAATTCCCCCACTGTTTTAGGCCCAATAACCTCCCCAGGAAGGCAGTTCCATGCATCCACCACTCTCTCCGTGAAAAAAGATTTCCTCACATTACCCCTGAACCGTCCCCCCTCTATCTTTAAATTGTGTCCTCTTGTTCTTACACATCTTTTTTTGTGAAAGATGCTACCCTCCTGGACTTTTTTTGATTCCCTTGAGGTACTTGAACATTTCTATCATGTCCCCCCGTCCCTCCTTTCATCAAGGGTATACATATTAAGCTCTCTCAGTCTCTCTTCATATGGTTTCTGATGTAGACCCTGCACCATTTAGTTGCCCTCCTCTGGACTGCTTCCATCCTGTCTATGTCCTTGCATAGATGAGGTCTCCAAAACTGCACACAGTACTCCAGATGGGGTCTCACCAACTGTCTGTACAGAGGGATAACCACTTCCCTTTTTCTACTTGTGATGCCCCTTCCTGTGCATCCCAGTATTCCACTGGCTTTCCTCACTGACTTCTCATATTGCTTACCCACCTTCAGATCATCCGATATGACTACCCCCAAGTCCCGTTCCATTTTTGTTGTTATTAGTACCTCCCCTGCTATTGTGTACTCTTCTCCTGGGTTTTTGCTTCCCAGGTGCATTACTTTGCACTTCTTTGCATTGAATCTAAGTTGCCATATGTCTGACCATTCCTCCAACCTTGCCAAATCCCTTCTTATCCTTTCTACTCCCCTTGTGTATCAACCCTGTTACAGATCTTTGTATCATCTGCAAAGAGGCATACCTTTCCCTCCAGACCCTCTGCAATGTCACCTATAAAATGTTAAAGAGGACTGGACCCAGTACTGAGCCCTGAGGTACTCCACCTGTGACCCTCCTTTCTTCGGAATGTGTGCCACTCACAATTACCTTCTGTGTCCTGTTGTGCAGCCAGTTTGCAACCCAGGCTACCACCCTGGAACCCACTCCCAAGCTGGCTAACTTGATTATTAATCTTTTGTGCGGGACTGTGTCAAATGCCTTGCTAAAGTCTAGGTAGGCCATATCCACAGCCCCTCCCTGGTCCATTACTTTTGTCACCCAGTCAAAGAAATCTATTACATTCATCTGACATGACCTTCCTGTTGTAAATCTATGCTGCTTTGGGTCCAGTGACCTGCTGGCCTCTACAGTAGGTACTCAACAATTCTTTCTTTCAGAAGTGATTCCATCATTTTCCCTACCACTGAGATCAAACTTACAGGTCTGTAATTTCCTGCTTCTGCCATGCTCCCACTTTTGTGAAGGGGAATCACATCTGCCCTCCTCCAGTCTTCCAGTACCACCCCATCCTCCCATGATTTGTTAAAAAGTGTGGTCAGTGGTGTCACTAGGTCCTCCCTTAGTTCTTTTAGGATTCTGGGGTGAATCCCATCAGGCCCCATTGCTTTGTCCACCTTGAGTTTTAAGAGTTCTTCAGGACTCTTTCTTCTGTAAATGGACTGGTGTCAACCCCCCTACCCAAAGTGCTTCTATTGTCTGGTTTAGGTAACTCCTCCTCATCTTCTTTTGTGAATACTGAGCAAAAGTATTCATTCAGTATCTCTGCCTTTTCACTGTCTCCCTCTGCCCACCTCCTTCTCCCTTATTAATCTTCACTATTCCTCCCTTAACCTTTCTATGCTCCCTAATGTACCTATAACAGATTTTATTCCACTTCTTAACTGACTTGGCTATTTTTTCCTCAGTTTGGGCTTTTGCTATTCTGACTGCCTTCCCCACTTCTTTCTGCTTTAATTGGTACAGTTCCCTGTTGCTCTCCTTCTGTGATGCTTTATACTTTTTGAATGCAGCCTTTTTCTTCTTAACCTTCCATGCCACCTCTTTTGAGAACCATTGTGGTTTTTTACTCCACTTTGTTTTCTTTATCTGTTTCACACAAAAGCTTGTTGCCTCTATGATGGCAGTTTTGATTTTTCTCTATTGTTCTTCCACCCCTCCTTTTTGCCCATTTGCCAGTGTATTCCTCAGGTATTCACCCATTTTGCCAAAGTCAGCCCTTCTAAAGTCTAGTATGCTTGTTTATGTATGGCTTGTCTCCATGGTTGTGCTTATTGTGAAGTACACTGTGCAGTGGTCGCTTGTTCCCAGAAGTCTATCGACTTATAAATGTGTGATCCTCTCTCCATTTGAGAGTACCAGGTCTAGTATTGCTTCCTCCCAAGTGGGTTCCAACACTAGCTGTCTAAGGCCTGCCCACTGCTGGGCATCAAGAATGACCCTGCTCTTGGATGTGGCTGCAGTACATGTCATCCAGTTAACATCAGGCATACTCAGGTCCCCCATTAACAGTATCTCCCCTTTTTCAGCCATTTTGAGAATGTCCTCTATCATTTTCTTGTCCATTTCCTCCACTTGAGATGGGGGTCTGTATACAACCCCGGTGTGGATTGTGATGCTACTCCCTGTCTCCAAGGTGACCCAGAGTGCCTCTTATCCTCCCCCTTTACTTTTTAGTTCTGTAGCTTTGATCCCTTCCCTTATGTATAGAGCTACTCTACCTCCTCTTTCCCCCCGTCCCTTCTGTAGACTGTGTACCTCGGTATGCTGACATCCCAGTCATGGTTCCCCGTGTACCGTGTTTCTGTGACTGCCACAATATCCAAGTGTTCATCTTCCATCAAGGCTACTAGCTCAGGAAGCTTGTTTCCCAGCCTACGGGCATTGGTACTCATTGCCCTCCATTTAATGTTGGCTTTATTCTTGTTTCCCCAATGCCTGCTCTTTTTGCCCTTGTCTATTTTTCCATTTACCCCTGTCCTGTCCTCTGTTGAGCACTGTACCTCAGTGCTTACCTTAGTACCCATCATGTTTTGTGGGGGGAGGCTTGAAATTTCCTGCCTCTTATTAGCACCTCCCCCCATGGCTAGTTTAAAAGTTTGCCAAGGAAGCATTTAAACACCAGGCAGGCACCTTACTTCCTTCTCCTGTCCCTTCCCCAGGTCTACCCCTCTAACAATTGAGTCCCCTATCAGAAGCTGTTTCCTTCCCCTGTGGTGTCCCTTGCCACCCTTCTGTGGGTCTCCCTTGTGGGTGTCCTCAGCATTCTTCTTGGTCTCCACTGAGGGTGCCATCATAGAGGAACCTTGCTCTGCCATATGGTTTGTGTAGAGGTACAGCTAGGGGGCTTCACCTCTGTTCCACCACCTGTACCCTCCCAGAAACCACTGTGGTCCACCTGCTCTGCATTCTTGGCAGCCTCTGTGGCAGTGGTGCTCTTTGGGCGGGGGAGGCCTCCTTAGTCCTTGTCAGTTCAGCCTGGAGGTGGGCTACCTTCTCCCTCAGAGCTGACAGTGGACTATAAATAGGACAGCAATGCAGTTTCCAGAATGTCTCCCAGAAAACTGCTGCCCCACAGCCAGTGCATTGTACCACTCCCCACATGTCCTTCTCCCTTATAATATACAATAGGTAATATAAATATATATATTTTTTTCTTCCTTTGTGTGGTGTATTCTTACCCTTTATGCACTGTGCTGGGTTATTAAGAATATGACAGTTCTGTCCCAAGACCTGTTGAGGAAGTGATGTCAGAACCTTGGCTATAAAGGAAACGTCACGCCTGGGGTGTGTGGGGAAGGGTGGGTGGGTAGTCCACAACCACAGATGACTGTTAGAAACAATCAAATTAACCACTGCTCCACTACCCTGGTGAGTACTGCCCTTTATGTCAAAGTTATTGTAATTTATATATTGTCGTGTCATTTCAAGTATTGTTGTATGTTATTTTGTGATATATTTTTTATTATGATGTTAATATGAATGTAAGTACTAAGAACCTCACTGGAAATGAACTTGGCTCAGTTGAGTTTCCTATTCTTTTGCTTATCTATTGAATAAAAATTTTTATTACTACTACTACTTTATAGTAATTCAGCTAATCTCCAGTAACTGATTTGTCAACTATTTAAAAGTAATTTGATGCAAACTGTTAGAGAATACTAGTAGACAGTCCAGTTAGCCACAAAGAAAAATCAAATATGTAGTTATTTCAACCCTTCTGAAGTTGCTAACAAGATAAGCAGTTTTGAAAACCCCCTTCACCATGTCACTAAACACCTTGAGCACCATCTCCAGCTTGACTTTGAATGTGTTGAATAAATGGCTCTGCTTCCTCTACTGCCCTCCAAAGGATTAATGTGGTTCTCAACAAAGTCTGTAGACTTCTTACAGGTGCAGACCATCTAGCTCACACCTGTGACCTGTATGCTAAGGCTGGGTGGCTTCCACTCCTTAGCAAGATCCAATATCAGACCTGCCTTTTAACCAAAAAGGTGCACCTTGGCCTCACACCACCTGGTGTCACCAAGCTCCTAAACGCCCACTGTAGCTCCCAGTGTACTCGAAGTACTAGCTATCAAATCTTCCGGATCCCCAGATGTTGGACCACCATGGGGCAGAGGTTGTTCACCTACAGGGCATCTCACTGGTATAATGTGCTCAACAAGGAACTCTTGACATCTCCCAAACTTGGCCCTTTTAGGCAGCACCTACAGCAGCACCTCACCTCTATCAGTATCTGTGATGGTTTCTCTTAAGGGCCTGTGTCCATCTTCACCACACTAGGACTGCGCTGCTCTTCTGTTACTTTCTTATCTCTACTTTAGTTCCTGTTTTACTGGTCCTCCCTTTCTCTCATTCTCCCTTTCCCCTACCCCTACCAATCTACCATCCCCAACTCTGGCACTTCTCTGTACATTTTCCACTACTGCTACCTTTCTTAGCACTTCCTTGTCTCTCCTTCCACCATGACAATGGCCCTTCCGCCTGCCTACTACCATGGGTCTGCCTCATATTTGTCTTCAGATTACTAGTGCTAGCTCTCCTTAATTCCTGTTTAGTTCTCAGTCATATGTATGAGTTTAGTTTTTGGTCTTAGCAATCACCTTGTTATTTTATGCTGTAGTACTGTTTTTACCTTTGTATGTTTGTTTACCTTTTATTTTGACGTGGAACCTTTGTAAATGAACTGTTCTTGCTCCAAGGTAATGTAATCCAAGAGTTTAATAAATAAATAAAAACTGATTCCTGGCTCATGCAGCACTGGGGATTTTACTTGTAATCCAGGATTCAGGTTGGCTGGGGAAGCTGTCAGTCACAATTAGGGCTCCCCCTCCAGGTTAGTTTTGGCAGTAACCCAAAACTACAAAAAACACAGTTTTCCTTCCCATGAGACCCTTTGACCAGGATCCATGTTATGTCCCCTGGAGTCCTATTAATCCAATTATTAGAAGTCCCAGACCTAATATGGTGGCTTCCCTTCAGAAAGATAAGCTGCTAGGAAAGCAGGTTAAACAAACTTCTCTACTTCAAATACAACAGCATTAAAACAGCAAATAAGCACAGTTCCCATACAGTCTCCCTCTGCACAAGTATTGTCACTGGAGCAAATCAGAGTGGTGGCTGGCCAGTCACAAGCACTAAATCACTTAGACCCAGCTCAGACAATTCACTATACACATATTAGACAGTCTGTTAAAGGGACAGGTGCGTAGGCCCTGCATGGCATGCTCACATAAATGAACAGAATCACACTAAGACAGTACACCAGCCTGGCAGTGGGCATTGAGGAGCCCAGGAAGACATTAGGTAAATCCAAAATTTGTAGGGGAAGGGAGTTACACCTGTTCTTTCCCCTCTCCTGCCCATCTAGAGGTTTCAGTCATCATCTGCTTTTTCCTGTTGTTGTTAGACCAGAAGCTGTAGATTCATTTTCTGTAAGTAATCTGTTGCAGTTCAGTTCAGGGCCTCCTAACCCACCCTCCATGACTTTTGAGGCAGTTTGTGCAGTGGTGGTTTGGGTGTGTCTCCAGATTTATGACTGGTCTGGTGCTCTTGTTCTCCTGGTACAGTCAGTGTGTATTAGTACCAGGAGAATAATAAAAAAGAAAATGCTTCTTTTCTAACTTCAGTGCCTGAATGTAGTGTGCTTGTCACAAGCATGCACCAGCTCTTTGGTACCAGAGTGGAAACTGCAATGTAGGGAAGCCGATTGCAACAGTGGCTTCATTCTCAGTAAAAATATTTGCAAAATGGCAGGGAAATAAGTGTTACATGGAGAGAACTTAGTAGGTTTGGAAGTACTTTATCAGCTGCTGTTGATACAATGCTAAATGGGTGACAGTAAACCCGGCTGCAGATGTTGGGGGTTGAGGGGGACAGTAAACCCGGCTGCAGATGTTGGGAGTTGGGGAGGGACAGTAAACCCGGCTGCAGATGTTGGGGGTTGGGGACAGTAAACCCAGCTGCAGATGTTGGGGGGACAGTAAACCCAGCTGCAGATGTTGGGAGTTGGGGGAACAGTAAACCCGGCTGCAGATGTTGGGGGACAGTAAACCCGGCTGCAGATGTTGGAAGTGGGGGCAGTAAACCCAGCTGCAGATGTTGGGAGTTGGGGGCAGTGAACCCAGCTGCAGATGTTGGGAGTTGGGGGGGACAGTAAAGCTGATCATGCTGAGGACTTCAGTGTCTGTTTTTTTTTTTATTTATATTTAAATTAGGTGAATAAGTACAAGACTGACTGGATAACTGGGGATCACATGTTGTTTTACTATGACTTTTTTTTCACAGAAAGTAGGGTCAGGCAAGGAAATGAAGCTGATCCTGGTGTCTGGTGAGAAAGGCAGTAGCACATCTAATCGCAGTCATGGAGTGATTCATTTTCACATTTGATGTGGTCTTTTTGTGGGTTGGGACTAGACCCATGATGTTGTACTGGGATAACTTCATGGGTCCAGTCCCAGACAGACCAATCAGTCCAGGATTCTTTCTTATGATTACATATTTATTTGATCTGGTGAGATGTTTACTTCATCACCATAGGAATCCCATGTTGATGGTTTTATGTAGTTCACATCTGTCATTACTCCTCGCTGTTAAATTGACAAGTTGCTAGCACTTGCTTCCATATGGGTAGCACTGTTAAATCAGCACTCCCAAGTCAGAAAATCCATTGGTTTTCCAAGTCACTTTCATGCAGAAGAAGAGACAGTTTGTTTTGCTTGGCTTGCATAATCCATGCAAACCAGCTCTTAAGCAATCACTGTCAGTGCATCAGTCATGCCCACTGAGGAAGAGGGACCACCCTTAAAGTACCTGGGTCCATGGCAGGTGTGGTCAAGGTACATCTGAAAGGTTTGTTGTTTTGATTTTTTTGTGAGGTTTCTTTTCACACACAACCTCTTTTTACGTTATGCTTGTTCAGGTTCAAAAATAACATTTGTTCGGCAAAAGCCATTACAAAAGAAACATACAATTCTGTACATATATCGTTAAAATAAACCTTATACAGGTTATACCAATTCTTAGTCTGACATAAATATTTCCTCATAGCAAAATATCCATGAGACACAAGTAAATCCGTTTTCCATAAACAAGAATAACATTTCTAGATCTAAACGTGTTTCCAAAATCAGTCCATTTCTGACTTCTGGGACATTTAAAAATGAATTGCTGATAAATATCCTACAGGTTTATTTAATGTTTTAATATATTATCCTAGGACCAGGACAAAGGCCAAGATTTGCCAGGGTTTTCCCAAGCCATTTCTTTCTTGTTCATTTTATAGATCAGGTACAATAATATGACATGTTTCAGATCATCTTCTACCCTGTTCTCACAGCCACAGAAGGGATCAACTACTCCTTCCTTCTTTTGTCTGAAACATATGTATTTAGCTGAATAAAGTTCTAATCGAAATTTCATAATTAGCTGCCCATTTTGAGGATTTGGGATTTTGAGCACATATGGTTGTAAATAAGCAAAACCATACCACACTGATGACAGTAAGGTAGTAAAATCACAATGTTCATGGTTAGTGGTCCCTGGTAATCCAATAAAACCACCTGACACCAGATGTTGTTTTAAATTAGTTGCAATTTATTAATACTCAAATAAGCCCTAACAATTTTACATCTAACATGATTAATTCTAAACAGCTGATGGCTTTTTACCACCAGGGCAACAGGTGCAGAACAAATGAAGCAAAGTTTGCTCCCTTTTCTGGGTGTCCAGCATCCATAGCATCCCATGTGGCTATTCCTCTGGAATACACTGGACATGACATCCAGGTCCTGTATTTATACCCAAATTGTTTACATCAAAAAAATGCATAGTGGAAATTTGCAAAGCCTACTACAGCAAATTGTAGCCTAGACACTATGTCATTCTATAAAATCATGATACAAAAACTTGGAAGTATATTGACCAAGAAAGACCTTGGTTATAAGATACATTTGACACTTTGATGAGATAGGGGAGTTTATCAGCATCCTTGGATGAAAAAACAAGTGGTCAGGGAATGTTACATTATTAAAAATAATATGCTCTAGGAGGCAGGAAACAAAGAGGAGGCTTTTATTCTATTTAAAATTGCTTAGAACTGTAAAAAAAAAAACTTTAGGACAAAGAGCCTTTTAGAATAATGTGGCCAAAGCAAAAATATAATTATTTCATATCAGTTTTTTTCTATACACAAGTAATCATGCAATGAGGATTTGTACTAGCCAAGGTTAAACGGTAGTTAATATTGAAGGAGCTGCTTGTTATCTTAACCATGACCTTAGGTTACAGACACAGTATCTCTGCTTGAGCAGAACAAAACTAATTTTGCTTCAAATATTTGTTTCTAAACACTGCTTATGCATTTCACCTATTTTTCTACAATTATTTAAAGGACCTCAACACCCTTTGAACACAGTCACCCACATGCATGTGGTAATATTATGTAGTTATCTGCTAGCCACTGCAAACCCTTTTACACCTTTTTTATGTTCTCAACCTTTTAGTTAGACAACTACATATACATGTTATTTATTAATAAACTTGTATAGAACCTTGGCCATTATCATTTTCAACAGATTCCCCACCTTGAAGTTGAGGGAGACCTCTGGAGGACCCTGAACCTTCACAAAATTAAACATAACAATATAAATACTAATTATTAAATAAATGTTCTTAGAGTTTCTCACCCTGCAATTTTATTTTGTGACCTCTGATGATAGGCTGCTATTACATCGATTACCAGGGAGGCATAAAATAAGGACACATTAGTTTGAGTGTAGTGTCCAAACTCAGCCATATTCCAATGGGAGTTATGTAAGAGAACAGGTATATGCATACATTGTACATTATTTATAAGGGTTCCAGGTGTTGAGGTGGCAGTTAATCCACTAGGGGGCCCTGGTGCTAACTGAGGACACTTTTAACAATCCTAATTATGGGGGTGAGGAAAGACTGGTAAAGGGAGTCCTGAACCTCCACAGATAATACTTTGATTAATGTGTTTAGTATAACTAAGCATTTTTTGTATCTTAATCTGTTAATTGCATGCTAATACTTTTACCTTACATAATTTTTAAGCTATCATAATGCAAACAAAAATTTTAAAGCTAGAAAAACAGTTTATAATTGATTACATGAAAAAACATTTTTTTTAAAACTGGTTTCCAGCATACAGATAGTCAAGGCATCCTGTTCTGATGTTGGTACAGGAGTGGTCACAGATGGAGCACAATGGTGTGTTTGTAAAATATAATGCAGAACTCAGGGATGTCAACACCACAATTGATACGTATGAAAGATAGTGACCATTTGATATCACATAATAGTGCAGACAACAATTGAATAGAATGTACAACGAAAAACAAAACATAACATAATAACTTGTATCAACAACAAAAAAGTTCATTGAATCCACCTTGAGAGTAGGTAAGTTAGATGCTGCCTATCTGTGGAGGTGTGGCACAACCTTGGAGCTTGATTGAAGAATCTGTTAATAATCTCTTAACAGACAGGTCATTATAAAATGTATATGACTAGTTCAGAAGGTTTATACAAGTAACAGTCCATGAAATTAACAGTCCATAAAATTCATATAAGTAACCACAAGTTGGCATAGTTACAGTACAGGTGAAATGTCATTTGCAGAAAGGTAGTAACCCCACAAGGCACATGGGGCTATGCAGATGGTAATTAAAAGATGAAACACCATCATAGTAAAAAAGTCAGTGTTCATGTTGCTGGCTGCTGGATGGCTAAATTGGCCAATGGCTTGGCAAGGGGTGCATTAGATTGCACACCAACTCCTGCTAATGGAGTAGCCTCACACACACTGGCAAGTCATTTGTGTTGTGGAGGTTGATTACACAATTGCACAAAGATTATCAGTCCATAAAAAAGTAGTAACAGTTCACAATAAAATGATTTAAGATGCAGTTCATAACAGAACAATAAGTTTGTATAAACTACCAGCCAGGTTTTGGAAAAAGCAACAGTGAAGAAAATGGATGTCTTGCTTGAAGATCAATTGAAGAAAAATCTTCTTGCTGAAGTTGGGGGATTGTCGCTACCCCAGACTTTGCTTCATGGTAAGCAGAAACTATAAGCTTGATTGTAGAGTCTGAATTGACTGGACCTTTTTCCAGATGATTTAAGTTCTACAAATAGGTGTAACTTTGCTGAAAACATTGCAGAGGCAATAATAACTTTATTCATGCAGTAGTCCTTGTATGGAACCAGTCAGGTACAATATGATGATGACATTGAAGCTGTGGCAGTTGTTTTCTTTTCAGGAGAAAGATGAAGGTCTTGGCAGCTTAGATGAAAGTGTTACTGCTGTTGTACGTGGAGGAGTTATGTGCATCACACTGTGGAAACCTGCAAACTTGCAAAGTGTGTTAGAAACTGAGTTAACACATAAAAAACAATCTTTTAAACCAATTACTTTTTTTTGTTTTGTAAAGAGTGGTGTGACAGACCCTAAATTCTGACAATTGTGGAAAGAGAAAAATAAAAATGGGATGTCAACCACACACCTCAGGGTGCAGGCCAAGGTCCAATCATACCATTTGACCATCTATGAATCCATGACAATGTTATGGTTACATCCTGCTTTCAAATCACAGAAGAGGTTACGACAGTGATAAACATGATTTCCCTGTTTGTTGCTTGCAGGCCTAAGTGAGACCTGCATTATAAAATCTTGTAATGTTACAATAACACACTTCAAACATATATTTTATAGCAATATACCTGTTACACTACGCAATAGTTGGGCAAATATATATATATATATATATATATTGTTGGCCTATGGCAACTAATAATAGTGCCTATTGCACCTGTGACAAGTGAAAGGGTCTACCTTCTTTACATTGTATAGTGAAATACTCCAAAGTTCTGAGTGAAGTAAGGCCTGCTATGGAACCTTGAAGCATAGGTTCTGGAGCAGAATCTAAATTCTGGCATATTATAATTGTTAAGATTTAAAATGACAAAACCTGCATAGAGTGTACTTTATTATTTTTTTCAGGGGTACCAGGGATTAATGAGACAAACAGAACATTTATCTGTCTGGGGTTTTGCTTGGAACATATTGTAAGGGTGGGTCAGCAATGCTGGCCTCAGTATCTAGGTTTGGTGATGGGCCTTAAAAACATTGATAAATGTGGAGCAGTTTTCTGAATACACACTTCATAAAATGCAGCAATATGTAAATCAAAACATTATAGCATAAACATAAACATTTTTGCAATGGAACAATGTTAGTATTGAGCATAATGCATAAAATACATTTTGAACAGCAGAACAACATATAGACTGCAAGTTTAGTCCAGAGTCCAGGAATCTTAGAACATTGTGACTTTACTTGTTGAACATAACCATGAAATAGGGTGCAGAAGGTGGGGCACAGTTCAAGTTCATAAGTTGCAGTCCTTGGTAAAAATTACTTAGTTTTGGTTGAAAGAAATATTTGAGCAATCCACCACTCTGTTTTTGTTAACTTGTAAGGCTTTTTCAGGGTATGCAATGCTTTAGAACTTTGAAATTATAAAAACGTGTGTGCGCTTATAGAAGGCAGATGATTGCATCCGTTGCTGTAAGGCTATGGAGAGTTGTTTTATATTTGTCTTGACAAGATAAGAAAAGCTGAAAAGACAATTAAAAGAATGAATATGTGGAAATACATACACAATTGCCCCTCCAACCTGACTGATTACTTGCTGAGGGCAGAAGCCCTTGTACCAATGATAGGTGTAAGGTTTAACTGTTTGCACTAGAAAAAGCAGAGGGACTTGGGCTGAGTTATACTGTTAAAACACATTGGGTCTTTTCAAAACCTGTAAATATGGAATAATTATTAGCAAATACACATTTTCTTTTATTTACCCCTTTGGGGAGACAATGATGTACCTTGCAACCCTTGTGGGTATTGCACTGGAAGGAAGGGTAGTATGCCCCCCTCCCATTCAAGATTCTACTGTGGTGGAAGAGGCAGTTCAAATACTGTGGCAATAAATAAGTTAGCTGTGGATGGTGACATGGATATTAAACCAGATATGGTCTGGCAATATTAGTAGCCAGCCATGTGGCACCTCAAAAAGGTGTGCACTAGATAAATGGTAATGGGGTGACCCCATTGTGGTCCCCATCTAACACACTTTGAATTATAACAGAACGATATTGCAATTAGTTTAGTAAGTTTCATAATTTACCAGAAGATGGGAAACTTTCTTTTCCCTAGAAGAAAGAAAAAAATAAAAACAAAACAAAATAAAAAAAACAACATGCACAATCCTAAAAATAAAAAAAAATATTTTCATAGGATAAAAGAAGCCAAGTGTTCCTGGGTTCCCTTATCCTAAGCATGACAAAATGTCAGCTGAGTTCATAAAAGATCCAGATTGATGGTAATACCATACATACGTGTCTCTTAGAATGCATTTTCAAAAGGAAAAATAATTACACCATGGTCACACATAAAAACAAAAGCCTTTGTTTTTAACTGTAGATGATAAACTCTCTCAAAAACAGCTGTAATATTCCTTTTTAACAGTATACTGTACATACATAAAAAAAAATACAGCAAGGTGATGAATAATTCCCCCTTCCAGCTCGAGTGCCTTGCATAGTATGGGAATCACATGATATTGTTTAGGAACAAAGAAGTTGTGCTTACAACCAAATATTCATGGAGGAAGGCCTTGAGCATTGCCTGTGCTGGCTGCAAGCCCGGAGGAAAATAAATATATATTTGTCCCTTTTTACTCAAGAGTGCTAGTACTGTAATAAAAAGTAAAATTGTAGGGTTCACACTTGGTGTGCTTCCATGAAAACATACATTTTGTGTGAAAAGTTATGCTTTAAGTAGGGAACACACATCAACTTTGAACTGGTAATAACATAAAATTTTGAAACACAAGAAGGTCAAATAATCCTGCAAAAGGTCACACAGTGTGCACGCAAGGGTCGCTTAAACCCGGCTATTTCTGCAGTGTCCTTGAGCACTACTGATATTAAAATGTATTTTAATAATAATAGAGCACAAAATAAAACTGCTGGCCAAGACAGTACACACACACATACACACGCACACACACACAAATAAATACTTAACACAAAATAAGACAGACATTATTTGACACCAATTTGCTGAGGTAATGCCCATAGATTCATTAGAAAACTGTAAATGTTTTCAAAATGTGCTGCCTACTACCTGTCTTGTGACACACTACAACTATTTAAACCAACAAATTCATATATCTACATGCTACATCTTTTCAGAACAAAACTTTTTAAACACCTTCCAACACCTTTATAAAATGAAACTTTCTTATTTCTGTTTATTTGGATCCAAACAAGATCTTATTTGAAAATACAGCACAAAACACCATCTATAAATGAAGACATCTAAAGAGACCATGGTTACACACTTTGTCGCATTGCCAAAACATGGCACTTAGCCATTTTGAAATCTTGGTGATGAACATTGTATTCTCTTTAGCAAAGAGTTTCTACTTTTAACTACCAGTATGATAAAACCATTCATAGCTGCTAACACATTACATTTTCACCTAGCACTTCCTCGGCATATTATCTGCAAACTACAAATCTTTCTACACATTACAATATATGACATCATATCTCTTCATGCTCAAAATTACCTACTTCAACCCACTTCTTACATACGAAAGTCCTTCACTGACCATATCTAGGCAGCACAAATCTTTTATTAAAAATAAAACCAATCAAAACAGTCAATTATGAGGCAAAGAAGCTTTTATTTTTATTTTTACTGTAACATGTTCTGTGCCAAAAGCAGTCAATGCTATCTTGCAACCTTGACAACAGAACATAATTACAGAACACAGATATACACTGGAAGATGAGAGAGAGAGCATTACATTATTTACTATATATATTGCAGAAATGAAACAGACAGACAACAATTAAAAAAATAACTTTTGAAACAAAATACACAGACTTACCCTGTGCCAAGGTATCTTCCTTCTTCTGTCCTGATACACCGATCCAATCCAGAAGAATGACTGCAAAATCTTCATGATAACCTCCAAGTGCTGCAGCTATTAATCCTTTCAAAGGTTTCTTTTTGGCCATTTCAGTAACCTGCCAAACCAAGTAATTTCCCAGAACTCTGGTTTGCAGTTCAACAATAAAATCTGTAGCAGTACTAGGTTGAAATCTAACTGCTGGAGGTCCCCAGTACCTGGGTTTGTGATCAAATGTTTCAGCCACAATAGGAGGCCAGGGAACTTGAAATTGATTCAAAAAACTTAAAGTTGCACAGCTAGTGAACATTGCTGGGGGGGGGAGGATTTTCAAATCAACTGGTCTGTAGTCACACCTACTGTGTATGCACCGAAAGTGGTTTGTTTTTCTTTCTCTAAATGTTGCTTATCTAATGTTACTTGAGCAGACACCACTTTTCTACTAAAAGCAGCCTGAACTGTGAAAACCATCATCAGCTTTAACAGTATATATTTCCTCTTTCCTCTGACTTACTATCTAGCAAGCACAAATTACAAGGGCAGTTTCCCTTGTTTATTTGAGAGATGTTTCCTTAATACATCTCTCCACATATCCCTAAACTTGGGGTCCTCAGACCCCCACATACATATACATTACCCTTACTCAGCTTTTAGCTGCTCCATAGACCTTTTCCTGTGGGTTCAAGTCCACTTGAACATTTAGAGTCTATTAGACTCTTTTCCCCAGCCCCACAGTTAGGTTATGACCCTTACCTGCACGGACCCTGTTTAGAGTAAACACTAGGCTTTACCAGATTTACTGAGACCAGAACCAAACCACCTCCTGGCTGGCTGGGCCAATTTGTAAATAAAGAAACCATACCACACTGATGACAGTAAGGTAGTAAAAGCACAAGGTTCATGGTAAGTGGTCCCTGGTAATACAATAAAACCACCTGACACCAGATGTTGCTTTAAATTAGTTGTAATTTATTAATACTCAAATAAGCCCTAACAAACTTACCTCTAACATGATTAATTCTAAACAGCTGATGGCTTCTTACCACCAGGCTACAGGTACAGAAAAAATGAAGTGAGTTTGCTCCCTTTTCTGGGTGTCCAGCATCCATAGCAGCCTGTGTGGATATTCCTCTGAAACACACTGGACATGACATCCAGGTCCTGTATTTATATCCAAATTGTTTTCATCAAAAAAATGCATAGTGGAAATTTCCAAAGCCTACTAATTTTAGCCTAGACACTATGTCATTCAATAAAATCATGATGCAAAGACTTGGAAGTACATTGACCAAGAAAGGCCTTGGTTATAAGATACATTTGATACTTTGTTGAGACAGGGGGTTTTATCAGCAACCTTGGATGGAAAAGCTGGTGGTCAGGGAATGTTACATTATTAGATATAACATGCTCTAGGAGGTAGGAAACAAAAATAAGGCTTTTACTCTATTTAAAATTGCTTAGAACTGTAAAAAAAAACTTTAGTACAAAGATTCTTTTAGTATAAAGTGGCCAAAGCAAAAATATAATTATTTCTTATCAGTTTTTTCTATACACAAGTAATCATGCAATAAGGACTTGTACTAGCCAAGACTAAATGGTAGTTAATGTTGAAGGAGCTGCCTTTTATGTTAACCATGACCTTAGGTTACAGACACAGTAACTTTGCTTGAGCAGAGCGAAACTAATTTTGCTTCAAACATTTGTTACTAAACACTGCTTATGCTCTTCACATTTTTTATACAATTATTTAAAGGGCCTCAATACCTTTTGAATCTGGGCACCCACATATATGTGGTGGTATTATGTAGTTATCTGCTAGCCACTGTAAGCCTTTTTACACCTTTTCTATGTTCTCAACCTTTTGGTTAGCCAACTACATATAAATGTTGTTTATTGATAAACTTGTATAGAACATTGGACATTATCATTTTAAACATGGTTCTGTCTGGGAATGGATTTTTATTTCTTTATACCTTCTATAATGTTTTAAATCCTGGATTCTCCTCAAATATTTTGCTTTTTCCATGTCCCTGGTCCTTTTTTTCAATTCAATATACTTTATTGGAAATTTATATTTTAACACCAATAAGTAACAAGAAAGCAGTCAAGGTTATGAGGACAGGATAAAGTACAAATCAATGAGACTGCACACAGCATATGCATTATACAATCCTAAAAGAAAGGAAAATAAAACAACCTACTCTAAACAACCACTCCACTATCCCACCCAGGCCCCTCTCCCCCCTCCCTAGTGCCAAGTTTAGGATTCCACACTCAGGGAAGCAATGACATTCAGTTGTACAATGTAACATTCTAGGGCTTCCAGACAGTAAGTAAAGCATCCAATGAACCCTGAGGCCTGTTAGCCATCAAAGCAATATGTCTTTCCAGCTGAAGGGCCAGTAGCACTTCTCTGTGCCATTCCAACACAGCTGGCAATGAATCCTCCTTCCAATGTCTTATGACTATTAACTTAGCTGTGGCAGATACCAAGGCCATATGAGCCTTTCTAATCTTAAGTGTTCCCAGGGGGAAGCTATTAAGAAGAGAGACCTCAGGCAGGAACAAGGGGTCCAGTCCCAGCATTGGGTCTAAGGAACTTTTAATGGAATGCTAAAAGGTGCAAACTTTCAGGCAGGTCCATAACATGTGATATAGATTCCTGCCAGCTCCCAGACACCGGTGACACTGCAGAGAGGGGAGCCTCCACATTTTATGCAGCCTTTCAGGGGTGAAATATAAGTTATGCATAATATTGTATTGGACTAGGCAAAGTCTCTCCAGCTTAATAAACCTGTAAGTATTACCTTAAATTTGCTGCCAGGTGCAAGCATCTTCCAGAAGGGACAGCTTGTGAACCCAATAATAGCATATGCCTTGGGACAAATGGAAATCTAGGGATTGTAACTCCCTGTATACCCTGGAAACAGAATGTAGCTCATCTGCCTCTTGCAAGAGGGAGAACAGCTCAACTTTGGGAGGGGAAAACTCTGACGGGTTCCCCATAAAGGAAACCACTGATTGCTTGGCTTGTCAATACTCAAAAGGGCATCTTTGTGGAATATTAAGTTGCTGCTGAAATTGATGTAAGGAAAGCACCTTACCATCAGGGGCTACATCCAGGAGCCTAGCTCCCACTAAAAGAGCCCAGTATGATGAAGAAATGAGCCTGTTCTCAATTTGAAAATGAGGATTACCTACTAGCAGCTGTTCAAGGGATTTATGCCAATCAAAAGTCAGATGCCTTTGTACCTGATGTAGTGCCTTAAGAGGCCACCCTATTGGGATATCCTTTAGCACTTTGTGGATAAACTTCAGGGAAGAATAAATCAGGGATGGGAGAGTACAAGAGGTCCTAAGAGCCAGACTTTCCTCTATATCCAACCAGACAGGAAAGTAGGATCCTGAACCTCGTGGACCAGTCGTACGGACCCAATAAGCTGACTTACTGATGTGATTAACCCTATAGTAAGTGAAAAAGGAAGGGAGGGAGGGAGAGGCCACCTTCCAACTTTGGTGTTGTGAGCTTAAAATAAGCTCTTTTACCTCCTTTCTCCTTCCAAAGAAAAGAGTTTAGTCATTTTTGTAATTTAACAAACCAGCACTTAGGAAGGAAAAGTCCCAGCATGCCCATAAGGTAGAGAATCCAGGGAAGCGCATTCATTTTGATAGTGCTAATTCTGCCCCAGAGCAAGATTGGTAAAGCCCCCCATCTTTCAAGGTCTGCTTCCAATGTTGTAATTAATTTAGAAAAATTCTCTTTTACCATAGTAGACACCTCTATAGCTACCCTAATACTCAAATAAATCAAGGTCTTTGTTTCCCATACTAGACCAAATTCCTCTATGTCAGCTGGCAGAGTCTTCCTAGTCAAAGAGAAAACCCTGGTTTTTCAAAGATTAAGTTTATAACAGGAGACCTTGGAGAATAGCTCAATTTCCTATAATAAAACAAGTAGACCAGTCGTGGGATCTTCCAAATGTAATAATAAATCATTGGCATAGGCTGATTAGAGGTGCTGTTGCATCCCCACTTCTACACCATGAATGTTCGGGAAGGAGACCAACCTTCAAATAAGGGGCTCCAAATAGAGGTTAAAAAGAAGAGGAGAGAGAGAGGTCAGCCCTGTCTGGTGCCATGATGTAATGGGAAAGAATATGAGAGGCCCCTCTTACACCCGACATAAGCCATTGGGGAGACATTTAACAACCAAACCCACTTAATAAGCTTTTCTGGGAAACCAAGATGTGCTAAGGCGGCAAAATGAAAGTGCCATGAAACCCGACCAAAAGCCTTCTCAGCATCTAATGACATTAAAACAGTTGGGGCATCTGAGTTTTTGGTCAAAGAAAGGAGGTGTAATAATTTGTGCATATGATCAATAGAATACCTACCTGACGTAAAACCAACTTGTTCACTATCAATGAGTTTGCCCATTATAGATCCCAGCCGATTGGCCAACACTTTGGCCAGTATTATGACATCAGCATTAAGTAACTAAATGGGGCAGTAATTCTTTGGGTAGTGAAGATCCTTACCCGATTTGGGGATAAGAGTAATAAGGGACTCTAGAAAGCTATACTCAGAAAATCCATTCTCATACCACGAGTTAAACACATTCATCAACAGAGGGGAGAGTTCTGATGTACACAATTTAAACAGGTTATTCAAGAGGCCGTCCAGCCCAGGAGATTTATCTGAAGGGAGCTGCTTAATTGCTTGCTCCACCTCCCAAACTTTAATGCAGGGACCCAGAGAAGAAGCCTCATTTGGAGGCAAGCGGGGAAGATCAACCAGATCAAGATAGTTCTGGATATCCTCTTCTGTTGGCTTCTCTTCTCCAGTTACAGTGTAGAGGGTCTGGAAATATTGTCCAAACCTGGCAGCAATCTCTCTGGGATCTGTGGTAACAGGGTCATTTCTTGTAAGACATAAACCAGGGATAAGCAGTGCAGCTTCCACTTGCTTGATTCAGATAGCAAGTAGCATGTCCCTGGTCCTTCATTTTACCATCATAAAAGTTTCTGCTTTTGGTCTTAAATAGATTTCATGCAGCGAGGGTATCACATTTTAAATGTTTTGTCTAGCGCCAAAATCCCGTGCCTGCACAAGAGAGGCATGCACAAGATCCCGCACATGTGAAAGAGTAGCATGCTCTTACAGATACACAGGATTTTGGCTCCAGAGTAAAACAATTAAAAATGTGATACCTTCAGTGCTCAGTTTTTATTCTCAGGCACCACGATCAGTTCAGAATTAAGGAATTTACTGGGCAACATCTTTTTACCTTTGTCATGGTAAAAAATCGCACCTCGGGACTGTGCTCATGCCTGCAGCACATTCTCAACATGGAGATGCTTCCAATGGCAGGTGTTTTTAGCTCAGACCAAGCAAATGTCACATTTGGGTAAAAAAAGGGCAAAACAGGCAGAAAACATATTTTTTATATCACTGGTGGCATTTCACAGAACATTTTTAACAGGTGTGTGCCAAAAGGCACACTGCTCATATCTGATACAAAATGAAGGGGCAAAGCTGACATTGCCCCTTTAATCTTTCTAAGATTCAGAATTTCCACATCACCATCCTGATAAGGAATATTAGCTTGTTCTAAACTGGGATTTTGCATTTGTACCATAGTTAGTATTGCATAATGAGAAAAATCTAGGGGGGTCAAGGACCATTAAATTCTATAATATTCTAAGTGCCTCCACATTAGCCCAAACCAGATCTATTATAGAGGAGCCCATTGGTCCAATATATGTATAACTCCCCTCCTGACCTTCAGTTTATTTTCCATTTATAAGTATGAAATTATGCTCTAAGAGAACAGTAATCAGGTCCTTCCCTCTTTTGTTGCATTTTTATGCTTCAGACTTCCTAAAATAATCTATTTGGGGATTAATGACTTGGAGACTCTATAAAAGATCCTTGTATAGGTCTCTTGTGTGTTTTCTTTCTGGAACTTGTGGCATTAAAGTCCCACAATATAACGACTGGACAAGACGCTTGTATTCCTCTATTATAGTTTCCAGAATTTCTTTACTATCAGTCCATATGTCTACTGATTTTTTGTTTTTGGGAGGTATATACATATTCATTATTAGTAGCTTGGTTTTATCATTTTCTGTCTTTACTACAAGAGAATAATTAATATATTGTTATCTGTTTCTCTTTGTCATCACTGATGATGACTATACCTGGCTGTATACTGTTCAAATGTTTGTTCTCACCTCATGCTGCATCATGAAATACTCTTTAATGTTGACTGTGGTCTCCCCTGTCTGTACTCTCCTGGGTCATGCCTGAATATAGGCAACATTGTTGTCTAGTGTACTTACCCGGTAAACAAAAACCAAATAAATAAATAAATATTATTACCAGAACATTTCAATTTAGTTATACTGAATTTCAGAGAGGTCTTTACATAGATAATAAGTTCAGCTTTTCGATGGCCCAACGTTTTATCTTTTACTACAAGAACACAGTCAACTGTAAATCCAGGAATCAAGCATCTCTAAAAAAATGAATACTCCATGTTTTCTGCAAACACAGAACATCATAGGTTACTAAAAAATCCTTGATTTCTTCATCAGCTAATTTGTATTTTATACTCTGTATGTTCCACAATAATATTTTTAGTTCCATAAGGCTGTCCCTATCACTGATTTTCTGTCATTTAGTTCTTAGTTCTTGTTCTAGTACAGTTAGAGTTCCTATTTTTGTATATAAACCTCCATCTGTTACTTCTTCATTTATTATTCCATGTGTCAAATCATTGTTTATTTCTTCATTATATTCTTCATAATTTCTTTCCTCCCCTTGTTTGTTTAGTGTTCCTGTCAACACTTTTGGAGTAGTTATAAGGATACCAAATCTGTACAATGGTGTTGCTTTTTCTAAAACTGTGGCCACTACATGATTATTTTTAAATATTATATCGATTTGTGTTGTATCCAATTTCTTGTACTGAATCAGTATATGATCAATTGCATGAAAGAGAATCTCAAAATTGAGAGAGCACGTAAGAAATGCAATATTTTCCTTCCCAATCTTTCCTATTGATCTTTCTGCCAGGGTATCCCATCCAAAGACTGAGATAATTTTACTCTCCCATTCCACAATAGCTTATTTTATCCTTTGGAGGAGGGCAAGGGGAAGCTCTGTTGATGGGGCAAGAGGCATGGGGGTGCTAAAAGCCCTACTCACACAGCCAAGGGGCAGGGGCAGAAAATATAAGGCAGATGGAAAGAGGGGGTGGAGGGTCATGTGTGTAAATGCCAGAAGTCTGGGTAGGAAGATTCCAGATCTAATAGCAAAAATGGCTGAGGAGGACCAAAACATTGTGGGGGTAACAGAAACATGGTGCCACCAGAAGCTGGGATGGGACATGGAGATACCAGAGTATAAACTGTTCAGGAAGGAAAGGGTGGAAAGAGGGGGTTGCACACTATGTAAAGGAGAGTATCAGGGCATTGGAATTGCACGGCAAGTGGGGGAGGCCGGAAAACTCTGGGTCTCTTTGGCAGTGGGGAAGAGGGAAGTGGTGCATATGGAGGTGGTTTATAGGGCACCAGCACTGCAGGAATCAGTGGATAGAAGCATGGTTGATGAGTTCATGAGAATGGCAACAAGGGGGGAGATGGTGCTGATGGGGGACCTGAACTTACCAGATGTAGACTGGGATACCCTATTGAGTGCTTCAACCAGCAGCAGGGAAATATTGGACTCCCTGAAAATAGCCCTCCTAAATCAACTGGTCAGGGATCCAACCAGGGCAGAAGCTACTCTTGATCTAGTCCTGATCAATGGAGATAGGGTAGGAGATGTTTCAGTGGGGGAACACCTTGGTATGAGTGACCACAACACAGTCAGTTTCAGAACAAGGAATACTGTGGAGGTTCACTGGTCTAGGCTGAGGGTGCTGGATTTCAAGAGAGCAGATTTCGGGAAAATGGGAGAAGTAGTGGAAAGAGCTTTGGAAGGGAAGGAGGGAGGAGTTGACAGATGTGGAGGTATTGTGGGGGGGGGATAAAAGAAGTTACTGAGGAGGCCACTGACCTCTCCACCAAGAAAGCAAGTAAAAATAAGAGGAGGAGGAGGAAACCTCTGTGGTACACTAAGGAAGTAGCAAAAAAGGTAAAGACAAAAGGAAAAGCCTTCAGGAAGTTCAAAGAGATGCAGGAGGAAGTGGATTGGGGAAGATACTAGGTGAGTCAGACAGAAGCTGAGGTAGAGGTAAGGTGGACAAAGGCACTGACAGAAGAGTGCATAGCTAGAGGGGTCAAAAAGGGAATAAGGATGACTTGCAGTGACGCAACACACCTAATGGTGGCTTAAGCTTACTGCTCCAGAGTGATGGGTTGATAAAACATCCATTGCATACCATTGAGTCTGAATACTACTTAAAATTCACTTCTCCTCACCTGATTGAGTAGTGGCAAGATGGGGAAAACCAAGAAAAAAGATCCTTCCATACTGAAAAAATGTTTTGCAGCTTCGTTGGTGGAGCAACTTGATAGCCCCTTGTCTTCTAGGTCATCTGCTGCAACTGCCTCTGGTGATGAGGAATCAGATTCGGTGTCAACCTCGTCCTTTACAAAGGCAGATGGGCAACGTATGCTACCCATCCTTCACAGATTTGATTCCAAGATATCTATCCTGCAATCTGTTTTAAAAAAATTGAAGTCCCGTACCTCAGCAGTGGAAAGTCTCCTTGATACCATATAGAATGAGCATATGGTGTTTGGGTGCTCCCTTGCTTATCTTCATCAGAAGGAGCACGAGCTTACACACAGGGAGGAGGACGCTGAAGCTAGAACCAGAAGAAATAACGGCTGCATATTTGGAGCTCCCGAGGGGAGTGAGCAAGCCAGAGTCATAGGGTACCAGGAGAACTGGTTGCAACAAGAATTAGCTCTTCCAGGGAATTTTGAATTCGGGATTGAGAGGGCCCATAGACCGGTAGCACCGAAGCCTAAATCAGGGGTTCCCTTCAGGTCCATCATAGTGAGGTTTCTTAAATTTCCCACCAAGGAGAAGATACTTCACATAGCCTGGGACAAGAAAGATTTCAATTTGGATGGGCAGAAGGTGTTCTTTGACCAGGACGTCCCCCCCAACATGATGGCTAAATGAAAAAAAAGTGCTCCAAGTGGTCAAATTACTGCAGGAGAAGGGGCTGAGGGCATATCTTCACTACCCCTCCAGGCTTTGGCTACACGACTGTGAAAAGGTGCAGATCTATGATAATCTGCTACAGGTGACCCCTACACTTGAGAGGCTGGGCATCCCTTTTTCCAATACTAGGTCTGAGCAAGCAGAGGCAGAGATCACGAATCTACTTTGAGGAATAGCTCCTGGAGGACGACACCTTCAGGGAAGAAGAAGTGACTCCCTCTTACCTCTGCATGCAGAAGTGGCCCGCTGGGCTCTTCTGTGACACCCCCTCCATGAACTGAGGCATCTCTGCGGTAGGGTCATAGCTGTACTGTTGCTGGGGCCTTCTGGGCATCTCGAGTCCTCAGCTGTGGGGACAAAGGACTTTTGATGGGGCCTGGCTCAGATTTGCTTCCCTGGCAGGGGGAAAGAATCCTTGAGATACATCCCTAGTTTCTGGGCGACAACTTGCTGAATGGTCACCTTTCCTGTTCACTCATTTAATTGGCTCCCAATATGGGGCGGTTTTAGTTTGTTTTTCTCAGTGCACAGACATGGAATGGTGGTCTGCAGAGAGAAGACCTCTGAGTTAATGCTCTCCTGTGGCGTGTGCTGTGAGTTTCTATTTTTGGACTGGAGTTTTGGTCTGGAGACTGCTGCAAGTAATAATAATATTATTGATGGACTTTACTTTCAAGTTTTTATCGAAGGGAATTTCATAGCTTTCTGTACAGCACAGGAAATGTTTTATTATGTTTAGGATGCTAACATGATCAGTATGCTTTCCCCTCCTACATTGGTTTTGGTTGGTCTGAAGGTAGGAGAGGTGGAGACAAGGTACTCATTACTTCATTGCTTGCAAGGCTGTTGGGCTCCTCTAGGTGACCTCCCTGTTTTAGACCTGATGGGAGGGGGATGGAGGGGTACACAGAGGAAGTTTCATTGTTGGTCATAATATCCTGGGGGATGGTCTTCCTCTTTTTTTCTCTTTATTGTTACAGTTAATATTGATCATTGGGGGTTTTACTTGATGGTGCTTAAATAGACCCGTTCTTTATACCTGGGGCTTCGGCAGGAGTTTGCCTCGGCGGAAGTCTTTCTAAGAGGAAAACGAGTAACCCAGTCTGGTTACAGGCTGGTTTACCCTTTGCACAAACTTGCAGAACTCTTCTGCCATTTTTGGAGGGCTTTGTGTCCTCAGTCACTGTCCTGTGCACGGGGGGTCACCTGGGCACTGCTTTCTGGTCAGTGCCTAATGGCGGGTTATACATCTCACCTCCCATTTTATAATTCAGGTCACCTGGCAACTCCTGTTGAGTTTGCTAGAAGGCCTTAAGTTGTTTCTAATTCTTGTTAATTAAGTGTTTGTTACAATGTTTATTTTTGGGATTTAATGCAAAGAAGTGCAAAATCATGCACATAGGGAAGAGAAACCCTGAAGCTACCCATAGGCTGGGAGGGGAGTTGCTAGCAGTCACAAAGGAAGAAAGAGACTTGGGCATCATCATCACTGATGACCTAAAATCATCCAAGCAGACCTCTAAAAGCAGTAGGTAAGGCTAGGGGTGTTAGGGTGTATTAGTAGGGTATCACAAGTCGTAAGAGGTAATAATCCCTCTGTACAAGACACTAGTTAGGCCCCATCTGGAGTACTGCGTGCAGTATTGGAGCCACACCTTCACAAGGACATTAACCAAATTGAGGCAGTCCAGAAAGGGCAGCAAAATGGTGCAGGGACTGCATCAGAAGAGATATGAGGACAGATTAGCAGAGCTCAATATGTATACCCTTGAGCAAAGGAGGGAGAGAGGTGATATGATCGAGGGCATTCAAACACCTTAAGGGCATAAACAAGGTGAAAGAGTCTAACATGTTTAAATATAAGAAAATAGCAGGACAAGAGGACACAGCATGAGATTAGAGGGAGGCCGATTAAGTGGGAATGTGAGGAAATTCTTTTTCACAGAAAGGGTGGTGGATGCATGGAATGGCTTACCACAAGAAGTGGTGGCTATGAATACAGTGCAGGGTTTCAAACAGGCATGGGATAGGCATAAGGGAGCAATACAAATGACTATGAATAGATAGGTCACTGACAGAGCAAAGGCCAATGGCACATTTATAAGGTAGAAAAAGAAATGGGCAGACTGGATGGGCCTTGTGGTCCTTATCTGCCATTAACTTCTATGTTTCTATGTTTCTATTACTATGTTCAATGTTTTACTTGTGGGCTCTGGAAGTGAACTTTGGCAGTGGGGTGGGGGGATAGCATCCTTGGTTTCATTCTTAAGATTCAAGATAGGATCACTTAACATTTATACAGTGAATGTGAAGGAAATTAATAATAGAAACATAGAAACATAGAATTTGACAGCAGATAAGGACCGCTTGGCCCAACCAGTCTGCCCATTTCCCTACCTGATGGATAAGCTGCAGATCCTAGTTAACCAACAGCCTACTTCTTCCTACCCCAACCCCCTAGAATTGCCTTATGACTGTCCCATGCATGCTTGAATTCCACCACTGTTTTTGACTCCACAACCTCCTCTGGAAGGCTGTTCCATACATCCACAACCCTCTCTGTGAAAAAATACTTCCTTAAATTACCTCTGAGCTGCCATCCTTCTATTTTCAAATTGTGCCCCCTTGTTCTTGCACACCTCTTTTTTTGAAAGATGCTACCCTCTTGGACTTTGTTGATTCCCTTGAGGTACTTGAAAGTTTCTATCATGTCCCCCCTCTCCCTCCTTTCCTAGAGGCTATATATATTAAGCTCCTTAAGTCTCTCTTCATATATGTCTTCGTGTGCAGACCCTGCACCATTTAGTTGCCCTCCTCTGGACAGCTTCCATCCTGTCTATGTCTTTGCGGAGATTGGGTCTCCAGAACTGCGCAGTACTCAGATGTGGTTTCACCAACTGTCTGTACAGAGGATAATAACTTCTTGTTTTCTACTGGTGATGCCTCTCCCTTTGCATCCCAGTATTACCCCAGCCCTCCTTGCTGCCCTCTCACATTGCTTGCCCACCTTTAGGTCATCTGATATGATTACCTCCCAGGTCCCTTGCCATTTTTGTTGTTGTTAGTATCTCACCCCCCATTGTGTACTCTTCCCCTGGGTTTTTGTTTCCCAGGTGCATTACCTTGCACTTCTTAGCATTGAATCTAAGCTGCCATACATTTGACCATTCCTCTAACCTTGACAAGTCCCTTCTCATCCTTTCCACCCCACCTTGTGCATCAACTCTGTTGCAGATCTTTGTGTCATCTGCAAAGAGACATACTTTTCCTTCCAGTCCCTCTGCAATGTTGCTTATAAAGACATTGAAGGACTGGTCCTATCTGAACCTCGTTGTCCACTACTAACCCCTTTTCAAGAGTGGACTCCATTTACTATTACTCTCTGTGTCCTATTCTCCAGCCAATTCTTAACCCAGGCTGTCATCTTGGGACCCACTCCCAGGCTGGCTAACTTGTATATTAATCTTTTGTGTGGGACTGTGTCAAATGCCCTGCTAAAGTCTAGGTAGGCCATGTCCACAGCCCCTCCCTGATCAACTACTTTGGTCACCCAGTCAAAGAAATCTATCAGATTTGTCTGGCATGACCTTCCCACTGTGAATCCATGCTGCCTTGGGTCCTGTGCCCCTGTGGCCTCTAGATACTCAACAATTCTTTCCTTCAGAAGTGATTCCATCATTTTCCCTACCACTGAGGTTAAACTAACAGTTTCCTGCTTCTGCCTTGCTCCCACTTTTGTGAAGGGGAATCACATCTGCCCTCCTCCAGTCCTCAGCTACCACCCCATCCTCCCATGATTTTTTAAAGAGGGTAGTCAGTGGTGTCACTAGTTCTACCCTTAGTTCTTTTAGAATTCTGGGATGAATCCCATCAGGCCCCATTGCTTTGTCCACCTTCAGTTTTAAGAGCTCTTTCAGAACCCTTTCTTCTGTAAATGGGCTGGTATCAACTTCTGTATCCAGAGTGTTTCTACTGTTTGTTTTAGGTACCTCCCCCTCTTCCTTTGTAAATACTGAGCAAAAATATTTGTTTAGTATCTCTGCCTTTTCACAGTCACCCTCTGCCCACCTTCCTTCCCCTTTATTAAGCCTCACTATCCCTCCCTTGGTCTTCCTTTGCTCCCTGATGTACCTATAAAAGGTTTTATCCCCCTTCTTAACTGAGTTGGCTATCATTTCCTCGGTTTGAGCCTTTGCTGTTATGACTGCCTTTCCAGCTTCCTTTTGCTTTAACTGATACAGTTCTCTGTCTTGTTACTGTGTTACTAAATGTCCAATTGACAATTTTCCACACAATTCCCATCACCGAACATCAGAGGATGTCCAGGGTCAAGATTGGTAACTGCTAAAAAGAGCTCTCTAAAACAGTGAAGCAGATGGGGGAGTGGGAGCATATATTGAAAGAATATGTGTTACTATAATGTTACTAAAAGGGCCAGAATATTGAAAGAACTCAGATATTTAAAGTGTTATATAGCATGTTTACAGGAAACTAGGTTAACCCAGTCAGAAAATGCTAAATTACATAGATGCTGGGTTGGGATGGTTTTTTTCAGCCTCCAACCCCTTATCTGCAAAAGTGGGTACGGCCATTCTATTGAAGCAGGGTCTCCCTTTCCATACTCGTTCAGTATCACAAGGAGGAGGTGGCAGATGCGTTTCAGTGTCTGGAAATCTACAAGGGCGTTTAACACATATTCTTTCAGTATATGCTCCCACTTCCCCATCTGCTTCATTTTTTTTTTGAGAGCTCTTTTTAGCAGTTACCAATCTTTACCCTGGACATCCTCTGATGTTCGGTGATTGGAACTGTGTGGAAAATTATCAACTGGACAGAAACCCACCGAGTAAGGGGGATATGGGAGGGAGTGCTAGATTGTTGCACACCCTAGTGACCATATTGGGGCTAGTGGATCTGTGGCATTGGCAACATCCCTCAGCTAGGGATTACACATTCTTCGCCTCAGCTGCAAATGCCTACTCTAGGCTGGACAGGATATATTCCTGGCAATCAGTGGCCCATTTATTCAGGGAGGTTCAGATATACCCTGTTTCCTTCTCAGATCGTGCAGTGGTTCAAGTGGAGGCAAATTGGAAACCTAGGGCCCCTACGGGCTCCTGGAGATTGGACCCTGGCTTGCTACTGGATAAGCCTCTGGTGTCCAAGTTAAGGGAAGATATCAAATGGTATTTGGAGGAAAATAAAGTGACAGATACACCAGTAAAATATATATGAGATGCTCTTAAGGTGTACCTGTGAGGTAAATTCATCAGTCACGCAGCCTACCGGAATGAGCTTCAGAAAGGTAAACTTTCACAGGCTTTAATCTCCATAGCTTCATTAGAAGTGGAATATAAATTAACCCGTGACTCCACTACTTTTACAAAATTAAAAATCACTAGGGGAGAGTATAATCAATTAATGCTTGGCCGCACTATTAATTCTCTATGTTTCACTAACCAAAAATACTATAAGGAGGGTGATAGAGCAGGCATGCTCTTGGCCCTGCACCTTCATAAGCAAGAACTAGATCAGTACATTTCCAAAATCACGGATGTGGGGGAGAATTTCTGGTTCAACCAGCTGCAATTGGTGCACGTGCATTTGCCGATTATTACTCCCATTTTAATAAACAAGAGAGAAATCCCAGGCACTGTCAAAATATAGACTCATTCCTGGAAAAGGTAGAATTGCCAGCTCTTACAGCTGAGCAAGTCATTAGTCTGGAGTGTCCGTTCACAGATGAGGAGCTGAGACTGGTGATAATCTCTTTGAGCTTAGGGAAGGCACCCGAACCAGATGGTTTTGTAATAGAATTTTATAATACCTTTCCATGGAAAATTACCCCAATCTTGTTAGATAGAAACATAGAAACATAGAATTTGATGGCAGATAAGGACTGCTTGGCCAAGCTAGTCTGTCCATTTTCCTACCTAACAGATAAGCTGCAGATCCTAGTTAACTCATTGCCTCCACAGGCTCACTCTGAGATTACACCACTTGCTTCCTGAATCTCCTGTATACTTTTAACAGTGAATCCTGGGCCTGTCTAAGCAAAATCAAGCCATAGTCAGCATGTTGCAAACAAATGCTAATAGCTCAATAACTGTATATGCTAGACACAAAGTATTAGTGGCAGAGTTATTCAGCACAAAATTGCCTTTCCAATGGTGGCATGCATGTAATAATAAGTAATTTAGTTTTTTTTCTATGCTGGTCGAAAGACCAAACTAAATATTTTTTTCACTAAAAAAGTGCAACATAAGCCATTTTTTGTTGGAAAATATGTAAAATATCAACACTAAATTAAGCATACAGACATTAGATGGTGTTTTAATATTATGTTAGTTAAAAAAATGATATTTTCTATAAAACGTAATTTTTCCCATTTTAGTCAAGGTGCTTTGCAGATTTGAGGGCTGAATCTCAACCACACACACCATATCATAAACAAATGCGTATAACTCCAAAAGTATACATGATACACACAAAGTATCAGCATGAAAGTTGATTAGCACAAAAATGCCTTTCCAGTGGTGCTATGCAACCAGTTGTAATCGATACGGTTTTTATTTTATACCTGCTGAAGTGCCAAAAAAGTGAATTTTATTCAAGCTGCTTAGGTGAATCTTGATGGACAACATGTTAGCCATACACACCATACCATAAACAAATGTGAATAACTCCTAAAATATACATGATATACACAAAATATCAGTGGCAAAGTTGTTCAGCACAACATTACCTTCCCAATGGTGGTATGCAAATAATAATATGTAATTTTGTTTTGTTTTTTTTTAAACTGGTTGAAATAGCAAAAAAAATATTTTTTCACTAAAACAGGCAACATAAGCCATACATACCATACCATAAACAAATGCAAATAACTCCTAAAGTATGCATGATTGCACAAAATATCAGTGACAGAGTTGTTCAGCATAACATTACCTTTCAATGGTGCTATGCAGTCAAATATATATTATATTCTGTTACACTATAAATTAAAATATATAATGACTTCTCCAGACGTTGCTTGGGCACACTGGGAGTCAATAGCCGACTTCTGCAGACGTTCTCAGGACACACCAGTGTTTTTTTACTGATGACTACAGGCGTCGGCTAGGAGACAATGAGATAGCCAACAGCCTACTTCCTCCTACCTCCTACTAGGACTGCCTTATGTCTATCCCATGCATTCTTGAATTCCCCCACTGTTCTTGACTCCACAGCCTCCTCAGAAAGGCTGTTCCATGCATCCACAACCCTTTCCATGAAAAAATACTTCCTCACATTACCTCTGAGCCTCCCCCACTAAATCTTAAAATTGTGCCACCTTGTTCTTGCACATCTCTTTTACTGAAAGATACTACCCTCTTGGACTTTCTGATTCCCTTGAAGTACTTGAAAGTTTCTATCATGTCACCCCTTTCCCTTCTTTCCTCAAGGGTATAATATTAAGCTCCTTTAGTCTCTCTTCATATGTCGCCTGGTGCAGAGCCTGCACCATTTTAGTTGCCCTCCTCTAGACACCCACCGCTCTGTCTATGTCTTTGCGGAGTTAGGGTCTCCAGAACTGCACACAGTACTCCAGATGGGGTCTCACCACCTGTCTGCACAGAGGGATAACAACTTCTCTTTTTCTACTGTTGATGCCTCTCCCTATGCATCCCAATATTCCCCCAGCCTTCCTTCTCACATTACTTACCCACCTTTAGGTCATCGGATATAATTACCCCCAGGTCTCTTTCCATTTTTATTGCTGTCAGTAGCTCACCCCCATTGTGCACTCTTCCGCTGGATTTTTGTTTCCCAGGTGCATTACCTTGCACTTCTTTGCATTGAATCTAAGCTGTCATACATCTGATCATTCCTCCAACCTTGCCAAGTCCCTTCTCATACTTTCCACTCCATCTTGTGTATCAACCCCGTTGCAGATCTTTGTGTCATCTGCAAAGAGACATACTTTTCCTTCCAGTTCCTCTGCAATGTCACTTATAAAGACATTAAAAAGGACTGGTCCCAGTACTGAACCCTGCGGTACCCTGCTAGTAACCCTCCTTTATTCACTGTGGACTCCGTTTACTACTACACTTTGCATCCTGTTGTCAAGCTAATTTTTTATCCAGGCTGCCACCTTGGGACCCACCCTAAGGCTGACTAACTTGTTTATTAATCTTTTGTGTGGGACTGTATCAAATGCCTTATTAAAATCTAGGTAGGCCATGTCCACAGCCCCTCCCTGTTCTACTACTTTGGTCACCCAGTCAAAGAAATCGATTAGATTCATCTGACATGATCTTCCCACTGTGAATCCATGCTACATATGTATGTAATGTGGCCCATGAGTGGGGGATGGTCCCAGGGTCTCGGGGAGAGGCAACTATTACTGTATTACCCAAAGAAGGTAAAGATCTGATGGAGTGTACCAGCTATCATCCTATTTCTCTGTTAAATGTTGATGCCAAAATCTTTGCTAAGTTTATTGGGGAAAGACTTAAGGGAATTCTCCTGGAGCTGGTGCACCCAGATCAAATGGGATTTTTTCCAGGATGGCACATCCTGGACAATGTCCGACTGTTGCTTAATGTTATGTCTTCCAAAACATCTATTCTTTCTATGGGGCTCAGGGCCATGATTTCTTTAGATGCTGAAAAGGCATTTGATCACCTGGGCTGGCTATTTTTGAACAAAATTTTAGAAAAATTTGGATTTGGGAGTAAATTTCAGGAATGGATAATTAATTTATATAATGACCAAGGGGCTAAGGGTATGGTAAATGGGGTGTTCTCCAATAGATTTGCAATTCAGCGGAGGACTAGGTAGGGGTGCCAACTCTCTCCCCTTTTTTTTTGCATTAAGCATGGAACCCTTTGCGGCTTCTATCAGACAGTCTCAATCTTATAGGGGTGTCTGGGTGAAAGGGATGGAGGTTTGGATCTCTCTACGTGGATGATACTTTATTATATTTAATGGACACGGTAAACTCAGCCCCCCTAATGTTATCCCAGATACAAGAGTTCGGGATCATTTCAGGATTCTGGGTGAATGAGTCCAAGACTGAAATGCTTCCTATATTTGGTTCTGCTTCCAGAAATCTCCCTGTGGTTGGGC
The DNA here is from genome assembly GCA_016271365.2 of Neoceratodus forsteri. NCBI lineage: Eukaryota > Metazoa > Chordata > Ceratodontiformes > Ceratodontidae > Neoceratodus > Neoceratodus forsteri. The sequence continues at coordinate 115,416,404 of CM057458.1, read as the reverse complement.
AATTTTGCTTGGCGAAGGGAGGATTCTGACATTTGGGAATTTAGATCCTTGACAATCCAGAGAATTTATATGCTATTAACTACCTTACATATATTTATATATTTATTTAGTTTTTGTTGACTGGGTAAGTGCACTAGACAAATCCTACCTATTTTCAGGCATGACCCGGGGAAGGGGGATATAGTCGAATGCTGACCTTGAACCAGATTAAGCTATTGGTGGTATTTTTAGTGTTTAAAAGTATTCAAAGAGATTATAACAGATGATGGGAACTCCTTATTTCTTTCTCAGGTTGGATAGAGGCTGTTAGGATGAATGTTTTGCCCTGCCTTCTTTTTCTATTTTCATATCTCCCCTTGAACCCCTCCCCCAGAGTTTTTGAAAAAGCTTTAAGTTGGCCACCTCTAAGTATATTTGGAATCATAAACCCACCAGGGTCAACTGGCAAATCCTGCAAGGGACCCAAGCAGGGTGGGGGGTTAGGCCATCCCAATTTTGTCTATTACTATTGGGTGGCCCAGCTCCAGGCTCTTAAAACTTTGTGCCCGGGCAAGGACCGTCCACTCTGGATGGAGCTTGAGAAACCTGATACTTCTGTAATTCAATTGGTGGAACATTGTCCATCTGGATCAGGTCGGTCTTTCTAAACTTCAGGTTGTTAATATGTGGGCAACAGTTAACATACTAACATACTATTTGCCAGCAGATTAGGCCTTACAGTCTATCGAGTCTGCTCAAACCTTAGATCCTTAGTTGGGTGCCAAGACCCTCCCATTCCTTGTGCTCCAGAAACCCCTATCATCCATCCCAACCCCCCCGGGACAGGCCATCGTCTGATACATCCACTTTCTGTGTCTGTCCCACCCTCTCTTGAAGCTCTCCACTGTGGATCTCTGAACCAGCTCACCAGGCAGTGCATTCCAAGGGTCCACCACCCTCTCAGTGAAAAATCTCCTCCTCTTCCCCCTCACCCTTCTACCTTCCAACTTCAAGCCATGCCCTCTGGTGATACCTCCCTGCTTTAGTCTAAAGATCCCCTCCATGTTTACCCTATTTATTCCCTTGAGGTACTTGAAGACCTCAATCATGTCCCCCTGTCTCTCCTCTCCTCCAATGAAAACTGGCAGAGCTCCTCAAGTCTGTCCTCATAACGTCAAATCCCCTAGCCCTCGTATCATCTTTGCTGCCCTCCTCTGTACCCTCTCCAGGAGCTGTATGTCCCTCTTCAAATGTGGTCTCCAGTGCTGTACACAGTACTCAAGGTGTGGTCTAACCAGTCCATTGTACAGCGGCAGAATCACTTCCTTGCTCCTAGAGGTGATCCCCCTTACGATGCATCCCAACATCTTGTTTGCCTTGCTAGCTGCTCTCCTGCACTGCTCAGAGTTATTCATACATGCATCCACCATGACCCCTAGGTCTTTTTCCCCTATTGAGGCCTCCAGCACCTCTCCTCCCAGGGTGTACCTGTGTACCAGTTCTTAAACAAGTTTAGATTTGGATCACTAAGACAGGGGGATTTCCACTCAAATTATCTATGTGGACCCCATCTGGGCATGTGCGGATTTCCTCCCACTACAGACAGACCTGGGCTTTTGTACATGGGAATGGTTGGGTCTCTATAGAATTGGAGAACTATATGATTCTCAGCTCTTTAGATGTTTCTTACAACTAATACAGGCATTTGGGCTTTTGAATAGAGACCATTTTAGATTCCTACAAATTAGGCACTATTTGAGGAGCAAGGGTCTGACCTCCCAGGGTTCCCTGGTTCTAATCCCCAGTGGAATTTCTTCTTCCCTTATTTTCCAACAGTAACCAGATTCGCTTGATCTCTCAAATGGTTTCCTTTTTTAATACACAGGTGCTGGACCCCTTACAAAAGTTAGAATCTAAATGGAAAGAGGAACTGGGATGCCAGTTGAGTATTGAAGACTGGCAGCGTATATGGGGTGGAGTGCACCGGGCTATGTCTTCCCCTTCCTGGTGAGCTTTTCACTGGAAAGTAAATATTAGGTTTTTTCACACCCCACTCATCACCCAACACTATGGCTCTTACACTTCAGACTTATGTTGGAGGTGCTGTGGTGAGAATGTTCATATTTTTGGGAGTTGCCTCCAAATTAAGGGATTCTGGCACCATATTAGCCAGGAATCAGAAAAGATATTCCATATACAACTTCCCCCTGACCCCAGACACTGGATCCTGGGTATTCCCTGCAAATGCTCATCACTAGAGATTTAACATTTTTGTCCTATATTTTAATTTCTGCTGCCCAAAAATGCATCACTAAGAACTGGTTGGAGAAAAATTCCCCAACTACAGAGCTATGTTATTCTTAATGTATGCAAAACCAATTGATGGAAAAACTGACTACTCAATTAAGGCTTTAGATGGAAAAATTCAAGAGTAGGTGGTTGACCTTTTTCCACTATCAGGCGGAGAAGGAAAATAAAACAGTGCTAGATATATTGGCTCAGCTTTCCTAGTTGGGTGGGTCCCCCCTTCTGTGTGTCCTTAATCTTCTTTATAAGTGCTTTTAACTTCAGACTGGAAGTCTCGCCTAAATCCACTTTTTAAGCCTATATGGGGATACACTATTTTTTCAGGCAGCTATTATTACAGAAAGGCCCATAATTTTACAATTCTAAACCTTATAATAACTCTATGGTATCTGAACTTCTCACATTCATTCCACAATATCAATGTTATATAATATCACAAAACTATTGTTACTCACTGATTACATATGTTTAAAGTCATTTGGGATGTTGCCAGACTCCTCCACTTCACTTTTCCACTTCATGGTGGGCTGGAAATAATTTAAGTGGGTGGAATATGTTCAACCCTGAGCCTTGTGTTCAGTGTGCTTTCTTTTTTCTTCCTTTTTTATTGCTGTTTCTTGTGATTTCATTTTCCCTTTCCCCCTTCCCCTTTTAAATTTTTACCTTTATATTATGTGTATCTGTCTGTATATTGGTTTTAGTTTGAAATTGTATTTTGTATGTTGGTGTGTCTTGGGAATGTAATAAATCACTATTTCAAAAAAAATGAATAAGACCTTTTTTGGTACGTCAGTGAAAGGAGGAAGACTAGGCAGGGAATACTCCAGTTAAAAACTAACGAGGGGGAGTTGATGTAAGGGGACAGAGAGAAAGTGGACCTGCTGAACAGCTATTTTTGCTCCATGTTCACTAGGGAGGAGGTAGAAGACATAGGCAGCAGAGCAGGAAAAGCAATGGCAGGGGAGGGGGAAGTGGATGTGAGTCCATTCTGGGTGGAGGAAATTTTGGGAGAACTAGGCTGCATGAAGGTGGACAAGGTGATGAGGCCAGATGGGATGCACCCAAGGGTGTTAAGGGAACTAAGGGAGATACTGGCAGTACCATTGACTGCACTGTTGTATTTATTTATTTATTTAAGTACATAGGAATTACAGTTTTTGTTTAAGTCCCTGGAGACTATGGTGGTACCAGAAGACTGGAGGCAGGCAAATGTGGTCCCACTGCATAAGTGGGGAGAGAGGGAGGAGATGGGAAATTACAGGCCCATGAGCTTGACATGGGTGGTAGGCAAGCTCATGGAGGAACTAATGAAGGGTAGGATCACCAGCTACCTGGAGGAAAGAGGGCTGAAGAATCCAAGGCAACAGGGTTTTACAAGAGGCAGATCCTGTCAAGCAAATTTGATAAAAATTTTTTTGATGAGGTCACCAAGGAACTGGATCAGGGGAAGGCAGTAGATGTTGCTTATCTGGATTTCAAAAAGGCTTTTGACTCCATGTCCCACAGGAGACTGCTGGATAAAATGTCATGCCTGGGCTGTGGCAGAGGGTGGTTAAAAGGGTGGGAAGCTGGCTGGGGGACAGGAGCAGAGGGTTATAATAAATGGGGTGGCATCTGGAGAGGGAATGGTCTCACGTGGGATCCCTCAGGGATCAGTGTTGGGACCCCTACTATTCAACCTATTTGTAGGGGACATTGTGGAGGGCCTTGAAGGTGGTGTGAGCCTGTTTGCAGATGATATTAAGATATGTAATAGGGTAGACACTCAGAAAGGAGTAAAGAAAATGGAGAGAGAGAACTGGGGCAACCAGAGGCATAGTCAAAGAGGTGGTGGCTTTCATTCAACAAAGAAAAGTGTAAAATCATGCATCTTGGTTACAGGAACCAAAGGGTAGGATACTGTATGGGGGGGGGCAGAGATTTGGAGGTAATGGAACAAGAAAGGGACCAGGGCATTACTATATCAGGGGACCTGAAGGTGGAAAGGCACTGCGGGAGAGCAGTGATTAGAGGCAGAAGAATGCTGGACTGCATCAGAAGGGAGATCACCAGTAGAAATAGGGAGGCCATAATGCCATTGCACATCCATCTGATTAGGCGACATTTGGAATATGGGGTCCAGTTCTGGAGGCCATACTTCAAAAAGGATGTGGGGAGGCTGGAGTGAGTTCAGAGGAGAGTAACAAAGATAGCAAAGGGGCTCAGTCACTCATCCTATGAAGAAAAGTTGAGAGATTTGAACATGTGCTCCCTGGAACAGAGGAGGGCAGAGTACATGATTAATACCTTCAAGTACCTTAAGGGTATAAACCAGGTGCCACTGAAAAGTATCTTCCAGCTGATAGGTGATCAGAGGACAAGGAGGCATGCCCTGCAGGTGGAGGGAGGGCAGTTCAGGGGTAACTTTAGGAAGTACTATTTCACAGAGAGGGTAGTGGATAAGTGAAATAGGCTCCAAGAGGTGGTGGTTGGTGAGGAGACAGTGGAGGGATTCAAAAGGGCATGGGACAGACACAGGGGAGTGTTGAGGATGGGGGGGCATTTCCTAGCAGATAGCTGGACAAATGGGCAGACTGGGTGGGCCTGTCAATCCTTTTCTGCTGTCACACTTCTATGAATCTATGAAACAGTGTCTTATTTCTAAACACTAGGGCCCAGATATTCAAAAGGGTTGTGCATGGTGCAACAGTGTTGCGCCATGCACAACTTCCTGTCTCTTGATGCGATATTTAAAAGGGAAAAGTGCGCCCGCACAAATCCCAATGCAACAGGGCACATCAGTAATGTATGCAGGTACAGGTGGGGGGGGGTGTGCCCATGCATAAACTGCACAGTCTGATATTCAGCCTGGGCCATGCAGAGTTATGCAGGTGCAGCCCCTACCTGCACCTGCACAACGTTACACCAAAAAAAAAAGGGAACAAGTCGAGGGCCACCCACAGGTGAGCTGCCACATTGCAGGACACAGCACAGCAGTTGCCACTTGTGGGTGGCCCTCCATGTTCCTGTCGCAGCTGGTGGTGCCCCCCCAGATTCATTCACATATCTGGACTGCCTTGTATGGTATGGGTTGCACACCCATTGGCTCATGCTCTGAACCAATGGGTGTGCAGCAGTACTGAGCTGTCAGTTGGTGGGCGACAGGGTGGCAGGTGGGTGAGGTGCTTCCACCCGCCAGCTGATGGGGAGGCCGGGGTGGTGGGGCTCCATGGGGGGTGGGGTGGGGAGCCACTAGATCACCAGGGATAACATACTTGGGGGGAAGGATGCCTTGGATCGGACTACTCTCGGTCCACTGGACCACCAGGGACATTGGACTTTGGGAGGGAGGTCTGATGCCCATAATTGGTCTACTCGGGGTGGGAGGCATTTCATTTATGCCCGTGATCGGGCTAATGGGGAGGAAGAATACTGTGCTGCCTACGTTTGGGCTATGGGGGGAAGATAACTGTGCTGCCCGCAATTGGGCTACGGGGGGGACGTATACTGTGCTGCCCATGATCGGGCTACAGGGGGGAATACCATTACATAGATACATAGATACATAGATACATACATAGATACATAGACAGTGTCGGCAGATAAGGGCCTATGGCCCACACAGTCTGCCCATTTGAGCTTGTAAGTTCAGTTTGTTTTCCTAGAAGTCTGTTGCACCTAACCCCTGACCTCCAGAATTCCTTTATGTCTATCCCATGCATTCTTAAATCCGTGATTGTTTCAGCCCCCACCACTTCCTCTGGCAGGGTGTTCCACTTGTCCACCACCGTTCTGTGAAGAAATTCTTTCTCATGTTTCCTCTGAATCATCCTCCTCCAACTTCATCCCATGCCTCTAGTCCTGGAACATCTTTTTGCTTAAAATAGTGTTTTCCAGCACCCTGTTCCTCCCTGTAAGATACTTGTATGTCTCTATCATATCCCCTCTCTCCCTCCTCTCCTCTCCTCCAGGGAGTACATGTTCAGTTCCTTCAACCTGTCTTCATAGGACTTGTGATGCAATCCATGCACCATCTTTGTTGCCCTCCTCTGAACCTTCTGTACCCTGTCTATGTCCTTACGAAGGTATGGTCTCCAGAACTGTACACTGTACTCCAGGTGGAGCCTCACTAGTTTCTTGTATAGCGGAATTATGACCTCCCTTTTCCTGCTGGTAATGCCCATGCCTATACAGCCCAGCATCCTATTTGCTTTACCTGCTGCCTTGTCACACTGTTTCCCTACCTTGATGTCATCAGAGATGACAACCCCAAGATCCCTTTCCTGCTTGGTGCATGCTATATCCTCACCCCCCAATTGATATATTGTGCCAGGGTTTGTGTGCCCCATATGCATTATCTTGCACTTCTTTGCATTAAATTTCAACTGCCAAACCCCTGACCAATCTTCAAGTTTCTGCAGGTCGCTTCTCATTCTGTCTATACCCTCTGGTGTGTCTACTCTGTCACAGAGCTTTGTGTCATCAGCGAACAGGTGTTATGCCTGCGATCAAGCTATGGGGGGGGGAATACTATTATGCCCACGATCGGGCTGCAGCTGGCGTCGGTCCCCAATGGCTGCTGCCTTGCAGGGCGCCTGGCACAAGTCGTTGGGGATCAGCGCACCTGCATGCTAATGGCATGCAAATGAGCAATAATTAGATGCAAATGGCCCCCCATGTGCCTTGCATAAATTATGGCCTCATTTGCATGTCACCATTTGAATATCGCAGGTGCTGTGCATGATGCAATGGAACTTGTGCCACCACATCTCAGTACTCCACTCTGACCACTTGCGCTGGTGCAGTTCCACTGCGCCATGCACAGTGGGTGTGGCCAGGGGGCAAAATTCAAAGACATTGCACCATAGTGCAACTCCGTTGAATATCATCCTGGCCACACCCTGCACAACTATTTTGTGCAGCACAGGGGCTTGCACCACAGAATGGTGCAGTTTGAATATCTGGGCCTGTATGTCAATTTTCAAAGAGGCACGCTCTTCCATAAGAGCTGCAATATTTTCCAGAATAAATACATTTGTATAATATGGATTTTTTACCATTTCAAACATCTGTTTAGACAGAACTGAAATGAGTGTAAAGTTCCCTTCATCAGTGAAATATTCTTTATTATATTGTATCAGATACGCGGTCTGATTTAGACCTATAATTTGTTCTTTTGGTCATAAATTTTCTGTGCAAAATGCCATTTCTGTTTGAGGATCCCTAGAATGTTGTTCAAACTCTTCCATTTCTAATTTCTTTAAACCATCTGTAGTATTATTCAGTTCTTATATAACTGAGGTCAGTTTTTCACCTCTACTTTTTTCCAGATCTCTCCTGTCATTTTCCCTCTTTGTGATGGGGAAGGGGATGGGATATAATAACTGTTCATTGTGTTATTAGAAATTACTTCTCCATATGTGGAGTATTCTGGAGAGAAGATCTCCACATAGGATTCTAGCTCAGAATTAACCACCTCAAGGCCTTGAGATTCTGGAGTCTCCCATCCATATGAAAGTAAGGAAATATCCCCAACTTGTGCTTTATTAGTGGCACAGTTATTTTTTGTTTCTGTAGCGTTTTCTTGGGAGACCATATTTGTTATATCCCCTTTCTTTTATTGTTTTTGTATATCAAATTTAGGTGTTGATAGATTTAGAGGGGCATCTGTATGTTCAGGGGGAAAAAAAAGTTATTTTAAATTGTTTGCTTTTTTTTCTCCTGATGTACAATAATATGTGTTTTTCCCCTCTGTTATAGTTTTCTGCATTTTCTTGATATTTTTGCCTTTTCCTAATACTGGTTCCTCTAAAAAACTTACATTTAAGGAATTATTTTTGCAACTCCTTGTTGAGACTAAGATAGTAAAAATTTGCGTCTAAATTGTTCAAACACTCAACTGTATCAAATTTTTATAGAGAACAAATATCTGAATTTTAAGTGTTAATATTTCAAAAATATATTTCTGAAGTACGATGCATAAATTAAGTAATCTGCTAAAACCAACCTGATAAAAAAGGTACAATGCATAAACTCAATTAGTCTAACTCAGATTACCTGTTAAATAATAATAATACATCTTTATTTATATGGCGTCTTTCCAAAGCCAAGGCGCTTTACTACAATTAAAACAAAAAATCATAAAATCACTCAGTATAAATACTCAAAAACAGATAATACAGATAAAACCAGTGTCTACTTTAGTCACCAAATGCTTTCCTCCATAGATAAGTTTTAAGTGCCTGCTTAAATCCCTCCAATGTCACGTACTCCTGTAGTTGACAGGGTAGAGAATTCCAGAGGGTAGGGTCCATATGCATAAATGCCCAGGCCCCAGAAGATTTTAAATAAACCCTCAGAATCTCTAGCAACCCCTTGTCAGCCGAGCAGAGCACTGGCCCAGGGCTGTAAGGAACCAGAAGCTCTTTCAGCTAGTCCGGGCCCTGGCCATGTAGGGCTTTATAAGTCAGACATCTGACTTTAAAGGTGAGCCATCACTGTACTGTCAGCCAGTGCAGTTCTCACAGCACCAGGGAGATATGACAGGACTGAGAGGTTCCCATCAATAACTGGGCTGCTGCATTCTGCACCAGCTGCAAGTGGTGGATATCCACCACACATAGCCCTAGGTAAAGGGAGTTGCAATAATCCAGGTGCGAGGACACAAAGGCATGGACCAATGTGGGGAGATGACCAGATGGAACAAGATGCTTAACCATAGAAATATTCCTCAGATGGTAAAATTAGGATTTGGTGACTGCTGACACCTGTGAACGAAGTGTTAGCCCTTCATCAAAAATTACCCTAAGGTTGCGCACCTGTTCAGAGGTTGGAAGTGATAAGCCCCCAAGAAAAATTCCCAAGGGTGAACCTACCTCCAGCCCCCTTATCTGGTGCCCTGGGTCCACAACCAGCACCTCAGTCTTTTCCGAGTTTAACTTCAACCAACTCGAATTCATCCAATCCTGGATTTCAGTGAGGCAGTTATTAAATACCAAGAGAGCTCTATCTTTGTTGGGTATGAAAGAATGGTAGAGCTGGATATCATCAGTATAGCAATGAAACCTTAGCACATACCTTCTTACAATGACTCTGAGGGTTAGCATATACAATGCGAACAACATGAGGGACAACATCAATCCCTGGGTCACCCCATATGACAGCAGGACTGGGTCAGAGAATAAATCCCAGACACCACCCTCTGAGTTCTTCCAGTGAGGAAAGATGTTAACCACCTGAGGACTTTACCAGGCAGGCCACAGATGAACCTCAGGAGACTGAGGAGAACCTCATGGTCCACATTGTTGAACACTGAAGAGAGATCAAGAAGAGCCAAGATGTAGCATTCCTTCTGCTCTTTTGCCATCAGGAGATCATTGGGCACCTGAACCAGTGCCATCTCAGTACTAAGCCTCTTTCAAAAACTGGACTGGAAAGGTTCACAGATGTCATGGATGGTCAAATGGTTCTCCAGCTGTACAGCCACTACTTTCTCAGTCACCTTCCCTATAAAGGGGAGGTTTGAGATTGGTCTGTAGTTCGTATGGCAGTCTGGGTCCAAAGAAGCTTTCTTCAGGAGGGGTGTTACCACCACCTCCTTTAGGTAGCAAGGAAACTCACCTGTTTCCAAGGATCACCAGACAATCCATGCAATACAGCTTTATAAATAAGAATAAACACATTAATCAAATGCTCCAAGAGGAAATCATAAAACCAGAAACGTTATCACCAGTCCTTTATAAATCCAGTGAAGAAGGCTTCATGCAAATAAATTAGATGCAGTCTTTATATGTTTGTTTCTTCATGGAGTTCAGATTCAGTTTCCACAGAAACCCAGCTTGTCCTTGTTAAATTTCAATTCCTTGATTTCCCAGCAGGAAGATATGAGAAATAGAACCTTCTCCTTCTTTCATTTCTCTTTGGATCAGTTCCTCTAGTATACGAAAAGAATTCGTAAAACCTCAAAGTACCAAAAAATACAATAAACTAACAAATATATACTTCCTTATATTTCCTTAAAAACTTCTAAAATTATACTAGCTCTTTAACTTAGATAAAGATTTATTTTTTACTTAGTATCTTAAGTAATTGCTGGGAAATTATCACAAGCTACATGCAAGTAAAGTTAAAAGAGTCTTTCTGTGATATCTAAGTCTTTAATTTGATAAATTCAAGTTTATCTTACTTTGGAGAAATACTCTCTTTAAATTCAACAAATGCCAAGCAGTGAAGTAGACAAGCCCAAGTCTTCATGAGGACTATGCTTGGGCTGGCCTTCAGTATTAGGAAGTTGGTTATTCTCCTAAACATCTAACAAGAGACACAGGTTTTAGTTTCCAGTATGGTTCTAGAATTTAAGTTTATTTACTTGAATAATAAACCCAGATTAGCAAATAGTTTTACCTTTAGTTTGATTTGGTTTAGTTTGATCAAATGTTCCCACAGGGACACATTTAGTAAGATTTTTCACACTGTGGAGATGGAAGACTGCACAGCACATTTGTCTCCTGTGCTTGCTGGTTTGTTTGACTTGTGGCTTCTTAATGCACTTTAAAAATGGCCCTGCTCTGAGTAAAATTCCAGTGCATGCGCAGAGTGCTCTCAATGTTTCCTCATGGATTGCTCTCTAATAGAATCCCAATTGAGTTAATCAATCAGTTATGTAATTTTGAGTGGTATGGAATCTATCCTTTGTCTCTTGTCTTAATGTCAGCAATAATCAGCCAACTCAGATTATTAAAATATTACCTAAAAACACTTGGAATCCCAATAATCCCAGTAGTTGTACAATTATACTGGTGGGAGTAAACAGAGCAGACTGAGTGGGCAAAATTAAAAATGGCTATAAGCACTAGTTAATTAAAAGTTTTTCTGCCAGGTTGGTTCCACCAAAGCTGTGATTGTATCTTAATTGCCACTCTGTTGGTTTTTAGTTTACTAGTTTTATAATCTAAATTTACCATTCAAACTGGCAGTTGTTCTACTCTTAGAGGCCCCCAAACTCTTAAATGCATCGTATGCACTATATGCACTTCATGCGCTCTAAACGCTTATGTATTTTATGCACTTAAGGCACTTTATGCACTTTCTGCTCCTTGTGTACTTTGTATGTTCCAAGGATTTAAATTTTTAATGATTTTAGTTAATTGTACACTTCACGCACACATGTGTGCTCAGGCACTCCAGCACTTTCCATCATTTGCACTTTGTGCTTGTACTTCAATATTTCTGTATTTAATACAGTTTTAATAATATTTGTTCACTAATTCCTGAGTGTTTCCAACCTAATGTTTGGCACTCAACACTTTGTTTGAAGCTAATGAAGATTTTTAACCAACGTTAACATTACCATTAAAAAGCAAATACTTTAATAACAAAAGATTTTATGGTTTAAAATATAGCAAACTTGTGCGACATAATCAACGTCTTTGAAAGTCCTTACACAAATACTTCAGGCTCCTGAAAACTCAAAATTCAGAATCTGCAGAGGTATTTAAAGTCTAATCCCCTTTTGATATCTCTTGTATGTCCTCATCCAAATCAGGCTTATTCAGACCACTTGCAACTTGGACTTCAGGGTTCGAGGCTCCAAATTTCTGTTTCAGACATTCAGTGTAAAAACTATAATTCTACAGGAAAGGATCCCAAAGTTAGGTCATTTGCATTAAAATAATAAAAAGAACACTGACTCCTTCTATTTAGTGAGGCAACACTGGCATACTGTACCTTTTCAAAAATAGAGGGTAGCTTTTCAATGCTCCTGCCCACTTGCTCCTTCAAGTTCCTCTGCAGCAAAAAGTGAGTGACAGCGCTGACTTTGTCAGAGCCTCAGTACACAGATTATAAAATACAATCAAGGAGAAAATACAAGTACATTAATAAGATAATACAGAATTGTAAGAAAAAAATGCAATAGAGTTATGAATATAGTAAAGCATGAGCAACAGTAAATAAAGTAAATGAACAGTATTTCACATCATTCTTGTACTTCCGATGCCCCTTAGCAGCATGTTGCTACATCATTATTAGAGATGTGCAAAATTAGGAAATTTCATTCTGTGAAATTTTTCATGAAATTCACGCATTTTGCAAAATATTTTGTGGGTATGAAATGCAAAATTCCATGGACAAAATGCAAAATGTCACCCACAAAATGTGAAATTTCACCACAAAATGCAAAATTTTGCCTGCAAAATGTGAAATGTCACCTTCGAAATGGCAACATTCAGGCAAAATTTTACATTTTGTGGTGAAATTTTGCGTTCTGCAGGTGAAATTTAATTTCGCAACATCTCTATTCATTATTAACAAATACCACACATTTGACATTACAAATTAGAATGTTTGATCTCTGTGTTTCAGTCCATACACTGCTTGCACTTTTTCTCCCTAACCTTCCCTGCCACTTCCTTTGAGAACCATAGTGTTTTTTTCTTTCCTTTTGATTTGCTTAATTGCTTCACACAAAGGCTTGTTGCCTCTGTGATGGCAGTTTTGATGTTTCCCCATTGTTGCTCCACTCCACCTTATTGCCTGTTTTCTAGAGCTTTTCTGAGGCACACTCTCATTTTGACAAAATCAGCCCTCCTGCAGCCCAGTACCTTCACTTTTGTATGGCTTGACTCTACAGCTAAGTTTATCGTGAACCACACTGTTTGGTGGTTACTTGTTCCCAGATGGCTACCCACTTCTAGACCTGAGATCCTCTCTCCATCCTCATTTGAGAGTACCAGGTCTAAGATTGAGTCCCTCTTGAGTGGGTTCCCATACTAGCTTTCTGAGGCATGCCCCCTGTAGGGCACTAGAAATGGCCCTGCTCTTGGATGTGGCTGTAGCAAATGTGCTCCTGTTAACATCTGGCATATTCAGGTCCCCATCAGCAATATCTGCCCTTTCTCTGCCTTCCTATGGATACATTCTATCATTTCCTTGTCCATTTCTTCCTCCTGAGGCTAGGGCCTGCATTCCACCTCTGTGCAGATTGTAGTGCCATTTCCAGTCTCCAGAATGACCCACAATACCTCCTCTCCTCCCTGTTTACCCTTTAGTTTTGTTGCTTTGATCCCTTCTCTTACATACAGAGCTTCTCTTCCTCCACTTCTACCCTCCATGTCCCTCCTGTAGATTGTGTACCCAGGTATGTTGACTTCCCAGTCATGATTCTCCGTATTCCATGTTTCTGTGACTGCCATGCTACCCAGGCATCCCTCTTCCATCAAAGCCACCAGTTCAGGAAGCCTGTTACCTAGACTATGGGCATTGATACTTGTTACCCTCCATTTTTTGATGGCCTTATCCATTTTTGCCCCATCCCTATAATTACTGCCTTTGTCTTTTTCTCCATTTACTCCTGCCCTTCTCCCTATTGACTGCTCTATCTTGGTGTTTACCTCACTGACTACCCTGACCTTTGGAAGGGGCTATGCTTTCCTTTCTCCTTTCAGTGCCTCCACCCTTGGCTAGTTTAAATGCTTGCCAATGAAGCATGTAAACCTATCATATATACATAGATACATAGACAGCGTTAGTAGATAAGGGCCTATGGCCCACCCAGTCTGCCCATTTGAGCTTGTAAGTTCAGTTTGTTTTCCTAGAAGTCTGTTGCACCTTACCCCTGACCTCCAGAATTCCTTTATGTCTATCCCATGCATTCTTAAATCCCGTGATTGTTTCAGCCCCCACCACTTCCTCTGGCAGGGTGTTCCACTTGTCCACCACCTGTTCTGTGAAGAAATTCTTTCTCATGTTTCCTCTGAATCGTCCTCCCTCCAACTTCATCCCATGCCCTCTAGTTCTTGAACATCTTTTTTACTTAAAAATAGTGTTTTCCAGCACCCTGTTCCTCCCTGTAAGATACTTGTATGTCTCTATTATATCCCCTCTCTCCCTCCTCTCCTCCAGGGAGTACATGTTCAGTTCCTTCAACCTGTCTTCATAGGACTTGTGATGCAATCCATGCACCATCTTTGTTGCCCTCCTCTGAATCTTCTCTACCCTGTCTATGTCCTTATGTAGGTATGGTCTCCAGAACTGTACACTGTACTCCAGGTGGAGCCTCACTAGTGTCTTGTATAGCGGAATTATGACCTCCCTTTTCCTGCTGGTAATGCCCCTGCCTATACATCCCAGCATCCTATTTGCTTTACCTGCTGCCTTATCACACTGTTTCCCTACCTTGATGTCATCAGAAATGAAAACCCCAAGATCCCTTTCCTGCTTGGTGCATGCTATATTCTCACCCCCAACTGATATATTGTGCCAGGATTATTGTGCCCCATATGCATTATCTTGCACTTCTTTGCATTGAATTTCAACTGCCAAACCCCTGACCATTCTTCAAGTTTCTGCAGGTCACTTCTCATTCTGTCTACACCCTCTGGTGTGTCTACTCTGTTACAGAGCTTTGTGTCATCAGCGAACAGTGAAATTCTGCCTTCTAGGTCCTGCGCCATGTCACTGATTAAGATGTTCTCCTCCTCAACAGATGCAGACCATCATGCCAGTATAAGCCTGCATCCCTCCAGGTAGAGCCCCAGTCCCCAATGAAGACAAACCCCTGAACTCTGCACCAGTTTTCTGATCACTGATTGAATCCCATTGAATTCCCCATAGAGGAAGCATGCTCTGTCAGAAGAGCATACAAATTGTGGAGATGTACCACTGGAGGGATGTGCCTCTGTTTTTTCCACCCTCACCCTCCCCGAGCACGCCATGGTCCAACCATTCCTCTTTCATGGCAACCTCTGAGGCTGCAGCATTGGACCTAGTGGTCCCTGGTGGGAGAGGAGGTCCCCCAAATCCTGGTCAACTCAACCCAGAGACAAGCAACAGCTTCCCTCAGCCCAGAGAATTGCCTACAGATGGAACAAGACCGCTTCCTACAAAATGTCTCCCAGCAGATTGCCATTCCAAAGCCACTGCACTGCATCACTCCCATCATGTCTTGTTTGTGTCACCTCAACTGTTTTGTATACTTACTCTTTCCTCTCTCCATTTCCTTTTTTTGTTTTGCATTTTTTCCCTACTTTATTACTGCCTTATTGCCTTTACAGCTCCTGCTGTTCCTGTTCTGGGACACAAAGTTCCTGTATTTCTCAGTAGTCTCCTTCTTGCTTGCTCAGAGTCAGACCTCCAGCAGCTAGGGGTGAGGGAGAGCTATTTTTTTCCTTCTAGGATGGTGAGTCTTTTGTGCCTCTATGATTACCCCTTTCTTATCCCAGAGGGGAAGTTCCTGTTGTCAGTCAAATCCAGTGCCTATAAAAGTGGAACTGGTTAAGAGTGGGGAATGGAGAGGAGGGAGGGATAGAGGGCTATATAGTCCCAGTAAAAGAGTTCTTTACAGATCTTCTCTTCACCTAGCTAACAGCACAGATAACAGTTCCCTTTCCCTAACACAGACAAGCACACCAAATCTTGTTTTTCTTGTTTGTGTTTTACCCTAATTTAAGGTCCCAGTAATAGAGTTCTTTAGTCCCAGTAGAAGAGTTCTAGCAGCTGACTGCTTCTTCTTGCTGCTCTCTGCCAAAAGCTAACTAGGGAAGTTTTAAATACAGACACCTGACTTTCTGTTTGCTAAGTCATGCCCCCTAATTTATAGCTCTTCTCTTCACCTAGCTAACAGCACAGATAGTTCTCTTCCCCAAACACAGACAAGCACACCAACTCTTTTTTTTTTTTTACCCTAATTGAAGGACCCAGTAGTAAAGTTCTAGTTCTTTAGTCCCAGTAGAAGTGCTCCAGCAGCTGCCTCCTTCCTCTTGCTGCTCTCTGCCAAAAGCTAACTAGGGAAGTTCTAAATACAGACACCTGGCTTTCTGTTGCCCAAGCCACACACCCAAATTTACAGCTCTTCCCTTCACCTAGCTAACAGCACAGATAACAGTTCTCTTCCCCCAATACAGACAAGCACACCAACTCTTGTTTTTTTTGTTTGTTTTTTGCCCTTATTAAAGGTCCCAGCAGTAGAGTTCTAGTTCTTTATTCCCAGTAGAAGAGTTCTAGCAGCTACTTCCTTCCTTCCTCTTACTGCTCTTTGCCAAAAGCTAACAAGGGAAGTTCTGAATACAGACATCTGACTTTCTGTTGCCTAAGCCACACCCCTAATTTACAACTCTTCTCTTCACCTAGCTAACAGCACAGATAACAGTTCCCTTCCCCAACACAGACAAGCAAACCAACTGTTAATTTTTTTCTTGTTTTTTACTCTAATTGTAGGTCCCAGTAGTAGAGTTCTAGTTGCTTAGTCCCAGTAGAAGAGTTCTAACAGCTGCCTCCTTCCTCTTGCTGTGGTCAGAGTTTTGGCTGCATTGGGGACTGGGGTCCACCTGGAGAGATACAGGTCTATACTGGTGTGATGGTCTGCATCTTCCAGGAGAAGAACCAAGATCCTACCATAGGTGCCTCATTGGCAAGCATTTAAAATAGCCAAGGGGGGCATTGAAAAAGAGCAGGAAAGTCCCAGCCCCACCCCCACAAAACAGGGTAGTTAGTGAGGCAAACACCAAGGTAGAGAAGCATATAGGAAGAAGGACATGGGTAAATGGAGAAAAAGGCAAGGACAATAAGGACAGGGATGGGGCTAAAAGGGGTAAGGCTATCAATAAATGGAAGGCAATGAGTACTAATGCACATAGTCTTGGTAACAAACTCCTTGAACTAGTGGTCTTGATGGAAGAGGGATGCCTGGATATCATGGCAGTCACAGAAACATGGTACACAGAGAACCATGATTGGGATGTCAACATACCAGGGTACACAATCTACAGGAGGGACAGGGAGGGTAGAAGAGGAGGAGGAGTAGCTCTGTATGTAAGGGAAGGGATCAAAGCAACAGAACTAAAGGGTAATCAGAGAGGAGAGGAGGTACTGTGGGTCACCCTGGAGACAAGAAATGGCACCACAATCCACATGGGGGTTGTATACAGGTCCCCATCTCAGAGAGAGGAAATGTACACAGAAATAACAGAAAGCATCCTTAGGATGGCAGAAAAAGGGGAGATATTGTTGATGGGGGGCCTGAATATGACAGATGCTAATGGGAGCACCATTGCTGTAGCCACATCAAAGAGCAGGGTCATTCTCCATGCCCTACAGGGGGCATGCCTCAGGCAACTAGTGTTGGAACCCACTCAGGAGGGAGCAATCTTAGATCTGGTATTCTCAAATGGGGATGGAGAGAATCTCAGATTTAGAAGTGGGTAGCCATCAGGGAAGAAGTGCCTGCCAAACAGTTTTTTTCATGATAAACACAGCAATGGAGTCAAGCCATACAAAAGTGAAGATACTGGACTTTAGGAGAGCTGTCTTTGGCAAAATGAGAGAGTGCCTTAGAAAAGCACTAGCAAATGGGCAAGAAGGAGGGGTGGAGGAACTATTGGGAAAAATCAAAACTGCCATCACAGAGGCAACAAGCCGTGTGAAGCAAATAAATCAAAATGAAGGAAATAAAACACTATGGTTCTCAAAAGAGGTGGTGGGGAAGGTAAGGGAGAAAAAGATAGCACTGAGGAAGTTTAAGGAAACACAGAAGAAGCAGGACAGAGAACTGTACCAGTTAAAGCATAAGAAAGAGGGGAAGGCAGTCAGAATAGCAAAAGCTCAAATCAAGGAAAAGATGGCCAACTCAGTTAAAAAGGGGGATAAAACCTTTTATAGGTACATTAGGGAGTGGAGAAAGACCAAGGGATGGGTAGTTAGGCTTAATAAAGTGGATGGTGGGTGGGCAGAGGGTGACAGTGAACAAGCAGGGATACTGAATAAATACATCTGCTCAGTATTCACAAAAGAAGAGGAGGAGGATGTACCTAAACCAATCAATAGAAGTACTCTGGATCACAGGGTCAATACCAGTCCATTCACAGAAGAAAGAGTCCTGAAAGAACTCTTAAAACTGAAGGTGGACAAAGCAATATGCCCTGAAGGGATTCATCACAGAATTTTTTTTTTTAGTTGTTTAACCAAGAGTAGCACACTAAGCTGAAAGCGTTTTTACAGGTGCAACCTGGGAGCACACGGAAGTTAAGTGACTTGCTCAGGGTCACACAGTATGCAAGTGAAAGCTGTGAGATTCAAACCCATGTCTAGTCTGCTGGATGTCACCAGATTTGCAGCTCAGAACCTTAAACCACTGCACTATACTGCCTCCCAAATTCTGAAAGAACTAAGAGGAGAACTAGTGACACCACTGACTACCTTTTTAACAAATCATAGGAGGATGGTGTGGTACCTGAGGACTGGAGCAGGGCAGATGTGATTCCCCTTTACAAAAGTAGGAGCAAAGCAGAGGCAGGAAACTACAGACCTGTTAGTTTCAACTCAGTAGTAGAGACAATTATGGAATCACTTCTTGATAGAAAGAATTGTTGAGTGCCTAGAGGTCATCAAGGCACAGGTCCCTAGGCAGCATGGATTCACAGCAGGAAGGTCATGTCAGACAAATCTAATAGACTTATTTGACTGGGTGACCAAAGTAGTAGACCAGGGATGGGCTGTGGACATGGCCAACCTAGACTTTAGCAAGGCATTTGACACAGTCCCACACAAAAGATTAATAAACAAGTTAACCAGCCTGGGAGTGGGTCCCAGGGTGGCAGCCTAATTAAAAAATTGGCTGGACAACAGAACACGGAGAGTAGTCATAAATAGAGACCTGTCTGAAGAAAGTGGGGTTACTAGTGGGGTACTGCAGGGTTCAGGGTAGTGGGACCAGTCCTTTTTATTGTCTTTATAAGTGACATTGCAGAGGGACTGGAAGGAAAAGTATGACTCTTTGCAGAAGGCACAAAGATCTGAAACAGGGTTCATACACAAGGAGAGGAAATGGAATGGGTGAGAAGGGACTTTGCAAGAATGGAGGAATGGTCAGAAGTATGGCAGCTTAGGTTCAATGTAAAGAAGTTCAAGCTAATGCACCAGGGGAAACAAAAACCTGGGGGAAGAGTACACAATGAGGGTGGAGGGGTACTAACAAGAACAAAAATGGAAAGGGACCTGGGGGTAGTCATATCAGATAACCTAAAGGTAGGCATGCACTGTGAGATGGCAGTAAGGACAGCTGGGGGATACTGGGATGCATAGGGAGAGGCATCACCAGTAAACAGAAAGTTGTTATCCCTCTGTACAGACAGTTGGTGAGACCACATCTGGAGTACTGCATGCAGTTCTGGAGACCCCATCTCCACAAGGACATAGACAGGAAGGAGGCAGTCCAGAGGAGCGCAACTAAAATGATGCAGGGTTTGCACCAGAAGCTATATGAAGAGAGTCTAAAGGAGTTTAATATGTATACCCTTGATGAAAGGAGGGAGAGAGGGGACATCATAGAAACTTTCAAGTACCTCAAGGGAATCAACAAAGTCCAAGAGAGTAGCATCTTTCAGAAAAAGAGATGTGCAAGAACAAGGGGGCACAATTTGAAGACAGAAGAGGGATGGCTCAAGGGCAACATGAGGAAGTATTTTTTCATGGAGATGGTGGTGGACTCATGGAACAACCTTCCTGAGGAGGTTATGGGGTCAAAAACAGTTTGGGAATTAAAGAATGCATGGGACAGATATAAGGCAATTCTGGTCTGGGTAGGAAGAAGTAGGCTTCTGGTTAACTAGGACCTGCATCTTATCAAATAGGCAAGGAAATGGGCAGACTGGGTGAGCCAAGTGGTCTTTATCTGCTACCAAAGTTTATGTTTCTATGTTTCTGTGTTTCATGGTGTTAGTATGCCCAGTTAATTTGTTATGCATATTATTCTTTTTTATCAGGCAATTAATTGTCTTTGCCATGACTTTGGTGCAAGGCGATACTTTGCCTTGTACCTTCAATCCTCTGGGCAGGCTGTTTTCTAAGGACTCTACAATAATTGTTTGGTCAGAGGGGAATAGCACTCTGCAGATCCTTCCAGTAAGCATTCTGATTGAGGGGACACAATCACAGGCTCCTTTCTGACTGCTTATACCACTCCCAATAACTCCTCAGAAACACTGCAGGGCTAGGTTTACTTCTTCACTTGGGCAGTGTGCACTATTGCATGGATTGGCAATGTCTGGTAATTCCTCTGTCCAGCCGTTTGTAAGCAGGTGTGAGTCAAGTGTTCAAACATATTGGGCTTTGGTTCCTATCAATACTGTGGTTTTGCTTAGAATCTGGGCATCAGGGCAGATGAGAACCAAAGTGCCAATCTTCTGTGGGACACCCACAAAGGTGTCAGAAAATTTGATCAGCACTTCTGTATAGCCATCGTAGGGTAGCTAGCATCACTCAAACTCCATATGACAAGTCCTTCAAAGAGTTACAAAGACAAGTATTCAAGATATGTCTAGTAGAAGAAATGGCTCGTGATTGTTGCCTATGATTCGCTGTCCAGTAATACTTGACAAGG
This sequence comes from Neoceratodus forsteri, assembly GCA_016271365.2. NCBI lineage: Eukaryota > Metazoa > Chordata > Ceratodontiformes > Ceratodontidae > Neoceratodus > Neoceratodus forsteri. Next base: position 115,395,766 of record CM057458.1, on the reverse strand, counting down.
ATATTTATTTATTTATTTAAAATTTGATAACCAGGAAAGTCACACAGAGTAGGAGCTTGTTTCCAGGTGTGACCCAGGGACAGGGGGTACAAATACAACAAAGGGAGAGCAACAAATAGATACTGTATAGTACAGAATAATATTTACAGCATAATACAAGAATAAGTTGTATATAACAGTAAAATACAAAGGGTAGGTAAATACGCATTATGGGAATACAATGCAGAGTTACGAGCAGGAGCTACAATGGGAAGGGAGGACTTATAAATACAGGCAGCAAACAAAATATAGTGGTAGCAACTGATTCAGGAAGTGGAAGGGAGGGAGGGAGGACATACAGTCATGAAGTGGAACATTCGAGCCTTTGACAGTTGCAGAATATAGTAGGAGAGGACCTGAGGAGGTGCTTGAGAGCAGGGAAGGAAGGAGTGAGATGGGTTTGAGGGGGGAAGATTGTTCTAGATGGATAGGAGTCCAGAGGAGAAAGCAGCACAGGGCCATATCGTCACAAGACAGAATGTCACAGGAATGTACTGCACTGTCAGTACAGTGTGATATAGTGCCAGTGGCATCTCTCTATGTTTTGCAGGGGTCTCTACCCCCTTTATCCCCTGTTATGGGGGATGTACCCCCGATCCCCCCAACTAAAATAATTAACTCGGAGGTGTTGTACACCCACATCACACAAATGCAAAAAGAAAAATTCCATTCATCTGGGACCAGGATCCAATACCTGGTCTGCAAAGACACTGCCTCCATTGCTACCTGTAGCTCATCCTGTCAAGCCATGGCAGCTGCTTGGCAGACCCTCCTCCCAGCAGAGGACTTATCCTCTGCCAGAGAACAGTGCCAGGGTGCACAACTGCATATAGACCATTTAGCAGTTTTGCACTATGTCACTATTCCTACCCACTCAATGCGTGTTGTGCAGTTTTGACATACACCATCTTACAAACAGTGGAGTGACCCGGTAGGGGAGAAAGCTAATTTCCCTTTTGAAGTGTGAATTCATGAGAGGGCAAAAGAATGATGGCAGTTTGTATGTGAATTGTTGGGGGAGGGAGAAGTAGTATTATGGAGGAAGAAAGCATTTCAAACCAGAATTTGGAGATGACGGTGGAACAGTGAAACATGCATCTCTGCCTTAGGGATTGGAGGGATAGGGAGGGGTACAAATCACAATGTTGTGTCATGTGGGGGGAATTATAGGTGAAATGACAGAAGGCATTGAAAAGGATGTTGAGTCTGGAGAGGGGTGGCAGGAGCAGTGCTGAAGATCAAATCAGTCCTTATGGTAGTATACTACACCAAGTTTAGGACATAAATTGGAATGCAGGGCCTTGAAGTGGAAGGAAAAGTTAAGCAATGGATCAAGTCACACACCTAGGTACTTCTAGGCTGGGGCATTATCGAGGGGAGAGTTTGCAAAGGTGTAGAAAGCTGGAAGGATGGGGATCCTGGCAAGCTTTTGTTTGGCACCAAAGGTCATGGCCAAAGTCTTTTTGGTGTTCATTTTAGGTCTTATCTGCTCCATGCTTTCTGTGTCCAATGTGACTTGTCTGGAACTCAGATAATGTGTGCAGCTGATGTCACAAAATGTTGATTGGCATGCTGGCCGATCGGGGAAGTGGCACTGGAAAGATAGAGGTGCAAGGATGAGTGCACACCATACTGGCAGGAATTTATATTAAAGGGACAAAAAAAATAAAATAAATAAAAGAAGAGGTTCAAAAAGGGGAATTCATTCGAGCCTGGTGAACCCCAGGTGGCAACAGATCTGGCTTGATGTTGGACCATGGTGTGGTACCAACTGAAGGCTGGTGGTTGCAGATACCAAACAAATTATTTAACACAAATGCTAGTTGCTCTTGGCTGTTGCAGTTCTGTATATGGGCTATGAATAATTGCTCAAAAATTCCCAGCAGTTACTTGTATCTTTTCCAGTCTAGCAAAACAATTGGAGGGAAATTGATCCAGCACTCACAACCTTAGCAGGCTCTGCAAGCTGGCTCTGTAGGAGATCTCCCCTCAGGGTTGCAGAGTCAGACAATGGTACAGCTGCAGTGGACCCGATGTGCTTCTGGTTGGCGAAGGTTTGAGCTATGCTAGTTTCCAATGTCCTCTTCAACCCACAAGAGACATGCCAACACCCATCTCAAAGAAACAGAGAGTCATTCAGGGCCTCAGATGATGTAGACCCTCTGTCAGCACAAATTCTGATAGTTCACAAAGCCCAAGGCAGGAGCTATAGTGTTCTTCCTGGAGGAAACAGAAATCCTTTTGCAAAGATTATTTAAAAGGCTTTCTTCCAGCCTTGTGGCTGACTGCTGGCTTTACTCATAGGTCTTTCTCCTTTTGAATCCCATCAGAGGATTGTTTTTACACTTTGTGCAACTTTGAGGGCTGCTTGAAACTGAGCAACCTCCTTGATGTGGGGTCTCCGACCCTGAAAGCAGTCCAGGGTCCAGGGGTTGGTTCAAAAAAGATAGTTGGTGGCACTCGGGTCATGGTGAGAAGGGTGTTGAACAAGCCCACAGAACAAATGACAGTGTCCAGTCTAGCTCCAGGTTCTGGAGCTGCAGTCTGGATTAGGACTGGGGTGAAGGAACAATGTAGGAGTGGCAGCAGCAGTACTCCAGAGAGAGCCAAAGGTGAGTCCCCTGTAAGAAGGGTGTTACACTGATATAAAAAGATTTATAAGAATAGCCTTATTTGGGGTCCACAAGCATTAGATGGGGTTATTATTGGTCAAAAATGGACTTTGCATGGGAATATGTCTTGGATCTTCTGCAGATAAAAACACATGGTATAAGGTAAAACATAAAAGCCCCGGTTTAGTTCTCTTGTACTTTTTTGCTTGTTCCCTTGTGTGATTGTAAAGGTCTGGAAGTAATTTTGTTTTTGATTCTTTTAATAAAATGTCCCCCTACCATTTTTCAATAAATGTTATAGTCTCTTTAACTTCCACCTGGTCAGTGATCTGAGTTGAGCAGAATGGGATGCAGTTTAACATCTCATCCAAAGGTTGGAACATTAAAATAACCTATAAATTTACAAACATTTCTTGCCCTCCCTTAAGGGATTTTTTTGATTCAAATGTACCACGTAGAGTAAATTGAAAGTAGGCCTAATTTTTGACATTTGTATTTGTGTTTCTGATATCTGTATTTTCAGTGAACTCTCACATTTACCTAAACACTCTTTTACATTTAAGACTTGTTTCTGTTATTAGTGATTTTGTAAGACCAAGGAATTCAGAGTTATCTTTAAGATATGTATTTACATTATGAACAGTAGTAGTCACACCAGCCTCTACCAGGTGTTACAGTATTTTATATGGTCTAACACAATTACATATATTTAAGAGAGAGTTCTGTATTTTTAAAAAGTGAATTATTTGTATGTCTTTGTCCTGAACAGTATTTAAATTGCACAACCTGAACTGAAACCTTAACTACTAAATGATAGCTATGAAAAAAATTACACACACAAGTACAGTATAGCCATGAGAAAAAACTTCAAGCACAAAGAAGTCCATAGCACAAATGATTTCTGTAGTTTGTAATTAGATACATATATAATGGTAAACCATGATGCCTGAGTTTGTATTTTGAATGTTGTTCTTAATCCATGTCTACTGTTTAGAAGTTGCCAATAAAAACAAATCCAAAATTGATTTCAGGAATGCTTAGTTTCAAGTATTCAGACCAAATCACATAGTCAACTTCAAGGTTATTCTTGTGGAACTTCCATCATCTAATACTTTATCTATCATGTTACTGTATATAAAAAAAGCATTGAAATGTTTTGTCTCTTCCAATAGTGGCTCCTGCATCAATATTTGGAAACTATTCAACCATAATTTATAACGACACCACTCAAGTTATTACAGCAGTATGTTCAGCTGCAGGAAAGCCAGCTCCCAATATCACATGGAAAACAGAGGAGAGGCTCATTGGACAGCCCCAGCAGGAGGACATTATACATCTCAATGAGACAGTAACAGTGATTAGCTCTGTGAATTTATCCCAGTCTGATCCTATGAAAGAGGTTGCTTGTGCTGTGAAGCACCCAGCGCTTGATCATGAGATGACAAGACTTCTCATAGAATGTATGTACAGTATTATCTATCTATCTATCTATCTATCTATCTATCTATCTATCTATCTATCTACCTATCTATTTATCTATCAATTTAAAGTTGCTAAAAAAGATAGGTTTATTGGCCCACATTTTCAAAAGAGATGGGCAGTGCATCTTGGAAAAAAATGGAGATGAGCTGCCCATCTCTAAACTTGTGTCAAAATCCCATATTCAAAAGGGGCAGATGCACTGCCCAAATTGAAATGGGCCATGGCCCAAAATTAATGTATGCAGCACAAGTAGAGGGAGAGTGCCCATGAATATTCTTCCCAATGGAATATTCAGAGAAGATGGGCCTCCCAAGTGTAGGAGATGGGTGGCGAGACGTTAGGCATGGAAAAAGCATGCCTAACATGGCTGACCACCCACAGGCAGGCTGCAGTAGTGCATATAGGAGCACTGCAGCCTATCTGCCCCCACATCCCAATGACACCCCCCTCCCAGCCCCATTCCCTGGTGCCCATGTCAAGATATGTAAACCCCATTTCTATAGTGTAGTGAACCCCCACCCCATCCTGTATCCCAATGTCATGTACATATAATAGAACCCCTGGTTCCTTAGCGTGGAGTACCCACCTCCCACCTGATTCCTGTCTGAGTAGCACACTATGGACAAATGACCTTTTCCATAGTGTAGTGGACGCCCCACCCAGGTACCATAATCCCCATTTGGATCATCATCCCACCCAGTAAATGATCTGTTGTGCCTGTTTCTCCAATCCCATCCCCAACCCATGTTCTCTGTTCACACACTAATCCCCATTTGCCACCATTTCCATAGTGTAGTCATCCCCCACCCCTCCATCCTGGTAGACAGAACTCTTCCCCATACCTCCTGCACCCCCTGTGCCATCATAAAATGCTCATGAGCTGTGCAGTTGGTAGGTGGCCGTGGCAGGGTGAGGAGGGCTCTGCCATTTGCCAGCATGGGTGGTGCGGGGTGTGTGGAGAGGGTTCTTGCCTACAGGGGTGGAGGGCCACTACACTGTGGAAATGGTAATGAACAAGGATTATTGTGCGATTGGGAAGCATGGGTTGGGGACAGGGCTGGGGGAACAGACAGAATGGATCATTTATGGGGTGGGATGCTGGTTTGAATGGGGATTGGGGTACTGGGGTGGGGGATCCACTGCACTATAGGAAAGGAGATTTGATCATAGTATGTTACTTGGACAGGGATCAGGCGGGAAGGGGGTACACTACGCTATGGAACTGGGGGTTCTATTATATGTACATGGGCATCGGTATACAGGATGGGGTGGAGGTCCAGTACACTATGGAAATGGGGGTTTTATGTGTCTTGGCAAGATCACCTGGGAACACAAAGGGTTGGGAGAACCCTACACTATGGGATCCTTGGTGTCTCCTATGGATTTTCAAGGATGGGGATTGGCGGGGGGGAGCTATCCAGGTGCATCCTGGCTAGCGCAGGCATGCAAATGAGCCCATAATGGGCATGCATGAGGGCTGTTTGCACTGTGCATGCCCAATGAACTCATTTGCATTTCATGGCTGAACATTGCCTTTGGGGGTGCAGCACATCTGGAATGCACCAAAGCATCCTCCATCGGAGGTATTCAGCCCATCCCAGGATGTGCCAGGCAGATTGCTGGCTGTCCCCCTTTGCACCACCCACCCAACTGCAACATTTAAACAGGATGCATAATCCATTGAGATCATGCATCTTGTCTGATTATACCAATTGTTTATGCCAGTGCAACTTTTTGGTCGGCACATCTAGATGTGCTGCGCATCCCCCTCCTTCTGAATATGGGGACCACTGAGTCCTCAATGACTTGTTCACAAGGCAAAACTCAAAAATATATACAATACAGCTATACGATACAAAATATGTGTCTGGATATATCATACATATTAGAGTATAATTATTTCAAACAATTGCATTTAACTGTTTCTTTGTATGATATCTGAAGATATCTAGATCAATGTTGTCTGCTAATCTAACATCTAATAGTTGTATCACCCAAATAGTAGTAGTAGTAGTAGTAAAATCTTTATTTTGTTTTCCTCTTGCAGCCATTTTTTCACAGACCCTAAACCCTATCCTATCGCCATCCTTAGAGTAACTTCTCTTACTATTCTGTGCAGTAGTGGAAATATGTTTAGTACAGTAGTACTAGCTGCTGTTAAGCAATAGGAACATGCAGTTTAGTAGGAAAGAGTTTATTTAAATGAGAAGGTCTGTAGGTCTTCTTACAAGAGAATGACTCTACACAAAAAGGCAAATTATTATAATGTATATTATAAGGCTGTAAACATTTCATGGCCTCGGTGAGATGATGACACAAAGTTTCAAACTGGTAGATCTTCAGTGCCTTATGCCAGTCGTGTAGGAAAATCCTGCAGTAACTGGAGAATGTTCATAGAAATGAAAAGAAAAGCAAGACACATTGTAAATTCAGGAGCATCACCTGCTTTGCTGGCCAACATTTTACATTTTTTTCTGCAGTACAGAAAACATCATAGCTATCTGTGGAAAATGGGGGCTTAGAAGAAAATGAGTTAGTACTGTAAACATAATTGGGCCCATATACAGTCGCAAGGGGTTTGCTGCTAACCATTCACAGTAATTGTGTCTCCTATCTATTCTTGTAACCAACTGGTTATTTATCTTTGTTCAGCACTTTGGAATTCTAAAAGGTGCTATATAAATAAAGTTTATTATTATTATATGTGATTAGAACATGCTTCCAAAGTTTCTTTAATTAATAGGGCACAAATGTCTCATCCTTGTTAGAAGAAAAACGTTCTCCCCTTCTGTAATGATGGGCTCAATTCTTAGTTTCAAAAGGCTGTTACAAAATTGGTGCAAACAATTTTGTGACTGTATCTCGGCTGTGACCTCCACAAGCAATGTACAGAGGTGATCCTGGGGGGCCTTGACACCAGCACACATACACGTTCATTACTGCACAGAAGGGGTGGAGCTGGCATGTAAATGACATACAGTGCCAGTCACATTGCCAACTTGCCCTGGCACACATTTTACAGCACATTTGCAATGGTCCCTAAATACCACCACTAAAGTCTATTGTTGGGGCCATTGGATTGCTGTATGGGTACATGCAGACATTGGGATCTAGATTGTTCAGGAACCATATTCAGTAATGCATAGACACCGAAGAAAAAGGGTGGGAGGATAAACATTATAAACAAAGAATAGATTTGCACCTTTGTGCATTAGATTCAGAATGTCCCTCAGAGAGAATGTTAATTAAATTACCAAAAGAGAATGGGGGAAGGGGAGGGCAGGCAAACAAATAATAGGAAAATCAAACATGGATTATTTTTAAAATGGTTTCAAATCCCACATCTCATTCAACCCCTGTTCATGTCCCCCTCCCCTTTTTTTTCTGTGTATAAATACTTATATGTAGCATATATTCAATACTAGTGGATTTAACTTTGCACTTTCTCTTCCATAGGTGTCCTGTAAGCAGCTACTGGCTCATTCATTCCTCCCAGGATTGTGTGCACCTCTGATCCCCACGAAACCCGCTGAAAATAGAAGGGTGATCACAGCATCATCAAAATGGGAGGGGAATGTTTAGCAAGCACATTTATTTTTATTCTTTTGGTAATCAGGTAAGGCCTGCTAGGCACAAGTGCCTGTTTTCAGGGGTGACCCAGGAACAGAAGGAAGTTAAGTGATGTTCTCAGGGTCACACAGTATGTAAGTATAGGCTGTGGGATTCAAACCCAGATCTCCAGGTTCACAGCTCAGAGTCCTAAACCACTGCACTATACTGCCTCCAATTTCTGCTTGCAATTAAAAATGAGCATTGTTTATTTCTTATAAGGGGATTTTTGAACTGACCTTTTGACATGATTTTTTGAATAGTGATGTTGCACTATATTGTAGCACTGTATGTGTTTGAATGCAGGTGATGTCAGACACCTGTTTCAATTGCTATTCACTATGACATCATGTATGTTGGTCAATTTAAGTGAGGTCAGGTCTCTGTTTCTTCACCCCCAAGCCTACGGGTGAAGCACTGAGGTGTGAGTGTTACACAGCAACTGGCTGCTACTGCTTAATTTTGTGAAGATTTGGGATTCAATAAAAGTTTTCTTTTTTGGAAGATTTGGTCTGCACAGAATGAAATCAGTTGGTATGCAACTATTTGGTTCAAGTTTGAAGTATTAGGGGTTAACCACCCCTTTGTTGCCCCCCCTCGGAAATACTGGAGCGCGTTTTCCATTTATGGAATTTTCATCATGCCAGCAAGGCCTAGCTTGGGTGCTCATTAGGGTGCTGAGCTATGTAAAATTCTGCAGGAGATAACCAGATGGCAAAACACCACAAACACAGATGTGCCTAAAATCAGTTTAGTTCTCCCTAGTAATGCCATCAATTCATTTTATTATGAGTTTCATCAAACAATCTGGCAATATCATGCATATTATAAACAGTAAACCCATCTTCTTGTGAGAATCCTTCTGTACCGTATAGCATGGGTGTTACCACATTATCTGCTAATTTAGAATTGAAGTGATTATGTCTCTAAATGTTAGCCAAATTGGTACAGTTCAAAATTGTCATTCCTGAGCCAAACAAACCTGTTACAGTGCCAATTATTTCAGTCACTGCACTCAATGATCGATGACGACATTGAGGCCGGAACACTCCATGGGGTTTCGATGTGTGGTGCCCTGCTACAGGGTCTTGAGCCCTAACTTAATATGCTGCCATTAAATGCAATAGCTTCATAAAATATAAATTAGAGGTTCCATGTGATAATGGTAATCGTGGAAAGGTGATCACCGTTAGGTTGAGTGTACATTGTCGAAAATCAATTTTGGTGATATACACACCCAGAACACAGCAAAATGGCACCGGGGACTTAGGTTTTTATTTTGTTTATGAGGGGGCTGTGTCCCCCGCTCCCCCTTACTAAATGATTCTAAACTCTAGGGGAGTACATGTCGGGGGTGCAAAACCGGATTAAAAAAAATTTCAACACCTGATGCAACAAAATGAATGTGCTCCCAGACCTGAACCTGGTACCCTCGCAACCTAGCCTGCCACCCACCCACCATGCCATGGGGCCCACCACTGCACTATGCCTCACAAACCCTCTCTCCCCTTCTGCCTGTTGCTCAGCGTGTTCACTCCTGCCCATGTGCATGTACATCTAGTGACATCCTGTCACTATATTCGTGGACCCCCCTGATCCTGTCACCCTCCCTGTCTGGTAGCCCAGTGGACAGGCACCACAATTCAGTCACTCTTTTTGAAAGCACTCAGTCGCGGTCGTGATTGTCATGGGCTACCAAATTAGATACATTAGTAGAAACTCATTGTCAAATCTCCACCATGTTCCAGTGGGTTAGGTTCAGTACCAATGGCACATGTATATATTGCACATTATTAATCAAAGTTCCAGGTACAGATGTTGCTGCCAGGTCAGTTTCTGGGCCAGGGTCCAAGGTGAGAAATTGAAGAGGGATATCTTTATTAACTGGAGTCACTGTAAGGAAAAGAGCGATGAAAGCAGCCATGCAGTTTAAACATATCTTTCGTACAGCTATACTATGAAAGTGTGTGCAAAAGTCTTTATTAATCATTGCTGTGAGATTGTAAAGTCCTGTATTTTACAATGTAACTTGGTGGATGCACAAAGTTCCATTAGGGCAAATATGGGTATTGGGCCAACTTTTAAAAGTTCCTTTGGCAAGGCTGGCAAGTGGAAGTTGCTGTCCATAAAGATTATCAGTTTTCCAGTCAGTTATTAAAGAAGAGAATAGCGGTGCAATAACAAGAGTGCTGAGGCATGCATCCTGACCTGCCTAAACAGAAATATGAGTAGTATAAATCAATGGTTTTGTCTATAAGAGTGGGAGAGGTGAAATCTGGAAGAGGGGAGTAAGCTGGGTCATTGAGGTCCATGGCATGAAGAAAGGCATGTATATGGGTCTGGTATGTCTTTTCGTGCTGGAGCTTCTTGTGGTAGGTCTCACTCTGCAGGAGCTTCTGGTGAGGGGTCAAATGGATGGATTCCAGATCTCTCAGCTATAAATCTAGGAATAAAAGGAACAGCAGGAACCTCAGTGTGGCCAGTCCCATCTTGGACTACCAAAGGCCTTGGAGTTTGGATTTACTGGAGCTAAGAAAAGCAAGAGAAGAGCAGAAATAAACTAAAGTTAGGGACACCAATCTCCTTCCTCCTGGGGACAGAGGAATGGGTGTCTTCACATCAGCTTTCATCCGTCTTTATCTTATGGTTTAGACAAAACTCTTCAGATTATTTGGCTTTTTGGGTTTTAGCAGCTGAGAACATAAAACAAAATGAAACAGTTAAGCACACAGGGTACTCCTTCCCCTTGAGACTGGAGGAAAAAGCATTTATACTGCATTTTGCTGTATGGGGCTAATCACCTTTGTAGAGCTTCAGCTGGTTTGCATGGTACAACTTATCAATTGGCTTTCTTCTGCCATCAATGAGTCAGACTTGGTACACAGCTGGACTGAATTTATTGATGATATCAAATGAACCTGACCATTTGCTTACAAAGGCATGTGCTGCAGAGGCAAATTTCAGAATCATGACTCTGTCACCTACTTGCCAGTCAACTTCTTTGACATGTTTATCAAAGTACTTCTTGGACTGCAGTTGGGCTTGGCCCAAGTTGTTTGCAGCAAAGAAGTTGGTTTTAGCAAGATTGTCTTTCAGTTAGGTGACATAGTTGTTTACTGACACTCTGTCTGCAGTAGGAGCATTTAAGACAATTATCAAATGTTCTGGTAATCTCATTCATTTACCAGTCATTACCTCAAAAGGGGTATATCGAGTAGATGCTGATTGGGTAGCTCTAATTGCCTGTAAGAGTAAGGGCAACAGGGTATCCCAAGTCTTTCCGCTTCAGTAGCAAATTTACATAGCATTATTTTTATGTGTCTGCTCTTTCTACCTGTCCTAATGACTGAGGATGATAAGCTATGTGAAATTTCTGACTAACTCCGAATAACTTCATGGTTTCCTGCATGGGTTCACCTGTGCCTCTTCCCCATAATTGGTTGGATCTGAGGTAGCAGCTTGTGATGATGTTGCATGATGATGATGTCATATTCATTGTCATTGATGGTCACTACTGCCACCACATGTGAAGCAGGAATATCATGTGGAGTTGACCTCCTATCTGGAGTAATAGCCTGTTGGCTAAATCCACAATGCATCCATGCTGTGACAAAAAATGTATCCCTAAGATACTTTGGTGATAACGTAAGACCATGAGGTTAAAACGTGTTCCACCATCAAGGTACCAGTGGTGACTGGTATGAGTCTGGATCAGTAAGTGGTGACCACAGTCCTCTCAAAGGTCTTGGTGGAAGTAGCTTTCCCTGTAGACCATCAGGATCATTTTGGGGCATCTTGATGTAACACTGAAACAGTGACTCTCGTGTTTAGAAGCAGTTCCTGTTGGTGTCACCCTACCAGTGCTTCTATACATGGTCAGCTGGTTTCATCCATCACCAGAGTAGTGATGATGCATACTGGGGCCAGGCACCATCATTCAGAATCTTTCTTTTCTGAAGGGGGGACTGGATCTTTGCATCCTGGAGCATCTGGGTACACTCTTGGTAAGGAGATACCTGGGCTTCCTCTACTGGTGGCTCCTCTTTAGTTTGGAGGTACTGATGGAGTTGTTCCAGGGCCTAAGGTTGCAATTAGCTTTTGTGGTAGAGTATTGGCCTTGGATTTCACCCGGGCCTCAAACTCTCAGAGTCGATTGCATTCCTCCTCAACTACTTGTAGCTAGGGCCTGGTCATTTCAGGCTTTGGCCCAGGTAGTATGAGTTCTGGTTCTATTTCCCATCTCATTTCTGGTTACCCTGTTTCTTCGGTTGGTAGGCCAGGGCCTGTTGCTTACCTTCCATCATGTACTGAGTAGTCAGTTCAGCTCCAGGCTGCACTGTGGCCACCTTGGCCTTCTGTCCAGAACCCTGATCTCGCACATGCACATTCTGCTCTTTGCATAATGTCAGCAAAAAGGTCTGCTCTTGGGGAAAACAGAGGCCTCTGTCTTTTCATGACAACTGGTAGCATGTTTTTCAAAAACTAATTTTTGCACTCCACTGAGTTTCATTTGCCATGTCCTTTCCAGTTCCACATGCCATCCAGAGATGGCTGTCATACTGGGTAGGGGTTTACCTAGTGAACTGCTTGATTTGATTGGCCATGGACATGCCCATTAGGTTGGGATTATGCATAGCCAGCAGGCCTGCTTCAATGTCATTGAACCCCACCCTGATGTCACTACGTACTACATCTGGCAGATTGACCCAGAGTGTGGGGTCCACTGTTGGTTTCAAAACCTGTACTCTTTGCTCAACCAGCAGGCTAAGCATTTCACACTGATTTTTTGCTTTTTCTAAATGACTGCTTAAATTGTCATTAGGCCCCATTCGGCCTATCTGTGTTGCAGTGTTAGAGATGGCTTGGGAGGACTGCAGGATATGGGGAGTCCACTGCGGCTGGGCCTGCATGGTTCTCACCACTGCCTCATCTGTAGCTGAAGCCACACCCTGGAGGAGGCTGTTCTGGACCACCTTGGTCTGAATCATATCCACCATGCCCAGGTGAGCAGTTGGGATGCCAGACCTTTCGATCGCTTGATCAGCTATGTCCAAGGCCTCTTCCCAGTCACTTTTCCACAAGACAGCTATTGGAGGTGGGCCAGACCACTGCCTTCTGGAGTCCCAAGGACTGCCATCTTGGGTTTCCTCATCGTCATCCCATTCATCATCAGGTGGTGATGTCAGGTCAATGGGTGAGATGTAAGGCAACATCTTCATGTGACCCTTCAGGATATCAAATAGCTGACATGACTGTGCATATCTCTGCCTACATTTAGCATGTCTTACTTTTGCATATCCTTCTCCCAAACCTTCTGTTGATTGCCTTTCTCATACAGTGGATTCCAGCTCTCTTTTGAGAGCTGACGCCCTCGCCTCCACTGCCTGCAGGGCAGTGTACAATGCATCAATCATTGCACCCTTATGGTTATACTTCTTAACCGTTAGTTTTGTTTGTGAGTACCATGAACACAGATACTGTACTGGGTGATCTTCAGATGCTGCACTTCTTACAAAATCACCCCTACCTCCATGAGAGGCTAAAAAGTTTGTGACATTGAAACATAGAATTTGACGGCAGATAAGGACCACTTGGCCCACCCAGTCTGCCCATTTCCCTACCTAATGGATAAGCTGCAGACCCTAGTTAACCAGCAGCCTACTTTTTCCTATCCCAACCCCATAGAATTGCCTTATGATTGTCCCATGCATGCTTGAATTCCGCCACTGTTTTTGACTCCACAACCTCCTCTGGAAGGCCGTTCCATGCATCCACAACCCTCTCCATGAAAAAATACTTCCTTACATTACCTCTGAACTGCCTCCCCATCTTCAAATTGTGCCCCCTTGTTCTTGCACACCTCTTTTTCTGAAAGATGCTACCCTCTTGGACTTTGTTGATTCCCTTGGAGTACTTGAAAGTTTCTATCATGCCGCCCCCTTCTTCGAGGCTATACATATTAAGCTCCTTAAGTCTCTCTTCATATGTCTTCTGGTGCAGACCCTGCACTATTTTAGTTGCCCTCCTCTGGACAACTTCCATCCTGTCTATGGCTTTGTGGAGACTGGGTCTCCAGAACTGCACATAGTACTCCAGATGGGGTCTCACCTTCTAGTTTCAGCTCAGCACTGATTGACATTTTGACTGTGCTGCCCCCTTTCTGTACAAGCCAAGAAGCACAGAGTGGTCCTGAACACCCTATACATTCCCTGCGAGACAACCAACTTTTGGAGTCACAGAGCCCCTCAGAAAAAGCCTTAGGATTGTTCCATGCAAATAAATAAATGGGAGCGCTCAAGAGTTTCAATGCTCAATCACCAAAAGCTCAGCATTTAAAGCAGAAGCAAGCAACTGCCAGTCTTCACAAAGTACATTTGCAAAAGAGGGGTTAAATCACATTGCCTCAGCTCTAGCCCGCCCCCTTATTGCAAAGAATTTCTGTGAGCTGGTTTTCATAGCTGCTCGCAAGACCTCGAATTAAAGCAGAAGCAAGCAACTGTCAGTCTCCACCATGAACACTTCTCTGATTGAGAAAATGTCTCTGCCCTCAAAAACCTCTTTATCCCCTATACCAAAAATTAACAAACACCTGTAAATTACTCAAATGGTTTTTGTTTTATAACAATCAGGTCCTGCAACATGGTTGCTGCTTGTAAGATTCTGCAGGAGACAACCTGGTGATAAAACACCACAAACACAGATGTGCAGAAAATCTATTTATTTTTCCCTAGTAATAGTACAAAAGACAGAAGCATAAGATGAATCTTACCAACTGTAAAACAGAAACAATCATAAGTCAGGTGTGGAAGCAGGGTGCTCCCAGGGGTACCAAGGGGTTTGGCCATGTACTAGGATTATATATTGCAGATTAGAACGTCCTGTTACCGGAATAATGAGTTTATAGACATCAGTGTGTTTTTGTACTTGGTGTTCCACTGGACAATACATGGGCCTCTCACACCCAGGATGATACTTTTTGTATCATTCTTCAGCAGTGTGCTGACTAACTAGTTATTAGAACAATAAGCTTCTTCTCATATAATTTGCTAACTAAAGCATGCTGACTTCGGAACATAGGTGGCACTGCAGACCACAAAATACATTATATTATTATATTATGTTATGTTAGGTTGCTAATATTGCAATTGTTAGTAGATGTCATCAGAGACCACAAATATATTTCTGTTTGAGGCATTAGATATTTGGCTAAACAGGAGATTCCTGAATAGGCCCAAATACAAAAAAAATCTTCCAGTACATTAGTGAACCATTAGTATATAGAATTATAGTATTATTTTTTGTCTGTTATGCTAGCAATGACTTTCATCATATGGGATGGCAGGGCAGTCTGATCCAACATCTACTGGGTGGATGGGGTCAGTAACAGCACAGGACCATTTTTCCCATTTTCTCCCTCAAGGGCAGCATGCAATCCTACCCAGACTTCTCCATGTATGCTTCTGTGTGAGAATCGTCTGCAACCTCCACTCCCTCCAACCGATGCTGACAGATCTGACTGCTTTGCTCCGAGCTAATGCTAGTGGTCAGGTGAATGCTGGGCAATGAGACTCTCCCTCCATAGGAGAAAAGAGCAGTCCTCCAGATGCTGTATGCTCTCTCTCTCTCTCTCTCTTTCTCTCTCTCTGGCCAAGTCCTGGCAACCCGAGTCTGCATTTGAACTTGGGTTACCAGGGTGTGGCATGAGGTATGGCACCCAAAGTCTCAACCCTCAGCACTACTGGAGCAGCTTTTCTGAAAGGTTTTAAAGTGTTGATTATAAGGTGGGTTCATAAAACAACTATCTTGAAAATGGGGTCAAATGTCAACACATAGTGAAGCTATGAAGAATTAGGGAACTTATAAAGATGATCTTTATTTTGGTCACAAATTTTTCAGGTCTAGGACACCATATTTAAACAGTTTCATTTATTTATTTATTTACTTATTTATTTGGTATTTGGAAAATAACCTTTGTGCCAAGGCTCTTTTACAAAGTTTCCACATCATGTGAACAGACTATAGACATTCAGTCAAGAATGTTACAGAGTTTTAGGACATTTGAGACACTGAACAGCACAACAATCAGGAAAAGATTACAGAGTTTCTTAGACATTTAAAACACTACACAGCATATGGATATCAACTTTAGTTGATTACAAGTGCAGGTAAGGTGCAGAGGCACTAAAAGTTAGGTTAGGTTGGGCAGAGGGTCAGTAAGGACCCGATTTTGGTAAGGGAGGAGGGGGTCCTCTAGTGAAAGTGGTCAAGGAGGCAGGGCTGAGGCCAGGGAGGCAGAGACCCATCCTAATGTGGAAATGAGGGGAGGGGGAGGGGGAGGTGTACAGGAGCAGTCCCTTAGAGTGATTCAGAGACATTGTCAAGGAGTGTGGGACAGGGTGACTTCTGTCATGTGCTGAGAATAATTACTGTTAGCAGAGTCAGGCCTGGTCATCCAGAGCCTATCATCTGTTGGAGAAGCAGGTGCACACAGAGCTGGAGGTCAGGTAGTGCTTAAGGTCTGATTTGAAGCTATACAGACTAGTGGAGTTCTGAATGGACTCGAGTACCTTGTTAAGCCAAAGAGGAACTCTGTAGGAGAAGGCGCACTGTCTGAGAGCTGTGCATCAGAATGGCACAGCGAGGACCCTCTGCATTAAGTTTCTGGTTATATATTCTGAGACTGGGAGGGAGAAGATATCTGTTACACATGGGGGGACTTTCCCAAGGAATGCTTTTTTGCCTAGGAGGCATGTGAGGAATTTAGTCCTGCACCCAAGAGACAGCAGGTGTGTCTGTTTGTAGAGGGAACAGGTGAGGATCATTCAATCACCATTCAGGATGAGCCTGCAGGCCTTGCTGAGAGCTACATCCACCCTCTTGAGCACGGAGTCTGATGCTGTGCTCTAGACAACTAGGCCATAGTTAATAGTGGAGATGATGGAGCTCGTGACTGATATGTGGATGGCTGCCATGGCAAGGTGTTTTCTGTGCCAGTATAACACACCAAGCTTGGTGTTGACTGTCTTGACCACCTGGTTGACATGTTGAGCATAGGATAAGGTGTCATCTAGGGTGACTCCAAGGTATTTGAAGGAGTGTACCTTTTCCAAGGTGGCGAGTACATTGTTGGTGATGTTTATGGTGGGGAACCTTTTCTTGAGCTGGGGGCTGAATAGGAGCATGGTCTTTTTTTTTGTAATTGAGCAGAAGTTTGTGCTTGCAGAACCAGTCTACTATTTTACTGAAGGAGTGCTAAAGTGCTGCTTGGCGTGGCTCAGTTTGAGAGTTGCTGTTGAGGATGACAGTGTTGTCCACATATAGGATTATCTTGGCATGACAGGCTGGAGGGAGATTATTAAGAAACAGACTGAAGAGCAGAGGAACCAAGATGGATCCTTGGGGGACCCCCTGCATGACTTCCCTGGGGTGAGATACTGTTTGTACTATTTTTACCCATTGTGACTTGAGGGGCATGTATCAGAACTAGAGTGTTGCATTGGCAGCCTCCCCCAGGCTTTGTAGCCGGGCCAATAAGAGGGTGTGGTTGATGGTGTCAAAGACTTTTGTTAAGTCTATGAATACCTCCCCTACTAGTTTTCCTTCATCCATAGATTTGTGAGTGTAGTCGGTGAACTCTGTAAGGGCAGTCATGGTACTGTGCCCCTGCCTGAACCTGTGTTATTTGGGGCATTGCAGTTGGTATTTGCTGATGTAGTCTGTTAGTTGGTCTGCCACAATCTTCTCAAGGGCCTTGGATAGGGAGGAGAGGATTGAGATCCGCTTGTAATTGGACACATTGGTCCTGTCCCCACTTTTGTGGACAGGAGTGACCAGTGTTTGCTTCTAGGTGGCGGGGAATTGTGCTAGGGTCAGGGATTTGTTGAATAGTTTTGTACTAGGCTTGATGAGCGCATCAAGAGTTTGAGACACCAGCATCATGTTTACTCCATCACTACCCATTCTGGTCTTCCCGAGCACTTTTTTATATGGTTAGTTCTACATTAACTGGTAACAGCACAGGCAGTGGTGTAGGGGCCATATTGAAAGATCCCTAGTGCTGATCCAGAAGTGTGGCCATGCAGAATATGCTACTGCACGCATGCCAATGAGGTACACCCCATGCATACTAGGTACAGCAGTATATGCAGCAGTTTCAGCAGCACTAAACAGCTTCTGTTGCAGGAAATGGTGTCAAACCCTGCTCTTATCCCCTCCATTATCACCAGTCCTGAAGCAGTCTAGCATATTCCTGGTGGTCAAGTTATCCCCCACCCCCCAATCTCCATCCTGTAGTTATCTTGAATATTCTTGGTGGTCTAGTGTTCCCTGTGCCACCCTGATTACCTGTACTGTAACAGTCTTGAATGCTCCTGGTGGTATGGTGGTCCCCTATCTCCAGTCATCTGTCTTGTCCTATAGCTGTCTGGTGCACTAAGAATACCACCAATAGCTTAAACTGGTTCAAGGTCAGTTGGCATTCATCTGTATCCCTCTCCCCCCTCCCTGGGTCATGCCTGAAAATAGGCAGAATATGTTTAGTGCACTTACCTGGTCAACAAAAACTAACTAACTAACTAACTAACTAACTGACTAACTCACTAACTAACTCTTTCTGGTAGTAGTTGTCCCCCCCATGGCAGCTGACCATCTAGACCCAGATGTTGAGGACCTTTCTCCATGAAATCCCCCTCACCCTGGTCACTAAAACCAACTACAGCAATAGTGATGGAGACTGGAACACCCCTCTGCTCACCACCTTGGACGGCCTTTTTTTCAATAAAATGTTTATTAAAGTTTTAACAATTATACATGACAGGATCATGCTTATCAAAAACACATATGCATATACAAAAACAGGATACATGATCCCACCCCCCTCTCACCCTATTACCCCCTGAAATACCCCCCACACAGTCCCAAGGCATGACAACCCAAAATAAATGATTACATAATAAAATAAGATCTAAATAGAGTATAATGTATGAAAAGGGGACAAGATCTTCTCATATTTAGATTTATTATTATTGAGACTCGATATGGTCCTCTCTGTTCTAAGATTAGCTAATAACTCATTAAGCCATTCAGAATAAGAGACCATACCTGTGTTTTTCCAATATTTAAGAACCATTTTTTTTAACTGACATAGAAATCAAGGTGATATGATATTTCTGCTTATTGACTGATATATATCAGTAATCCCTTAGAAGACAAACCTCAGGGGTAAATAGGTATGTTAAACCAAGCAATGGATCAGCATTATCCTTAATGCTCTTCCATAGGGGAGCTATCTTGGGGCATTCCCAAAAAATATGAAACAAAGAGCCTTCCATCTGCATGCACCTTGTACATTGATTGGAGCTTATTACACTCCATTTGGCCAGTTTTTGCAGGGAATAGTAAAGGTATATGCAAGATATTAAACTGCATTAGATGTAGCCTATCGTGTGATACAAAACAATGGTAGTTATTCCATAGAGCAATCCAATCTTTATTCCAGTGTGGAAAAGAATCAGACAAAAACTCAGTGGGTCCAAAAGGATCCAGAAAATGCCAATCGTATAAAATATTATATAATTTAGAAATTACCTTAGAGGAACTAACTAAAGGACCCAAATCTGACTGAAAAGAAAATTTAGAAGGTAAAGGAGGACTATTTTCAAATTTTTTAACAAGAAGATGTCTAAGTTGAAGGACTTTGAAGTAGTCCATCGTTTGTAATCTGAACTTCAATATAAAATCTTCTATAGATAGCCATGATCCATCCTTCTTGAGGAATGAAGACAATCTTCCTTCTCCTAATCTTGGGAACCACCTAGGGGATAGATTCTTATTGTCTATTTTAAAAGCTGGGGAATTCCAGATCGAGTGTGACATATCCAAACAATGTTTATATTTTAAGAATCCACATAACTGTGAATGAATTCTAATAGATGTTGCTATCATGGTATCTTTTAACTTTTTCAGCAAGGAAGATATGTTTAAGAATAATAGTGTGGAGGGAGCTAAGTTACATGAACAAATCATTTTCAGTTCTATTTTAAGCCATGAGGAAGAAAAGTGGAGGGATTAGAATCTACCCACTTGAGATTTTTAGCAGCATTACTAGCCCAATAATACATATTAAGGTATGGAAGTCATAGGCCGCCCTTCAGTTTAGGTGCAGCTAATTTATAGTAAGCTAATCTTGTTTTTTTTTTTTAGGCCAAATAAATACTACTATTAAACTCTGAACTTTTTTAAACCAGCTTCTAGGTAAGGGACTATTGAGTAATTGAAAGGAGTATAATAATCATGGAAAAACATTAATCTTAATCAAATTTATTCTTTCCCATAAAGAAATGGGGAGATTCAACCAACGGTCTAAATCTTGAGTCACCGTTAATAGTAATGAATCAAAATTCTTTTTAATAGTAGGCTGTGTATCCCAAGTTAACTCAATGCCCAAATATTCCAATGAATCTTTAGACCACGAGAGACCTAGGGTTGTGATATTGCTCTTTAAAACTTTATGGTTCAAAGGGAATACAATGGACTTTCCAACATTTAACTTATAGTTTGATAATTTACTGTATGTCTCTATTATATCTAGCATGACAGGGATATATGTCTCTGGATAAGAGAGCTGTAACAGTAAATCATCCACGTAGGCAGCAACTTTAAGTTCGGTGTCTAAAATTGTGAGCCCCTGAACCATTGGACACAGGGACAATTTACGGATTAATGGTTCCAAATAAAGGTTAAAAAGTAGAGGGGAAAGAGGACAGCCTTGCCTTCTGCCAGAGTGTAAGGTGAAGGCCTCAGAAATTACACCATTTCCTGAGATTCTGGCGGTTGGGTTTTGATAAAGAGCTTTCACCCACATCTGAAATTGTTGAGGAAAGCTGAAGGACATTAAAGTTTGAAGTAAAAAATTCCAATTAACTCTGTCAAAAGCCTTCTTGGCATCCAGGGACACCAAAACCACTGGAAAGGGGGCATCCCTAGACACCGAGAAGACATGGGAAAGAGTATGAAGGTGATCTGCAGAAGATCTTCACTTCATGAAACCCACCTATTGTATACCTATTAATTCAGGGAGTATTAAACTAAGCATATCTGCTAAAATTTTGGTTAAAATCTTTGTATCCTGGTTCAATAATTAAATGGGTCTGTAACTTTCCACAAGTTCTAAATTTGTACCCGTCTTCAGCAGTAGTAAAATAAGTGGCTCAAATAATGTGGAATTTACTTGTACACCCATTAAAATGTATTGATATAAAGAAAGAAGATGAAGGGTGATTTGTTCCTTAAAACAATTATAAAAGTTAGACGAAAAGCCATCAATTCCCAGTGTCTTATCTGAGGGAAGGCCGTGTATCACCTCCATAATTTCCAAAGTAGAAATAGGGGCTACTAACTTCCTTCACTGGGCTTTGGAAAGAAGGGGTAATTGGGCCTCCGCTAAGTAAGAGGAAAGAGTAGAATCAGAAGGTGGAATGTGCATGTCTCCATATAATTGCTTATTATAACTGGCAAGTTCTGAGACTATTTCCTGGGGAGAGCATTTCAGGGTCCCATCTTTATTAGAGTGAATTGGATGGATAAATAGGGCAGACTCCTGTTGTTTAATTCTCTGAGCCAACAATTTCCCTGCTTTCTCTTCTTGATCTATGTAGGAGGCCATTGTACGTAAAATAGCAAATTCTGCTTTTACGTTAAGTAAACTTTAATAAGAGTCTCTCAATTTTGCAAGTTTTTGTTTAACCTCATCGGGTGAATTTGGTTGTAAATTGGTTTCCAACACCCTGATCTGGGCTAGTACTGCCTTCTGCTTCACCTCCTGCCCTTTCTTCCAAGTGGAAGCCATCCCAATTAAAATATCCCGAAGGTACGCTTTAAAAGCACACCATAAAATGTCAGGCCTAGTGTCCTGAGTAAGATTCAAATCAAAGAATTGTGTAATATTTTCTTTAATACAAACTCTAATTTTAGCGTCTTTGAGCAGTTGATCATTCAACTTCCACCGCAATTGACGCTTGGGCAAAGAAGTGAGGGACATCTTGCACAACACAAGACAGTGATCAGAGGGAGGGCCAGGTTGAATAACTGAGACTACTACCCCCGGTAAAACTGCCCGAGATAACAGAAAGTAATCAATATGAGACAAAGACCTATGGACAGGAGATATAAAAGTGTATTCCCTGTTCTCTGGGTGCAAAACCCTCCATATGTCATATAATCCCAAGCGATCCATTAGCTCATGTAACACCCGCTGTGCTGGGGAAAGTGTCCCTGAAATTTTACCAGTACGATCTTTCCCCGGGTCAAGTACTAAATTCCAGTCTCTCCCTAAAATTATTGTGGCAGGTAATAATGGGAGGATGCTGTTAAGTAGTCGCATAAAGAAAAGGAGGTCATCCCTATTAGGGTCATAAATGCTACCCAATACGAATTTCGTTGAATACAGGGTACTCCTTACCAGTAAAAATCTACCATGTGGGTCTTTAATTTCCTGCATAACCTTAAATGGAATGTTCCTATTAATTAGAATTAAAACGTCACAACTATTAGAAGTACCTTGGGCTGAAAAAAACCTGCCCTATCTGCAACCGTCTTATCTGAATGGCTTCCGAGTCTAGTAATTGAGATTCTTGGATAAAAGCGATGTTGGAGTGTAAAATATCCAAATGTTTCAGAATCTTATACTTTTTAATTTTTTACAGACCCCTTTGACATTCCAGGTAGAAAAACAAATATCATTAGCCATCATTCCTACCCAATAAATGTAAATAATGCAACATGGGAAGAGATATTATAAGGCAATCAGCATACATATTTGTTCCAGACTGTGTCCCCAACCTTCTCAACCCCTCCACCCCCACAATTCCCCATATTCTCCAAAACACCACAAAGAATAACTAAAAGAAAAACCCCTACCCTTTGTATTCTTAAGACCCACCTCCTTCCTCCCCTTTTCCGTGACTCATTTGCAGCTGTCCACAAAATTCACCTTTCCCCCTCCTGCCTCCCACCATCTGTACTTCCCCACTAGCTCCATATGTAAAAAAGGAAAACTCTTTAAGAAGATAAGGTTTAGACAGGGTACCTATATAGTCTAAATACCGGTTCCATATTGAACATACTAACTAACCCCCCCTTAAACCTATCTACACCTAACCCTATCTCCATGGAACCGAACATTTGAGGACTCCTTTCCACTAGAAGATTCCCCTTATGTTACGTCGCACCTTGTACCTAATCTTATAGTTGACTAGTAGTCCCCACCTATACTATAATCCAACAAAAATCCCCACCCCCAACATATTCCTGGAAATGGAGCAGAAAAATCTATATTTGTCCTGCCAGCTCTCGAAAATTGCAGTACTCCTAAAAATGCCATACCTTTAAACAATCCAGGAGTTAGACCTCGAAACAGAACTATTCAGAAAAACTGTTTTGACAGTAACTATTTGTATCCCCTTAGCTGCTACTTTGTTATTATTGAGGGATACAGTTGCCAAACCATGCTCCTCAACTTGCTATTAAGTAGCTGCAAAACTGAAGCTGCACTCCCCTCCTGTGGCTGCTGGGCGTAACTGCTTCTACTCCTGTCCCCATTAAGATTACTGTGCAACCAAATAATAACATAAAGCAAAAAAAAAAAAGGGGGAGAGCATATACAGAACTTTCTGAAGGTTAGCGTTATATGATTTCCTCTAAAAGGGTAGTTTCACCACCAAGCAAGCCTTACCTTCAAACTCGTGCCCCTTGCAACAGATTTTCTCTATATACATTCAATTATACCCACATCTAAAGAAGAAGCTCCTACTCTTTACAAAACGGTGACCTTTGAAATGAGGAAAATTTAACCAACTAGAAGCTTAGCATTGCTAATAATATCAGCAAATGAAACCCCCTTTGATTTTGGTGTCGCACTTCTGGTCTAAGGACGGGGCATCGTGTTAGAATCCCAAACAAATGAGTGTTCAACAAATTTAACCGAGGCTTAAGTGAAAGCAGATTCAAACTTTTTAACAGCACAGACAATGAGATGAGCATGCCTCAGAGTTACTCTTCACTTTTTAGACCCACTGTTAACCTTGGAACAAAAATGATAAAAACGATATTTGGGTCTACTGAGTCACAGCTGCATTTAACTCCTTTTGCACCCTAAGGAAGTCTTAGAAGAAGCAGACTTGGCCTGACTTGTCTTGCAGTGCACAATCTGAAACCTCAGATCCAGCTTTCTCTGAAAGGACTTCACACATCCCCTCTAAAATTGCTTTCCCAAGATAAGTCCTTGAGATGAAGCCCTGCAGTCATTCAAGTATTTTTAAATAGCTCAGGCATGGCCGTCTTGAGACCGGCGGTCATTGACTCCAGATCCTTGTAAGAGTGCCACATTCCCAATAACAGCACCTGCAATTTAGCAGGATATAACATCTTAAACTTAATTCCAGTGGCGATTAATTTGGTAACTAGAGGATGGAAGGCAGATCTACGTTGTTGGACAGTAAGCAGTAAGTCTTGGGCAACTCTAATTCTCGCCCTCTTCCATTGCAAATCTTGTATTGTCCTTGTTTTTATGAAAAAATGCTGCTTTTACAGGAAGTTTAGGAATCGAAAGATTAAGAGTCGGGTGGGGGGAGCCCCAGTCAGAGGAGTTGGTCTCAGAGCCCTATGGGCCCATTCTATAACATAATGGGAGCCATAGGGAGAGTGCCCAATAATTTTTTCCATGAATTTCTGCATGAATAAGACCACATCCTGCCCTTCTTCCAACTCAGGGAGACCGATAATCACCACGTTATTCCTGCAGCTATGACCTTTTAGATCCTCCAATTTCTGCTCCATTTTGGTTATTTTTTGTTTTATTAGGACTACCTTGGGGTCCTGTTTGTCCACTCTTCTCTCCAGCGAGGTGATTCGCACCTTCGTGTCCAATGTCCTCAAGGCTATATCTTCAATAGCCTGCGAGATTGTTTTAATTTCAGTTGTAAGGCTCTTCAGTTCTTCTTTGAACGGGCAAAATTCAGCCAAAAAACTAACGAGCATTAATGGCTCTTCTTCTGGGCTCTGCTGTGGTGTTGCTTGTGTGGTAGCCAAGATATTAGCTCGTTGTTTCTTTGGGGCCTTTTCAGGCATAGCTGGAGAGGTATGTTTGGGCTGTGATTTTTTCATTTCAACCTCCATCCCTCCAAAACCACTCCAGTGCGATTCTCCAATACTTCCAACACCACAAAGTTGCCTTTATTGAACTCTCAACCTGACTTTTTAATGAAAATATTCAGAAAATAATGGCAGTAGGCAGGAGAGGTTGAATAAGGCATCTTCTCAGGCTCGCTGCATCACGTGACCCCCGGATGGCCACCTTCTGACTGTCAGTGAGCAATCACAAGTATTGTAGAAAAAGAATTGCTTAGTGACAGTCAGATGGTGTTTCTACAGTAGTCATAATCATTCACTGTTACTCAGATGCTGGCCAGCTTAGGGAATGTGAGCAGAGGGCTGTGCTGATTATCATTACTAATGCCATAGTTTGACTTAGGTAACCAGTGGGGGAATATAGGAGGACCCAATCAATAAGGACATTGCTGGAGAGGTTGGGGTTGAGATATGTTGGCTATGAAATGAATTTAAATATAAGTTGTTTAGTAACATTCCCATGGAGAACGGCCCCTGAAAGGTCAACATAAGTTGGGTACTGCTACTGAATTATCACTTATAAGAGCTAACTACTATTTAATCTCTTGTTTCTCTGAGATGAGCATTCTGGACCAGCTGCTGTGTCTCCCTTGAACATCTAAGGGCAACAGAACTGCAATTAACAGCTGAACCATCTATTCCAGATACATCCAACATCTCCGTGATTCATAAGTCAGATCTTGCCTTCTACTTAGGAAGGGCTCACCAAAGAAGATGAGAAAGAGAATGCTACTGTAACCCCTAGGTGGCACTATCCCATGGGATACTACCCCTGCCTGCATGACCAAGTGCAGGTTGAGGGGTCTGGGTACTGAAAACGGGTGCCTCCACCCGGAGGACAGGGTTTGTGGTAGTGTAGCTAACCTGGGTACAGCCCTCTGGGACACTGTTACCCCCCCCCGTCTCCCTCTACTGGCCTAAATGATTCACAGAATACACATTTGCAAATAACACCTGACAGAAGTTTTAACCCCACACTTTTTGCACTTACCACCAGGACTGATTCAGCTGGCTCGGCCCTGAGACCCCTGCAAAACAAGAGTTAGCACAACAACCAACAATATTTCAATGCTATTTGTACAGAAGTTCACCACAACCAGTTTTGATGCAAAAAAGATTTAGATCTGATTTATTTAAGGGGGCAGTAACAAGGAAGGGGCAGAATCTGGTGGTTGATTCAAGATCTGAAAGATTCAGGTTATAAGGCATGCACTTTAAGGCCCCTGTATCACAGTCACACACACTCTGGGTACCCAGTCTGAACTATGGCTAGCCTGAAGCATTGCCCAGGGTAGGCCGGCATTGCAGCTGGTTGGGGCCCTGTGATGGAAAGAAACATGCATGCACTTTAACCCACAACTTGTAATCCAGAGCCATATGGCTCAGTCCCAAATGATTAGCAACAACAATTAAATCAGTTGACACACTTTAATTTGAACTTTGTTGCAGGGAGCTACCCTGGTCTTTACTCATGCTACCCAGTACAGGATGCAGGATGGATGAAATGGAGACCTCAGGCTGAAGTGCTGAATTGCCAGGAGAAGCAGGGCCAACACAAAGCACCATGGTGCTGATCTTGTTCATTGGTGTTGAGCAGGGAACCAAATCCCAAGGCGGGTCTCTCGTCGGTTGGTTCTCTGCGACGTGAGCAGTTGTCTGGGCTGGGGTGTTGAGGCCCAGACCAGTTGGAAATGAATGGGGATTTAGTCCAGTAAGTGCTGGATGCATCTTCCAGCAAGTGTGACACATTAAGCAAGGTGGGGAAACAAATCACGACCCACAATCCACAATCAGCACACCTACAGTAAAGCAAGTAAATACCACAGTTCAGATGGCAGACTGGTTGCAATTAACAGTGTCTCTGCACAAACCGTATGCTCTGTGGCAATCTCAAATCCTGACAGGCAGATTGCACCAAGGCAAATCTTTGGTCCACTTCAGGAAAATTCAATTTGTCACAAATCAGGATCTAATTGCAAAAGCTGAACATTTGAAGAAGTCCAGTCTCAGGCTAAAGGTCTCTTCACATTTGGAAGATGGTAGCAGGCAGGCCCAACACAAGCTTCACGCCAATTTCCCCTGCACACCACGCAGGAGCAGCTGCTCGAATCTCTCGAGCTGTTCACTCTTTCAACCCTAACTCTAGACTGACTCTTGACTCACTGTACCCAATATTCAATGCACAGCAAAATATTCTGAGATAAAGTCCGAATTAAGGTTGTTTGAATCTCTCCATTCGGGAGAGCTGAAGGCAGGCATCTGAAGTACTGCATCAAGTTCTGGTGACCCCATCTCTGCAAGGACATAGACAGGAAAGAGGCAGTCCAGAGGAGGGCAACTAAAATGGTGCAGGGTCAGCAAGAGAAGCCGTATGAGGAGAGACTAAAGGACCTTAATATGTATACCCTTGAGGAAAGAAGGAAGAGGGGGGACATGATAGAAACTTTTAAGTAGCTCAGTGGAATTAACAAAGTCCAAGAGGGTAGCATCTTTCAGAAAAAGAGACGTGCAAGAACAAGGGGACACAATTTAAAGATGGGGGCAGTTCATGGGCAATGTGAGGAAGTATTTTTTCACGAGGGTAGTGGATGCATGGAACAGACTTCCTGAGGAAGTTGTGGGGTCTAAAACTGTGGGAGAATTCAAGAATACATGGGACAGACATAAGGCAACTCTTGTGGGGGTAGGAAGAAATAGACTGTTGGTTAACTAGGATCTGCAGCCTATCCTGTAGGTAGGGAAATGGGCAGACTAGGTGGGCCAAGCGGTCCTTATCTGCCATCAAAGTCTATGTTTCTAGGCAGGCCAGACTCAGCCTTCCTGCTGAATCCCCATGCCATCCCATGGGGCAGCAGCTCGATTTGCTCTGGCTGCTTACTCTTCCAGCTCCAGCTTACTTCTACCTCACTGCTGCAGGCAGCTCTGGGATTTCCCTCTGATCCAAATGGTTTGGTTGGTTGATCTATCTGTCTGTCAAAGCAAGGGCTCCCCCTCCAGGTCTGTTTTGGTGCCAAAATGTAAAAAACTACAATTCCTACAGAAATTCACTTCCATAAGACCTCTGGGGACAGACTCCATTTTAGGGTCTCCAGAGATACTGATTGGTCCCAATAGACAGTCCAGAACCAAGGTGGTGGTGATCAACAGAAATGTCCATGCTGCAAAGGAAGGCAGGTTAGACAAACTACAATAACTTTACTATTAAAGCAGATAATCAGCAAATGGTTACAGATCCATTGCTTTATCCACTTTCAGTTTTAAGAGTTCTTTTAGAACCCTTTCTTCTGTGAAGTGACAAATATCAACCCCCAATCCAGACTGCTTCTATTGACTGGATTAGGTATTCCCCCCTGCTTTTCCATTGTGAATACTGAACAGAAATATTCATTCAGTATCCTTACTTTTTCACTGACGATCTCTGGCCAACCACCTTCCTCTTTGTTCAGCCTCAGAATCCCTGCCTTAGTCTTTCTTTGCTCCCTAATGTACCTATAAAAGGTTTTATCCCCCTTCTTAACCGAGTTGGCTATCTTTTCCTCAGTTTGGGCCTTTGCTATTCTGACTGCCTTACCCACTTCCTTCTGCTTTAACTGGTACAGCTCTCTGTCCTGCACCTTCTGTGTTTCCTTATACTCCCTGAATGCTATCTTTTTCTCCCTTTCCTTCCCAGCCACTTCTTTTGAGAACCATAGTGGTTTTTCCTTTCATTTTGATTTGCTTAATTGCTTCACACAAATGCTTGTTGCCTCTGTGATGGCGGTTTTGATGTTTCCCCATTGTTGCTCCATCCCACCTTCTTGCCTGTTTGCAAGTGCTTTTCTGAGGCAGTCTCCCATTTTGACAAAATCAGCCCTCCTGTAGTCCAGTACCTTCACTTTTGTGTGGCTTGACTCTACAGCTAAGTTTATTGTGAACCATGCTGTTTGGTGGTCGCTTGTTCCCAGATGGCTACCCACTTCAAGATCGGAGATCCTCTCTCCGTCCCCATTTGAGAGAACCAGGTCTAAGATTGCGCTCTCCCAAGTGGGTTCCAAAACTAGCTGCCTCAGGCATGCCACCTGTAGGGCATTGAGAATGGCCCTGCTCTTGGATGTGGCTGCAGTAAAGGTGCTCCAGTCAACATCTGGCATATTCAGGTCCCCCATCAGCAATATCTCCCCTTTCTTTGCCATCCCAAGGATGCCTTCTATCATTTCCTTGTCCATTTCCTCCCCCTGAGATGGGGGGTCTGTATACAACCCCTGTGCGGATTTTGGAGCCATTTCCAGTCTCCAGGGTGACTCACAGTGCCCCTGTCCTCCCTGTTTACCCTTTAGTTCTGTTGCTTTGATCCCTTCCCTTACATAGAGAGCTACTCCTCCTCCTCTTCTTCCCTCCCTGTCCCTCCTGTAGATTGTGTACCCTGGTATGTTGACATCCCAGTCATGGTTCTCTGTTTACCATGTTTCTGTGACTGTCACAATATCCAGGCATCCCTCTTCCATCAAGGCCACCATTTCAGGGAGATTTTTACCTAGACTACCGACATTGGTACTCATTACCCTCCATTTTTTATGACTTTATTTCTTTTTGCCCCATCCCTGTCCCTACTGCTTTTGTCTTTTTCTCCATTTACCCCTGTCCTTCTCCCTATTGACTGCTCTATCTTGGTATTTACCTCACTAATTACCCTGATTTTTTTTGGGGGGGCTAGGATTTCCCTTCTCCTCTTCAGTGCCTTCCCCCTTGGCTAGTTTAAATGCTTGCCATTGAAGCATTTAAACCTATCACCTAGGATCCTGGTTCCCTTCCAGGATAGATGCAGACCATCATACCTGTATAGGCCTGCATCCTCAGGTTTCACTCCAGTCCCCAGTGAAGCCAAATCCCTCAGCTCTGCACCAGCTTTTCAACCAGTCATTGAATCCCATGGTGCAGCATGCCCTAGCCTCATCCATGCCATAGACACGTAGCACTTCCAAGAAAGTTACTGTGTGTGCTACTTGTCTAAGACCCTTCCCCAACTGCACAAACTCCTATTGCACTGCTCTGATCCCATTCTCAGCCAGGTCATTTGTTCCTCAGTGGAAAATGACATCCAGCTCCCACTCCTTTGCCGCTGCTCCCACGATCCTGAGGATTCATTTCCTGTCCCTCCAAGCCTTGGCACTGGGCAGGCACTTTACCTCCCTTACTCCTCCCTCCCCCAGTTGTACCCCCCCTAACAATTGAGTCCCCTACCAGGAGTTGTTTCCTTCCCCTGTGGGGTCCTGGGCCACCCTCCTGTGGGTCTCCATTGTGGAGGGTCCCAGCATCCTCCTTGGTCTCCACTGCAGGTGCCTCCACAGAGGAACCATGCTTCGCCAGAGTGGTGAATGAATTGTGGAGAGGCAGAACTGGAGGGATGTGCCTCTGTTCCACCACCCTCACCCTCTCTGAGCCCACCGTGGTCCAACCACTCATCTTTCTTTGCAACCTCTGAGGTAGTGGCCGTGTCCTGGGTGGTCTCTGGGTGGGGGAGCAAGTCTCAGGAGGTTGGAGAGTTCATTGCCAGTCTGGTATTGGAGTACCCCAGATGAGTGATTCTGGGGGACTTTATCTCCTTGGTCAATGACAGACTCTTGTCATTTGGACATGACCTCCTTCAAGGTATGGAAGCACTGGGCCTGTTGCAGGTTGTTACCTCAGTGACCAACTCACATGGGCACACATTAGATCTGGTGTTCACACTAGGGCTTGAGGTTGTTAATCTCAAGATTGATCCAATGGTATGGTTGGATTGCCTCCATTGGGACTACAGACAGTACTGGGTCTATTGAGTGTTTAAACTGCATGGGTGATGGGTACAGAGGGGGCGGTGGCAGCCTATAATAAGGCTGTCACTGCTGCCTTCAGTGCTTTCATACCTATCTGTGTATGGCCCTTGTCTGCTTGCCAGAGACCCTTTGGTTTGATGGGGAGCTCAGGGAGTTTAAGATTAAGGTCTAGAGGTTAGAGCATCACTGGAGGAGTTCTGGACTGATGGAGGACAAATTGGCTTTGAGTTCACATTAAAATGACTATTAAGGAGCAATCTCCTTAAAAAAGGTGGATTTTCTGTCTAGGGAGGGTGCTGCAGCAGGGAAAAGGCTGGCTCAGCTCTTCCTTACGGTAACAGGTTATTGCACCCAGCCTGTCTCTGCCCGGAGGGAGCTAATTTAAGCACTAGGTGTGAGGAGTTTGCTCTATTCTTTGCTGACAAGGTGTCCTCCATCAGATCTGGCATCTCCTCCAGGGTCACTCAATTAACTTGCCGGGTCAAGCCAGTGGCATGGGTGGCATCTCTCTTGGGTGGAGTGAGTTTGATTCAGTTGAAGTGGATGAGGTGAGTGAGGTAATCTCAAAGCTTTGGCCTATCTATTGTGAACTAGATCTGGGTTCAACCCGACTTTTGGTCAGTTGCGGTGGCCTGATTGGACCTGTAGTTGCTGATATTGTCCGGTGTTCCATGAGGAGTGGAGTTTTTCCAGTAGCCTTGAAAGAGGCTCTGGTGAGACCCCTTTTGAAGAAATCCTCATTGGTCCTGGATTGTCTCACCAACTACAGGTCGGTCTGACATTTCTCGTTTTTAGGGAAAGTTTTAGAAAAAGTGGTGGCCAGTCACCTTGAGGCTAGTCTTGCTTCCTCTACTATTTTGAGTCATTCCAATCTGGGTTTAAGCCTAGGCATAGCACAGAGATCACCCTGGTAAGGATGTCTAATGATCTCCTTAGGGTGAGAGATAGAGGAGAGTGAACTGTTCTTGTTCTCCTACATAGAAACATAGAAGTTGATGGCAGTTAAGGACCTCAAGGCCCATCCAGTCTGCCCATTTCTTTTTCTACCTTATAAATGTGCCATCGGCCTTTGCTCTGTCAGTGGCGTATCTATTCATACTCATTTGTATTGCTCCCTTATGCCTATACCATGCCTGTTTGAAGCATTGCACTGTATTCATAGCCACCACTTCTTGAGGTAAGCCATTCAATGCATCCACCACCCTTTCTGTGAAAAAGAATTTCCTCACATTCCCCCTTAAACAGCCCCCCTCTAATCTCATGCTGTGTCCTCTTGTCCTGCTATTTTTCTTATATTTAAGCATGTTAGACTCTTTCACCTTGTTAATGCCCTTAAGGTGTTTGAATGCCTCGATCATATCACCTCTCTCCTCCTTTGCTCAAGGGTATACATATTGAGCTCTGTTAATCTGTCCTCATATGTCTTCTGATGCAGTCCCTGCACCATTTGGTTGCCCTTCTCTGGACTGCGTCAATTTGGTTAATGTCCTTGTGAAGGTATGGCCTCCAATACTGCACGCAGTACTCCAGATGGGGCCTAACCAGTGTCTTGTAAAGAGGGATTATTACCTCCCTCTTATGACTTGTGATACCCCTACTAATACACCCTAACACCCCCCCCTTGCCTTACCTACTGCTTTAGAGGTCTGCTTGGATGATTTCAGGTCATCAGTGATGATGATGATGATGATGCCCAAGTCTCTTTCTTCCTTTGTGACTGCTAGCAACTCCTTTCCCAGCCTATAGGTGGCTTCAGGGTTTCTCTTCCCTATGTGCATGATCTTGTAGTTCTTTGCATTAAATCCCAGTTGCCAGTCTTCTGACCATTTTACTAGTTCATCCAGATCTCTTCTCATTCTGCCCACCCCATCTGGATCATCTACTCTGTTGCAGATCTTGGTGTCATCTGCAAACAGACAAGCCTTACCCTCTAGTCCATCTGCAAGGTCACTAATGAAGATGTTGAAGAGGACTGGCCCCAGAACTGATCCCTGAGGTACCCCACTTGTGGATTGCATCTCTTCTGACTGTATACTATTTACCACCACTCTCTGTTTTCTGCCCTTCAACCAGTTTGCCACCCAGTTGACCAACCTCTGACCCACCCCGAGCCTACCCACTTATTTATCAATCTTCTATGTGGAACAGTGTCAAAAGCTTTGCTGAAGTCAAGGTAGGCGACATCAACTGCTCCCCCTTGGCCCACCACTCTGGTTACCCAGTCAAAGAAATCTATGAGATTAGTTTGAGAGGACCTTCCTTTTGTAAACCCATGCTGTCTTGGATCCTGTGCCCCTATGGATTCCAGGTGTTGCACTATCCTTTCCTTAAGGAGTGCTTCCATAATCTTGCCCACTACTGAGGTAAGACTGACTGGTCTGTGGTTCCCTGCTTCCTCCCTGCTACCACTCTTGTGGAGCGGAATCACATGAGCCCTTCTCCAGTCTTCTGGGTCCTCTCTTGTGCTCAGAGACTCACTAAACAGTTCTGCTAATGGCTCTGCTAGTTCCACTTTTAGCTCCTTAAGTACCCTGGGATGTATGCCATCAGGTCCCATTGCTTTATCCACCCTTAGCTTAGCAAGCTCTTGTAGGACCCTTTCTTTTGTGAAGGGAGTAGTGCTCACCTCCCTCCCCCCTGTGTCCATGATGTTGAGCTGTGGGCCCTGCCCTACCTTCTCTTCAGTAAATACTGAGCAAACGTATCTATTTAGGATAGATGCCTTTACAGGGTCCTCCTCCTCCACATGCTCCCTTTTCTCCATTAAACAGCAATGCCCCTCTGGACTTTCTCCTTTCACTAATGTATCTATAGAAAGTCTTGTCACCTTCTTTTACTGTTCGTGCTAGTGTTTCCTCAGTTTGGGACTTTGCCTGCCTTACTGCCTTCCCTGCTTCCCTTAGGGCAGTTTGGTATGCCTCCCTATCTTCATCCCACTGTGTTCCCTTAAATTTCCTGAAGGCCATCCTTTTGGCTCTGACCTTTTCTGCTACTGTATTTGAGAACCAAAGTGGTTTCCTTCTTCTTTTGCACTTCCTTTTCTGTCTAACACAATGGGATGTTGTTTCAAGTATTGCATCCTTAATGCTTGCCCACTTTGCCTGTACCCCCTCACCTGTGTTTCTTTTTGCCAGGGCTAGCTTAACTCTGTTGGCCATCTTATCAAAGTCAGCTCCTCTGAAGTCCCATATTTTCGCCTTGGAATGGGATGATTTAGATGTAGTATCCAAATTGAACCATACCATGTGATGGTCACTGGCCCCCAGGTGACCTTCTACCTGGAGATCTGTGATCCCTTCCCTGTTAGTCAGTACTAGATCTAGGATCAGTCTCTCAGCAGCATTTGACACCGTGGATCATGAGGTGTTGTTGGACCACCTATGGAACTGGTGTGTACTGACCAGCACTGTCATCAGCAGTAATAGATCCCATTTCATGGACAGAGTGCAGAGGATGGTGATAGGGTTATCCTCATCTAGTCCAGTGCCTCTGTGCTGAGGAGTTCCACAGGAATCAGTCCTCTCACCTCGTTTGTTCATGGTGTACATGTTACCTTTGGGAGACATTATCTGGCAGTATGGCTTGGGTTTTTTATTGCTATGCCAATGACACCCAGCTATACCTGTCCTGTGTGCCTAGGAACCAAATGGCAGTCTCTTTGTTTAACACCTGCCTGACCGAAATCCAAAACTGAATGATTCAAAACTGGCTGCAACTCAATCCAGACAAGAAGGAGGTATTGGTGGTGGAACTAGGTCATCAGCGAGGTGGAGGGGTATAGGGTAGTGACTTGGGTTTGAGTCTGGATGACAAGCCCCAATCCCCTCCACATGGGTTAGGGATCTGGGTGTGGTACTTCATGGCCTGACACTCGATGCTCAGCTGTTGGCCATCATCCAAAGTGGCTTTTATCATCTAAGAAACATTGCCCGGATCTTTTCTCTGGTACTATTTGATGACCTTGCCACCCTAAAACATGCCTTGATCTCATTGAGTTTAGACTACTGAAATGCCTTACATCTGGGGCTCTTGGCAGGCAATCTCTGCCATCTGCAGCCAGTGCAGAACACAGCAGCCAGTCTAGTGATGGGTGTGTCTAGATTCAAGCATATGATGCTGGTTCTATGTGGGCTGCACAGGCTTCTGATAAGGTAGAGGATTGTCTTCAAGGTCAGATTACTGACCTATAAGGCCCTACACAGTCAGGGACCTTACATATGCAAGACCTCCCTATACCCCTCTGCCTGGCTCACCACCTTCGTTCCTCCAAGTGTGACCATCTGATGGTTCTCAGGCTATGGCTGTGGCTTTCAGGAGACTGAGCTTTATCTGTGGCCATGCCTGTCCTGTGGAATTCATTTCCAGTCTGTCATAGAGAAGCCCCCTCGGTGGAAGCCTCTAAGAGGGAGATCAAGACATTTCTATTTAAGCAAGCATTTAGTCTGGCAGTGTTTGAGATATAAAGTTTTATTATTTATTTATTTATTTGTAATATCGGAAGATTGTCACTGATTTTAGCAATATTATCATTTGTAATTGTTGTATTTGTGCTCTGTAATGTATTTAAAAATGATTTTATATATGTTAACCATGTGTTGCGCAGCACTCTGAGCTACTGGGAAGCGGCGCTTTATAAATAAATTTTTGATTGATTAACCCCGCTGTATTCTAACTAGCTAGCTAAAATGCAGAAAACTCCTCTGAGCTGCAGCTCAGAGGTACTTACAATTTGGAGCTTCAGGGGGTTTGAGGAATCCAGTTCAAACCATAGCATTCTGGTATCACAGTTGATGGTGCACCACAGCTGCGGAATGTGGGAAACAGCAGCTGGCTGAAAGAGTAAAGAACACTGAACTTCATCTGTCAGTCCTTTCCAGACTTCATCCCTGAAGCTTTTGTATGCAGTGTTTACCTGACAGACCTCTCTACATCTTCCTCTCCAATAATATCTCTGGTGGGCTAGGGGACTGGGCAATCAGAAGGTCTCCTGGATTTGTCTGTTTGGCACACAGCTTCTAAAACACACTTGAAGCTGGGCTCTGGCTCAATCTCTAGCCCCAGCTGACACAACTTCTTTTGCGGGACACTGATAGTTAGTCTCAAAACATTTGCCCCTCACCAAGGTGGGGAACAACTTACTCAGTGTCTCTCTGTTCATGCTACAGAACTCCAGTCTCTTTATTCTTAGGCAAACAAATTCAAAATTTTCACTTTCAGGCTGCAGAGCTCTGATCTCTCTCTGCTCTCCAGCTGCACACTCCAGATTTTCTATTCTCAAGCTCTCTCTGTCTCTCTCTCTCTCTCTCTGTCTCTCTCTTTCTCTTCTCAGGCTGCCAGCTATAACTTGCAGCTTTGTAAAAGCCATCCACTTCTGTTCCCTTCTGTCCTCTGCTCTTCACTGGTGCTATGCCTCTCTGATGATCTTTGGGGCCAAATAGGTCAATGGGCTTGAGGTACAGGCCTTTGGGATGGGTAGCCCACAGCAGCCTCTCTTCCTTAAGTGTCTTTCCAGATCCCTATCTGATGGGCATGCAGTCCCTTATATAGTTTCCTCACAGCCCCCTTCTTGATTGGTGGCATCACTTCCTGGACTTTTTGGATGCCCCTTGACATTTACCCAGTGGCCTTCCCCTGCTACAGAGTAGTCTCGGGATGCCATTATTATTTACATTCTGTCAAAGATCCTATGGCCCTTTTGTTGTTATCATTTGACCTTGCAGGGGCAGAAAACCATGTTCCCCATGCCCGGAGGCATTTGCATCCTGATCCCCAGCACTGGAAAGAAGGTAATGACGGCTCAAGACAAACAGGAAGGTGCTGTATAGAGCAAAACGTACATTTTTGAGAACGTTAGTCGGCTACTCCTCCAGGGGACAGCAATAATCAACCACTTCAATTGGTCATGATAGAAAAGAAGCTTTTAATAAAAAGTATTCTTTTTTTACGTTCACTTGCACGCATGTGTAAGGAATGTTTTGGGAGAGTAACACACTTTGGAGGTGTGCCTCTCCCATCCAATGCACTGCTCCATTGAGCAGGCGTGGCTGTCCTGCACCAATGGGTGCAGGAGCTCTGTATGACAGCGGTGGTCTTCTGCTTCAAAGCAAACTACCACTGCCATACTGAGCACCGCATCACAACATCCACCCCTTGCATCATGTGACCCCCCAAAGCTTTGGTGCCACGCTGGAAGCCCACCCCAGCATGGCAAACGTTGTTTGCCTACGGGGGGTGCCCAATCCCCCGTTGGCTCCACAGCTAAGCCATCCTGCTGCCATGCTGGGAACCCACCCCAGCGTGGCAAATGTTCGCTTTTTGCTGATGGGGTGCCCAATCCCCCGTCAGCTCCTCGGCCCCCCAGCCATCTTCTGCCACACTGGGAGCCAACCCCAGAGTGGCAACGGTCCCACGTAGTCCTTTTTTTTCCACCCTGTAAAGAAAAAACGGTCCCACGTAGTCTCCCGGCCCCCTCCCACAACCTGCACCCACCCACTGCTCACCCAGCCTCCCACACACCCCTCACCCATACTTACCTCCAGAGCTCGCACGATGATCTTGGTGGACGGGAACACATCTGCACTCTTCAAAGGCGACCGCGAACTGAGGAAATGCCGGTAAGCTGTATAATGGGCTAGATGAGGATTCAACTTTTGCATATCTCAGGCATTTTTGAAATTTTGCACTAAATTTTCAACATGGGGTTTTGGGACCCCTTCTCATGAATGATGTCACTGTCATGATGTTATTCCGGCGAATGGTGATTTTTGCGGTCACTGCATGAAATCACCCCTTCTGGCCTGAATAACGACCATAACAGTATTTGTCATGAAGGGGTCCCATGTTAAGTGGTAGGGCTCAAAAAAATGACTGTTCTGATGGCGTTGGCAGTTCTATACACCGCTCTCGTAGGTTTGTGAATTTTCAATATTTCTACTCAGATTTTCAGCATTGCCATTTTATCACACCTTCTTATGAGTAGTACAGCTGTAATTTTCACATCTCACCCAAAATGTGTTTCCCCATGTAGCGCACAATGGCGCGGTCGGTTGCAAAATCAATGTATGGGACACATAAAGAAAATCACAGTGACACTGTTCATGAGCAGAGGTCTTAAAATGGCTATGTTGAAAATTTAAAATGGCAAGTTTGAAAATTTGGTGAAAAAATTCCTAAAATGACTGTTTCTCAGTGTCGTTGCACAATTCCTACGCACGCTCGTAAGTTTCCGAATTTTCAATATTTTCACTCCAGATTTTCAACATTGCTATTTTACCACACCTCCTCATGAGCAGTACAGCTGTCATTTTTCACATCCTGCCCAAAGCATTCTTCCGCCCATGTAGCGCCCATGGCACAGTCCGTGTGCGAACTCTATGGGACACATTAAGAAAATCACAGTGACACTGTTCATGAGCAGAGGTCTTAAAATGGCTGTGTTGAAAATTTGGTGACAAAATTCCTAGAAATGACTGTTTTACAAGTGTTCATTGCGCAGTTCCTATGCACGCTCGTAAGTTTGCGAATTTTCAATATTTTCACTCCACATTTTCAACATTGCCATTTTACCACACCTCCTTATGAGCAGTGCAGCTGTCATTTTTCACATCTTGCCCAAAACGTGTTTCTGCCCATGTGGCGCACAATGGCACAGTCGCTGTGTGAACTCAGTGTATGGGACACATTAAGAAAATCACAGTGTCACTGTTCATGAGCAGAGATCTTAAAATGGCTATGTTGAAAATTTGGTGAACAAATTCTTAAAAATGACTGTTTTATGAGCGTGCATTGTGCAGTTCCTATGCACGCTTGTAAGTTTGCAAATTTTCAATATTTTCACTCCAGATTTTCAACATTGCCATTTTACCTCATCTCCTTATGAGCAGTACAGCTGTCATTTTTCACATCCTGCCCAAGACGTGTTTCCGCCCATGTAGTGCACAATGGCGCAGTCGGTGTGCGAAATCAATGTATGGCACACAGTAAGACAATCACAGTGACACTGTTCATTAGCAAAGGTTTTAAAATGCCAATGTTGACAATTTGGTGAAAAAATTCCTAACGACTGTTTTACAAGCGTGCATTGCACAGTTACCACGGACGCTCCTAGGTTTGCAAATTTTCAATATTTCCACTCCAGATTTTCAACATTGCCATTTTACCACACTTCCTTATGAGCAGTACAGCTGTCATTTTTCACATCCTGCCCAAAACGTGTTTCTGCCTATGTAGCGCACACTGGGGGTAACAAAAAGGTCATGCTGACAATTTATTGTGCAAATACCAGCAATCGTACAGGGCATTACAGTAAAGCACCATACATGCCAAACACCACTGCAAATACCTGCAAGCAAACGTTCGGCATTGACAAATGCTTGTTTTTTTTGAGTTAGTGCTTTTTATTATTGCTTTCAGGTATACAAAAGTATACAAACAACAAACAAGTAGGCAGTGAACAGGAAATGATCAAGCAACACAGAGTAGTTCCAGGCCAAGACAGTAGTACATGTAGAGCATAAGTATAGATATAGACTAGG
Source organism: Neoceratodus forsteri (assembly GCA_016271365.2). Taxonomy (NCBI): domain Eukaryota; kingdom Metazoa; phylum Chordata; order Ceratodontiformes; family Ceratodontidae; genus Neoceratodus; species Neoceratodus forsteri. The sequence continues at coordinate 115,356,511 of CM057458.1, read as the reverse complement.
AGCCAGAGTGTATTCAGAGTCCACAGATGAGGTTTAGGGATATAGCACTAGGACATCTCACCTAGATTATAGATAGGTGTAGAAAGAAAAATATTAAGGAGGTGTTACAATTGTCTATAAGTATTGGAAAATGAGTCCTGGTGTATGGCCTCTACCTGGAAGGAAGCAAAAAGACACCAAAATATACAACCACAGTATTTCACATCCAAACTTCCAATCCGCAAAGTCGGGGGGAGAATAGGGTTACATAATAGATTGTGAAGGCCAGAGGTGCAGATCCCAAACACCTAGTAACCAGCGTATACCAACAACAGTTAGATATACCACTTAGAATTAATAAAAGGATTCATCCTATGCCCACTCGTGGGGACAGATAAGCCAGGAAAAGGCCCAACAGAGATAGTATTAACATACTAACATACTAAAACGCCAGCAGAATAGACCTAATGGTCTTTCATGTCTGCTTGTTTGGTCAGCCCCCACCCTGGGAGCTGACCTTGCTGCCCCCCTCTCCTTCTCTGGCTTCTCCCTTCCCAGTCCTGGATATTCTCGCTGCACTGGTTTTTGCTTCCAAAACCCTTTCCCTGTACCTGTCCCACCCCCTCTTGAACCCCATCCACCGTTTTTGCCTCTATCAGCCCCCTGGGCAGCGCATTCCATGGCTCCACCACCCTCACAGTGAAGTAGCACCTCCTCCTTTCTCCCCTGAATCTCCCCCCCCAGCTTCCACCCATGCCCTCTAGTTGCCCCCTTCAGAGCACCCTAACTGTTCCTCCCTATTTATCCCTTCATGTACCTGAAGACCTCTATCATGTCCCCCCAGTCCCTCTCTCTCTTCCAATATGTACATATTTAGCTCTTCGAGCCTCTCCCCAAGGTCCTATCCCCCAAGCCCCAAATCATTTTGGTTGCCCTCCTCTGGACCCTCTCCAGGAATTCAATGTCCCTCTTTAAATGTGGCCTCCAGAACTGCATGCAGTACTTGAGGTGCGGCCTCACCAAGCAGTTATACAGTGGGAGTATCACTTCCCTCCTTCTGGTGGGGAGCCCCCTTGCAATGTATCCAAGCATCCTGTTGGCCTTTACCGCTGCCCTTCTACAAGTCACCGAGTTGTTCATCTTGACATCCACCACCACCCCCAGGTCCCTCTCTGCCATCGAGACTTGTAGCATTTCCCTCCCCCAGGGTGCACACTTGGCCCGGGTTTCTGGCTCCCAGGTGCAGTACCTTGCACTTCCCTGCATTGAACCTCAGCTTCCGCTTTTTAGACCACCTTTCCAGAGCCTCCAGGTCCCCGTGTAGGGCCACCCCCCCCACCCCCTCCTCCCCATCCACCACAACCCCCAGTTTTGAGTCATCTGCAATGAGACTCATCTCACTCCTGATACCCTTCCTTATGTCAGAAATGTAGGCATTGAACAGGAGGGGCCCAAGGACTGACCCCTGAGAAACTTCACTAATGACCTGCCTTGGGGATGAGACTATCCTACTAACCACAACCCTCTGGGTCTGGTTTTGGAGCCAGTTGCCTATCCATTTGATCATCTGGTTCCCCACCCCCTTTTCTCACAGATTATCCAACAGACCGACATGAGGAACAGAGTCAAACGCCTTGCTGAAGTCAAGAAAGAGGACGTCCACTGGTCTACCCAGGTCCAAAGCACTCATCACCCAGTCACAGAACTCCACAAGGTTTGTCTGACACAGTTTCCCCTGGATGAATCCATGCTGTCTATCATCCAGGCACCCCAACTTTTCCAGGTCTCCCCCTAGTCTCTCCTTGACAATGCCCTCCATCACCTTGTCCACCACCGATGTCAGGCTGATGGGCCTGTAGTTCCTTGCCACCTCCCGTGATCCCCCCTTGTGGATAGGCACTATATGTGCCACCTTCCAGTCCTGGGGCACCCACCCAGTCCTCAGAGAGATGCCGAAGAGCTCTGCCAGGGTTTTCGCCAGGACATCCACCAGTTCCTCCAGCACTCTGGGATGTAATTTATCTGGCCCTGGTGCTTTCTCCATCTTAAGGGACCTGAGGGCTACTCTCACTCTCTGTGCCATGATTTCTACCTCCGCTACCTCGGCCCCCTGCTTTGCCTTCCTCCCACCTGCCAGTGATGCCTCCCCCAGACCCACTGATCGGTAAGGGTCCCCCCTCCTCAGTTTCACTGTCTCCTCCCATGTATGATGCAGCCCCCACCATTTTTCTTGGAGAAAACTGAGGCGAAGTACTCATTTAGTACCTCAGCCTGCTCCCCTGGGTCTTGTGCCCATCCCTCCCCTGTTTTAATCCTGCTAATCTGCCCCTTAACCTTTCATTTTTACCCAATGTATCTAAAGAACCCCTTGTTCCCTCTCCTAATTTCCCTGGCAGGTTCTGCTCTTTCCTTGCCTTAGCTGTCCTCACCACCCTAGTGGCCCTTCTGGCCATCAGCTCGTACTCCCCGCGATCTCTTTCACTCCTTGAGCACTTGAATCACCTATAGGCTGCCTTCTTTCCCCTCACCACCTCCTGAACCTCCCTGGTCCACCAGCAGGGTTTTTGGGCCCTACCGCATTTTCGTCTTACTCTTGCGCAGGTGCTGGTAGCATCCTCCACCTCCCTCCTGATGATTTCCCTCCTACTGTCAGCATCCATGTCTGGCCCAATCCCATCCAAGTGCTCCTTAAGGATCCTTCCCATTTCCTTGAAATCTACCCCCCCCGAGGTCAGTTACCTCCATCTTTGTGCAGCCTTCTACCCCTCCTAGGTTCGGGAAGAACCAGACCGTGTCATGGTCGCCCCCGCCAACGAGTCCCTTACCTCCAGGCCTCCGATCTGGTCATAGTCTGCCAGAACCACATCCAGTATCTGCTCCTCCCTGGTCGGTTCCCCCACCTGCTGAGTTAGGAACGTGTCCTGAAAGACATCCAACAACCTCTGTTCCCTGGCCACCGAGGATGTCATAGTCTCCCAGTTTGTTCCTGGCATGTTTAAGTCCCCCAACATCACCACCCTTCCCCTTCCCAATCTGCAGTGTCTCCCGACATCTGCCACCAGACTCTCCTCCAGCTCCTCCGCCAGCACAGGTGGTCTATACACCACTCCTATTTTTACTGTCTTGCCCCCCCTCATTATCAAGGTGACCCAAATAGCCTCCACAGTTCCCTCTGCCTCCTCCACTCCTCCTATGGCAATGCAGTTTTTGACTATTATTGCTACCCCTCCTCCCCTTCCCTCCCCCCTGTTCTTCCTGAACATGGTGTAGCCCTCCAGGTTCAGGTCCCAGTCATGCCCTGCAGTCACCCAGGTCTCATTGACTGCTGCCACATCCACCTCTCCCTCAGTTAGCATCACCTGGAGCTCAGGCATTATATTGCCCAAGCTCCTGGCATTTAGCAGGACTACCTTCCACCCTTTCCCTATACTTTCATTTCCCCTGCTTGTGTTCCTATGGGGATTCTTTCTTCCCCTGGTCCACATCTTACCAGTTGGCCTTTTTCTACATTCCTCCAGCTCCCAAGGGGGGTGGAGATAGAGTCCCTCCTTTATCGGACTCCCCTCGACAGCCTTTTCTCCCATCCCTCCTCCCTTCACAAGTTTAAACCCCACCTTTCACCAATGAACCCCCCATCAACCCATACCCTCTGGCCCCACACCACTCTCTGAGCCACTGGTTTATCATCATAATCCTCCTTTTGTATTCCCCACTAGCCCTTGGCACTGGCAGGATTTCTGAGAAGGAAATTGTGCATCCTATATCATGACAGACCCTGGCAAGCTCCCTGAACCTTGCCTGTATCTCTAGCTCACTATTTCCCTCAATGTCATTGGTACCCAAGTGGACCAGTAGGTCCGGGGAACCTCCACAGTCCTTTGCCAGCTGATATACCTCATGCTTGGCCCTGTGCACAGTTAGTCCAGGGAAGCATTTTGTTCTAACCAGGCATGCTTCTCCCTCCCTATCCCATTTGATCCCCCTGATCATGGAATCACCCAACAGGAGCACTCTGGCTGCCCCTTTTCCTCCATTCCCCACCTTCCATTTCCCTCATCCTATCTACTGGCCCTTCCCCACAGCCGGCTCCTTGTTCCTCCCCCTATCTGGGTGCCACCTACCATCCCCTCCTTATTTACCCTGGCCCCCTCCTCCCCTCCGATCCTATGCCTCTTGTCCTCCTGAGTATCCTTCTGTACCTTGCTAACCCCACTGTTACTGCTTGCAACTGGTCCCTCCCCCCCCATCTGCTAAACTAGCCTGGCTCATCCTCCTTTCCTTCCCTTCTCTATTCAGCCCCTCCTTTCTTGTCGTGCTCCCCTGGCCTAAATCTTCAGCTCGCTTTACTGAATCCTCCTTGTACTTCTAGTCCTTCCACTTGCCCTTTCCTCCCAACTGGTCCTTTTCCTTGCACTTTCCTCCCTCTACCCCCTTATCCTCCTGCTCTGATCCCCTGCTCCCCCCACTTTCCAACATTCCAAGTTCCCCACTCTTCCTCCTGCTATCCAGCCCCCACCTCTTGCCCCCTACTCCCTTTCCATCTATAACCGCCCCTGTCATGGCTACATCACCCCCCCTCATCCTCAAGCAGAAGAAGAGGATTGAAGCGGTTACTGAGTTTAAGGTCTGATCCACCTCCCCCCATTGCTTCTTTCTGTCCATCCCAGGCCATCTGCCCACTTCCCTGAGAATGTCTTCCCTTAGGCCCCTGTCTGTAAGGGTCTCCAGTTACCTGCCTGCTTCCTTCGTAGTATCCTCCTTTTGGGCCCCATCTGCCAGGGTCCCTATGCGACCCCAGAGTACTCTCCTGCACTCCTTTCTCTATGCCTCCACCCCTAGTGCTTGGTGCAACCCTGTGGGAGAGCCTCCTGCCCTATTCCCCAACCATACCTCCCCCTTCCCCAGCTGTTTCCTAATCCCCTCAACCTCCTCCCTAAGCTGTGCCAGCTGGTAGCACACTGGGCAACTACTGAACTTCCAAGCCAAGTCCAGTATCATGGCTGCCCCACACCCTGTGCACCCCACCACCCTCCCAAAGATGCCAGCCCTAATGACATGTGGTCCCATCCCTCTCCAAGTAGGTTTCCTTGGGTGAGCCACCAGGTTCCCCACTAGTCCAAGACTTTTAAACTTGCAACACTTGAGTGGCTGCGCTTTTCCCCACCTGACTATTAGCCTTAAGAGTTTGCTTACAGGGGAAGTTTGCAACTCCCTGAACTCCTCCCTCCCAGCCTTTAAGCTCAACTCCCAGTGGCTCTTCTGTATTTAAGAAAGGCTAATGCAAGGGGTGGATGGGAGGGCTTTTCAGAAAGTTCTTTAGGAGTTAGACCAATTTTAAAACACAACTTACAAACAGAAACTTATGACAAAGTTAGCTTTCCAGAACCTCACCACAATTTCAAACTTCAGCTGCTACCTGTGCCCCAGTAAGGCTTAAAATACCTCAATGAGAATTTTAAACAGAGATTAACTGACATGCAATTAACCTTGATTGGCTGGCTGTGTTACTGGCCAAATACCCTCCTCCACAAGAACAGTCTCCAGCTAGCACAGAAAGAGTTAAGGATTTGTGTCCCTCTATTCCAGAAAGTTCTTAAGGAGTTAGGCCAATTTTAAAACACAACTTGCAAACAATAATAACTTACAGAAACTTATGACAAAGTTAGCTTTCCAGAACCTCACCACAATTTCAAACCTGAGTTGCTACCTCTGCCCCAGTATTGGGAAAGTGTATTAGCTATGCCATGGGATAAGCGGTCAAGGGACAGGACCACTGATAGGGTGTTGTAAAGGTCAGATAGCATGGGGATCTCAGCCGTTCTCCAACGGCATAGTATTAACTGCTTAGCTTGCACACTAAGCATTGTCAGCCTCAGCCATCTCAGTTGATGTTGCTTCAACCGTATATTCCCTGGGGGAAGTCCACGAATCCATAATAGAGGATCCTGAGTCATATCCTGACCTAAGACCCATGAAGCAAGGTCAGACACTGCCATCCAGAAAGGACGTAGAAGAGGGCAGTCCCAAAGGATGTGCAAAAGGTTGCCCACATGGGCAATGCATCTCCAACTCAGATCAGTGCCCAATAGGTTTAATCTAAGCAATAAAGAGGGAGTATGGTACCAGTGGGAGAAGATTTTGTTTTGTATAAGCCTGCCCCTGGCATCTAGGATCAGGGTGTGGGCATATTTCCAACAGAGTTGCCACTGGGCAGTAGAAAGAGATAAATGGAGTGCCCATTCCCATTTAGACTTGGCTTGAGAGGAATGAGAGGGGAGTTGTTCCACAAGGGTAGAGTAGATGAGGCTGGTCTGGCCTGTCTTGAGTGACAACCATTTATGGAGCTGGGCAGTGCCCCCCACATCTTTGTCCCATGGGGGCCTTAATATGTGCTGTGAATGCACTCCACAGCTGCAGATATTACCAGAATGCAGCCTTCCCCAAGTGAAATTTACAGTCCAAGTCCTGGAAGGGCTGTATGGAGACACCATCAGGAGTCAGGACATCCGCCAGAGTACAGATGCCTTTAGCTATCCAGACCAGCCAGAAAATAGGGTGTCCATCCACTCGAATGGAGTGATTGTTCCATATGGGTGTGGCCGGCTTGAGGCAGGGGTTGGCATTAATCTTCTTATGCACTAAGTGCCAGACATGCACTGAATTAGCTATGGTGGGGTGATGGGACAGACTTTTAGGGAGGGGGTTGTACAGCAGGAGTGGAAGAGAGTGCACATGGGCAATATCAGCCTCCATTTGCACCCACTGGGGTGTATTTCTTCTTGTGGGCAGAAACCATACCAGAGTTTGGGCCATAGAGAAAGCCCACTTATATCCTTCTATCCAGGGGGCCCCCCAACCACTGTGCTCCCAGTGTGCTCTTAACTTATTTCTACTATAGCGGGGTTTAGCACCTTCCCAGATAAAACTGGCAAAGACTTTGTTGATAGCTTTCACCCACCATGCTGGAAGAGCCATAGGGATGTGTAAGATGATGTACAGAAGCTTGGGGGTAGCCATCATCTTTAAAGCTGAAATTTTGCCCACTAGGGTAAGGTGGAATTTTCTCCAGTGATTGCACTCCATCCTGATGTCTATTAGGATGGGTTTTAGGTTGAGATCCCAGATATTGATTAAATCTGGGCCCAAAGAGACACCTAGATGCCTCAGCACCTGAGGGGCCCAATGGAGTCCCAGACCTGAAATATGCACCTGTGTACATAAGGGATTTAAGGGTAAGAATTCTGTTTTGGTACAGTTCATCTTGAGCCCTGAGTAGGTGGCAAATTCAGATAGTAGAGAAAGTAGTGGGGGTATAGATGTGGGGGCATCTGCAAGAGGAACCAAAAGATCATCCACATACATGACCATGGAGAAAAGGGTGCCCCCCACACAGAAACCCCTAATGAGGGGAGAATGACGTATGGCAATTGCCAGGGGTTCCCCCTGCTAATATGAAAAGTTGGTGAGAAAGTGGGCAACCCTGGGTCTTACCCCTACCCAAAAGGAAGGGGAAGACAGGGTAAAATTGGTGAGAACCCGAGCTATCAGATTATTATACAAGGCTGTAACCCAATGCCGGAAATTGTGCCCAAACCCCATCGCTGTCAGCACAAGCTGCAAGTAATCCCACTCCAGGGAATCAAAAGGTTTCTCGAAGTCAATAGCCACGTCAGAAGCTGGGGGAACACAATCTGCAGCACAGGTTAAAATATTGATCAGGGATCTGATATGATCTCTACTGTAGCGGCCCGGGACTAAACATACCTAAGAAGGGTGAATAAGCATAGAGAAAAGGGGGCTAAGATGGGTAGCTGGAATCTTAGTGAGAATTTTACTGTCAGAATTGATGAGGGAGATGGGGTGGTAGCTCAAGGGAAGCGTGGGATCCTTCCCCTTTTTTGGAAAGACAGTTATAATAGCTTCCCAGAGATTCAGAGGGAGGGATCCAGTAATAATGGTCTGGTTAAACATGGTGTGAAGAAGAGGGGCAATTTGGGAGGCTATGAGCTTCCACAACTCTGGGGGAAACCCTTCCCCCCAGGCACCTTACCTCGGTTTAAAGCACCAATAGCTGCCGATACTTCCGGGGAGTTATAGGAGCCTCCAATAGCTCCAGCTGCTGCGGGACCAAATGAGGGAGGGGGAGTGCATCCCAGAATCTCTGCACTGCTTGTGGTTCAGGCACTTGAGAGGAACTGTACAATTCATTATAAAATTCTGCCATGATCTCATTTATCTGCTCAGGACCCACTTGAACAGGTCCACCCCAGCATTTCAATGCTGGGATATGACACTCAGCCTGCTGCTTCCACAGCTAATAAGCAAGCACTTCCCCCCTTTCTCCCCATCCCTTCCAATATTTATGCTTTAGCCTTAGGATGGCCAGCTCGGCCTTCCTGGCCAACAAATCATTGATGTGCATCTGAGTCCAGGTAATGTCTCGGCAAAGCGAGGATCGCAAGCTAGCCTGCGGGGATTGCTTCAGCTGCATTTCCAGATCTACCAGTCGATCTCCAGGGTCGTGAGCTGTTGCTCTCTCTGGCGTCTATGGCTGACCGAGAACCCCATGATGGCCTCTGTAAGGGCAGCCTTGGGTGCTTCCCAGACAGTGACAGGTGAGGACTCGGTAAGGGGGTTCTCCTGCAAAAAGTTGGATACTTGTGTCTGGAGCCACACGGGGAAGTCTAGGTCTCACAAGAACAGGGGATCTAGGCACTGGCTTGTAGAGTGGGGGGGGGGGGTTGAGGGACATAATACTAGCTGGAGTTGATCAGGGCGAGATCCGAGATGACTAGCGGGTGAATTTTGACAGCTAGGGAGGCATTCATGATCTGGGGGGATACCAACCAGAAATCCAGCTGGCTAAATGAGTGATGAATCAGAGATCAGAATGTATAAACCCTGTCCCTAGGATGGAGGATTTGCCATGGGTCCTGAAGCCCCAGGTCTGTTGCAAGTTGAAGGAGGGCAAGGTGGGAGCCTGGGTGTTGGTCAGGACAGGTAAGAGCTCCAGTCGAGAATCAGATCCAGTGGCAAGTTAAAATCACTGCCCAAAATGATGGGAATATTTGAGGTGGCCAAAGAGGTAATTGCCTGAGCAAGGGCATGGAACATTTCAGGCTGATCCTCATTAGGGCCATAGCCATTGGCCAGAATTAGAGAGCCTTCTGGGGTGGACATAAGAGCAACAACCCATCTACCATTGGTATTTTGCTTAGTTTTAGTGGGGACCCATTTGAGGGACTTGTGTAGTAAAATGGCAACCCGAGTTTACGTGTTGGGGCAGACACTGATATAACTTGGCCAATCCAGGCTCGCTGCAGCTTAACATGATCTGCCTGACTAAGTTTGATTTCCTGGAGCAGGGCAACCTCAGCTGTCAGGCTGTTAAGGTGGGTCATCACCTGGGTACATTTCACTGGGAAGTTTAAGCCCCTCACATTCCAGGTGATTAGGCATAGATCACCCATAATCTTGAGGTGCAAATGAATGCCTGTTAGAGGTATGGATAGAAGATTGCATACAGACCAAGATCTGAGGGCACTCCTGCCCAGCTAAGTACAAACCCCAATCCCCAAATGGGGACCCCCTATGGAGATGGCCCATGGCAAAGCCAGCGCAAATTGTCTGGATGTGAAAACATATGCTAAACACAGAAAAAACATAAAACCAAACACATACAAAACTAATTAAACTATTTACAGTGATAGGCCGAAATACGGCTTGTAGAAAGTTCAGAGGCAAACTGTCAGCAACCAAGGCTGCAAGACACCCTCTGACTTCCAGGGGGGTGGCGATGATAACCATATTAGTTAGCCAAAAGTAGCTTTATCCCAGAGCTTTGGGGGAAGCAAAGGATCCCACAATCTGAAGGGAGGTAAGGGCTCCAGATGTTAGTGGAAGCCACTGAGATACAGCTGTCAAGATGCCATCCCACAGGGGGAGGCAGAAGGTCTGGCGCAAGTATGGCACAGTCTGAAGCATAGGCCACATTAAGCCTAGGCCTGATAGCTAGCCAGGAAGAGGTCAATATACAATTACAGACCAGCAAAACTCCAGACTCAACTGGGGGGGACTAATATTCAGCAAGCAATCCTAATTTCCTTTAAGCCTTTCCCAAACACATTGCAGTACTTAGTTAAACTCAGCATGAGATGGCCTTGTTTGTCAGGGAGCTAGCAGTGTCCACAACTTGTTTATGTTGGCCGAGGCAGAGTGATGTCTTGTGGCTGGGCGTGGGGGAGGTTTCATTTGTGTGGGAGGAGTCTGCCACAGTGTCAGCCCAGGATTTGCCTTGGAAATCCTCTGGTACTTAGTCCGCATCTTTTGGAGGTGCTGAGTCGCTGTCCATTCCATCTGGTGCATCAGACTGCTCCGCTAGAAGTGGTGCATATGGTTATTTGTTTGTCTGACTATTCTTTCCATTATCTTGGAAGGAAACTACTCCCTAGTTATATATTGTAGTGGCGATGTGGGAGGGTTGGGAGGGGGATCAAAAGGTTTTATTAGTTCTATTATACTATATTATGTCTTAAGAGTTAGATATTATTGTTTGACAAATCTAATATTATTTCAAGTAGTCAGTTCTGGTTACTAATGTTGGAAGACACTATAACCTATAGCTTATGTACTAATGGAGATTTACAATGTCTAGTTTTATACTACGGTTGTTTGCTTAACCATCTGTACAAGACGATTTGTATATTACACCATAAATGTATTGTGACTCTAATACTATGATAAAACATGTTAAATTGAAAAAAAGAAGTGGCGCATATGGGTTAGGAGTAAAGTATGCTCTAAGATCGGATGCCTTCTGTCCGCGAAGACCCTCTTCTGCCTTCGGGCTGGAGGAGTTGGTACATGCAGTTGGGTGTTGCCGTCATGCATGTCAAGGGGAGGAATGTTGCTTCTTAGACCATGGAGGGAGAGAGGCCTCAAAACTCACAACTGCGGGCTTAGTAGGGGCTTCCTGAGGTGCCGGTGTGTTGTTTTCAAGTGCTTGTGGAGAGGATAAGGGGGCTGGAGCCTCTGGAGAATCTCAACCTCAGAAGGTGGCTGGGTGCTTGGCCTATAGAAAGTCCATTAGGCTCTCAGAAGTAGAGAAGTGTAAAGGGGCACCATTATAAATGACCCTCATAGTCACAGGGTATCTCAGCGAGAAGGAGTACCTGTGTTGGTGTAGAATCTTCGTGGCAGGGGCATGCTTCTTTTGATGCTCAGAGAGTTTGCAGGAATAATCCTGAAAGATTTGCACCCTATGTCCCTGCTATAAAATATCGTTGTTGTTCCTGGAAGCCGCCACAACTATTTCCTTCTGTCAGAAATCCAAGAATCATGCAAGTAAGGGCCTGAGCTGCTCACCTGGCTTATGTGGTGGAGCCAGAGAATGATGGGCCCATTTGATTTATGGTCTAAAGTCTTCTGGCAGACCCAGGAGGGTGGACAGTGTGGTCTGAAGGAAAGAAACAGCATTATTTTGCTCAGTGCCTTCTGGGAATCCTACGAATTGCAGGTTATTACGGTGACTTCGATTCTCGAGGTCATCAAACTTGTCTTGCAACTGATGGATCATCTTAGCCTGCTCTGTTATGATGGCCGTATCTTCTTGCAGGGCCGCATTATGGGAACCAAGCCTGTGTTCTTTATGAAAGATGCAGACTTCTATGCTGTGTAAAGTCTGAGTGGTAGCATTCACTGCTGTGGTAAGTTGGGTCATTTAAGCCATAATTTGGCTAAACATAAATTCCGTCTGGGCATTATATCCAGATGTTGATGGGGAGAAGGCCATGATTATGGCCAAGAGGCAGTGCTGTGAAGTGGAATCCCGGTACTCCAGCTCGGGCAGGCACTTGCGGATTTTTCAGTTGCCCAAACATGCCTAAGAAGTACAGCTGGTTAGCTAAGCAAGCCTACAGGTAAGAAATGGGATTTGCTGTAGGAAAATGATGGATTTTAACCCCCAAACTCGGAGAGCTCTGCATGTAAGTGTTCATACTCACACGGCACTAAACCACGCCCCCTGAAAGGTATTCTTTTGAAAAAGTACACAGCAAACCATAAAAATATATAGCATCCTCCTTCTTCACATCAACTTTTAATGACTTAACCGTAGTTTAAGTCTTGAAACGTTGATGTGAAGGAGGGGGTGTTACTTATTTTTACAGTTTGCTGTGTACTTTTTAAAAAGAATACCTTTCATTAAAAGCTTCTTTTTTATCATGACCAATCAAAGTGGTTGATTATTGCTGTCCCCTGGAGGAGAAGCCGACTAACCTTCTTGAAAAATGATACCCACCACTGCTGCCTGCCCTGGAGCAGGGGATAATATTAAATAGTGGCCACATGGTCAAGTATGGCTTTGGAGCTGCAGCTCCATTAATTTTCTCCCCTCTAGTAAGCTGTGCATGCATGGACAGTGCAGTGCAGCCATAAGTGTTTACATTTGGTGGTCCACTTTATGCTGCCCTGTAGGCCACTGAAATGCTCCTCAACCATGTTCAGAGGCAAAAAAACACTTTGTAGACCTCAGCCTCTCCTTTCCAAGGGGCCAGGGAATGAAGATATTGGCAGCCATAGCTACAGGAAACACACTAATCACCATGGACTGAACCCCACCAGGGCCACTGATCTGGGACACTGAGGGGCAGCGATGGGGCTGTAGACTTCAGGTAAGCCAAAGATGGAGGGTGATGGCTTACATACTCCCCCCTTCCTTTAAATCTTGGCAAGACACTATCTCAATCTTAATTATGTCCAAAGATCAAACAAGTGACAATATAACATAATCATAGTTCGAATAACATTTCTGTCTGTACAAACAATTGCTTACCATCAACCATCAATTATTTCAAAAACATCAATATTATTTAGCTTGTCTTACTAGACATCAGCATTCTCCCTATTAGTTATGCATCAGTTCTAACATCTATAAACTTATTGACAGCACATTTGCCATCAGTTTTGACCTAGTTAGACATACTAGCTGTACACTTTCCAACCTCTGCATGCATTTCAGTACGGTAGAGGCCAACAATGGGCACTGAATTAACAATAGGCACCATATACTTGTGCACCACTTGGATAGGAACTTCAGAAGAGGCACCAGGGGCATCATAAGTTAGTTTTCTGGTTTGTTTACAGGCACTGCTAGACTTATGGGGAACTACTGCTTCTTCCATAGGGGTAGGGTGTGCACTGCCTACTCCTGGCTCTGTGTACAGCCCCAGGGTCTGGTCTGGAATAGCAGGCACTAAATCAGTCTCAGTGGAAGAACCCTCCACTATTGCCTCTACAACCATATCCGCAAAAGGAACTTTTTGCTCTCCAACCAGGTTTGTATGTGGTATCAACAGTTCTGCATTAGGGCTGACCCATACAGTACATAGAGTCTGTCTCTTCATACCTGCTTATGGCCAATCTAAATGGGTCACTATGTCTCTAGCTACTTCTCCAGGAGGTTGATGCCAGTATATTTCCTCATCCTCCTCATTGTTTGCACTGTCAGTTGGGTCCATCTGTATAACTGGTTCATTGCACAATTCTGGGTCAGGCATGATTCTTGCCATCTGTTCTCTGGCTCAGGTTCTGTTTCAAGTTCTGGCAGGTCTTGGCCCAGGCTCTGTCACAGTTGCTGGAATGGGCTTAAGCTGACCAATGGGAAGAAGGTGGTTATGGTAGACAGTTTTAACAATTCCTCTCTCATGTTCTTGATGGCTATGATACACAGGCAAGTCAGTTAACTTCTCAAGGACAACATAAGGTTCAGAAGATCAGCAGTGGGCTATTTTGTGCTTTCCACGGAGGTCAAGATTTCTGAGGAGAACTCTGTCTCCCACTTGTAAAACTTGATAGCGCATTTTCTCTTGTCATACCTAAGTTTATTTGCAGCACTGACTTTCCTGGCAGCTTCTGTGGCTAATTGATAGGCTTCTTTTAGTTGCTGTTTTAGGCGTTTTGCGTATTCAAGGTAAGACTGTCTTGAGGTTCCATCCACAGACACTCCAAAAGCTAGATCAAAAGGCAGATGGACTTCTCGGAGAAACATCAACAGGTATGGAGAAGCATCTGTAGCACTGTTTCTGGTACAGCAGTAGACGTGCACCAACCTGGGTATGTGCCGGCTCCAATTTCTTTTCTGCTTGGGGTCCAGCATACCTAACATATCCAGAAAGGTACAATTAAACCTTTCAGGCTGTGGATCCCCCTGTGGATGGTAGGGCATGGTGTGTGACTGCTGGATGCCATGTGCAGTAAGAAATTATTTTACTAGCTGACTCTGACAGTTGGGCCCTTGATTGCAGTGAATACACTGTGGTACAGTATACCATAGTGAGTTATAAATTCCTTGAGTTTCTGCACAACAGTCCAATCTGTCTGATTCTTTGTTGGATAGGCTTGGGCATATTGGATATAGTGATCAATGATGACCAAAATGTGACTATAACCTTTACTATCTGGTTCCAGTGAAAAAAAGTTCATACATACCAGTTCCATAGGTTCACTGGTTTTAATATTCACAAGGTGTGCTGCTTTTCTGGGTAAAGTCTTTCTCTGGACACATCTGATACAATTCTTGCAGTGTGTTTCCACATCAGATACCATTCTGGGCCAATAGAATTGGCTTTGCACGGGGTTTAGGGTACACTCGAATCATAGAATCTGAGGTGCCCCATGTCATCATGAAGTATTTTTATTTTTTATTTTTAGTTATTGTAAAATCAGAATTACAACCTTTGAGCTAAAAACTCATTTACAAAGAATCCTCATCAAACAGAGGGTGGGGGAACATCAAGTACATGGACAGTGGAGAAAAACAAAACAGCTAGAAGGCATTGTCAGTTACAGTACACTTCATTAAAAGGCTAAACAGCATTACAAATAGAAGGATGGGGAGAGACAGAATACATTGCAAAAGCAATCACTTAATTACATAATACAGAGGAAGATAGTCCCATAACATATTAGGTGAATAAAGTGCAGATCCCAACTATACAAAGTATGAGAATTCCCAGAATGCAGTTATAGAGCTAATAAATGTGACCACGACAAGTACAGCCATTAAGGGAGAATAGGCTACAGGCTAGACGGGTGCGGCGGAGAGCACAGTGGTGGGTGATAGCTTAAGGATCAGGGTTAAGTGGGTGTGGAGGTGGGGGGTATGGAGGAGGGCTAAGTTGGTGAGGGGGTGGGGGAATGGGGACCAAGGGGTGGGTAGGTGGGAATTAGCGGGAGAGTCTTAGGAGCCATGGGTTGTCGCAGCCAAGCCATATCGAAGGACAACTTTGCAATACTTCCAGGCAATACCAGATGATTACAGGAGACCATTGTTTTAGGGTCTTGGGCAGCTCAGAAAAGCAGTCCATCCTTTAGGGTAACATCCTCCACACTTTCAACAAAATTGGAACATCAGGAGATGATCATTTAGCACTTTATCTGGGCCTTCTCCACTTTGTAAAGTTGAGATCACCCCTCTCAATCTAAAATCTTGCTGCTGTGACTGATGTCCAAACCCTTAAAGTTGTAATAGGCTTCAGGTATAACATCAGGGTGGGCCCCCATTGCATTATTGGCCCTGGAGTGACAAACAGGCATCTCGCTATCAGCATCAACAAATTTTGCACACACAGCTTTCATAGCTGTAGGGATCATACACGTCCACTAGTTCTCACCTGGTGGGTGAGGTCTGCAAGACAGGGCATCAGCATCTGTATTGCTCACGCCCTTCCGATACTCTAGGGTAGCCATACATGAAGACATCCAATGGTGACATGCTGCATCCAACATAGCTGTTGTGTTGACATAGGTAAGGGGTTTGTTGTCAGTCCTTACCAAACATTTAACACCATAGAGGTAGTCATGAAACTGATCTGTGACAGTCCATTTTAAAGCTAAAAATTTTAGTTTATGCAGTAGATAATTCTCTTCACTTGATGTCAGGCTCTGACTAGCAAATGCAGCTGATCTAAATCCCTCTGGATACTCTTGATGCAGTTCAGCTCCCAGCCCATCCATGCTGGCATCCATGTGCACAAAATAATGTTTAGTGGGATCAGTGAATGCCAAAAAAGGAGCTTCAGTGAGCCTCTTCATTTGTTTTCACAGTACTGACCCCATAGATCGCTATGGGTTCGTTAACCTTGTGGTACGTCTTTTGGGGTGTCTCTCTCCCCTTCTGCTTCTTGTAACTGGTGGGCGGATATCCCTGCAATGAATTCATAAGTGGTTGGACCATCTTGGAGAAATCCTGAACAACTCTCTTGTAATAACTGCAGAAACCAATGAAGACTGTAAGGTTTTCAAATTTTGAGGCCTAGGCCAGATGGTAAGAGCCTTGACCTTGTCAGGGTTGTTTTAGACTCATTCTGCTGAAACAATGTGTCCAACATACTTCACAGATGGCTGACAGAACTGACATTTGTTAGTTGACACCTTGAGTCCACATTCGTCAAGTCTGTCCAGTACCTTTATCTTGAATTCTTCATCTTCTTCTAGGGAACATCTGAAAACAATCAGGTCTTCCAGGTATACAATTACTTGTAGCAAATTCATGTCTCCCACAGCCTTTTTCCTCAACTGCTGGAAAGTGGCTGGTGCCCCTGATATACCTTGTGGCATCCGTTCAAACTGACGAAATCCCAGGAGCCGTGTTTTTCCATTGCCCAAATAGAAACATACAAACATAGACTTTGACAGCAGATAAGGACCGCTTGGCTCACCTAGTCTGCCCATTTCCCTATCTGCAGGATAAGCTGCAGATCCTAGTTAACCAACAGCTTATTTCTTCCTACCCCCACAAGAATTGCCATATGTCTGTCCCATACATTCTTGAATTCTCCTACAGTTTTAGACCCCACAACTTCCCCAGGAAGGTGGTTCCATGTGTCCACCACCCTCTCTGTGAAAAAATACTTCCTCATATTGCCCCTGAGATGTCCCCCCTCTATCTTCAAATTGTGTCCCCTTCTTCTTGCACATCTCTTTTTCTGAAAGATGCTACCCTCTTGCACTTTGTTGATTCCATTGAGGTACTTAAACGTTTCTGTCATGTCCCCCTCTCTCCCTCTTTTCCTCAAGGGTATACATATTAAGCTCCTTTAGTCTCTCCTTGTATGGCTTCTGTTGCAGACCCCGTGCCATTTTAGTTGCCATCCTTTGGATTGCCTCCATCCTGTCTGTGTCCTTGTGGAGATGGGGTTTCCAGAACTGGATGCAGTACTCCAGATGGGGTCTCACCAACTGTCTGTATAGAGGGATAACAACTTCATGTTTTCTACTGGTGATGCCTCTCCCTATACATTCCAATATTCCCTAGCCCTCCCTCCTGCCTTCTCACATTGCTTGCTAACCTTAAGGTCATCTGATGTGATTACCCCCAGATCCCTTTCCATTTTTGTTGTTGTTAGTAGCTCACCCTCCATTGTGTACTCTTTCCCTGGGTTTTTGTTTCCTAGGTGCATTATTTTGTACTTCTTTGCACTGAATCCAAGCTGCTATTCTTAACCATTCCTCCAACCTTGCCATGTTTCTTCTCATTCTTTACACCCCCCTTGTGTATCAACCCTGTTGCAGATCTTTGTGTCATCTGCAAAGAGGCATACTATTCCTTCCAGATCCTCTGCAATGTCACATATAAAGACATTAAAAAGGACTGGACCTAGTACAGAACCCTGCAGTACCCCACTAGTAACCCCCCTTTCTTCACTGTGGACTCTGTTTACTATTGCCTTCTCTGTCTTGTTGCCCAGTCATTGTTTTATCCAGGCTACCACCCTGGGATCCACTCCCAGGCTGGCTAATTTGTTTATTTATCTTTTGTGTGGGACTGTGTCAAATGCCTTGCTAAAGTCTAGGTAGGCCATGACCACAGCCCTCCTGGGCTACTACGTTGGTCACCCAATCAAAGAAATCGATTAGCTTCATCTGACATGACCTTCTCGCTGTGAATCCATGCCACCTTGGGTCCTGTGCCCCACTGCCCTCTAAGTACTCAACAATTACCTTCCTTCAGAAGTGATTCCATCATTTTCCCTACCACAGAGGTCAAACTGACAGGTCTGTAGTTTCCTGCCTATGTTTTGCTCCCACTTTTGTGAAGGGGAATCACATCTGCCCTCCTCCCGTCTCCAGATAACACACCATCCTCCCATAATTTGTTGAAAAGGGTAGTCAGTGGTGTTACTAGTTCCCCCCTTAATTCTTTTAGAATTCTGGTGTGAATCCCATCAGGCCCCATTACTTTGTCCACCTTCAGTTTTAGGAGTTCTTTCAGAGCCCTTTCTTCTGTGAAAGGACTGGGATCGACAGCCTTATTCAGAGTGCTTCTATTAATCTTCAGCCATGGGAATCTGGTAATACCCACTACGAAGATCCAGTACAGAAAACCATCTGCTGCCGGGGAGGTGGGCCAGAGCATCTTACACCCTTAGTACCGTATACTGGCCTGTAATATTGCACTTGTTTAAAGTCTAGTAGTCAGTGCACAAGTGAACAGTCCTGTTCTTCTTATGGGCTATCACAATGGGGGATGCATAAGTGCTTCTGGATTCAGATATGATATGTTTGAAAACATCTTCCACATCATTTGGGGCCACTTACTTTGATCTCTCTCAAAATGGTGTGGTGTCTGTCAGCCTTATGTAATGCTCTTAACCTCAAGCACATCACTCATCAAGCTCATTGGTGAAAGAGACATTCACCCTTTCAGCTATCTTCTGTCTTAATTTCTGCTAGCATGATTCGGGTATTGGTAAGTCTACAAAACTGAACAAATTAGGATTACACTTTTTACTGGTGGCTTGCTTCAGAATTGCAAGGCATGCCACCTCTGCTCACTAGACATGTGCTAATGTCCATCCTTTCCAAATAGTCACTTCTTTGTCAGTCTCATTCAAGAGGACACTAATCTGCTGAACTCTGGCAGGTGTCCTGGGGACATGCACCACCCACCTCTGTACTATAAGGCTAGTTATATATACTTGCCATCAGATAGTGTGTCTACAAAGTAAGCAGGGCATCTATCAGGTGATTCAAATTCAATTTCCCCCATCACCTGGTACTCAGCACCTGGGTATAAAACAAAGGTCAGGCATCTTTTCTGCAAATCACCCCCACTTTCTCATCTTCAGTCCCTGACTTACTAGATGGTGATTCTTTTTTATAGACACTTCAGATCCAGGGGTGTACTGTATCTGCAGGCAGTGTATGGACTGCAGACCCTCCATCTCATAGCAGAGCTGAGCAAATCACTAAAACATATTGGAGTCGGTACCAATCAATACTGGTGTCTCACCTTTCATTCTGGTATTGGAACACACCAGGACAATAACTTCCACTGGGGCCTGGTAACACTTTGGAGGAATTCTATTTGAATGACAATGTACCCCCAGTACAGGTAAGGCTGGTCACCTACTCCTCAGTCCTTCCAGTGGTTGTAATGGCAAGTGACTCAAATGTTTCGGTACCAGTCTTCAAATATATGTTACCTGGGCACCACTGTTGAGTAGCACCATGCAATCCACCCCTTCAGTCTTGGCTAGGACCCTGACAGATGATCTTATTAGTCTGGGGGGAATACTGAGGCCAGTAACATTAACTGGTTGTATCTGTTTTATGGAGCATTCTTGATTCGGGACTTCGGTTCACCATTTCACTGGGTCCCTCTGACAATTCCCTACATGCTTTTCTTTTAACAGCTTTTGTACCACCAAAGCAAAATTCTCAGTTTTTTTACAGTATCTTTGTGTGTCCATCTTCACCACATCGGTAACAGAAAAACCCATTAATCAGAGCAGTATTTACTTTCTCAGTTTCTGGTGGGTCAGAATTTCATCCAGTGTAGTGTCTCCAACCCACTGAGGACACAATGTCTCTCTTTGAGGTAGTTCTCTGGGACCCCTTAGTGTGACCACCTGTTCAGTAAGGTGTTTTATTTGTCTTTTCAAATCTTCTGTTTCACTGTTGTCTTGTCCGGACAAGGGGTTTTCCAGAGGAGTCTCTATTTTCCTCAGGGGTGATGCCCTTAGGCTTTGCTGTGCAGCTCTATCCTCGTTCTCTCAGACCTCATGCATCAATTCACCAGAGGAAGGGGGATTACTCAGCCGTTCCTCTAATCGCAACTTCATCAGAAGCATTTCTGAGTATCCAGCTCCCTCTAGAACTTATTCCACCTGCAGCCTATTCATGTCTTGGGCAGTCACAGCTCCCTTATGGTAATCTCTTTGTATCGGTTCCTTGAGATGTATCAAATATTCGGACAGCTTCTCACCTTATTATTGCACTGTCCCGTGCAGCTATCTCAGGACGTGTGTGCCACTGTGAGTACTTCCCAACATGCCTTCCAGTGTATTGAGGTACATCTGGGCAGTAGCATCAGGTCGGGTAGCTTGCAAAGCTCCAATGCCATCCATAGTGGGGTCCTCTCAAACTCTTCCACAGCCAATGCTCTTCTTAGCGTCAGAACACTGGGGATCTTACAACATAGGAGTGGCCTGACCCATCCATGTTTGAAAATCATCTTCTCTGCATAGCAGAGGTTTTCTCCTGGAAAAGGTTTTAGCCTTGATTAAGATCCAGTCCCTTTCCCCGGTGCCCAAGCAGTAAACCAAGCTGGGGGTTCATCAGGGTGTGTGACACTGACTGATTTATACAGTTCTTGCACTTCCTGAGGGGTATTCCTCTCCGATTTCAACCACAATTCATATTTCACTTTAAAGTCTTCTGCGACAGAGGTACAGTGTGGAATTTTTTGGCACTGTTATGAGTCACAAGAGTCCATGGTGATCCATCCTCCCATAGGGAGAAAGTGGTGGGTAGCTTGATAACATCAGTTTCAGCATCACCCTTGCTCAAGACCTTACACTGTTACTATTATGGTCATAACTTAATCCTTGAACCTTCAAATTGTCAAAACATTCCAATGTCAACAGTTCATCAACAGTTCTGGATCTTTTTGTACCTTTTATAAATCCCTGTCACTAAAAGGGCTTTTTTACAATCCAATTGCTCTCCTCAGCACCAATTTTCTAATTCATGGAGTGCCATTTTTCTATTTCCAATAGCTCTGGGCAAGTTTGTGGGACTATCCTTCTGCTTTTCAGGGATCAGTTTTGGGGGTACCTGTGTGGGGTGTTGGAGGATCCCAGCAGTGCCTCCACTTTGTAAGACCCCCTTGACTCACTTTGGCTGTTCCGGGGCCCTTCGGTCTCACCTGGACACACTTCTCAAGGGGGCTGTCCTGGGTTCACTGATCTGCAGGATACACAAGAGAAGAATGGCATGGTGCCTCCACCTGGGGAAGAGATATGGGATACCTGTTGGATAGATGCCAGGTTATCACCCCCCCCAGGGAAACACAGTGACTGCCCCCACAGTTGTTTCCCCACACAATAACAGTACACACTTTGAAAAAGGCAGCAATATTTAAATGTAACATAAACCAACTTCACTTTTAATATAGGGAGGAGTAAACAGGGAAAATAACGCATAATGCATTGCAGAAACAATGGTACCCCCTGTTGTCCCAATAGCTCCCCCCCCATGAGTGCACCCAGCTTTTTGCCCAAATGGCCATTAATGATACAATCAGTTGATTGCAGTTAGTACTACACTGGGTGCTGGTGACCTGTCAGTGATGCTGGGTGCTGATCCGAGATGCCAGAATGCTGGGAGAGTAAACAGCCTCTGACTCAGTACTCTCGTTGGTGCCCAATAGAATTCAAATACCGCAAATGTTGACTTTTCTGCCTGGGCTTATCTTGGCAGTTGCTGCACTCCTGCCCCAGGACTTAATCCCCTTGTCCTAACTAGCTAGCTTACTAAAATGCAGAAAACTCCTTGGAGCTGCAGCTCAGAGGTACAATTTGGAGCTTCAGGGTGTTTGAGGAATCCTTTTCAAATGGTACTGTTTTGGTATCACAGCTAGTGGTGCACCACTGCCATGAAATGTGGGGAAACAGCAGCTGACTGAAAAACTGAAGAACACTGGACTTCACCTGTCAGCACTTTCCAAACTTTACCTCTAAAGCCTTTGTATGCAGTGTTCACCTGACAGGTCTCTCAACATCTTCTTTTCTGGTGGTCTTTCTGGTGACATAGGGGACTGGGCAAGCTAAAGGTCCCCTGCACGTGTCTACTTGGCACACAGCTTCTAAAACACACTTGAAGGTGGGCTTTGGCTCAGTCTCTAGCCCCAGCTCACACAACTTCTCTTACTGGAAACAGATAGGCAGTCACTAAACACTTGCCCCTCACCAGAGAGGGTGGGGAACAACTTATTCAATCACTCTCTCTGTTCAAGCTACAGAACTCCAGTACTTCTATTCTCAGGCAACCAAATTCCAAATTCTATCTTATATGCTGCAGAGCTCTGATCTCTCTGTTCTCTGGCTGCAAACTCCAGATTCTGTATTGTCAAGCTCTCACTCTTGCTTTCTCTCTCTCTCTCAGGCTGCCAGCTATAACTTGTAACTTTGCAAAAGCTGTCTACTTCTGTTCCTAGCTTTCCTCTACTCTTCGCTAGTGCTATGTATCTCTGCTGATCTCTGGGGCTAAATAGACCAATGGGCTTGAGGTGCAGGCCTTTGGGCTGAGTAGACCTTAGCAGCCTCTCCTCCTCGAGTATCTCTCTGCATCCTTGTTTGGTGGGCTTGCAGTCCCTGATATAGTTTTCTCACAACCCTTTCTTGATTGGTGGCAGCACTTTCCAGGCTTATTGATTGCCCCTTGACATTTGCCCAGTGACCCTCATGCTGCAGAGTCCTCTGTGGCCTCCATTATTGTTTACATTCTGTGCCAGATTCTTTGGCCCTTATATATTTATCATTTGCCCTTGCAGTAGCACAAAACCACGTTCCCTATGCCCGGAGGCATTTTCATGCTGATCCCCAGCTCTTCTGCCTGCCCTGGAGCCAGGGATAATATTTAATAGTGACTGCATGGCCAAGTATGCCTTTGGAGCTGCAGTTCCTTTAATTTTCCCATTTAGCTGGCCACGCATGCACAGCTGGAGCAGTTCAGCCATCTCTTTTTAGATTTGGAGATCGGCTTTACGTTGCCCTACGGACCATTGAAATACCCCCCCAACCAAGCCCAAAGGCAAAAAAAAAAACTTTGTGGACCTTGGCCCCCTTCTTGCCATGGGACCAAGGAACAAAAATATTGGTGGTCACAGAGAAAGGAACACACGGGGCACCATGGCCCAGATCCCAGCAGGGCCACTGATAGGGGACACAGTAGGGTAGTAATGGGGCCGTAGCCCTCAAGGTAAGCCCCAGATGGGGGTGGAGGGTGGAGGCTTACACCAGTCTCTCTTCATAGGACCTATGTTACTGACCCATGATCATCTTGGTTCTTTACTTTGGACTCTATTCAGCAAGCTGATGTCTTTCTTCTGGTATGGATGCCAATGCCTTACCCCATATTCTAAATGTGGTCTTACCATTGATCTGTACAAGGGCAAAATGACCTTACTCTGCCTACTACTGAATCCCCTGGCTATACATCTCAATATCCTCTTTGCATTTACTGCTACTTTATAGCACTGCATGGAGCGTTTCAGGTCTCTAGTAATCACCACCCCTAGATCCTTTTCTTCCTCTGAAGCAGCTACCCGGACCCCCCAGGTAATACTGAATCCTAGGATTTCTGGCCCCAGTATGCATCACTTTGCATTTTTTGGCACTGAAGCCAAGTTGCTACAGTAGCAGCATAGCTCATAAGCTGCTACAATGAAACAAAATGTGCTCAGTGCTAGGGTGAAACAAAACAACTGTCCAAAGAGATTGGGGAGATGGACTACAATAATTCCTTGTCAAGGCCTATTCAGAGTCAGCAATTCCTTTTGTCTATAGATTTAAATGTTGTGGTATAAAAAGGATACAGTTGTGCAGGAGAGGATGTGAGTTCAGTTCATTACTTCTGCAAAGAAATAAAATCGGCTCCTTTCTTAAAGCAGCAGTACTAGATATAAAATTGGATCTTTTACATTTTGTTTCCTGTGCTCTGTTGAGCATTTACCTGGTAATCTTTTGTGTTTTCTCTATACTATTGTCCCATAATTCACTCCATTTTTCTTGGTTTTTGTTTACATTTGTCCCACCCGCCATGTTGAACTGGAACCCTCTCTGCCAACCACACATGCACATGACTCGCAGCACTGCACAGGGACAGCATAAATATGCAGCACAGGGTCCAATAGAAGTAAACAAAAGACATGATGCGAGGTGGGGGGGGGAGTTCGGCTGCAAATTAGGAAGTAGCCATATTTACTGTGGATCCACAACAATAGAGATCAATTTTAAATATGTAGAAAACGAAAGATCATTAGAAAAAATATTTACAGATATGGAAACCTGAACTATGGCTGCATGCTTCTAGGTTAAAAACAGAATTTTGATAGTCACTTACTGATTATCTAGTACTGCTGCTTTAAGGAAATGTCTTTGGTACCTTTACACTGTTATCATTTTTTTATTGTTTTGTGATTTGAATTTTATATTTCAAAACAGAGTTCTGCAGGAGTCTCCCTGCATAGGTTATTCATTCTCACTTAATTTTGGAAAAAACAATTTGCATTATATAATGTGGCATCCAGTGACAAAAAGAAGCAACATTCAATAGCAAACATCAGATGAAGGGGTCTGAGTTTGTAAGCTCCAATGAAGTCATAATACTCAAAAAGTTATCACTCCATTCTGTAGTCAGAAAAAAACATTTTCCACTCACCCAAAGACTAATTCAGTGCTTCAAAACTTTATTTGGTTGTGGAAAAATATTTTAAGTGTAGCACCATGACTTCAAGAAGTGAAAAAGATCATTGCAATCTAAATCAGTCAAAGTCAATTGCTGTGGAAGGCTGGGTCCTTCCCTTTGAGTTGTAAATTGCCACAGCTGTTGCAAGAAATTATTTTTGCACAAATGAATGATATTCTTTTTTTTTTTTTGGCTCCTTCCCATGCTCCCATCCCACCTCTCCTTCTGGCCAGCCAAGGTCTCACTACCTGCACTCTCACCCTATCCCCTTCCACCTATCTCATATCTGCAGCCATCCCGGAGGTAGTCCAGTGTATCCCTACACCAGAAGCATTCCCCTCCTCCAAGGGGAAAGGTGCCACAGCAGGGGACCAGCACACTAACTATTCGGTCCCCAGGACCAGCTGAGGTGGCTTCAGAGGCATTCGGGTACTCATGCAGGATAGGATCCAGCAGCCATCATCTGACAGGCCTGGGAGCAATATTTTCTGTTTACTCCCATGGGTGTAATGTGTCAGACGTCAAGGCGTCAGCCGACGTCCACCATGCCCGCTTGCACTGATGCTCACCGAAATGTTGCACCCCTGGCCTCCACCAGGAGGTGGCAGACAGTGAGCTGCATCCCCTCCCTCCCCCCAGGAGAAGGTGAGCAGTCATTGGATGCTCTGGCCTTCTCCCCCTGGCTGGTCCTCCAGCAACCCAGGTCCATTTCTGAACTCGGGTCACAGGTGTCACAAGTGGAAATCCAACCACTGTGCTGATGGGCCAGCTTAATTAATGATGTTCTGATACATTGTATTAGTCTTGGAGTTAGTAGAAAACTTGTTTGAGAAAATATGATTTTTTTCCCCAAAATATCGAATGTATTGAAATGATTTTGAGTTATCATGTCTCTGGGGTTGAAATTAGTAGTGCTGCTGTATTTGATGCTTCATCTCATGCCAAATTGATGAGTATGCCAACATCTATAACTGTGAGGACAGTTTCATTCTGATACAGTGTTATTCTAATAACACATTAATGTGGTCCAGTTAATATTGCTTTGGGATAGCCCATAATTATCAATTTTGATCATTTTTCAAAGTAAGTACCCAATCAAGTCTATGGTGCACAATACCCTAGTTGTTTCAGCAGAGACCAGGAACCATATATCTGATGTATAATTTGTGTTGTGCTGACACTTATGTTCTCCCTGGTGCTTTATGATTATTTTAGCATATTTTTCTACAAGCTTTTGCATACATTAGTCAGCCCTCACTGAAGTTCATTTTGTGCACTGTCATTATAATTGATTACTGTGCTGTATTTAAGACCGAAAAACAATGACATTGCGGTGTGTTGAGCAAATACATGAAAGAAGTCTAATCAACTCTACTTTTGTTGGACTCTTCTTTGTGTGGCTATTTCCCCCGGGTAAGTGCCGCGACTGGTGTTTGGTTGCTGTATTTAAAACTTGGCATGAGTGTTGGGCAGACATTCCTGAGGAAGCATAGACATATGAAACCAGTTGGGGCATTGTTTGTTTGTTTATTCAAGGTAATAACCAACTGAGTAAAAAACTCATTCGCAATGGTAACCTTTACAATAATACAAAATACACTTCAATACTCAACATAATAAATGCAATCAAACAACAATCATCAATACAAAGACATAAAGAATAAAAAAAACATTAATAACAATTACAAGGTTCCTGTAGAGATATCAGGTGTCTTCTTAGATGGGATGTTGATAAGAGCTTACCAATCTTTTGCTTATAGTCATGAGGAAGGCTATTCCAACATATTGGAATATAGTTACTAAACAAATATTGGGAACATTTCATAGAAACATAGACTTTGACGGCAGATAAGGACCACTTGGCCCACCCAGTCTGCCCATTTCCCTACCTATTAGATAAGCTGCAGATTCTAGTTAACCAACAGCCTACTTCCTGCAACCCCCCCACTACAATTGTCTTATGTCTGTCCCATGCATGTTTGAATTCCCCCACTGTTTTAGACCCCACAACCTCTCCAGGAAGGCGGCTCCATGTGTCCACCACTCTCTCCATGAAAAAGAATTTCCTCACATTACCCCTGAGCCGTCCCCCTCTAACTTTAAATTGTGCTCCCTTGTTCTTACACCTCTTTTTCTGAAAGACGCTACCCTCCTGGACTTTGTTGATTCCCTTGAGGTACTTAAAAGTTTCTATCATGTCCCCCCATCCCTCCTTTCATCAAGGGTATACATATTAAGTTCTCTCAGTCTCTTTTCATATGGTTTCTGATGTAGACCCTGCACCATCTTAGTTGCCCTCCTCTGGGCTGCTTCCATCCTGTCTATGTCCTTGCATAGATGAGGTCTCCAAAACTGCACCCAGTACTCCAGATGGGGTCTCGCTAACTGTCTGTATAGAGGGATAACCACTTCCCTTTTTCTACTTGTGATGTCCCTCCCTATGCATCCCAGTATCCCCCTGGCTCTCCTTACTGACTTCTCACATTGCTTACCCACCTTTAGGTCATCTGATATGACTACACCCAGATCCCTTTCCATTATTGTTGCCGTTAGTACCGCTCCTGCTATTGTGTACTCTTCACCTGAATTTGTATTTCCCAGGTGCATTACTTTGCACTTCTTTGCATTGAATCTAAGTTGCCATATGTCTGACCATTCCTCCAACCTTGCCAAGTCCCTTCTCATCCTTTCTACCCCCCCTTGTGTATCAACTCTGTTACAGATCTTTGTTATATCTGCAAAGAGGCATACTTTTTCTTCCAGACCCTCTGCAATGTCACCTATAAAGATGTTAGAGAGGACTGGACCCAGTACTGAGCCCTGAGGTACTTCACTAGTAACCCCCCTTTCTTCAGAATGTGTTCCATTAACTATTACGATCGGTGTCCTGTTGTGTAGCCAGTTTGCTACCCAGGCTACCACCCTGGAACCCACTCCCAGGCTGGCTAACTTGATTATTAATCTTTTGTGCGGGACTGTGTCAAATGCCTTGCTAAAGTCTAGGTAGGCCATATCCACAGCCCTTCCTTGGTCTATTACTTTGGTCACCCAGTCAAAGAAATTGATTAGATTCATCTGACATGACCTTCCTGCTGTGAATCCATGCTGCTTTGGGTCCTGTGCCCCGCTGGCCTCTAGGTACTGAACAATTCTTTCTTTCAGAAGTGATTCCATCATTTTCCCCGCCACTGAGGTCAAACTAACAGGTCTGTAGTTTCTTGCTTCTGCCTTGCTCCCACTTTTGTGAAGGGGAATCACATCTGCCCTCCTCCAGTCCTCAGGTACCACCCCATCTTCCCATGATTTGTTAAAAAGTGTGGTTAGTGGTGTCACTAGGTCCTCCCTTAGCTCTTTTAGGATTCTAGGGTAAATCCCATCAGGCCCCATTGCTTTGTCCACCTTGAGTTTTAGGAGTTCTTTCAGAACTCTTTCTTCTGTAAATGGACTGGCATCAACCCCACTACCCAGAGTGCTTCTACTGTTTGGTTTGGGTAACTCCTCCTCTTCTTCTTTTGTGAATACTGAGCAAAAGTATTCATTCAGTATCTCTGCCTTTCACTGTCTCCCTCTGCCCACCTCCCCTCTCCTTCTTCACTATCCCTCCCTTAACCTTTCTATGCTCCCTAATGTACCTATAAAAGGTTTTATCCCCCTTCTTAACAGAGTTGGCTATCTTTTCCTCGGTTTGGGCCTTTGCTTTTCTGACTGCCTTCCCCACTTCTTTCTGCTTTAATTGATACAGTTCCCTGTCATGCTCCGTCTGTGATTCCTTATACTCTTTGAATGCAGCCTTTTTCTCCTTAACCTTCCCTGACACCTCTTTTGAGAACCATAGTGGTTTTTTATTCCTCTTTGTTTTCTTTATTTGGTTCACACAAAGGCTTGTTGCCTCCATGATGGCAGTTTAGATTTTTCTCCATTGTTCTTCCACCCCTCCTTTCTGGCCATTTGCTAATGCATTCCTCAGGTATTCACCCGTTATGCCAAAGTCAAAAGTCCAGTATCCTTGTCTTTGTATGGCTTGTCTCCATGGTTGTGTTTATTGTGAAGCACACTGCGCAGTGGCCACTTGTTCTCAGATGTCTACTGACTTCTAAATCTGTGATCCTCTCTCCATTTGAGAGTACCAGGTATAATATTGCTCCCTCCTGAGTGGGTTCCACCACTAGCTGCCTAAGGCATGCCCCCTGTAGGGCATCAAGAATGACTCTGCTCTTGGATGTGGCTGCAGTCCATGCCGCCCAGTTAGGATCTGGCATATTCAGGTCCCCCATCAACAGTATATCCCCTTTTTCAGCCATTTTGAGAATGCCCTCTATCATTTTCTTGTCCATTTCCTTCCCTTGAGATGGGGGTCTGTATACAACTCCTGTGCGGATTGTGATGCCATTCCCTGTCTCCAAGGTGACCCAGAGTTCCTCTTGTCCTCCCCCTTTACTTTTTAGTTCTGTAGCTTTGATCCCTTCCCTTATGTAGACAGCTACTCCACCTCCTCTTTTACCCTCCCTGTTCCTTCTGTAGATTGTGTACCCTGGTATGTTGATATCTCAGTCATGGTTCTCCGTGTACCATGTTTTTGTGACTGCCACAATATCCAAGTGTTCCTCTTCCATCAGAGCTACTAGCTCTGGAAGCTTGTTTCCAAGACTACGGGCATTGGTACTCACTGCCCTCCATTTAATGTTGGCTTTATCCTTTTTTACCCCATCCCTGCTTTTATTGCCCTTGTCCATTTTTCCATTTTCCCCTGTCCTGCCCTCTGTCAAGCTGTGTACCTCAGTGTTTACCCTACTACCTGCCATGTTATGTGGGGAGACTTGAACTTTCCTGTTTCCTATCAGCACCTCCCCCCTTGGCTAGTTTAAAAGCTTGCCATGGAAGCCTTTAAACCTGTCACCTAGGATTTTACAAGGGGGACAACTATATCCATAACAACTTGACTTCTCAATGTCAATTCAACACTTCTAAAGGAAAATCTATTCTTTAGATATTTAGGGATGAAACCCAGCCCACATATATAAGCAAACAGCTGTTTATGTATCATTCTTCACCTACTTAATGATAACCAACCCAATCTTTCATAAAGTTCACAATGATGAGTAAGTTTTGGACACCTGAGAATCAGTCTGGCAAGATGATTAACTAGAACATCTAACTTTGTTATTCGATCCCTAGTAGCTCCGTCATATAATATGTCCCCATAATTGATTAAATGGAAAATCTGCATCTTAACTATAAGGTCCATTGTCACAGAATCTAAACAATTTTTGTTCCTAAACAGGAAACCCACATGCTTGTTAACCTGGGAGATCAAATTATCTACATGCAGATTTCCTGACCCATAATTATCTAACCAAAATCCCAAATATTTATATTGATTAACTAACTCTAACCCCTCCCCTCTATTATTCACAGTTTCCAAAATCAAGTCATCTTTCCGTTTCATAGAAGACCCAAACAACATGCATTTAGTCTTTGAGGAATTAAGTTTTATCTTCGAGTTGACAAAGTACTCTTCCATATTGTTAAAACATTTCTGCAGTGTATGTTGCATTACTGAAACTGATTCATCTGAACAGTATAAAATGGTGTCATCAGCATACAGGTGGTAACGAGAGGCCCCCACATAATGCCCAAGATCTTTCAAGTATACTAAAAATAATAAAGGGCCCATAACTGATCCTTGGGGCACTCCTCTCCGCACCACCTGCACTGCCGACACAGTTCCATTTACAACTGTTACCTGCCATCTATCAGAAAGATAGGTGATAAACCAATCCAAAACTGAATGGCTCATCCCTACCTCAGACAGTCTCATGAGCAAATTCTGATGATCAACCATGTCAAAAGCCCTGGAGAGATCAACAAGAATTGCACCAGTATAACATTGGGCATCAATTGCCCTGCCGATCTCATCCAGGACCTCCGACAAGGCCATTACAGTGCCATTGGACCTCCGAAAACCTGACTGGTATGGATCCATCAGTTTTTCTCTTTCCAAATACTCCATCAACTGTCTTGTCAACCGTTTCTCCAACAACTTACTAATCAGAGGTAATATAGATATAGGTCTATATTTGGACAATCGGCCAGGATCACCCCCCTTAAAAATGGGGATGATTCTGGCTGACATCCAACCTTCTGGGATACATCCCTCCACCATCGAGCAATTGAACAGGTAGGTTAATGGATACAAAACATGGTTGGCTGCGTATTTCAGCATCCTTGGAGACAAACCATCAGGGCCACTACTCTCAGAGACGTTTAGTTGCAATAAAATTTCTAGCCATGTGATTTTTCTGTGTCTTCTATGCCCATAAGTTCACAGTTAACTGTTCTGCTTTGACCATAACACAGCTATTTTGGAGTGATCTTCACTATCATTCTATGTCATTATAAAGGGACAATCCTTTGGCTGGAACTTAGCTCTGGTGAAATCCTTTGTGGAAGATGTTCACTGTCCAGATATTGCATGGTTTCAGATTCCCTACTCCAATTTGCTGTCAACACTGTAAATCCTGCACTGTTTGTTTGTTTGCCTGTCTGGATAAGCACTTCAATAGAGATGAAATAATTGACTTGCAGTATTTTTAGGGAGAATGTAAAGTAAACATAACTTTTCATATCTGTTTGTGCATATGCACAAACAAAACATCTTGGGACCACTGAGACAATGCAGAGGCAGGGGAAGCATGAACTGTAGCAGTCAATGCAACTCAACCTGCAAGAGGTGTATGAGTCAACACTCAATCCTGTCAAGGCTTCTACTCACATTACTTTGCTGGCTGATGAGCAGAAACTTCTCACATAGGAAAAGATAGTTGCACTTATTACAATGCAGCTGTATCCTTTCACATTGATGCCATCAGGCAGCAAAGAAGCATTCCCTCCCACCTGAGCAAGCTTTGTACCAACAGTGGGTCCTCAGTCCTGCCACCGGTATCCTCCCTACCATCCCACCCAGCTTTTAATAAGTCTGGTGATCCAGTGCCAAACTTCCCTGCCTGAAAATACAATAACATCCCCAAATTCCAACAATTGGGTGCTCAAGTATTCCAATGGAAACCACAACAAGCTCCTCCCCACCAAAGTATGGCAGTTAGGTGCCCAACCCAGCCATTGGAAGCCACAACAATCCCCACCACCACCAACGTACAGCAGTTGGGTGCCCATCACCATTGCCAGAAACAACTACTCCCTCTGCTACCACCGAGGTCTGATGATCAGGTGCCCAACCCTGCTGCTGGAAAATGGTAAACCCCCCAACAGCATACAACACTGAGCTTCCTACTGTCAGTGCCCCCAAGCCACACTACTGACACTGGGGTGCTCAATCCCCAGTATCTTGCCTGCCAATTAAAAAAACTCCTCATCGTCATCTTGTTATCCATCAATTGATGTGTTCTGCCCCCCTTAACCCTCTGAGCCCCCTCTCAACAGCTACAACCCCACACCTCTCACTTATTTATTCATTCAACTGCTAAGACAACCATTGGATGTTCTGCCATTCCAAAGCCTGACAGTAAGCTTACTGAAAAAAAGCTAAGTTCGGTTAATATCTTTTTAATGCGTTTTGAACTTTCACTCATAACTTTGTAATTTTTTAACATTTTTGCCCGAATTTTCAACATAGCTTTCTGTTTACCCCATGTCAACAACAAGGAAGGTGCAATACCACAAATCCCCTCTGCAACATGTTTTCCCAGTTCCCCATGGAACCCCCTTTTGGATAAGATTTAATAAATGTCACTAGTTTTGAGCATATGATGGGATCATGGAAAGAATATGCTGAAAATTAGGCATCAAAATGTAAAAAAAGATGACGTTATGAAGAAACACTGATCAATGTTTACTTATAACATTGTAATTGTTGTAGATTATGGCCCCAAATTTTCAATATAGTCCTCTTGTTACCCCACCACATTAACATTACAGTTGTCATGTTTTAAATCCCCTCTGAAACATGTTCCCACAGTCACTCTGTAGAAACACTTTTCAGATGGGACTTTAAAAATTCCTTATGTCTAGCTCATAATTTGGGGTCACAAAAAGACAATGTTGAAAATTTAGGGTCAAAAGGTCAACAAACAAAGCAAAAAAAAACTACAAATGTAAAGGAACAAACCAAAAACCATCCAACTCTAGCTGCAAAAAGTTCATGTGATGAAGGGGGGATGCTATAAACACAGCAGGCAGAGAAATTAGTAACACAGTCATACCTCACCTTCACCCTTGTGAAGCCAACACTGAATGGGCCTTTACTTGTTCTCACAGCTAAAAATGTTCAATGAACAGGAAGAGTCTAAAATGTTCTGCACAGCTACTGTTTGCAGTTATTAGCTCTTGCACCCAGTATAGCTGTCTCATGCAAGTGCAACCAAGAATGTGATTGCTCGTCTGTTTGACACAAGGAAAAGCATATAGTTCAGCCATGGCTTAGATTTTCAGGAGACCTGATCCTAATAATTTCTATTAAAAATATAACTGCTAAAACGGCCTTGTAAAAAAAAAATACCACATGATAAAACACTTCAAGAAACAGTTAATTTAGTCCTTATTCAACTTTAAAAAAACAGCACCTTTCATCTGGCACTGAATCTGATGAAACTGCTGTAGGAGATGGACAGCACACAAGAACGCTCAGAGCACATTAAACAGTGGCTGACTCAAGCTGCTAAAACTGTCAGTTCGTAATGTGAATCGGGCATCCTCGCATCTGAAAAGAGAAAACTTACAGGCTACCCCCAACTATATCAGTCCTGCTTCCTTGACCACAGATGGTGTTGGACAGTTAGATTCATTTCCTGCTTTTAAAAATTTTATTAAAAGATAGTTCAAAATTAAAATTAACAAATAAATATAAGAGAAACCCAATAAAATGGATGGTTGCAGCTCAGAGTAGCTTAAACATTTTTATAAAATAGTAGTTCAATACACGAGCTCTTTTGCTTCAACCAAATACATTTTTAAACAAATTACAGTAGATCTCTAATAATATGCTCACACACCAAGATTTAAGAGACTAAAAACAGGATTTTATTGAGCTCTGGAACAGGTCTTGTAAGGGACTAGAGATGATGTAATATAACAATCAGACAGTGTTTTAGACAAAATGGCAAAAACTAACAAACCCAAGTTTGTAGTGCTAAACCCTTTTGCACGTGATCTTTGATTTGTAGCAGGCCTCTTCTCAGAGATCTTACATGGCACTCTCAGCTCCTACACACAATTGTCTGTGTGGCCTACTGTACTGTACTGTTAGGCTTCTCAGCTTTCCACAATAGCAGATCCCCAAAGTTTTGCAAGGCACTTCATACACTTAACTATTAAACACAGTTTACCTTCTGGGTACCCAGTATCAAATCATCTCTTTTTTTTCTGGAATGTTTGGGTACCCAGGTGAAACACATAGTTACAAGCTTGAAATCACAGTGTCTGGGATCTTGCATTGGTGTACTTAAAGTGATTTTCTGAGATTTTACAGATGCCTTTTTCACATTGTATGCCATTGCCACCCATGCTTCAGATGTTGAAGCTGCTATTTGGTTTGTAAAAAAAATCTGTCATAGTCATTTTTTTAACATTTTATTAGCACTTTGTCCTCTAGTTTTCTGTGTGTGGCCACACCCCCAGAATGATGTCATACAAGAGCACTGTCAATGTTTTTTATATTGCACCAATGAAGTCTAGGTCAATTATAAAGTTGATTTAAATGATCGTTACTCAGTCCCTTATTTTGGTAATGGTGCCTGCAGTATAAGCACCTAATATATAGACATATGTAGTAAGGCATTGTGATACAATAAAGTAGTTTTTTTCCCAGTTTATTTACTGTGAGGTGCAGTCTCATATTTCTGTAGTGGTTTCAACAATAAATGCTCTCATATGTTTATTTTCAAAATAAGGCATTGTGTATACTAATTTACATAGCGAGGCATTGTGGGTATAGTACATAGCTGATTTTTCTTTCTCACTACTCAAAGTGCAATCTCCAGTTTCGGTAGTGTAGATGTCTGCAATACCAAGGCTGACCAACAGAGGTATCTTTCAAAACAGTGCTTAAAGAGCAGGTGCTTACTTCTAATAAATAGAAAACTATTTTATTTATTGTATTTTGATGTGTTAGTAAGAAATATTTGTTAGTGGAGAGAAACAAGTGGATTTTCACCTTTGCTTCTCACTCTGCTAGTAAAAAAAGAGAATTCAATAGAATTCTGGTATTGTGATGTCAAAAACTGCCAGCTACTTAAAAGCCCAATGTATTTCAATGAGAAACTAAATATATTCTTCTATTCTTTTCAAAAGAAATTGATACTTATTTCATCGTCAGACTTTGCCTTTAATGTGTTTGCACTATTATGCTCCCTCTATATTATTTTATATTTCTAAAACAATTATTAGTTTCTCTTTTCTTCTTTCCATGTAAAATCTGGTTATGAAGAAAATATCACCTGCTAATTTATGACAAAAGATCACACGTTATCAAAAATCACACATTTCTATTAAATATATATATGATTTTTGTGGCAGGAAGTGTTATTTCTCCATAAAAATCTGGAAACAGATTTGCAGTTTCCCATTGACATACACTGGCAGCCTTGCCAGTAAAGAGTTCCTGAGATCATAATACAAGGACTCCATTGGATTCTTTTCTCACTAGTAGTTGGAAAAATACAAATAAAATTAGGAAAAAGTAAGTAAAGAAACAAAAGCTCACTGAATGACTGCAGAGGCATCTAAAAGCACCAAACCTTCATTCTTTATGATATATGCCCTTACTAAGTATTTTCTCTTTAAACACTTTGTTTCCCTTGCATGATGTCATGTTTGGGGGTTACAGCAGGTTACTGTATTAAACTGCAGGAAAAGAATTCTGAAGAACTGATCACTGTCAGTGGACAGCTCTGCAGCTTTTCCCCTGCAGGTAAATACATTAATCCTCCCCCCAATTGCTGCCCACTGCCTCCCCAGCCAATTGACAGCCCCATGTAAAAAAAATTCGGTCCCTCCACCAGCCGATTGCCTGCCCCATGTGAAAGAAAATACCTGGAATTCAGTTGTCCCCCCACCCACCGATCTGGGGCTGTGGAATTCACCTTGGTGCCCACTGATATTCATTTTCCCTTCAGTTTATTGCTTAAAAACATTGCTGTTTGTCACTTTAAAAGCTATTGTGGGATTTTGCCTTCTCTCCCACTTGGAAATAATAGTACCTCTAACTTTTAATACTTTATCATCTACATATCTCTATGTAATACAAGACTGTTACTGCATCTCTGGAAGAAGGTACTGTTTATTCATTTATTTATTTAGTGATTTGGAAAAGACCTTTGAGTGCAAGCTGTTTTACAAAGGTTCCACATCACAGATTGTAAAACAAAGTACAATAGGAGAAAGCAAAGTTAAAAAACAGTGAACGATATGCAGTCTCCCAACCCGTGCTGCTGAAAAATAAGTTTCACTGCAAAGCACTGGGGAATCGTCATGTCTAGTGTCTCTTGATTTGGGTTATTTTATATGTGCTGACAACATAATAAATGTAAACAGGATGAGGGGTGCACCAAGTCAGCATGGCAGAGAAAACTAAAAAACAAGTCAGTACGCATAACAGATTAGTGCACCTACCACAGAATTACTCCTTTCTACTACTGTGGGTACCAAAGTAACTACATACCCTTATTGAGATGCTAGGTGTGCAAAATGAAAAGGTCTCAATGCAGTGTGATATATACACTTTGTGATGAGACACAGGAAATACCTGGGGCCAGATATTCAAAGCTTT